>CM037878.1:244073467-244738467 GCA_021292165.1 Shinisaurus crocodilurus | reverse complement strand
TTTGATTCTTTTGCTGCTCTATAGTACCTCTGGACACCATTTTGTTTGCCAAAAATTATTGTAAGATTGGGGGGGGTCACCCCAAATTTTGGGGGGTGCCAGCAGTACTTACTAGTCATGACCACACACATGCTGAGTTCACAGTCAGCAATACTGCTGCTGCTAGCATTCTCACCATCTGCTACTACGTTTATGTAAGTGCCGTGTGTACTGTGGAGTGTCTGTGTGCCGTGACCGGTGGCTGAAGCTGGTTGTAAGGAGTAAACCTCATTTCAAACTGCCACACAGATAAGTTGATAAAATCAGCTGTTCAGATAATTCCAGAGTTGCATGCATTAGGAGAGACATGGCATGACTTTCTCCCAAAGCTACTTTGAGTATGGCTGAAGGAATATATACTGCTATTTCTCTGAAAGCAAGGTGATTCATTCTCCAGACAAAGGTGTTAGCCAGATTCAGAGGAGTGACACAAGCATTGTTTTTAGATCTAGCCATTAAGGCATTGACATCTTCCAGCTGAAAATATGCAAGAGATAGAAATAGTAATGTTTGAAAATATGGTGGTGTGGCTGCAGCTGATAGGTCAATGACAACTGAAAAAGAGATGGAAAAACTAGTGCGAATTATTGAGTGGAATTACAGTATATGTAAACTGGACAATTGAAGTGGGAGACCATATACTGTTACTAAAGAGCAAAATTCAGCCACCATTTTATTTTCCCCTGCACTTTGGCTGAAACCATTTTCCATTTTTGTTGGCACAAGGCGTTAACTTTTCCTGCTGAAAACTGGGTCAAGGGAGTAGACCCACCTGCTGTTCAGCTAGTGTGAGGCCTCCTGAGATTTAAAGACCCAACCTTTCTCTGTTTCCATTCTAATCATAGTATCACTATCAATTCGCTACTGTGAGCTGAGCCCTGCCAAGTAAAGGGTGATTTACAAGAAGTGCTGTAAATACCACTTTAAAATCCACATAAAGCCCACCATCCCAGGACACCTGTCTTGCCCGTGTGCCTGGAAATTGCCCTTCCAAGACCACCTCATTCTTTTGTAAGGTCTTAAACACCCAGATACACTTTGAGTTCAGGTTCTCATTCCTGAGTTTCTAAGCTGCCCCCCCCCTTCTCCATGCTCAAGTTGAAATGGCTGGTGCTCATTTTACACTCCTTCACTTACCAGTTACCACCCCTTCTCTAGTATTCCTGATAGAGCATAAGGAAGGACTAGTAATATTTTCTTTTTTCCCTTTTCAAATCTCTTTTCCTGCCGTTTCCTAATTTCTGCTGCTATCCCCCTTCGTCCGTCTGCCTCTTCAGAAGCCAGAAGCGATACTGTGTAGCTGCACCACTCATTCTGCAAGCCCTCCTTCTCCCTCCCTCTTTCCAGGAAGCCTTTCATAGTTAGCCATTTATTTTCTCATATTGATTTCCCCCCCTCAATATATCTGTTCCTGGAAAAGCTCTGACTTTGTCTCCATTGCTCTTTTGAGTACTATAAGGAGGCACTCAGCTACTTAGACTAAACAGTACAAATTTTACCTATGCTTTACTCATTTGGCTAGAGTAGAGTGCTCATTCATGCCAGCTCCACTGGACTGACAGCGGCCTATCCTCCAGCATAATACAGCCAGGGTTGTAGTGAGAAGTGGTTCCCCTAGAACATTTGAGCTAAATTCCCCATGTAATTTGTGTTCCATAAGAACTTATGTTCTGAACATGGAGATGTAATCTGTAGACTTGTTTTTGAGACACATGTCCCAATGAAGCATAGTAAGTCTTCCAGAAAAATACTTTTTTGTTTTTACTGCATGAATACAAGGTGCCAAGACTCCCAGCTGCCAAGGCTGGTAGAATATTTTAGAAATGGGGCAGTCTCGGGAGAGAGCGGGTTTTATATGTTAGGCTAGGAGGCAGGGGCTTGCCTTAGAGCACGGGTTGCCAACATGGTGCCCACCAGGCCCCCTGAGTGCGCCTGCTGGACCCAGCCACCAGACCCCTTCCTCACCCACTTGCCCACTTACTACCGCTTCCCCTTACCTCTTGAGCCAAGAAGTCTCCCAATCTGCCAACTTCCTGCTTCCTCTCTGCCGAGTGACTCCGAAGTGGCGGCGGTGGCATGCTTAGAGACACAGCGACCAGCCTTTGTCACCATTACCTTGAGGAGTTCCATCTGAATAGGCCTGCATCAGTAGCACCTTCTGAGTCCCTGTGGGTTATTGCCATAGAAGCACCGTGCACAGGGACCTGCCAGTGAAAATGCAGTTACAATGGGAGAAAGAGTAAAGGGCATATTGGAATATGGAGAGTCTCATTCCTCCTTCTGCTCAGCCACTGTGAATGATTGTGGACCTCCATTGGCCTTTTCCTAAAATTCTACCTGCTCTGAAACTTGCTTCCTTGTGTATGCAAATGCAAAGAGCTGCTCAGTTCTATTCATATTCAAAATCCAGTCTTCTTTTGGTGTGCTGACTCATCCATATACTATGCCAGAGCTCTACCACCTTAGCTCTCCTACAATGACTGCATTCACACAACATGATAAGCCACCATCAGTGGAGGCTGGTGACTCCTGTGTCAGTGGGGCTACTTATCGATTGCATCTTTTTGTTTCAGCTTCATAGCAGCTATCCATGGTGCTCCATGGTGGTGAACCTATTCTGGGGATGGAGTACAGCACCGCGGATAGCTCCTATAAAGCTGAAACAGAAAGATGCAATGGATAAGGAGCCCCACTGACACAGGAGTCACTGGCCTCCCCTGGCCACCATGGCTTATTGCGTTGTGTGAATGCAGTCAGTATGTTCTAGATTCCCTCTATTAAATAACTGTATATTGTTTTTATTACATTTCTCCTAGGAAGAATATATAAATGTAGGTCCCTCTGCACTGGTCCAACCCTTTCCTTGAGCAGTTCTACAGCATTTTTGAAGCATTTTTTTTTCTATAGAAAGTTGTGGAGTGACATTCTATCTTTGCTCTGAGCCACAGTCCTTTCCTCTTTTGAGGTTAGCCCTGCTTACTTCTTAGAACATCTTAGGGCGCAATCCAATGGGGATGCCCGTAGCCCTCCAAACTCGGAGAATTATGGGCATCCTATGCGGGGCAGGAGCAGTGCAGAGGTGAAGGTTGCCTCCGTGCTCTTCCTGCTTTGCAAAGTAGCTAGACAGTCAATTTCAGCCATCTAACTGTGGTGCTTTGGAAGGAGAGGGAAGGTGGCTGAGGCGTTGCCAGGAGACGTCATATCTTGGCGGTGCTGGTCTTCTCCCCGGCGGTGCTGGTCTTCTCCCCGGCGGTGCTGGTCTTCTCCCCTCCCCTACCGGAATGCCCTCTTCACCCCTTCTCCAAGGTTGCTCTTCCAACCTTGGAGAGACAGCTGGCAAGGGGGGGGGGAGCGGCACTCCGAGTGCAGAGTCCCAGCTCCGAGGTTGGAGCTGTTTCCAATGTCAGAGCTAGGACTCCAAAAAAATCCTATGACACTCTACATGCTGTCCTAGGGGCCATGGGATTGCTCTCCCCAGCACTCCCAAGTAGTGGAATAGCATTGGGTGATTGTGTCCACAGCCTATGACATTCAACACATTAGAATTCAAAAGAACTTCATACTAACATCCCAAATATATTTATTTATCTAACTTTTTTTTTTTAAAAAATATCTTTATGTCAGGAGTTTGCACTTACATTGCATTACGGTTTTATACTATGTAGGATCCCCCCCCCCCGAAACACTGCAACTTGGAACATTCTGTTGAACTGAGACCAGAGCATCCCTCATTTTTCACATATTGGTTTGACAATTCTTTAAATTTCAATGAGAAAGTTGATCTCCATTTGGGGTTAAATTGCCAGCAAGTTCAGACAGTGCTTGTTGCATTGATTATGCTTAGTCTGTATTGGTGCTTAAACTGTGTTGCTCTCTGTCTGAACCAAGCAGAAAGGGCAGTCTAACTGTGGTGCCAAAGTGCAAGAAGAAACTTTTGTTATTACATGTTTTCCAATATACGGAAACATTACCATAAGCAATTTGAAATGAAAACAAATGTTCAAGTTTTTCCATGGTGCCTCATATTTTTTTTAGTCCTCAGGCTGTTCTTACAAGGGTACCTCCCAGAACGGTAATCACAACTCTAACCCATCTGACCTAAAATGGTTTCTGTCTATGAGGAGATGAGCCAGCAAAGATCAGATGACAGATTTAGTTTTATCTGACAAAATGCAGCTAAAAAAATTATTTAAAATTGCCCTAGAAAAACAAGACTGAGTTGGTTCTTAGAACACATTTTATATGCTGTATTGCACAGCAGATGCTTACTCTCTCCTAGATCTTATTTTGTAATGCTTGTAAAGGAAATGTAATCCTTTTGCTTTTGTGGATGGCATTACAAGATGGCATTATAGAATCATTTTCTTGTGTATTGTGGATGTCGTGTGTGAGGAGATGCAAGATGTTATCTGAGAGTGTCATGGAAGGCAGTCATGTTAGGACTAGAACCCATAAGCAACAAAATGTAGGTCAACTTTTTTCTGACACTTTCCCAAATGACTATATCCAGCCAGGATTTTAGAATTAACAACAGATGATCAGGCTATTCATTACCTTCTCTTCTCTTTTGTTTCCATAATCTCCCATTATTCTGGTTGTTTCATATACCCTTTTATAGTATGGTTAAAAATATGGAAGAAACTAGGGATGTATGAGAAATTCATTTCAGTTCGCTTCCTATACAGTATTGATGTTAATAAATGCTGTTACACAAATTTGCATAATTTTACCCCTTTTTATACACTGTCTGTGTAAACAGTGAATGTGTGTTGGGAGTGGGGAAGCAGGCTCTTTCTCTAACATATGTGTGTCCAGTGTATAGCCTGAAAAGACCCCCACATGTATGTACAACTATGTATGTATAACTGTACACATGGAAAACTCTTCTCTGCACATTCAGGAATGCTGGAAAAGCAGAGTTCCCGAATGCTCAGAGAAGAGCCCTCTAGGTACATAGTTGTACGTATGGGGGTCTTTTCAGAAAGAACAGTGCATGTTAGGACCACAAATGTGATGTTGCCCTCTTGTCACCACCATCATTGTACACACGGATAAAGTATGAAAGGAGCCTTGTGGCTAAGTTCAACTTAACTGACACCATAATTGGTTTAGCAGAAAGAGCTAGGTGAACTATATCATAGTCATGTTTAAGAGGGGAAATGTCAAAAATGTACTATGTGTGGCTCCCTTACTGACATAACTGTATCCTCTAGTATCCAGCAATATTCAAGGTTCTTAGCTGGGATACTGAGGGTGTGTTAGAAAATACTGTAAATGCGGAGGTTAACTTTTTTTCATTTTGAATTGTAAAATGGGCAGGCTTTGAAGATTCAGGTCCAGACCACCAATATTATGCAGGCTTTGCCCCAGTCACCAACCCTGAAAAGGGCACCACGCTGCCAATGGCTACTACCCAGTTTTCTCTGTTCATTACAGATCACTTGTTATTTGGCTCTTTCAAACAGTATGGTTAGCTTTAACCAATTCTACATTTAATTTCTGTGCTGCATTAGGTGCCACTTGCCCTTAACCTCAACATCTGTTTTCCTTTATTTTAGTCAAACAATACTAATTTATTATTAGATATACTATGACAATTGTATCACTTTTTTGTTTGCTTTTGTTTTGCTAAAGGCTTTCTGGCTCCCAGTTTTTACATACCGGTAGATAGATGGCTCTATTCAGGCGTTATGGTAATTGGTGAAATTCACCTCATGAGCAGGAACAGGGCTGCGCCGAGTAGGCCCACCCCCTGACATCACATCACAATGTAGCTCCGGCCTCAGGCGTCCACATGGGCAGCACACATCCCTGCAGCAGGGAGGCCTTTGCACATACAGCTGTATACGTGGCGGCTTCCATGTGATTCGGAACCCTGAACGGCTGGGGTTTCGGATCACACGGAAGCCTCCAGAGGTACAGCTCTATGCACGAAGGCCTCTCTGCTGCAGGCATTCACAGTGTGCACCTGGATGCCTGCGGCTGGAGCTATGTTGTGATGTGGCGTCAGGGGCGGGGCTACTCCATGTGGCCCCATCCCAGCTTGCGTGGTGAGTGCAACTGGTTAGGAGAATGCCTGAATAGGGATATACACACACACACACACAGAGGTAACTGTAAGTCAGGAACATCGGAAGCTGCTTTAAACCAAGTCAGACCACTGGAGCATCTGGCCCAGTATTGTCTATACCGTCTTAGAGCAGCTCTCCAGGTGTTCAGACAGGACCCTTTCCCAGCCTTACCTAGAGATGCTGGGGATTGAGCCCAGGAGCTTTTGTGCTCTGCCACTGAGCTACGACTTTTTCTGTGATAATTAACTCACAGCACAACACTATCTATTGTGATCATTATTAAACATACAATCTCAGTCCCTTTGTATTCAGTGGGGCTTTCTCCCAGGTCAGTGTGCACAGGATTGCAAACAGCCACAAATTAGTTCTATAATCAGTATCTTTGTAGTGAACCCATTGTTTAGTTTTGAGCTATCCTCTTTCCATGTTTACTTTTATTTAAGCCCCCTGTTACATTCATGTATATTGGAACATGAGAACTGTTTTTCTGAGCTAGAGTTCATCTAACTGAGGATTTTCTTTCTGGCTAAGGATAGCACTGGATGTTTCAGAGCAGTCACGTGATGATGAAGGAATGATTAATCCCCTCTTGTATGTGCTCCATGAAGTATTTATTTTTACTTTGTCTTGTGAGTGAATACTAAACTTGTGAAAACGACCAAGAGCACAGGCAGGAACCTTTTCCAGTCCAGCAAGTCTTCAGTATGCAAGCATTAACCAAATATCTCTTATACAAATATTTCAAAGAGCACCAAGCTTAATTTTAAATACTGGAGAACATAAAAAGCACCCACCTTTCCATGGTGGCCAGCCAGATGCCTGTCAGAGAAGCCCATGAGTAAGGCGTGAAGGCAATAGCCTCCTTCCACTCCTCAGCAGCCTGTATTCATAATCCATAATGGCTAATAGTAATTGATAAACCTATTATCCACTGAGGTCTAATCCTCCTTTAAAGCCATCTAAGCTAGTAGCTGTCACCATGCCCTGTAGCAGTGAATTCTATAAATTAATTATGTGTTGTGTAGAGGTGTGCTTTCTTTTGTCTGCCCTGAATCTCCTACCAGTTTCATTGGATGACAGTATACAGGCCTGTGGCTCACGCTGGCTCAGCTTGTCTGAGTGTGGAAGGCTAAGCAGGGTCAGGCCTGGTTATTACTTGGATGGGAGACCCCTCCTCTAGTTTCCTGCACTGAGCAGGGGGTTGGACTCGATGGCCTTGTAGGCCCCTTCCAACTCTATGATCTATGAAATCTATAAGTGAATTTCAGTGTTATGAGAATGAGAAAAAGTCTCACTATCTGTTTTCTTGACACCACACATTTTCTATTTAAAAAGCTCTCTCTGCAATTAAAATTGCTCATGTAAAATTACCACAAAGAACTAAACACAGCAGAGGCAGTGTTAGGGGGTTGCCCACCACAGCTGGAGCTCCGAATCTTTCATTTAGAGCCCCGAATCTCTGGGAGACCGTCTGCCCCACCACCCTGCTGTCCATGGGGACTTGCTGAAATGAAGGTACAGGGGCCCTGATGATCTCTGTAGCATCTGATCCCTCTGGATTAGCTGGCTTTTTGCCCATATGTGCTTCACCTCCTGCTTCCCCTCCCCCCCTTGGGTCTTTCCTCGGGAGGTTTTCTCCTGAAGTCAAATGCCCTCCACTTCCCTGTTCATACATCCCTGTTTACAAATAGGGATGTCCTTAGGAGACAGGGCCCTTTAAAGACACGCAATCACACACAGACTTTAGAGCCAGGGATTATTAGCGGTCCCACCGACACGCTCTGCCTTGTCAAGGCTGTGAACCTTTCAGGACCTGGTTCCACTTTTGTGGAACAGGCTTCCCATGGACCTCCGATTGGAGGAGGATCTTTCCCGCTTTCGAACAGGATTAAAGACTTATCTTTTTAGTCAGCCAGAATGAGTGGTTGGGCTAATGTGGTGGTTGCTGGGATTTGATACTGCATAGTAAGTGGTTGGTGTTGGTTATTTTATTGTATTGTTATGTTTACTGTATATGTTATTTGTCCCGCCCTTTGGTATAAGGGGCGTTATAAATAAACGTTTATTATTATTATTATTATTATTATTATTATTATTATTATTATTATTATTATGTAAATTAGCTTATGCAAATTTGTGCTTTTCTTTTTTTGGTCCTGTGGGCCTGAACCCCAGATCTTTTCCGTACCTAGCACTGCTCCTGAAACATAGCACCATAAATTCATGTACGTGACTGCTTTTACCAGAGCTTTTTACTAGCTTCTATGCCACACAACGGTGCCACGCAGTGAGTTTTGGACAGGCTAAGGGTGCTTCAGGGGAAAGGCTGCTTGTAGTTCTTTGCAAGGAACCCTAAATCCTTGAGTGGGTCTCTTGTCTAGGAGAATTCTGCACTCTACTTTGAAGATAGCAATATTGCTCTTAGTTACTGCTTGATAGTGGCAAGTGAGACATAGGAAGCAGCTCTGCGCCACTTGCCTTGCTTGGTATTTATTTATTTAGTAAATTTATACCACAGCATTCAGGGCAGCTTCCAAGAAGATAAAAACCAACTGCAAAAAAAAAAATAATCATCATAGAATATTACAAAAGCAATTAAACAAGAAACAATCAGAATACAAAGGGACTTAGAGTGTATGTTTACTTATCACAATACATAGACGGGGTTCACACAACATGAGGGTGGTTAATAACCCATGGTCTGTTGTAGGGTTGCTGGATGGCTCGTTAACCACCCCAGCCGTCCACCATTGCCGGGCTTGGACATCATGACAACCCACGCCCGGCGAGGGTAATTAGAGAAACCAGTCGGCATGCGTGGGTGTGGTTAACAAGCCACCATGGCTGCTTAACCACCCTCATGTCATGCGGACTTGCACATACTGTAGCACTGTGCTGTGAATTAATTATCACAGGAAATATTGTAGCTCAGTTGCAGAGCATGTGCTTTGCACGCCAAAAACTCCCAGGTTCAATCCCCTGCAACAATGCCTTCCAGGCAGCAGCATCTCTTTATAAAAGTCCCAGGCAGAGTACATTGAAAAGCTCACCCTTGATGGTCCTAACACAGTGACTGGGTTTGCTGTTTGCACAATACAACAAAGCCATGTTTGTTTCAGAGTGGCTTGTCGTGTTGTCTGAACCCGGCCAGAGTGGTTTGTGCAGGGATAACCAACCATGCTGCTGGGTTCAGGCAACACGACAAGCCACTCTGAAACCAACATGGCTTATAAGCCACCCTGGCTTAGCGTATTGTGTGAACCCAGTCTTCTCTCCTCTAGAACAAGGACTGCAAGGCAGCAGCTCCTTATAAGGGCCAGCTGGGGGCAGAGGAGAGCCCGTGGAATGGCTCACCTGTGATGGGCTGAGCACAGTGTCCTCTGTGCCACTTTAGTTGCAGTAGTGCCAACCTGTGTTTGCTCCGGTATAGTTTAAATGGTGTCTTGGTATCAAGCTGTAATTCAGCTTTTATAACGTTGTTATTTATATAACAAAAATGACAAGTTAATGTTGAAGCTTTTCCTAGTAAGTAGAGTCTGGCACTGGTTATGGAAAAATGTAACTATTCATTGCTGAGTTAGCTTATGAAATCTCTCATTTTAAGTATATTCTATTGTTCACATTATTATTATTATTATTATTATTATTATTATTATTATTATTAAAGATTGCACGTTATTTTTATTAAAGGAATTTGTGGTTAGTACCAAAACACAAATAAGAAAAAGCATGAATTCCCAGAAACATGTCTGAAGCTATTTACATATGTTCTAGCAAATTAGTTTATTCCATGTCTCATTTCAAATATTAGCAACTAGTATTTGAATATTTATCAAAGCAAACTAGCTAGTAAGTATCCATGAAAGATACCAGTATAAGCAACTCTCACCATTTTAGCTTCCTCTACTCAGTGCAGTTATGTTTAACTTAAATGCACTTTCTTTAGTGGGCTAAAAACAGGCTGCCCATCTTCTATAACTGACACCAATCCAGCCATTGGCTGCATTGTTGTATTGTTATGAAATTATCACAAGCATCTTCCTAACCACTGAGGGAGAGGATAGTCAGCTATGGAAATGTGACAATAAGGTCTAAATTATCCACTGTTTCCGGGGGGGGGGTGATTGGGGGCTGAAAGGCCTGTGGATCCAGTGGATCCATGTCTTCTCCATCCCCACCCACTGCAACACCCCAGCACACCTCTTCCCCCCTCAATGAAGTGGGAGTTCCATACTCATAAAGGGAGCCACTGCAGGAGGCTAGGAGGAGGGGGCAGAAGTGGGGTTCCAAGACTGGATCTTCCCCCTCCAAGAACAGAGCTTCATTTGTGACCTCAGAGGGGAATTTCCACTCAGCCCAATCACCCCAGGGAAATGTTCCCAGGACTGTAGGATTGATTGCTCTCTTAGAAACTCAACTTTCCCCAAAGGTCAAGTATTTGACATACCAACTAGAAGAAGAGAAGTGGATGCTGGCCTCAGCCTCTGCAAATTACTGATATTTTCACCTACCAAGTAAGGGTGTATTTCATGGCTTCATGACACAAACTTGTCTGGCTAAGCTGAAGTGGTCATAAAGTTAATTTACAGTTTCCCTGTGAAAATAGTTCCATCAGGTTGCAGCTTAAAATCTTAAGTTCTTGGTGTTTTCTAGCTTGCTGAACTGGTATTTTAGAAACTCTGCAAATCCAATTAGACTGCAATCCTATACATACTTACTTGGGGGTAAGTCCCATTGATCTCAATCCAGCTTACTTTTGAGTAAATATGCATAGGATTGCACTAGTAATCTTGTTATTTTTCTTTTCTGTCCAGAAACCAGAAATATTCATTTTTATTTATTTATTACATTTCTATACCACCTAGTTGCCAAAGCTCTCTGGGCAATTCACAACAATTAAAACCATAAAGTACCACATAGGATACACTACAAAAATTTAAAGGTTTAAAACTACAGTATAAAATAGAAGTAAAACCATAGTAAAACCTAGGAGCAATGCAAAAATACAATAACAGGTTTAAAACAGAAACTGAAAGACTAAAATGCCTGGGAAAATAGGATGCTCTTCACCTGGTGCCGGAAAAAGCACAATGTAGGCACCAGGCAAGCTTCTCTGGGAAGTTCATTCCACAATTGGGGTACCACAACAGAAAAGACCCTCTTCTTAGCAGCTACCCACCTACCCACCTCACTTCCCTTTGTGGGTACTCCCAGAGAAGGGCAGCTGAAGATGATCTTAGGGTCCAGGCAGGTGTATATGGGAGGAGATGATCCGTCAGATAACCTGGCCCCAAGCAATTTAGGGCTTTGAATGTTAATACCAGCACTTTGAATCGGGCTTGGAAATGGACTGAAAGTCAGTGCGGATGGAAAAGAACTGGCATCAAATGATCACGTTGTCCAGTCCCCATTAAGAATCTCGCTGCCCTATTTTGGACTATCTGAAGTTTCAGGACCATTTTCAAAAGCAGCCCCATGTACAACACATTGCAGTAATCCAGACAAGAGGTTATGAGAGCATGGATAACTGTAGCTGTAGCTAGGTTATCTCTGTCCAGATAAGGATGTAGTTGGTATATCACCCTCAGCTGATAAAAGGTGCTCTGTGCCACCAAGTTCACTTGTGCCTCTAGTGACAGTGCTGGATCGAAGAGCATCTCCAAACTGAACCTTATCCTTTCAGGGGAGTCCAACCCGGTCCAGAACAGGATGAATATCACCCATCTAGGCAGGTGAACCACCCGCTAACAGTACCTCCATCTTGTCTATTATTATCTATTATTGTTATCTACAACCCTAGGCAGTTGGGCATTACATTTGAATTTCAGCTCTGCATTTTTCATTCAATCTGTCCTCATTGCTTTTACCAGACATGTATTCTTTCTAGCAGACATGCTTCTTATATGGACCTGGAACTACCCCCGTTTCTGCTGCCCTCTTTTCCCCACCAGCAACTTGGGATTCTACCTATTCTGTCACTTTCACAGTCTTTAGGTCCTTCCTGTACTATACTACAGATGAAAATGTTGTAGGATGCATTGTGGAATGAATGGAGAGGAGAAAAAAATGGAACATGTGTGTGCACAGATATACATTACTTGGTATTCAATAGATAGTATGGGATTATTGGAAATACAAAGAGTAATCAGCGAATTGCCCTTGTCTTCCCTCCTCTCCTCTCTCTTTCTGTTTTCTCTTCCCCACTGTAAAAGTATAGATTGTCAATTTGTCAGAGCAGGAAATGCATTTTTTTAAATGTTACTCTACGTACATTAAATAACACTATAGAAGCAACAACAACAACAACACAACCACAATTTATCCTGCCATCTATTTTATTGGTGGTGGCTATGTTTGAGTATTTTCCAATTTAATTCTACTTAAAGCAAGTTTTATTCATATCTGATTACTCCCTACTACCTGACATGACCTGCATATTGTATGTGAATCAGAAAATAATTTCCTCTCAAAATCTGGAAGAAAACCTTGTCACTCAAATAATTAACTATGTTTGGCCAGAACAATTATTACTTTCTTCCTGTTACAGAGTAATTATGTTGCTTCTAGGAATTATAAGGGTTTGATGTGTGAATTCTATAAGAACAGATTATATGTTAAAATAGTACAAAGCTGGATAAAAAGACAATAATCATTGTCTTATCTTCAGTAAGGGGCCAGGTCATCAGGGTCTTGGGACTCATTTTCTCTAATGACACAAAATAGGTTAAATTTTCCCAGCTGTTAAAATCATATGCCTTTCAAGCCAACACTGACAAAATTCAAATAGATATAGCATATGTAATTCATGTGTGAGTATATTCAATTTAATGGAAAGACAGATTAAGTTAAACTTCTTCTTTTTTTGGTAGTTACTCTTCTGGAAATATGAAGCAAAAAAAGAAATTGATATTAATATGTGATGGGCAAGAAAATTTATAATCGTAGACATGTAATCGTTTTGCCAGTGTATTGCAACCTGGAAAGATACAAGCAGAAAATAGATTGCTGCTTTCATTTGAAGCATATTATTATTTCATTTGAGGATTATTATAATATTACTGATAATTGACAAAGCAAAAGGAACATATATTTTGCCAAAAAGAAAAAGGAACTTATATTTTGCCAAATGCCGTAGTTTTTCTAGATTTCAACCAGGACATTATATTATTTATTTATTTATTTATTTGACACATTTTTAATCCGCTAAATAACTAATGTCCCCTGGGTGGATTACAACCTGTTAAAGAAAACTAAAATTCTACCAGTAAAAATCAATTACGGTGCAATCCAATGGGGATGCCCATAAGCTCAGAAGCTTGGAGGATTACATGCATCCCATGGAGGGTGGGAGGAGCGCAGAGGTAATCTTCACCTACACACTCCTCCCATCCTGCAAATTGGCTAGATGGCCCATTTTGGCCATCTAACTGCAGTGCTTCGGACAAGGAGGAAAGGAGGCTGGAGCGCTGCCAGGATACATCATATCCTAGCGGATCCAGCCTCCTCCCCTCCCCTCCCCTCCTCTCCTCTCCCCACCCCCCAGAATGCCCTCTTTACCCTTTCTTCGAGGTCGCTCTTACGACTTCGGAGAAGCAGCTAGCGCAGTTCTTTCTGTGCCGGGTGTGTGTGTGTGTGTGTGTGTGGCGATCTGAGCCCTGCTCCCAGCTCCAAGGTCGGCACTCTTTTCCGAAGTATCTGAAGCATCCTATGGCCTTCTAGATGCTGTCTAGGGGCCATAAGATTGCTCTGCCCAAAAACTAAACTCTAAAATATTTTTTTAAAAATAAGCTCTTTCAGATATAGTTCAGATATATAATTGCTTTACCAGATGATATGTGATTAAAAAGTAGTGCACAATATCTCCTGTGCCCATATGACATATCAACCAAATTATTAGTATAATAATGAAAGAAGTGAGCCATATACAAACTACTGAGCCATTAATAACTAGTATAGCAATCATGCTTGGCCAAGTCCGGTCGGCCACCTGTGTGCTTGACCCTTGCCCGTCATGGCTTATTACATCAAATAAGGAGGGGATAGCCGGCTGGGTCCAGGAGGTTGTAAATGCCTCCTTGAGAGAGGGAGTGGTGCCGGCCTCTTTGAAAGAGGCGGTGATTAGGCCACTTCTTAAAAAGCCTAACCTGGACCCGGATTATGTTAATAACTACAGGCCGGTAGCTAATATTCCATTCCTGGGCAAAGTGCTTGAGCGGGTGGTTGCTGGTCAACTTCAGGCACTCTTGGATGAAACGGACTATCTAGATCCATTTCAATCTGGATTCAGGCCTGGTTTTGGAACGGAAACTGCCTTGGTTGCCCTGTGGGATGACCTCTGCCGGGAAAGGGACAGGGGGAGTGCAACCCTGTTGATTCTCTTAGACCTCTCAGCGGCTTTCAATACCATCGACCATAGTATCCTTCTGGATAGGTTGTCTGGGTTGGGAGTTGGAGGCACTGCACTCCAGTGGTTCCGATCCTACTTGGGTGGCTGATTCCAGTAGGTGGTGCTGGGGGATTACTGCTCTGTCCCTTGGCAGTTATGCCATGGGGTGCCACAGGGCTCTATTTTATCCCCTATGCTGTTTAACATCTACATGAAAGCACTTGGAGAGGTTATCCAGAGGTGTGGGCTGAGGTGTCATCAATATGCATATGACACCCAGCTCTATCTCTCCTTTTCATCAAATCTAGGTGAGGCAGTGGCTGTTCTGAATCAGTGCCTGGACACAGTAATTGACTGGATGAGGGCTAATAAACTGAGGCTCAATCCAGATAAGACGGAGGTACTGTTAGTGGGTGGTTCATCTGCCCGGCTAAGTGATATTCAACCAGTTCTGGATGGGATTGCACTCCCCCTGAAGGATCAGGTTCATAGTTTGGGGGTGCTCTTGGATCCACAACTGTCACTCGAGGCACAGGTGAACTCAGTGGCACGGAGCACCTTTTATCAGCTTAGGCTGATATACCAACTGCGTCCTTATCTGGACAGAGATAGCCTAGCTACAGTTATCCATGCTCTGGTAACCTCTCATTTGGATTACTGCAATGTGTTATACATGGGGCTGCCTTTGAAAACGGTCCGGAAACTTCAGCTGGTCCAAAATAGGGCAGCAAGATTGTTAACGGGGACTGGCCGACAAGAACATATTATCCCAGTGCTTTCTCATCTGCACTGGCTGCCAGTCTGTTTCTGGGCCCGATTCAAAGTGCTCGTGCTAACATTTAAAGCCCTAAACGGCTTGGGGCCAGGGTATCTGAAGGATCGTCTCCTCCCATATGTACCTGCCCGGCCACTAAGATCTTCCTCAGCGGTCCTTCTCTGAGAGCCCCTGCCAAAGGAAGTGAGGCAGGTGGCTACTAGGAGGAGGGCCTTTTCTGCTGTGGCACCCCAGTTATGGAATGAGCTCCCCAAAGAGGTTCGCCTGGCACCTACTTTGTATTCTTTCCGGCGCCAGGTGAAGATCTTTCTGTTCTCCCAGGCAGTTTAATCATTTTAATCTTGTACAGTCATGCCTTGGATTGAGAGCATAATTCGTTCCGGAAACGTGCTTGTAATCCAAAACACTCTTATATCAAAACGAAATTCCCCCAAAAAAATTTGTACAGAGATTTTTAATTTAAGCCATACTACAGTACTTGTATTGCAAGACATCGCTTGTATATCAAGTAAAAAAAATTAAATAAATATTTAAAATTTTGCTTGTCTTGCAAAACGCTCTCAAACCAAGTTACTTGCAATCCAAGGTATTACTAATTGTTTTTAATTCTGTTATTGTAACTGCTGCTGCTAGCTCTGCTGTTCGTTTTTAATCTGTGGTTTTAAATTTTAAATTTTATATTGTATTTTATGATTTTAACTGTTGTAAACCGCCCAGAGAGCTTCGGCTATTGGGCGGTATAAAAATGTATTAAATAAATAAATAAATAAATAAAATGTTCAGGAGCTCTAAATTTCAATTTATGATTGTATCTTCACACCTGATGTAATGTTTTTAATTTATAGCAAGTTATTTGAAGTTTAAAAAAATAATACTTCCCTTAGGAACAAGGCAATACATTTGGAGAAAGCTGTTTTGTTACAAAATCAAGAATATACATTTTTAATTGCATACCAACAGTTGTTTATTTGCAAGTAGCCCCACTTAACTCCCATCAGATCTTAAACGTTTGCACATTGATAAGTCTTCTCTAAGATTATCTAATGCACGTGATGCAGAAATAAATTTAATGAAAGAGGAAAAATACCCAACATTGCAGATGATTCTGAAATAAGACTTTTGCTGCCTGCCCCCACCCTATCCTTGAAAAGGCCTAGAGAAAAGCCGCCACCATGGTGTAAGTATTCCTGTTCTGTAGAATTCCTGTGTCAGGCTGGCAGCAATGGATGCTTCCAAGAACCCCTTCTACCAGCCGGCTCCAGGGACCTGGTGCAAGGCTAGTCCACACCAGGATCCTATGAACTCAGTGCCAAATAGGATCATGACTGTTGTGCGTCCCTTGCACTTGGGAACTTTCAGGTGCCAGCAGCTTCGTGGCAATGGCTGCCAAGACCACATGCCTGGTGGATGGACAGATGGATCTCCTGAAGCGAAAGAAGCATAAAGGAAGGGAAGGAGAGTCTCCATCATCCTTCTGTCCCATTTTCTGCACCCACCATAAATAATGCAACTCCCCTACTTTTCATTTACGGTTGGCATTGATATTCAAAATAACAGACTGATACATTTTAGCACTATCAATTAGTTTGAGAATTAGTTACCCTGCAGTAGAAGAAGTATAACGTTTGTAGAAATTATATGGTAACTAGTTCTGGGAAATATAAAAATTAAATGAACAGCGGTCTAAATGTAAATATACATTAATAAACAATATTCCCCACAACCACACTTGCTATACTGTTCTGGCTCTCATTCTCATTCATTTGACATTTGTGGTATTTCAGCTTCATATTCTTCATGTTTGTTGATAGGCCAATTACCATTAGACTTTAAATGGTCAGGTTTATGATCCAAACATTAAGAAAAATTCAACATTAAGCTCTTTTCTGAAAGCATTATGTTTTATACAGTAGGTCTGTAAATACAGTAATAACAAGCAACTGTGCTCAAATTGTTGCTGAGCTTTGTCCTCATTCCAGTAAACGTGCAACCTGTGCTTGTAGTCAGAACAGCGAAGAATTCCTAGACATTGTAACAGGCAATAAATTTTGATAGCTACAACGTCTACGATTCCCTCTGATTTTCCAGCTACTGTACAAGTTTCCAAATGTTGGATTTATGCGGTTTCTTGAACCTGGATCTTAATAAAGAGGGCAAGAAGAGTGGTGAAAGAAAGGGGCATATGGATAAGCACTGTTTGTCACTTGCCAGGAAATGATTTAATTTTTGGAAAAGGAGGCGCTCTGGTGAAAGAAGATTGAGAGTGAAATGTCATAAAACCAGAAATGATAAAAACAAGAAATATGTCACATTTGCCTGCAGTCAGAAATAAGTAGTTCATCAAAATGCTTTCCAAAGCAGCTTTCCAATGGTAAGCATTTTCAACCATCCATCTTTTCATTCAATCCTCTATGTCAGCATTTTGCCAGGTCATCTTTCTTCTTTGATTTGTATTTTACTTGCTGTGTCATGTTAAATATTGTCATTAAGTGATCTTGAGAGAAAAGTCAGATCTAATAGCACAAGTGCAATAATAGGGAGTGATTAAAGAAGTTCTTACTGAGGTGCAGAAATTCTTCAGCTCTGTGTAGAAAATATAAATGACAGATGCAGCCTGTGTCTCAAGGTGGCACAATGAGGACTGATAAAGTGAAGATTTACAAAGACTTTTTGACCACAAAACTTGGGGAGAATAAACTTGGTTCGCCATCTTCCCCACAGGAAGTCCCTTGGTTTTGAAAAGTAATGGAGAACCCTTGAGAACAGGTGTGAAAGTAAGTTATCTGAACAAATTAAGGATCAATTAGGAAACATTTTTTAAACTTTTATTCATACAATAGTTTCTGCATACAAATATACAAGTTCAAATCTTTCCCTTATTCATGTAGATGCTTTCCCAGATTAATTTGACATTTAAGAATGGCTCCATGTGAACCCAGGCAATGGGCTTGAATTATGAGTTCTAGATGTTCCCATGTTTTTAGTGTACAGTGCTCTAGAGTGTAATCAGAAAATCCTAAATTGATCTCAGACCTGTGTACATAATCCTGGGGATGTGAGATATGGAAAGGATCAGTTTAGTTCCTTGGGAAGGAACTGCAGCAAATTCTGTCCAAATATGAATCTACAAAGAAAGTGGTGGAGCCTCTCAGCTCACCCTACCACTTTGCAAGCTGATCAAACTAAAAAAATAACTCTTAGAATTAGTCCTAAGGTTGTTTACATAAGGGCTCGCATGCAAAAAATTTTTAGGGATGTATGAGAAATTCATTTCAGTTTGTTTTTGATCAGTATTTTACCCAGTTCCCACCTTCTGGACCAAACATGGACAGGGACACAGTCCGCAGTTGAAGTCCGTACATTTCTGAGCTTGCAATGTGATTCGCGGACCCAAGAAAATGCATTCAACAGTATGCATACATTTGAAAAATGTGCATGGGAAAATGCATACTTTTTTTAAAAAAATGTGCACAAATATGCTTTAATCAAAGAGAGAAGAATGTGTACATTTCAAAGATGCGCACAGTTGATGTGTACATTTGGAAAAATATGCATGGAGTTTCACACGAAAAGAGAAAAAGAAAGCTCACAATCTGATACAGACTTGAATTGGAACAAGCTTTCAGATGGAATTTGGAGAATTTCGGTGAGCTCGGGTTTTGCTGATTTGCACATCCCTAGCCCAACCTATCAGTTAGCTGTTTGTTGTTGTTGAATTCAGAGTTATGGAAAGAGTAATTTATTGTGGCACTGCTTAGGTGCAGAGATTCTACAGGAGCAAGGCTCCATTACACTTAGGGCCACTTCACATGACGGGAACTGCGGGGGAGTGGAAGTCCCCCGCGGTAGAGTTGTGGAATGAAGCCTCGCCGGGGCAGAACGAGGCTGAAATTGGGCCCGCTCACACCCCGGCGAGGCCTAATTTTTCTTCGGGGCGGCTCACCCACTCCGCAGCGAGCCGCCCGTGCTCCCTGATCCGTCCCATCGCGTCACTTCCGGTACCGGAAATGACGTGACGGAACCCCGCGCTGGCGCGCAGGACCCCTATGGTCCGTTCTGCGCCTGCGCAGGGTCCATTTCCGGGCCCGAGCGCCACAAACGGGCCGAAGAAATTGTTTGAGAGGCGCACAGCAACGCTCGAAAAAAACAAGACAGGCCGGGGCGTGCCCAGGGAATTCGGGTCAGGGGCGCGCCCAGCCTTAAAGACATTGCTTCCCTGCGGTTCCCATGTCGTGCAAACGCCGGTCGGGGGCGCCCCCACAGGACGGCCACGCACTGGAAGCACAGAAAGTCACCATGGGTGGTAGGGGGGTAAGCCCCTACCGCGTGTGGTGGCCCTGCCGTGCGGACAGCGGGCGGCCATCCCACAGGGGCCTCCTGTGGCCGCACAGAGGCAGCAGCCCAGAGCAGCCGGAGTTGCGGCTGCTCCGGCCTGTAGGGGCAAACGGCCCTGCTGGGCATCCCGAGCTGCCGCCCCCTAGCACCAGGAGGCCAGCGCTGCGGCGCGGGGACTGCTGGCTCCACCACGGTCCGCCCACGTGTGTGGGGTGCAGGTCATCTGCAGCGCCCCAGACCCTGCAGACGGCCCCGTTGTGCCTCCCCCGCTTGCCACCCGGGTCATATGAACTGGCCCTTAGACAAACACTTTTTAAAAGTTTACATGAGGAATGACTGAGTACTTTTAGTAATCAGAAGACCAGAGTCTGGTTTGCAGTGTACTGAGCAGTCAATACAGGGTCTCTCCTTTGAAATCATCAGACTTATTTTGAACGTATACCAAAGGATCTAAGTTCAGAACATTACCTTTTTAAAATATACTGTGCCATAGATCAGGGATAGGCAATGCGGTGCTCCTGGGCACCAATGCAACCCCAGACATCTTTCTTGAAATATGTGAGAAATATCTTCACTGTGAAATAGGTTTCTGTTGGTGCTGAAAACTGTGGGTTCAAGGGAGCTTTTCATGTGTTGAGTATCAGACCCCCACCTCTGCCTTGTACTCAGTCTTTTGGGCAGGTTACTTGTCCTTTACCATGCCTCCCATGGCAGCCATTTTGTCGTGGTGCCCAGGACAGTTTCTCAAATTGCCAAATGTGCTCATGGCCCCAAATGGATGCCTACCATTGCCACAGATTCTTAAAACTGAACTAAAAGTATACTAACATAAATTAGAGAGATAACAATGAATTTAGTCCTAAATTCAAGTGAAGAGATTTCCAAGGCAGGTGCTTAGACCTTCATGAAATGTTCTGGTAAATATTTTGGTTTAAAACCTCATAAGATCTAATTCTATATTGTGCTTGTCTGTATTAATCCCTTGTGCCAAGGACTAAGAATTTCTGGCACACTCTTAATGCGATGTGCTCCAACTCCTTAGGGGAAATGTATCTGTGGCACTTGCTTTTTAATTAATATTTGTAGTGAAGTGTTGGGAACTTTACATGCTGTTCATTTTATTTAACAGAGAACAACAACATGACATGCTCAGGGTCAAAATATGCAGCTGGTATTCTGTATGTGTGATGGATGCCATGTGGCAAATTAGAGAATGAGGCCAGTAGCAAGGAGAAAGCTGCAGTTTTTTCTAGTAGAATTTAAACCAGGTCCTCAAAAAGAAATATTTGGCTTAATTTGAACTACTTTCCTATCTGACCATTGTTTTGTAAAGAACAAGAATATCCTATAAGGCAATGCAGTTGCTATAAATGTGTGTCATGAATTCTCCTACCACAGACCAGCATACTCCTTACTTTACCTTTTTTTTTAAGCTCTGTCTGCTTTTCAGTCTTAGGGCTTCTCTACGTGAGGCATTTATTGTGCACTCGTGATTCCTCACTCACGATAGCTTGCGGGAACTTGACATGACATCCTCCTCCTCCAGGGCCTCTCCCATGTTTTGCAGCTTTTTTAGTGTGAGGAAAATCAGGTATTATTATTTCCTAATCTCGCGATAAGACGCTATGAGAAGCTCATGTATTTTCACAATTCCGCTATATCACAGCTATGCCACAGCGCCAACGTTGGTTGTGTAATGGAATATATAGAAAGGCAGAGAATGAAAAACCCTGGGGGGGGGGGGAACATGTGTAAAGGACCTGCTCTTAATCCCGCAAAGAAAATGGAAGCAGAAGCCTTGGTAAAATGGCAGATTAAAAATCTCATGTAGAGAAACCCCCAGAATGCAGGCAAAACTGAAGACTTAGATCAGGAATCCCTAAAAGCCTTGACTGGATGGCTATCCTCCTGTGTAGATTGTGCTGTTATACAATTAAGTACTGGGATTACCACATCAGTCTGTGCCTTGAAAAGGGCTCATATCTTCTACCCCTTGCTGAGGCAACAGCTGCAATTCCTGCTCTTTCCCCAGCATGCATTATTTATGTTAGATTCTGACTTTTCTTTTCTTTAGGAAATCAACATTTCAATAGCTCCTAAACATGTCGCTTGTATCATACTCTTTGGATACCAAGTTCTGTTGAAAGACCTTGGTTACTGATTTTGCCATTTTAACTTTTAGCTATTGGTTGCCTGAGTTTAGAGGTGGATAGGAGCATCTGGTAATCTGGCATTTGCCAGAAGGGCCACTAGGTAACACTACATTTGGGTTGACATCCCCAGCATTAGCAGAGAAAAGAAACAATACTCTTGCTAGGAATTTGTGGCAGAGTGCAGAGCCTGTGTGGACAGTGTCATATAGTTCAGTCATTCGGTGACACTGGACTCTGTTGTAGGGTGAATTCAGGAGTTTTGTGTTGCTGTTCTGTTCTTCAAGACAGATAATAAAGTTCTTGTTTAGCTACCTGACGGGTGTGTCCTCTTCCATGGCAGAGCTGTAGTGGAAAGGTTTGGGCTGCATGCAGCAGCAAATGCACTAAATAAGGCATCCTCATGTCATGGCTCCCCTACACCTTTTGGGGATATATCATGAGCATGTAAACCTGCTGGTGTTTACTTCAAATTGCAGCATTCCAGACCCTCATCATAGCAAGCAATGTTTTTTTCCATTATTTTTTATTGTGAATTTCATTAAATCAAAACAAAAACAGAAGAAAAACATTTTAAAAAATACTGGGTCCAGCGCTCCTTTGGCTCGCCACTTTGAGCCCTGCCGCGCCAGCTGCGCTGGGCCCGTCACATCACTTCCAGCTGGCCGGAAGTGACGCGACAGGACCAGCGCGGCTGGCGCAGTATGCTCAAGCGGCGCGGAGAACTGCTCCACGCCACTCAGAAAATCGAGGTGGAGGCTGCCACCGCGGAGAGACAAGGAGGCGGTGAGATGGGGCCCCCCGAAGGTACGTGAACACCACTACGCCCAGCTCAAACCGTTTAACTTAGGAACATGAAATTTGGAAGGAACATTGTTTTTATGACGTAGGCACCCACTAAGGAAGGATTTTTGGAAATTCCATCCCTAAGGGGGTGAAAAAGGGGGGAGATTTTTTAAATGACTGATTGACTACTGTGTGCGGGGCGTCCATCCGGAACATTAAAAATATGTTATTATTAGTCTGTTTACAATTTATTTATATATATAAAAGAAGAAGTCCTGACTGACTGGGATAATTTGTCTGTGGGGGATACACTCTTTTAAAATACTATTATTGTTTATTGTGATGTTTACACTGGGTAGACATTGTGTACCTTTCTCACTGCCCCCGAATATAATTTATTAACTCCCTATCTCTTTCTCTCTCTGCTTCAAGCTTTCTCATTTTCATCTCTCTCTCTCTCTTTCTTCCTTTTCTGTCTCAAGCTCCATTTTCCTAAATTCTAATTTGTTTTCTGGTTCTGGCCAGGGGGAGTCGGTGTTCATACCACGAATACCTCTTATACCTTCAGAATATCCATTTGAATTCAAAAGACTTCAGTTCCCCCTAAAGCTTTGTTTCGCCATGACCATCAACAAGTCGCAGAGGCAGACTTTGCAGGTAGCGGGGATTGACCTAAGGCAGTGATGGCGAACCTATGGCACGGGTGCCACAGCTGGCACGCAGGGACCTCTCTGTGGGCATTTGAGCCATTGGTCACCAGATCGCGAAAAGACTGTCCCCTTCTGCAAAACACTAATGATCTTGTTCTTTCTCACAGTGTGGAACAGAATGATTTTATTCTAGAATTCCTGTTACAGAATTCTTTTCTACATTGTTATCACATTTAAAAGATTTTGAAGAATGATGCACAGAGCATGGCTTGGATGTAAAGCCCTAACAGTTGACCCGAGTGCTGCATGTGTTGCTCTCAAACTAACGGAGTATGAGCCAAGGTTTGACAAATTATCAGCATGCATGCAATAGCAAAAATCACATTAATTGTGCAAAAGCATGCCCAATGCAAACTTTTACCTAATGCAGTGTTTGCAGTCCAAGACATAAAGTGTTTAAAATGTGCTAAGCACATTTAGTTTTCTTGTTTATCTTGCTCATCCTAGTACAGGTTGACTTTTACTTTTACTAATCCGACACCTGTAGAAGCAGGGAAAGGACCCGGAGTAAAGCTTGCCCCATACAATTTCAGTCTGGCATATAATCATATTACAAGTTGAGAATTCCTTATCCAAAAATACATGTGCCTAATTATTTAAAAAGTTTGTATAAATTCCCTTCAGGCTATGTGTACAATGTAGTACTATAATAATTTTTTGAGTTGATTTTTTTCCCAACAAAAAACTGTTTGTATCATTGAAAGCTCTGTTATTGTGTTTTTCTTTAAAGACAAAAGATGTTAATTAGTTCGGACAACTGTATGAGTTGTTTTTCTAAAACTAAAACCTCGGTATTCAGGTTTAATTGCAGTGTTGGCACTTTGAAATAAATAAGTTGGTTTTGTGTTGCAGTTTGGGCACTCGGGCTCAAAAAGGTTCGCCATCACTGGCCTAAGGGAAGACTGCTTCTCACATGGCCAGTTTTACGTGGCCTGTTCCAGAGTGAGCTCACCTAACTCTCTGGTCATCCTAGCACCTGAAGGGAGAACCACTAATGTAGTTTACAAAGAAGTACTGAAATAGGTGTGTTTTTTTTGTAGGTTGCAGATGCCAAATAAGTAATTTTTAAATTTTTGGTCTGTCTCATTGTCTGTTTCTAATAACACCACGAAAAAATTCATAGATGCATATGAATGGAACAACTATCTTTGTTTTGTAGCTAATACGCCCCGACTAACGTCTGCAATAAACATTGCTTATTACATTAAGACATCAACCTGTAAATTATATTTCGTACAGTTTGGACAAAAAACTCATGTTTCTTTTAAAAACAATTGTACCAAATCCTAAAATCCACGCGAGCGAAGCCGCTGGCAACAGCTAGTATTTTATATAAAGCAAGATATACTACTATCTGTAAGAGCACCCATTCAAAAGCTGAAAGCATCGTAAGTCATCAGACTTGTATAGGTGTGGTTTGTTTTTTGTTTTATACTGCAATATAAACGTTGTTACTTTGTATTGCTAAACAGTGTATTCTTTTGCAAGCTGCCCCAAGACTGAAGCATTGGGGTGGGCTATGAATGAAGACATCAAATTATTATTATTATTTAATTAAAAATCATTTCTCAAGAATCCGAGAGTCAAATTTTCAATGTTTCCAAAATATCTAATGGTGTGCAAATTTTCATTTTGGGTCGGTCGTTTCTGTGTTCCACTTAGACTGCTGTCCAATTGTTCTTGCGCTTAAGAAGCCAATATGCCAGGGCTGAAAACATTCAAATCTCTGTCAGTTACAACAGATTGTGTTTTTAAGGATACAGTCTCACATTTTTAAGTATCGGTCCTGCACAGAGCTTAAAAATAATTCAGGTTGCTAGGTGTCTGCATCTAATTTCTATGCTTGCTGATAACGGAATACCTGTACTTTTCTGCCCTGCCCTCTGTCCATGCCATGCTAGAACTCTCCCCAAGTCATCCCTGTATTTACTTGTGCTGGGCCAGGTACATGGCAACGCACCCGGGCATTCATTTATGGGAAGGACTGTAGCTTACTGGTAGAGCCGTGCTTTGCGTATGCAAGATCCCAGGTTCAATCCATGACATTTTCAGGTAGGGCTGGGAAAGACCTTGGAGAGCCACTGCTGCCCATTAGGGTAGACATCAGAACAGCTGTGCTGGATCAGACCAAAGGCCTATTTAATCCAGCATTCTGTTCACACGAGCCGGCCAGGTGCCTCTGGGAAACCCAGAGGCAGGATGTGAGTGCAGGAAGCACCATCCCATTCAGAGCCAGTGTAGCGTAGTGGTGAGTGTTGGACTGGGACTCGGGAGATCCGGGTTCTAGTCCCCGCTCGGCATGAAACTCACTGGGTGACTTTGGGCCAGTCACTGACTCTCAGCCTAACCTACCTCACAGGGTTGTTGTGAGGATAAAATGGAGCAGTGGAGGATGATGATTATGTAAACCTTTAAACTTTACAGTACACAGCTGTAAAACATTAACAAGAAATTTCGATGTTCTAAAGGATATATATTTGTCAGTATTAGACAACAGAAAACAAACCTTTACAAGGGATGACCTTCCCTTCAATGGTTTTATCAATGGGTGAATATATTTAATTCTAAGTTCATTATAGAACACTCTAAAAGTACATGAGTAATATCTTCGACTGATACAGAGTTACAATCACACACTCTATCCTTCTTAGGGAGCCCTTTAAGCTGACCCACCCAATCATCCCGAGAAACATTTAATCTTGCCCTAGTAAAGGCTACCCTCATTTTAATACTTGGCAGGTCTACCAAGTATTTTGGGAGGGATTAATATGAAGGAATAAAAGAGGCATAGAAATTGTTAGATTGACAGATCTTAATCCCAGCCACCTGGGATTGCATTTCAGTGTCCTTAAGCCTTTGGATCAGTTTCATTTTAGCTCTATCATATCCTTGAATTAAAAGAAAAGAAGTAGACAATCCCAAACTCATGACAGCCAATTTTTTGCTTCCGTAAGTTTTGGCCCATCTCTTCCAATAGCACCAAGATAAATTCTGACACATGCTTAAAAATAATATTTAACCAAAAAAGCAAGGCTAATCTGAGGGCTTCAGCTTTGATGGTCATTACACCCAGTTCTGCATGAACCAATTCTAGTTTCGTAGAAACAGGAACTGCCAAATGTCTACACAAAAATTTATTTTGAGCTCTTTCTAATGGATCTAGATTGGCCATAGCCCATAGTGGAGCTCCATATAGCAATTTTGGCAAAACTCTAGTCTTGTATAGTTCTAAAATGGGCTGGACCAAAACCGCATGATAAAACCATAATTATTTAATGTTCTACCAGCTAGCAGGGTGCTTGACTGAACCTGTAGAGACCATGCCCCTGTCCACTGGAAAACCATACCAAGGTACTTAAAAGAGGGCTCCAGTTTGTTCCCATCCAGTGACCAGTTAAGAATTTTCTTAGATTTACCAAATTCCATATTTTTTGTTTTTTGGTAGTTGATAGAAAGAAGCTCGTTCCTGCAATATAAACTGAATTGGTTCAGCAATCTATACAAGCCCACCTGGGTACAGGAAATCAGAATAGCATTGTCTGCATAAAGAAGGATTGAATATTTCCAGTTTCCCACTTTAACTGGGAAGTAAATGTCACCTCTAAAAAAAAACTACAGTATTTTTCCATGTATAAGACTATACTTTTTCCTAAAATCGTTAGACTAAAAATTGAGGGTCGTCTTATACATGGAAGTAAGCCGAGGAGAGAACCGTGCGGTTGTGAAACTACCCAGTGGGGGGAGTCTTATATATGGGGGCGTCTTATACACGGAAAAATACGGTACTACATCATTTAAAAATAAATTTAAAAGAAGTGGTACAAGTAAACACCCTTGTCTCACTTCTTTTGTAACTGGTACAGAACCAGGCACCTGTTCAGAATTTCCACCGTCCCCCAGAACGAGATGGTGGAAAAGAGAGGTAGTGCTGCATGTCATCCATATACTGATGACACCCCAGACCAAACCTGGGTGTCCCAACAGTTGCCTTTAGATATTAAAAAGCTTGGGGGACAAAATGGAACCCTGAGGCACTCCAGAGGCCAACAGCCATTTGGTGGAACAAGACCCCCAGTATCACATTCTGGGTTCGCCCTTATGGATAGAACCGGAAGCACCACCAGGAGAGCCAGTGTGATGAATTGGTTAGAGTGATGGACTGGGACTTGGGAGATCTGGGTTCTAGTTCCTACTCAGCCATGAAGCTCACTGGGTGACTCTGGGCCAGTCACAGACTCTCAGCCTAACCTACCCCACAGGGCTGTTGTGAGGATAAAAAGGAAAGGAGGAGGATCATGTAAGTTGCCTTGGATTCTTTGCAAGAGGAAAAAAGACGGGATATAAACATAATAAGTAAAAATAAATAACATAAAAATGTTATAAACATAATAAATTATGTTATAAACATAATAAATAAATAAAAATAACTGTACCTCCAAGTCCCAGAGGGAAAATCCATAAAGATATCGAAGTCAATGGTATCGAAATCTGCTGAGAGTTCCAGGAGAACCAACAGGATTGCAGTCCTCCGCCCATTCCCCAGGCAATTTCTGTCCCAAAAACAGTTTGAAGGCCAGATTGGAATGGATCTAACTAATTAGTGTCATCAATACTGCCTGGAGCTGAAAAGATAACCATTTATTCTAGAGTGGTAAATTCAAGACTGGATGAAACTCATGCAATACAGAAGTGTCCAAACTTCTGATTTCTTCAACAGAGGTCACATTACCAGGGATGTTGAAGAGTCCTTGGTCTCGAGTCACGAGTCAAGTCACGAGTCTTTGGACCCGAGTCTCGAGTCCGAGTCCGAGTCCTTGGTCCAAAATGGTGACTCACGAGTCACGAGTCACGAGTCACTCCCAAAGCTGACTCCACGAGTCCCTATTAAAATCAATGGGGGGTTTTCCCAACAAAATAAGGCTACTTCAGATGTGTGGTTTAAATAAATTCTAGGCACAAGTGTGCCTTTTTATTTCAGAACTCTGCAACTGATTTTGGCAAGAACAGACCAGGCAGACAAACCCAAAATAACCAGGCAGGCAGAGGAGGCAGGGAACCCCAAAGCAGGCAGGCAGAGGCCTTTGTCTTGGACAATTCAACTGTTGAACTGGTCAAGAAGAGACCAGGCAGGCAGAGGAGGCTGGGAACCCCAGACAGGCAGGCAGAGGCAGCCAAACCCAAAATGTCTGAAAGGCTGCATTTTAGAAAACTGATTTTAAAAAATAAACTTGTACTTCCTAAAACGTATCCATGTTGCATTTGAGGAACACGATTTTTTCTAAATGTTTGGCCCCCATTCTGGAACGGTGAGATCTCATCACAATTCCACCCTCACTGAACACCCGCTCCACTGGTGATGAACTTGCTGGAACCAGAAACACACTCAGAGCAGCCACACAGAGTAATCTCAGGTCCTTCTTCTGCCTCTCCCAAGTACGCAACACATCAATCAAAATACATCTTGACACACTGTTGGGGCTGCACTCCTGGTAGCCGTCCATAGTGGCCGAGCAGCGGCACACCTCATTTCCATGCGCTCTTCGCCGGCAATCACGCTCCTCTCCACTCCTTCTGGCACAGCCCAGGGATGTTGAAGAGTCCTTGGTCTCGAGTCCCGAGTCGAGTCTCGAGTCCCATTAAAAATATTGGGACTCGAGTCCGAGTCGAGTCAGAGGAGGGACTCAGTCCGACTCACGAGTCGAGTCCTCGAGTCCGAGTCCCCATCCCTGCACATTACTGCCTCCAGATACCACACATTCGCCCAGAGAGCCATTAACCACCTCTGAGGTCCTGTCCACACTGAAAACCCAGCCCTGGCTGATTTGATAACCCAGGAAGGACAAGGATCCAAAGAGCAGTGGCAAGTTTCAACCTCCCAAGCAGCTCGCCTACATCTTCACGTTCCCCAAGTAAAATGTTTCCATCACAACATGACCAAACGTCCCAGCAACATCCATCTCTGACCCTGGAAAAATTATTGCTGTGCAGGGGAGGGTGATCTTTGTGGAGTTTGCAACTTGGGAATAGCTGTGGAGGGAAGGGTTATCCCTCCCCTCATGGCACCATCTCCACAAACCAATCTCTTTTATTGTTCACTGCTCCAGTATCATAGAATCATAGAATCATAGAAAAGTAGAGTTGGAAGGGGCCTACAAGGCCATCGAGTCCAACCCCCTGCTCAATGCAGGAATCCAGGTCAAAGCACCCCTGACAGATGGCTGTCCAGCCGCACCTTGAATGCCTCCAGAGTCCAGAGTGGGAGAGCCCACCACCTCCCTAGGTAGTTGGTTCTATTGTCTTATTGCTCTAACAGTCAGGAAATTTTTCCTGATGCTTAGGTGGAATCTGGGTTCCTGTAACTTGAGTCCATTATTCCGTGTCCTGCAAACTGGGATGATCGAGAAGAGATCCTGGCCCTCCTCTTTGTGACAACCCTTTAAGTACTGCAAAAGTGCTATCATATCTCCCCTCAGTCTTCTCTTCTGAAGGCTAAACATGCCCAGTTCTTTCAGTCTCTCTTCATAGGGCCTTGTTTCCAGTCCCTTTATCATCATTGTTGCCCTCCTCTGAACCCTCTCCAGTTTGTCTACATCCTTCTTAAAGTGTGGTGTCCAGAACTGGACGCAGTACTCAAGATG
Source organism: Shinisaurus crocodilurus (assembly GCA_021292165.1). Taxonomy (NCBI): domain Eukaryota; kingdom Metazoa; phylum Chordata; class Lepidosauria; order Squamata; family Shinisauridae; genus Shinisaurus; species Shinisaurus crocodilurus. The sequence goes on along the minus strand of CM037878.1, from coordinate 244,708,577 downwards.
AGGCCTAACCAGTGCTGAGTAAAGGGGAATTATCACTTCACACAATTTGGACGCTATACTTCTATTAATGCAGCCCAAAATAGCATTTGCCTTCTTTGCAGCCACATCGCATTGCTGGCTCATATTCAGTTTGTGATCTACCACAATTCCAAGATCCTTCTCACTTGTACTATTGTTGAGCCAAGTGTCCCCCATTCTGTAACTGTGCATTTCGTTTCCTTTCCCTAGGTGTAGCACTTGGCATTTATCCCTATTCAATTTCATTCTGTTGTTTTCGGCCCAGCGCTCCAGCCTATCGAGATCGCTTTGAATTTTGTTTCTGTCTTCCAGAGTATTAGCTGTTCCACCCAACTTTGTGTCATCTGCAAATTTGATAAGCATTCCCTGAACCTCCTCATCCAAGTGATATGGAGTGGTATATAAATGTTGTAAATAAAATGAAATAAAGATCGCCACCACCCCACAAAAAATCTGGCAATTAGGCTTCCAATGGGATGGTTTTTCCAAGGCTAATTGCTGGTGTGTGTGTATGTGAAAGAGAAAGAGAGAGAGAGAGAGAGTCTGAATGTGTGTGTGTGTGTGAGAGTGTGTGTGTGTGTGTGAGTGTGTGTGTGTGAGTGTGTGTGTGTGTGTTTATGGGGTGTGTAGATGTGTGGAGTGGTCCCACCCACTTTTACTTTGGCCTTTTCCACTGCTGGCATGCAGCCCCCAGAAAATTAGCTACAAGGGAGTGTGGCCCTTAGGCTGAACATGGTTGCCTACCCCTTACCATTTGAAAGAGCTCTATTGGCTGACATTTTGCAGTTGCAATGGTGGCAGAGAGAGAAGTAAGTTGTCTTCACTTCCATCACTGCCACAGAGTAGGCCCTAAAATGGGTTCTAGCCTAGGTTTGAGTGTGGTTGCCTCAAGTCTTCCACTGCACTCTAGTCATTGACCCAACTGGTCCAAAGTTCCCAAGAACTCAAAGGAGCCAGTATGGTTCTATGATATCCCACCTTTTTCCTGCAAGGAACCCAAGGCAGCTTACATAATCCTCCTCTTCCTCTCCATTTTATCCTCACAACAACCCTGTGAGGTAGGTTAGGCTAAGAGTCAGTGACTGGCCCAAAGTCACCCAGTCAGCTTTATGGCCAAGTGGAGACTAGAACCCGGATCTCCCGAGTCCCAGTCCAACACTCTAATCACTAGCCACACTGGCTCTCTTTGAGAGTGATCAGATCAATAATCTTGAGTCACCCCCTCTTTCTAAGTACTGACTAAGGCCTTGGCCTAGTAAAGTGTTAAAATAGCCAAAATATACAGAAAACTTCATTGAGCTGGCTTTAGGTATTTTTGGCACTGAAGCTTGCAGGGCTTGGTGGATCTCTTTGCAACCCCCCAAATTGGCTTTTGAATCCCAGTCAGATATTTTTCATCTGCCCATGCTCACAATCACCCACTCTCACAATCACCTGGTAGGATCTTTCAGACTTCCTGCTCTGGGGAGAGAGTACTGAGAACACTTTCTTACTCATTTCACTCTACCATCTCCCCATTTGTTTTGAAATGGGGTCTATAAGCCACTACCTTTTGATTGGAGCCAATCATCTTCTGTCCATTTCTGACCCAGCTGCTCTTTTCTCTCTTCTCAAACACAGATGGCTGAATTGGTTTGTTTTTGAACCTAGAACAATGCATATCTCAATGTTTAATAGAGATATCAAGGTCTTTCCTTCCCCATTTGAAAATGGGTGGGTGAACTGAGCTCAGTTTTTTATTTGAAATGTAAAATTATGCCCTGAACATATATGCCAGATTTCATTGTAACATCTCAGTGTTTAAGGAAGATATTGCATTACAAATCAATAAACAGAAGGCCAAACAGTTGAGTTAAACCAAAGGCCTTACTAAATTCAATCAGTTAAATAGATTGTATTGTTAACTGGCTTGACATGCGGTATTAATTTCCTTCATCCCCAGCAGTACAATAGGGACCTTCAGAGAGAAAGCAGAAGAGGAAAAATACAAAGTGTGGAGAGCCTCAAAATCTTAACTACAGCATGAACTTTAGCATGCTAATTTCAGCAGCTATCATGGGAATTGTACAGATGGACTGGTAGTGATATATAAACAGTCCAGATGTCCATTTTGTTGATCTGCCTTTCTTTGCTAGCTAGTCACAGCTGGTTTTAGAAATAGGAAAGACAAAATTCTCCAGTAATTTCTTCTTGATGACTGCAGACCAGCTCCATTAAAATGAGTGAGAGCTTTTGCCACTGACCTTGATAAGTTGTGGATTGAACTTTTCATTTTTCTGTAGCTATGTGTCTTGGCAATAATATTTTTCTCTAGTGGGTAATCAGCTACTTGATTCCACTTTCAGGTGCAAAGGCAATGCAGACAGGCCTAGCAAAATATAAAACTGAGTGCATAGGTAACTCTACTTATTCAGAGCTTAGCTGATTGGGGCATCTTCTATAGGAGCAAAGGAGCTGTATGCTTAATGAGGTGATACTAGTATATGTAAGGTTCCACAAACACATACCATTAAGTGATCTGTAACTTGTTACTATTAAAGGTAGGAGGCTTTCAATTTTACACCTGAAATCTAGAATAACCAGTTGATAGTTAAAAAGGGAAAGATGAAGGACTGACTTGTAGAAGTTTTACCTATTTTGTGAAACACTATTTTTTTATATTAAAAAAAAGCAAAGTTGAAAGCAAACTTGAGCAGTACTTGACTATTAGGTTGCTGTCACAGTAACACAAAAGTCCAACATTGCCTTCCTTTGTTTACTCAATTTTTCCAGAGAATCCAGACAGTGTTATTGCCAGCCCATTTCATCCCTGTGTTTTCTGATTTGTCCTGCCTTTTTTCAGAACTGCTACTTCCGTAAATATAACTGCAGTTGCAGAGCCCGTCCATCAAGAGGCAAAGCACTGTTGATGCTTTTCAGGTTGACTGTGCCTTTAATTAAGAGTTTCCTGCTTGCCACTTTTCCTTCTTTTACCACTTCCTGTTGAGTACAGCAGTGGGATTACTGATTAACAGCCCCTTGATTGCACCTTCAATAGCCTGTTAATTGCCCTTTAATATCAGTTTCTGTTCTTATTTGGGGAGGAGGCTTTAACTACTGGTTTCCTTTTATTGCTTGTCCTCTTTCTTTATAGCAAGATAAGGCTATTTCTCAGTAAAAATGAGAAGAACAGATGAAGGCCTGTTTAAGCACAATGCACAACTTCAATTACATTAAGCTCAGTGAAGTAATGACTTAAGACTTGTACTAAATTTGTCCACTGGGGTTATTTTTCTAACCATCTAATATGAATTATTATTCTCTGGATCAAGTAGTTCTTCAGCTTGACATAACTGTAAAGTTCTAAAGTAAAGATCTGAGGAAAGAAAGCCATCTGAAATAATTTAAGACCTGATATTTGGTGACATGCCAGAACTGGAACCAAATAACTTATACAGTATCCTTAGAAAACTTTCTAATGACTATGTGTGTGTGTGTGCCTGAAGTACAGGTGCCAATTGAAGCCATTGTTGCACAAAGTAGTAGCTATCTCCAACTGCAAGTATTATTATAAAATTGTCACCTCTGAAAAGTGGGCTGTTTTTAAGATCTAGACCTATGCTGCTTTCTAGAAATATTTTTGTTCCTTTTGCAAGGTAATATTACAGCAAGTTATTCCAGTTAGTACCATGATATATGTAGCTTCTTGTTGTAAGCCCAATTATGATGTAGTGGAAAACTTACGAGAACAAGCTTGCATGAGCCTGAAGCTCATGCACTTCTCCCTTTCCCCCCTTATTTTGCTTGCAACACAAGGTGACTGAACAATTCTGCTTTCTATTTTGACCTAATCACATTTCTCCTTGATGTCCAAAGTTGACAAACTGGTTTATTTAAACCATGGTTTGAGAACAAGCCAGGATCTGAAATCAATGTATGATCTTGGTTTGTTCTTGCTAACCAGGTTAGTTAGGCTAGAGCAGAAGTAGGCACCTGGTATTGGTTTTTCCTGCCTACCTCTCTCACCAGGAATCCTTCCCACTGGGCAGGGGTGGGGGAGGCAACAGACCGGCAGGAAAAAGTGCCAGATGTTGTCTTTTCCTTTCTCTTTTTTTCCTGTTTATTTCCACAGCAGAGTTGGTATTAGATGGCATTGTGATGGGGGAGAGAACAGGACCAGGTGCCTAGTGCTGTCATTGTCTGCTCCCCTCTCTCCCCTATTTGTGCAGGGCAGTTGATATTAGATGGCCCTGTGGTAGAGGAGGGAGCAACCCAGCTAGAGCAGCCCCTGGTGCATAACAATGTCTTTGCCTACCTCCTGTTTCCAAGAAAGCATGTCCCTTGGCATCCTGACTTTTGCCTGAGAAGGTAATACAGGACTGGTCACGTAGGGCCAAATAGGTCACAAACATGTATATGCTTTCCTCTATTGCAGGGATGCAGAACCTCAGGCCTGGGGGCCAAATCCACCCTTCTGGGGTTCCAATCTGGCCCTCCAAATGCCCCCTTTACCTAGCCCCATCCCTTTCTCCACCCTCTGATTGTTTGGTGGTTTCCTGGGTTTTGTGCAGTTTCCCCCATGAGCGATCTCCGGGGACACCCCCTCCCACAATGCCTGGCTCTGAGGAAAGACCCCTCAAGCCAGGCATTTGGTCCTGAAGAGCCATGCTGGCTGCTTTTCCAGTCAACACGGCTCTTCAGAGAGTGGCAATAGGGTGGAAGACACACCGCCAAAGGGGTGTGTTGGCTGGGGCTGGAGGGAGACAGACACGGTGAGCTTGCAGGCAGGGAGTGGGGAGATGGACAGGACAGTGGGCATAAGAGAGACAGATGCAGCGGAGACAGTGGCAGGTGGTGTGTGTACTGTGCTCTCCTGCCTCAGGCAGCAGGAGAGATTGTGCTGGTACTAGAAACCCTGGAGAGCTGTTGCTATTGAGTGTAGACCAGTGGTGGGCAAGCTTTTTTCTGCTGAGAGCTGCATTCCCTTGGGGGTAATCTGTCAGGGACCACATGCTGGTGGTGGGTGGGGCCAGAGTCAAAAGTGAGTGGGGACGGACACACCCTCTCTGTGCCACCCATTTTTCTTTCTATCCTGCAGCCTGAAGTGATACATTTCAGAATTCTACTGCTTCAGTAATAACACAGACTCAGTAATATCCTCCTTCTCACTGCTGTTATTATTGTCCACTAGCTGTTGCCCGCGGCTGCGCTCGTGTGGATTTTAGGATTTGGTACAATGGAAAAGATACAGTGTCTCTGACTGAAAGTGTAATGTTTAGGCTGGGTGCTGGCAGCAGAAAACTTTTCTGACAGAAGTATCTGATCTTAAAGAAAAATCAGGTTAATCCTGAGAGTCTACAGGTGATGAAGAGTAACCGTGCCAAGTTTGGGGTAGATCCATCAAAACGTGATGGACCCTATGTGACGACGCCCCACACACAACTGTCATTCAGTCATTTAAAAAGTTTCCCTCCCTTTTCACCCCCTCAGAGAACATTCTAAATGGCCGAGGGGAGATTTGCATACCCACCCCTATTGGCCCCTGCAGGAATTCATACGAACATTCTAAGTGTCGTATGGGCTATTTGCATAACTGCTCCTATTGGCTCCTGCAGCAATTATGAGGTGAGGCCGATTTGCATAACTGCTCCCCTGTTGTTTTGCCCATAGGAGATATGAGAGTGGGGCAATTTTGCCCCCTTTTTTCACCCCCTTAGGGACAGAATTTCCAAAAATCCTTCCTTGGTGGGTGTCTACATCATAAAAGTAATGTTCCCTCAAAATTTCACGTTCCTAGATTAAACGGTTTGAGCTGAGCCTTGATGAGTCAGTCAGTCAGTCAGGACTTCTTTTATATATATAGAATATTGCACTTGCCCTCTCCCTTTTGGCCCAATCCACACAGCTGCCCAGAGGGAGAGGGCAAGGTGAGCAGAGGCTGCTCCTCCTCCTCCTATCACTGCTCACTTGCTTAGAGGGGGCAAGTGAACAAGAAATGGTCTTTTCTATAGATACCTCATCAAGTTCCAGCATGGTGAGAACTAGGGGCTCATAACTATATGGATTAATTAACTAATACCAGGGATGGGGACTCGGACTCGACGACTCGACTCGCGAGTCCGACTGAGTCCCCCCTCTGACTCGAGTCCCACTCGAGCCCAAGGACTCCGCCACCGCCGCCGCCACCGCCGCCGCTCACGTCACCGCCGTCGCTGTCTCCCTCGCCGCCACCCGCTCGCAGCCACCGGTGCCGCCATCGCACGCCACGCCGCCATCACGCCGCCACCGCCATCGCACGCAGCCGCCCGCGCCGGTCCCGTCATCACTTCCGGCGCGGCGGAAGTGACGCGCCGGGACCCTGCTCCGGCGTGCTTGGCCGCCGCCGCTCTAAACAGAGCGGCGGCAGCCAAGCGCGCTGGAGCAGGGTCCCGGCGCGTCACTTCCGCCGCGCCGGAAGTGATGATGGGACCGGTGCGGGCAGCTGCGTGCGATGGCGGCGGTGTGGCGTGCGATGGCGGAGGCGTGGCATACGATGGATGGCGGCTGCTGCGAGCGGGTGGCGGCGAGGGAGACGGCGACAGCGGTGACTTGAGCGGCGGCAGCGAGCGGGTGGCGGCGAGGCGGCGGCGGCGAGGCGGCGCAGGCGGCGGCAGCAACTCGAGCGGCACGGAGAACACTCTCCGCGTCGCTCAGAAGAGCGAGATCGGGCCGCACCACCGACACCGCCGCGGAGAACTACAAACCCAGGGAGGGCTCGTAATGCATCCCTGGTGCGGCACCGGCGGCGGCAGGAGCAGGGACGAGGGAAGGACCCGCCCATGGTAAGTGGCGGCGGCGGCGGCCCATGGAGGGAGCGGGAGGGTCTCCGAGGGAGGAAGGGCAGCTCTTCTTCCTCTCGCGGAGACCCTCCCGCTCCCTCCATGGGCCGTCGCTTTGGGAGTGACTCGGGACTTGAGACTCGAGTCACCATTTTGGACCTTGGACTCGAGACTCGACTCGAGACTCGGGTCCAAATACTCGTGACTCGACTCGTGACTCGAGGCCAAGGACTCTTCAACATCCCTGACTAATACTGAATTTTCTTAACATATTCTTCAGTGCACAGAGCATGCACATTTGTGTATTTTTCAGTGAAAGAAAGCATACATTTACAATGCTCACATTATGCATTACAAAGATAAGTGCTGAACTCATGAGTGCATATTGGCTTGAATTCAGAGCCTAAGTGATCTCACTATTTTACTGTCATGCTTTTGGACAACACAGTGACATTTAGGCTGCAGTCCGTTCCCTACTTTCCTAGGAGTAAGCCCCATTGAACTCAACTGGACTCACTTCAGAATAGACATGTATAGGATTGTGCTGTTAAGAGATGGATTGAATTACACCTGTTTCATGACAACAGCATCGGCCAGAAGAATAATTTACTACTGGCCATTTGATAATAACAAGCAGGCTCCAATGGTCTGTAGTCTATGTGGCAGTATTGTTTAATTAGTATGAATGTTTATGTAAGTACTAGGCAAGATGGGGTAATGTTACTGAGAACTACATCATTGGCTCTGGATAGGGTAATGTGTCAGAATGATAAATAATCTGAACAGCATAAGAGTGACCAGATTTCTCAATCAAAGTCTGATGCTTCGAATTCTCTGTTGTAGTAGTGAGGATATAGCTTCTGATGCTGGTTGGTACTCTGCTGTATTTTATTTAATTATGACATTCCACTTCTTTAATGTGCATGTTTATTGGGTTTGTTTTTATTGATTATATGCTCCTTTGAGCGCCCAAATGGTAGAAACCGTGATTAATGAGCATAATAAATAAATATATGACAAAGTGCCCCAAAGATCTTTCTAAAGCTGTTATGGCTAACTGACAGCCTAAGGGCTAAACATCACCATCTAGTTGCTGCATTTCCTATGGATCGTGTCAAAATCTTGAGAATTGCTGCTATCATTTTAATAAGACGGGCAATTGAACTGTAACCCAGGCTGGGTGCAGAGGTGAACTCTCCTTAAATACACATGCCAGTCAGCAAAATGTATTGTAAAGAAATTGTGTTTAACCAGATAAATGAGCATGAGAGCCAGTGTGGCATAGTGTTGGACTGGGACTTGGGAGATCCGGGTTCTAGTCCCCACTCGGCCATGAAGCTGACTGGGTGGCTTTGGGCCAGTCACTGACTCTCAGCCTAACCTACCTCACAGGGTTGTTGTGAGGATAAAATGGAGAAGAAGAGGATCATGGAAGCCACCTTGGGTTCCTTGCAGAAGGAAAAAAAGGGCAGGATATAAATGTAATGTATTAATAATAAAGGGATAACAATCAAGATCAAACTATGACTGAACAGCAAAAGAAAATGAACTTTCGTTGACAAACCAAACCAAGACTCTACTGTTCTTTTAACTTCTCCACACTTCATGCTGAGAGGAATTAAAGTAAAGAAAGAATAGAATAGGACTCCTCTTAAAGTGTATGTGGTCCTCCTTTTAAAGATCCCTCTTTTAAAGTATCTCTGCAAAGTGCTGCTGGGTGGACCAATGTCCATGCGATTGCACCCTCCACTCTGTGCATATAATGAAGGGCAACTTCGACACATTTCTTGAAACGCCCTTGGCTGCCACTCACCTATTGGCCAGTTCTGCATTCATGCAACTGGATGTGTGCCCTATACTGTATATATATGCTGGTAGGTTTATGCTGCTCGAGTTGGTAGCATCTCATATATTTTTTCCTGTTCTCTCCCCTCCCCCTGCCCCAACAGTTAAGAGACAAAGCCTGAGAGTTCAGATCAATGCAACTGGTGATGCAGTGTGCATGAGATATATTCGACTAAGTCCAAGCACCAAGCTGGAAGGCTTCATCTTGGGGTACGGCAGCAGCTTCTTCTCTAACCAGTATATTTCTCTGCCATCAGATGGAAAAACTTACATAACTGAAGTTGGTAAGGCAATTTGTAGAACTGTATTTTGGATAGATGGTTGTGGAATCTGAAAACATGTTTACTTGCTTTCATGAAATGTTAACAGTGGGAGATACTTCTATATGTTCTGAATCGTTTATTGTTTTGTTTCTTTGTCTGTTTGCATGTTTCCAATTACTAATGTTTTCCAAAGTCACTGAATATGTAAACAAAAGGGGCAAATTTGACAGTAATGCAATCAGAATGTTGAACAAGCCATCCAAACAGCTCTTTAATATATAAGGGTGGCATGTCAGCCAATTATTTGTTCATTCGTAAATAGAGTTTAATCTTTAAACTTAATCCTTAGAAGTGAATCTAAATCTGTTTTATTTTGCTGTTCACAGATCTATCATTTCAAGATTAATTTCAATGTAAAATGAGAATTTAAAACAAAATCTCTACCATGTAGAAAGAAACTGGGTTGTTAACCATGAACAACCCAAAGTTCACAACCTAGCAAGAAACCATAGGTTCTCTTCTTGGGTTGTTTATGGTTAACAACCCATAGTTAAACCATAGTGCATAGTTTGCATGGAACGACAACCCATGATTCAACAACAACCCATACTCAGCCCATAGTCTGGGTTGTCATTATGTGCTAACCAGGCCATTGTAGATGTTTCTGTAGCCACAATGTAGCTGCTCTGCTTCTAGTATGTGTATTCTAGTTCTTCTGACACAATCAATGAAGGAGATAGAACCTAGTATGCTGAAGAGATTAATGTAGTCAGAAGTGCCATTGTATAGTAATTGGTCATTGTTGCTGAGACTCAGACTACAGACACAGGTGATCAAAAACCAATATGGGCAGGTTCGGATGACACAATAAGCCACACTGTGCAGCAAGCTATGCAGTGTGGCGTATATGCCACCCTACCCAAAATGCGTCTGTCAGATGATTGGGCATATTGTGGGTAGGGTGCCCCCTCTCCCCTCCTTGGTCCTCCCTCAGGTATCCCAGGGGACACCACAGGTGTCCCGAGGTTCCACCCTGCCTGCCACGAGCACCTTGACGTTTGCTCTCTTTTTTGCGGTTGAGCCGGCTTTCATGATCCCCATTTGGCCAGCGAAGAGCTGGACCTCCAAGGTGCCCCGGCAGTTCTTTGCAGGGTCTGCCCATCATGGTTGCCCCCTTAAAAAAAAATCATCCCAGTAATGTATACAAATAATTGCACTCGTTTTTTTAAGCCATCCTGCTGAATTTGCACAAATCCAGCAGGGTGGAGGAGTGCAGGGGGACCCTGGGGTGTGTACTGGCTGGGGGTGTTTGCCTGCTGGCCAAATCCAGCAGGTACCCATCCTGTGCAGTGCCTATCCCAGGCTGCATGTAGGTATTTTCCCCCTTTGCAAGCATCTGACAGCTGTCAGATGCCAACCTATCAGATGCTTGCAAAGCCCAGAGAGATTGCTATTTGCGAAAAGGGGCTCATTCCCTCCTTTCGCAGCAGGATCCTCAGGTTTTGTGGGGGTGAAATCAGCTGTCCTTGGTGCCCCCTCAGTTTTTCTAGTGTCCCCCCTGCTGCTAATGTTCAAAACTAGAGGGGATTCCCACTGGTGGGATGGGAGCTCTGAGTCTGACAGGTGTCAAAGTCAGAGCTCCCATCAGTGGGAATCCCCCCAATTTTTGCAGCTCCCTGAGGTGCTATCAACTAGAGGTCACGTGCAAAACTGAGGGGACCCTTGGGACATGTGAGCACCCCAAAAACCCCAGGGATCCTGCTGCGAAGGGGGGTGAAATTGAGGGGGTGGACCCAACACGCCTATTTCTGCAGGATCTTCCAGGGGGAGGGTTGGGTGCTTATGTGTCCATGGGTTATCCTCACTTGCGAAAGTGAGGGTAGCCCATGGACACACGAGCACACACACCCAAACCCAGAAGATTCTGCTGCAAAGGGTCCTTGGAGGCCGCACCCTCTCTTCTGTTGTTGTTCTTGCTTCAATATAGGGGTTTGCAAAGTGCTTCAAAGTTGCTTTTTGGCATGTAAGGTACATTTTGCTTTTATGTGCACTTTGTACATGGGGGATGTGGAGGAAGGAGAGATCTCTGAAAAATGGTTAGAGGCACCTTCCATGAATGGAGTCCTTCCTTCCATGAATGATAGATCCTGGATCCAACCCCGAACAGATAAACTTGACAAAGCTTAGTTTCTAGAGGAAAGTGACACAGATGGAAGTGGAGCTGCCTCTTCATTAATTAAAATGTGTGTGCCAGGGCTGGTTTGCACATGATGTTTCTCCTACCTGAAGATAATCTCTGTCATGTTAAGAACATACAAGTTTTTATTTTGCTGAGGTTAGAATTTGGGAAGACAATCCAAACCCCATATGTAAAGCAACTCAAGATTATTGTGGTTAGCGCAAATGGTATTAATGATGTCATAGCGTGGAATAACCCAAGAGAGAACAAGGACATGCTTCAAGATAATATTGAGAGAAAAAACAGAACATAAATTCAGAGATATAAGACAATAATAAGAAAACAGGATTGTAAAATAATGTACTGACTTAGTGAAGATCCTGAAAGGGCAGTAGGCTGGGCCAAAATACTTGGAAGTTACTAGAATTTATTTGATTATTTGACTTAACACATGGCTTCCAAAAAGCCAAGTCTGTTTCTGGCTACAGTTCATTTGGATATGCTGGTTTGTGTCCATGGAAACAGGTACAGCTGAGCAAAACTGACCACACCCTCTGTCAGGAAAACAGGGCTTAGATGGGAAAGGGGTTGTTTGATCAGTAAGCCGTCACACTTGTGCATGGACTAATTACAAAAAAATACATTGTTGACTAGCATGTAAATTAGATACAAGGACAGTAAACGGGCTAAGGGAAATCCGATTGCTCTAATCGGTTCTTGCCTCTTATATTCCTGACTGTCAGGATAGAAAGTCTTTAAAAAAATAAGTCATGGTGATGCTTGCCCAGATTTCCTTGTATAAAAGTTTCACCTCCTTACTTGGCAGCTGTGCTGCAAAGGATCTCATCACAGGAGCTCACTTACTTCTCTTTCCTTGTCTGACTGGAGGCTTAAGCCCAGCAACTAGCAGTCTAGCACTGGAAATCCCTCGTGGCACGAATCAGCTTTTACAGAAAAATGTATACTTTTAATAGCCCTTATCCAGACCATCCCCTGATCACACTCAAGAGCAATCTGCATGATGATTCAATAGAAGAGTTGACCAGGTCATGTGAGGCTCCTGTAGGTCAGTTGACCATCTGGCTGTCGCATGTTACCCTAGTAAAGGGGTTGGTAACCATTGGAACCATCCAGAACCGTGCCCACCAGGCTCTTTGTGCTGCCCTCCACTCACCACCACTGCCTCTTCATCTCCCACCCAGCATGCTCCCCACCCCACTTCTATTCAAGTCAGTGGAGCAATATCGCTCCATTTTCTTGATTCATAGAGGTGGGGATAAACGTCCCCTGCAGAAAACCAGCTTCAGGGGGAAGCTCATCCCCACCAAGATCCCTTGGGGCAACAAGATCCTTGGCAGTGGATGGGCTTCTTCCCCACCTGTTTTTTTGTCAGAGAACCCTTTCCCCCACCTTTATTCAAGTCAGCTGACCTGAATAGAAGTGAGAAAGAAAAAAGTCCCTTTTTAAAGGCATTGCAATCCAACACTCTTTCTTTGGGTACCATCCGGGTCATCTTGCCAATTAGTTTTCATAAGTTTCCCAGGATTCATTGTGAACCTGCTTGTGTCTATGTGTCATGTGTCTTCCCTTTAATACAATTAATACTTTTTACTTATCTACATTTTCAAATTGTTAATTATTTCTTATTGAGCAATCTCAGTTGCTCATCACTTGGCATTTTACAAAAAGACATTATTTGGATGGAGGCGAGTCAACAATTTCTCAATAGACTTCCCAGTAATTTCAGCAAAGCTATCCTTTAAAAAAAAAAAAATCCTTGACAATTCTTCTTCAGCAAGACTTGTGCTTGATAATTTTATCTTTTATTTATTTTTTATTTATTCACAACATTTGTATGCCTCCCCATACCATAAAGTTCTCTGGATGGGTTAAATACAATATACAGTCATGCCTCAGATTGAGAGCATAATTCGTTCCGGAAATGTGCTTGTAATCCAAAACACTCTTATATCAAAACGACATTCCCCCCAAAAAATTGTACAGAGATTTTTAATTTAAGCCCTACTACGGTACTTGTATTGCAAGACGCCGCTTGTATATCAAGTCAGATTTTTTAAAATAAATATTTAAACATTTGCTTGTCTTGCAAAACGCTCTCAGACCAAGTTACTTGCAATCCAAGGTATCACTGTAAAACTTTTTAAATTGGCTTTTCACCAATTTACCCAGAACAGACATTAAGGGCGCAATCCTATGGCCTTCTGACCGTGTCTGGGGGCCCATAGGATAGGGCAGTCCCTGCTCCAACCTCAGAAATGCCTTCCAAAGTCCCAGAGGGGACTCTGCTGACAGAGCACCCTCCCCCCCCCTCAGCCAGCACAGTTCTTTCCACTCCGGCTGGGTTCCAAAGAGAAAAGACCACCTTCGGAACTGGAGGGGTTGGGGTCGGGAGAGAATGAGCAAGGCACCGCCATCCTCTCGCGAGGAGGAGAAAAACATTTAGACAGTCAAAATCAGCCATCTAAATGTTTTGGAGGGTGAGGGGAGCGTGGAGGCAATCCTAGCTGCCACAATCCTCCCTCCTCCTTCCATTGGATGCCCGTAATCCTCCAAGTTTGGAGGGTTACAGGCACCCACATTAGACGGGGCTGTATGCTAATTGGGCTGTAATTTCCTAGATTCCTCCTGGATCCCTTTTTAATTAATTAATTAATTAATTAATTATTATATTTATACCCCGCCTTTTTTCCTGCAAGGAACCCAAGGTGGGTTACATAATCCTCCTCCTCCTCCTCCTCTCCATTTTATCCTCACAACATCCCTGTGAGGTAGGTTAGGCTGAGAGTCAGTGACTGGTCCAAAGTCACCCAGTCAGCTTCATGGCCGACTGGGGACTAGAACCCGGATCTCCCAGGTCCCAGTCCAACACTCTCACCACTATGCCACATTGGCTTTTTTAAAAATGGTGTTACATTGTCCAGTTTCCACTCCTCTGGTAAGATTCTGATTTAGGTGCTAACACTCAGTATTTGACTTCCAAGATTTGAAACTCTCTGGGATTTGAATCATTAGCTTTCAGCTATCGTGGCCATTCATTCACTTTTGTAGTGGACATTATTTTTGTGTCCAAATTAATGTTTTGAAATATCCTGGAAATAAAAATGTAGTCCATCCTTCATGCATATGCATGCTTTTTCATTGGTCATAAACGTGTACTGAGGAACCACATTGGAGAGGGCCTTTGATGCATGCACTTCTGTCCAAAAAAATAAAATTACCCACTGAACTTAAGTTATTATGACACAAGCTTTCAAAGACTGGAGTCTCTCTGTAGAGACTGTGCTTAATGTGTTGATGCCATTGTGTGATAATTATCCATATCAAAGCTATGCTGCTGGAGCCATAGATAGGCCACAATCCAAATCAAAGTGAACTCAAGACATTGATTTAAGAACACCTAACTGTGTTGTGTTCTTAGTCTTTATAATATATTAAATTGGCTTTCTCTACTAGGAATTACAGCATTTTAGACTCCTGTTTTTAAACCATAAAGGGAGCAAAAGTACATCAGGAATTCAGCAACATACTCACATTTCCTTAAAACGGCTATGGTTAAACAAATCCATGCAACAACAATGAAGATTCTAAACAAGAGATTTTTAAAAATGCACTCATCATTTGGAATTAATTGCTATATACCCCCTAATCTATCTAGACACAACAAGTAGCAGCTGATGACCTTTACAAATTGTTTTCGTATGCTTACGTTTTAGAGTTTGTATGAACATGCTTCACTAATACCCATACTGATATAAATGGATGCACTGCATTTCTTGTAATTGTGTTTTAAAATGCCGTTTTACATTAAACATTTTAAACAGTTCGAATGCAATGTGCAAAAACTCTTCCATACATTACTATTTTCCTTGCACAGATTATAGAAGCAGCTGCTGAATTTGCTAAAGGCTGTTGGTGAATGGCTAATGGCCAAATTGCTTATTTTCCTGCATTTGAAGATAATAGACTTATTTAAGTTAATTGTGCTGACTGTGTGGCATTGCAAGTTACAGAGATAAAGGAGTTACTTAACATGCCCCATGGGGCTGTTTATTTTAATAGAAATATTTTTTTTTAATGTCCCACAGATGTTGATGTCCTACACTCCTACCTATTCTTTAAAATTCTTTCCTCATATAGTCCAACATGTCTGCTTAAGGGAGATCACCCTAGAGGAGACTCTAGGGTTGATGCTCCTTTAGATTAGTAAAACACATGAAAGCTCACTAATCCTGAAATCAGCTGCTGGCACACATCAGACCAGCCACAAGGATGTTACTGGCTTGAATAGTTGCCTGCAAGTCTGTATCTGACAAATGTTCATAGACAGAGGAGCAGCTGGTTTGCAGCTTTCAAATACCCTCTGGCTATTTTGGGTAACTTTAAATGTTTGTACTCCTGGGGTGGGGTTCTAAGGCTGCAATCCTACACACATTTAATGAATAAACATGCTTAGCATTGTGCTGCACATCTCTTAAACGTGTTTTATATCAAACCTTTCAGGTATACAATTTTTCTACCTTTAAAAACAGTTTTAGCTCATAATTCTAGATATTTGGCTACCAATTAAACGGTGTACTCTAGCACAAAACTAACCAGACTCATAAAATCAAGCTAAATTCTTGGCAGACAGCTCCACAAAATACTAAAACAAGAAAAGAGACCAAAAACAGTCTTTAAAAAAAAGAAAAAAGAAAACAGCCAAAGTTGAGAACTTCATAAAGAAAACAGAATACTTTGTGCAGTTGCAACTTATAAGTTCAGCAGGATTTCCTGTAATAGAAATAGTTCTACCTTGGTGAGTGAAAAATGGTATAATGAAGAAAACTAAAAGAAACGTGCAAATTGTCATTGCAGAAATATTAGAGAGTATTATTATCATAACAGGAGGAAGTTAGAGGAGCACAAAGCAAGTTTTCCAAAGTCTCCTGCTATGTTTACATTTTGGACAGCAGCATGATTGAAATTGATGCCAAAGGAAAGAGCTGTGATTCAGTGAGACAGAGAATGTCCACACTGTAATGAAAAATTGACATTACTTGAAAAAATAGGTTCCAATTTTTAAGATACGCCCCCCCCCCAAGGCTTCGTGTAGTGCTAATAGCAAAATGTGTGGTGATGGTGGGTTTGTCAGACTTCATGACAGCAACGTAGGATTTGTAAGCTTCCAAAAACTCATGGGTGAGGGAGGATTCAGAAGATATTAAACAAATCACCTGTCTCCCTGTGGTATAAAATCTATATATGTAATGCAGAGTTACTGAATAACTAAATGCTCATTATGTTCTTATTGTAGAACAGGATGGCTAGAAACAAGATACTGAGGATAATAAAGAGTTGTTAAGTACAGGGGACACACACATCTCTGCTGTTGAAAAATGACACTTTGAGAAGTTTGAAACTTCACAAATGATTACTCATTCATAAGTCTCATTCATAAGTACCAAAGCAACTCAATAAAATGAATTAACAGGGCAACTCTATACAAGGTCTGTGGCTTATGCTGGCTCAGCTTGTCTGAGTGTGATGTGAAAAGCTAAGCAGGGTCAAGCCTGGTTATTACTTGGATGGGAGACCCCTCCATTGCCCATCTGGCTGGTCACCTGGCCACTCTGGGCAATGTACAATCAAGATAAAACACCATTAAACACAATTAAAACACAATTAAAACAATATAAGAGATTTAAAAATTCCTAACCTACCCCATATTCCCACCTGAAAAGCCATGTTTTTAAAGCCCGGCGGAAGTTCATCAGGGAGGGGGTTGGATAGCCTTGTAGGCTCCTTCCAACTCTATGATCTATGATCTATGTCTACTCAGACATAAGTCCCACTGAATTCAGTGGAGCTGACTCCCAGGAGAGTGGGTATAGGATTGCAGCCGAAGAGTTAAATTGCACTATGTAGTTTTCCCACTCATTCAGTGCTCTTTTATAAGTTACTATCTTCCCTCCAGAATTCAAATATGGTCAGTATTTAACAAAGTGAGAGGTTTCTTCAAAATCAGTATCTGAATTTTTGAACTTTATACAAATGGCAGGTTCAATATAGTCATTGACAAATTATTCTTTATTTAAATTGGCTCAGAGCATCAGCTGCTCAGTCAAATGCATTAGATCTATGGCAGGTAATGCAAATATATCAAGTGATGGGAGATGTGTATTCTCTGTACAGATTTGTTGAAATTATTAATAAGAATCAAAAGAAGTTCAATTCTGCTTTGTTGAATGCACTTATTTCTTCATAAAATGAAGCATTTCTACATTCTATTATTAATTACATGAGAATGGATTGTAGTTTTAAGCAGTGCAGTTGACAACTGAAGTGAATGTTGACATTAAGGCACATGCAGGGCTAACACTCAAAGCAGGAACTTCATGTCTCCTCCTGTCTCCCCTGGTAACGTCTAGCAATACAAAAATATGATGTCAGCATGTTGTGAATTTCCCTACACTCATAAGAGGTAGTCAACAAAGTGGGGCAGGGAAAATTGTAATGTGATGAAATCATTTCACATGTGTTGTATTGGTAGATATCATGGGGGAGGAAAAAGGAGGAGACACAAGGTTACTGCTTTTAGCAGCAGCCATATGTGCTCCAGCCTTCAAGGGAATGAAGAGCTCTTCTTTGGCAGCTCCTGCTCAACAGTACCTTGCCTTTTGTCCTGCCTCACAGGATACACACATTTTCACTGAGGTGGTAAATGTCTGTCTGGACTGTACTATTTCAGACTGCAAGTGAGAGCTTATGTACAAAGAAAATCCTGTCACATAGGAAACTGGCATGTTAAGAAAAAGGCGAGGCTGGATCCTGTGTGTCTGAGCTCTGGTTTTCTACATGGAGAGATTGTTTCTGTATGATGGAGCATTCTCTCTTATGAGCCCCCACTGGCACTTAGAAGTGTTATAGCCCAGACATAGGTTTTGTACCTCTATTAAAATTAAGCCATACTTCAGTGGTGGGCAATTTGTGGCCCTCCAGATGCTTTGGTTTACAACTCCCATCAG
The DNA here is from genome assembly GCA_021292165.1 of Shinisaurus crocodilurus. Lineage (NCBI taxonomy): Eukaryota > Metazoa > Chordata > Lepidosauria > Squamata > Shinisauridae > Shinisaurus > Shinisaurus crocodilurus. The sequence goes on along the minus strand of CM037878.1, from coordinate 244,690,450 downwards.
CCCTAGCCAGCATAGCTAATGGTGAGGAATGTTGGGAGTTGTAGGCCAAAACATCTGGAGGGCCAAAACTTGCCTGCCCCTGCCATACAACAACACACACTGAAGTTAAACATCTATACTGGTCGTTGACTGTAATAAACAGAATTGAATTGAGGTTAAACATGTGTGTGGCAAGGGAAAATTCCCAAAATGGCAAAACAGACAAAATTATTTGCTTCTGTGTAACAATGTAGTCTGTGGTAGTGTCACCTTCATGTCCTCTAAGGACAGTATCCAATTATGTCATTCTGCTAATGCAAATTATGTTGCACTGGTGAAAGGGACCTCTAGTGCAACACCAATAGTGTTATTTATTATATTTATACCCCGCCTTTTTTCCTGCAAGGAACCCAAGGCGGCTTACATAATCCTCCTCCTCCTCCTCTCCATTTTATCCTCACAACAACCCTGTGAGGTAGGTTAGGGCTGAGAGTCAGTGACTGGCCCAAAGTCACCCAGTGAGTTTCATGGCCGAGCGGGGACTAGAACCCAGATCTCCCGAGTCCCAGTCCAACACTCTCACCACTACGCCACACTGGCTCATGACTAGTTTTCTAGTTTGCAAACTAGTCATGCAAACTAGTTTTCTAGTTTGCATGACTAGTTTTCCGGTGAATCCCATCACGCAAACCCTAAGAAACTACAGTATCAATCCCAAAATGTTGATTCAACCAAGTTCATTGGGGGGTCTAACACTTTAGAAATATAGAAAGTAAATGACCTCTGTCATTTCACTTACGTATACATTCAGTATACCGAGTGGCCACTGTCAAAACTGAGAGTCTAAATCTGCAATTCTATGCATACCTATCTAGAAGTAAGTCTAATTGAATTCAGTAACACCTACTTCTAAGTATACAGTGTTAATAACCAGAGGCATATCCAGAAAATTATCTTGGTGGGGTCTAAGAAATGCCACCGGGGCAGGTTAGTTTTGGTACGTGGTTGCAATGCGCATGCATAACATGTGCTGCTACAACACACCTGTGTATTTTCCTTGTGTGTGCGAGTGTACTTGCTTCGTCTCATTCCATAACATTTGGAAGCCTACAGTAAGCTGTAGAAAATCCTCAGAATTGGGGATTCGACAGCACTAATGCAGAAGAATGTTATATTAAAACTTTACACAAGAAACACCATGAACAAAAGTGTATTTGAAGTGAGAGGTACCCAACACATTCCCCTTGTTACACAGCAGGTAGGAATATTCAGTAAATGTAGGCTTGTAGAAAATAGTTTCCCAACATATTCCTCTTACCTGAACTCTGCTTCTGTTCTTCCCATGCACACATTGCTATAATGTGAGATTTGGATGAGCAATGGTTGGGAACTCCTTTTTTGCTCTCCAGAGCTGCCTTTCAGTTAATAAAACCGCTGACAGAGAAAGCTGGTTTCCAGACTTCTTCCTTTGAATATATTCTACAAAGGTAGCAGAAACTGGAAACTGACTATTCCAACCAGGGGTGCCCATGGTACCAATTACTATTAAAGCATCACTCTTATCTCCAATTTAGGATTTTAGATAGCTGGGGAGATGTAGTGGTGTAGGCTGTGTGCTACCTACATCTTCAGGGTACTTTGGAACATTTTTCTTATAAACTTGGTCTGTGGAATGACCATTCTCCATCCCTCTCCTGACCTTGGACTGTGCAGCAGAGCAGGAAGGTACTTGCTGAGAATCAAGCTTTGTTTAAAAAACAAACCTGTCCATGATAGAAAAACCAAATGGGAGACAGGAATTTAAAAATATTATTCTAGGGATGAAAAGCTGCCTGGACAGACTAGTGCCCAAGAACTGTGTGGCTATAATGTCTGTAGGAAAACCCAAACGGGAAACAGAAATTTTAAAATATTCAAGTAATTAAACTGAAATGCAATGTGAACTGAAAATTTGGCATGATTAAACTTGTTCTGGCCTGACCCCTCCTGCTGCTCACTCCATTCAAGGGCTTGCCCAGGCCCAAGCCCCTCCCCCGGGGTTTTGGGATGCTGCACAGCACTGCCGCTCTGGCTCCAACCCAGTCACTTCCAGTGGTGGTGCAAGATGACAAGGGGCAACATCAGGGCAGCGTAGCAGCCCAGCCGGTCGCTTGTCCAGGTCTGTTGACCCTTATTGCTGTGCCATGCTACCTGTGAGCTCAGCAACTCCAGCAGTTGCGCTGGAGCCTGTCAGAGACAGGGATGGGGACTCGGACTCGAGGACTCGACTCGTGAGTCGGACTGAGTCCCCCCTCTGACTCGACTCGGACTTGAGTCCCAATATTTTTAATGGGACTCGAGACTCGAGACCAAGGACTTGTCAACATCCCTGGGCTGTTGATGAGTCTTCTGGCTGTGCCAGGAGCGCGATCACTGGTGAAGAGTGCATGGAAGCGAGGAGCGCCGCTTTTCGGCCACTATGGACAGCTACCAGGAGCGCAGCCCCAACGATGTGTTGAGATTTATTTTGATGTGTTGTTGTGGGGGGTTAGGGTTAGGGTCAGACATTTTGGGTTTGGCTGCCTTTGCCTGCCTGTTTGGGGTTTCCTGCCTCCTCTGCCTGCCTGGTCTCTTCTTAACCAGTTCCACAGTTTGAATTGTCCAAGACAAAGGCCCCTGCCTGCCTGCTTTGGGGTTCCCTGCCTCCTCTGCCTGCCTGGTTCTTTTGGGTTTGTCTGCCTAGTCTGTTCTTGCCAAAATCAGTTGCAGAGTTTTGAAATAAAAAGGCACACTTGTGCCTAGAACTTATTTAAGCCACACATCTGAAGTAGCCTTATTTTGTTGGGGGGAAACCCCATTGATTTTAATAGGGACTCGTGGAGTCAGTTTTGGGAGTGACTCAGGACTCGGGACTCGTGAGTCACCATTTTGGACCAAGGACTCGGACTCGAGACTCGAGACCAAGGACTCTTCAACATCCCTGGTCAGAGAGCAGCAGCACTGCAGAGTCCAATCTTGCCCATGTCACCTCCTAATGGGGCCAGAGGGCAGTCCTTTATTTAAAGTCTAGCAAAGGACTGTCCTCTATTTTGAAGGCTTCCTCTATTTGAAGGGCTGCCCAGTCCAAGTCTGGTCTAAAGATAAAAACCATCAGAAAGGATTGCTGGGCCTTGAAGCTGCCCATTGGCAGTGCCTGGCGGCAGACTGAGCAAGGCACAAAGGTCACCTGGTCACAGTCTTCCACAGTATGGAGAGAGGTACTGTATTTCTATTTCAATTATAGTATTTTTTCTAAATTAGCATTTATACACACACACACACACACACACACACATTAGCATATGCAAATTTTATACAAATATTTTATGCATTTCCTCTTTTTTGGCAATTCATAAGCAGCTACCCTACCAGAGACTCTGTTTCTGTGGCCAGGCCCTGATGGCCCCACCTATATAAGTCCCCATTAATGACTCACCTGTTTCTTCAGAACTGCTCATCACATCTCCAAAATGAGCCTGCAGTGTGCGGGAATCTCATAGAAGAGAATGTAACAAATTTGAGGACATAGTGAAATACTCATATGCAGCTTCCTGCCAAGTCACAACATTGCTGGAGTTCAGTGAGTTTCCACATAATATACTGATGGGAAAGATTGTGATAAATGTCAGCTTTGGACAAAACTCAAACAGAAATTGTGTTTCTTCCAAAGTTGTTCTGTGTAACCAAACACTGCAAATTAGGAAGCTTTGTTCTACAAAAGTCGACAAAATGCTGTGCTCAATGAATTCATTGTTACCATTCTAACAATCCCTTACTGATCAGATTTGTGCACAATTTGAAGTATGTCTATAATTCTCAGGTGTTAATGACTTGCTATGTAGATAAAATCCTTGTGTTTTTTGTATACCAAAACATACACACAAAAGTGAAGGAAAGAACTGAATGATTCATATGTGTAATAGTGAACTATATGCATGTTCCTGCATGCAAGAATCTCTCTATATGTCCATTTCCTACAAGCAACTTTTGTAGGTCAGATGAACATAGTGCTAATCACCTGTTAGACTGACTGGAGAAGTGCAAGAAGGTTCCCTGGGAAACTCTTTCTCCCCTAATATTTAGTCTTATCCTTATTTATTTATTTATTTATTATTAGTTATCCTGTAACAAATAGACTTAACCTGACCCCGCCTCCTGGGGGCCAGGGAGAACTTTGCATGTGGGGGAGGGAGAGAGTTGAAGACACACCTGGGCACACTGGTTGAGCCAATGGGCTGGGCACACTGGCTGAGCCAATGGGCTGCACTGGGCGGGAGATGGGGGGTGCTCTTAAGGCCCTGTCTCCCCACCCTCAGCCTCTTTCGTCATTTTTGGCTCCCTCCCGTCCCGCCCTGTTTGCAGTGTGGGCTCCTCCGGTCGCCTGTTCGGGGGCCGAGTAGGAATTTTGGTCCATTGCCTCAATTGGCCGGGGCAATGGGCGTATTTTGCCTACTCTACACTGTGGGTCAGGGTGGAGGACAAAGACTTTTTGGTTGAGGGATTTTTGATTCGCTCAATTGGATTGCAGCTAAATTGGTCACATTTGGCGGGAAGTGCGGAATTAGGCAGCAGGGCTTAGGGTTATGGTGACCATCCAGTGGCACCTTTCAAGGTGACTGGCGGTTACCCGAGGCTTCCCTCGCTAATGTCTTGAGGCTTGGCAAGAGGGAGATTGGACTGCCTTTGGGGTACTACCTTTTCTCACCTGCATTGGCTGTCTCGTGGTGCCAATGGGAGGCAACACTGGTAACGCCCTCCAGCTCCGCATGGAGTGCAACTGGACCGTGGCGGGTCATCCCGCCTCTGATCCAGTAAGGATGGCTTCACCCCAATCATTGTTTTCCCGGCCAGTGGCTGGGGGTAGGTTAGTACCACACTTTGCCCTTCTCAGATCTTCAATTCAATAAATGTGGCCCAGATTTTAAACCACATACTTGTGTCTGACTCTTTCTTCTCTCACCAATACACGTGCAATAGTTCTCAGGGTGATTTACATAAATACATATAAAAATTAAACAAATAAAAATCCAATAAAATCCCCACACGAAAGATCAACTTTAAAAGCAGAACAATAAATCCATTTATAAACCAGCAGCGGCTAAAACATAACAGGCAGCAAAACTAAAAGATCTAAAAAGCTACACAGAGATAAAGCCACTTTAAGAGGCAAATAGGGCAGGAAAGAATATACAAGATACAGGTCATTAAAATGCAAAGAACAAGATGATTTAGCAGATGATTTATTACAGGGAGGAGAGTGCCAGTAGATGCTCTCAGCCTCTGGGAAGCAGGGTCATCTGAACCTAGTCTAATCATCCCCTCCCTAACTACAGATCAGTTGTGTGATAGCTGTGGAAAAGACTGTAGAATTGTGGCTTAGGTCTGTGCCTACCAGAGTCATAGTAGGGTGATTTGAGCTAAGGCACTGCCCCATGTACCGTGATTTTTCATGGGTACCTCTTTGTAACCAATAATATTTGGTTCTAAAATATTAACCAATGTTTACACCTGTGCTCCTTCCATACAGCTTTGAAATTCAGTAGTCAGATGCATGTATTTCTTTGTATTCAATAACAGTTTATTAAAACATTCATCTCTGATTATCCCCATGAAAATTTTACTTTTTCTGGTTCCTTTTAAAAGGGGGGGGGTTGTGTTTTTTTGACAGAGCTCCCCATGGTTTCTTGACAGGGACATATGCAGGCATGGGCACGGGGAGAAAATTACTCTGAAGCAAATTATTTTCGTGCAAAAATGTAGATTGATATTGATCTCTAATTTTTTTTCCTTCCAAAAAAATACTAGCCTTTTATAGATGGTGTTATATTTATGAAGTATAGGAAATATTGAATTTAGCAATTGGATATTTAATGTTATTGCCTTAAAACTAATCCAGAAGATTATAATTTAGGGTTGTTATTTTTAAGAAGCCAGTCAAAGTCAATTTATTATTTTTTTAAATTAACAGTTGAATCTGTGATATGTTGCTTAATTATGCCAATTAATTGTGTAATACTGGTGATTCTAGTAACTGTAGTGCTTGGATTTAGTATAGTGGCAATAAGCAATGGATCATGTCACCTACTCAGGATAGTCACTTTCCAGTAACTCAAGGGAGTCTGAAAGTAACAGAGAATAAAATATTTGCATGTAATATTATTATTATTATTATTATTATTATTATTTATTTATTTATCGCCCATCTGGCCGGCAACCGGCCACCCTGAGCGATGTACACAGAATAAAAGCAATAAAATACATTTAAAACAATATAAAATTTTTAAAATCTTAACCCACCCCATATTCCCGCCTGAACAACCAGGTTTTTAATGAGCGACGGAAGCTCAGCAGAGAGGGGGCATGGTGGAGGTCACTCGGGAGAGAGTTTCACAGTACGGGGGCCGCCACAGAAAAGGCCCTCTTCCTCGTCCCCACCAGTCTAGCTGCTCTGGCTGAAGGGACAAGGAGAAGGCCATCCATGGCAGATCTTGTTGAGCGGCCCACTTGGTGTTGCTGGAGACGCTCCTTGAGATAGACATAATACATACATTTCAGTATTCAGACTATTTCGTCATGTTGTTCCCGAACATGATGTGAATGAGCATAGAGTGTAAAGAGGGTCCCAAATTGTCTAAATATTTGAAAAGGATGGAAAGTTTGAAACTCTGACTCTTATCAAAGGAAGAAATGCATATATTTTCTTAAAAACCACACCAAAAAAGTATCTCCTCTTTACAGCAACAAAAGCTTTTTCTTTCCTAAGCATTGTTTTAATCAGTTTATTATGATCAACACTTGGATGAAGTTAGCTGGTTTTCACTAGGAACATTTCCATGAACTTCTGGCCTCTTACCACATAAGCATGTGTTCTTCCAAATCATATCAAGTGTAGTAAGAATTTGTTAGCTTGTGAGTAAAAATATCAGCATGTTTGGCTTTGGTTTACTTCATTTCATTGTTTCCAACAACGAACAAGGTTTCTGAAGAACATGCAAGCTGGTTCTCAGTCAGTACTCCCAGCCAGCAATTTATTCTGATGAAAATATTTGTAGTCAGGTTTATAACAGCATCCTCTATTTACGCAGATTATTACTATTGTAACAGAGTTGTGTGTGCATGTATATCTATCTATCTATCTATCTATCTATCTATATACACATTCTCATGTGGTCCAAAGTATTTGCAGCTCTTAAAAGAATGGTTAGCTATCTGATTCACTGTTTAATCTTCATTAAAATGGTGTTTCCACACCATTTCCACAGCTAAATTACATACTATTTATAAAAATCATTTAAATTTAGCTTTTTTCATGCTGAGTAATAGTAGAGTTGGAGCAGTCTTTTACAGGATCAGGGTTTTTTTTGGTATTGAGAGAGAATTGGAAATTTGTGGTGTCTTGGTAATAATGTGTTTACCTCAGACCCAGTAATAAAGAGGCTAGATATTTTGCTGGTGCATTATTCTTCATCATCATCATCATCATCATCATCATCATCATCATCATCATCATCATCCTGCCTTTTCCCCAATTCTGGGACTCAAGGCCGCATTACATCATTAAAACTTGTACAATTAAAACATATAAATAGGAATATACAAAAGTTAAAAATATAATTAAATTAGCTATAATATTAAAATTATATAAAAATATCAAAGTTAAAACAAGAAGTAACAATATAAACAGTGGAATCCATCGCATTCTCACAGGTCCAGGCTATTCTCAAAGGCCTGCCGGAAGAAAAATGTATTTGCCAGCCTCCGGAAACATACCAAGGAGGGTGCCATTCTAGTCTCCCTGGGAAGGGAATTCCAGAGTGTTGGGGCAACCACCAAGAAGGCCCTCTGCCAAGTTCCTGCCAGGCATGCCTGAGATGGTGGCAGAACCAAGAGAAGGGCCTCTCCTGAAGATCTCAGGGTACGGGCAAGCTCATAAGGGAGAATACGGTCTTTTCTATATAAGATCTGCAGGAGATTAACTACTCCCAGTAAATACTAAATCCCAACTCCCAGCACAGATAACAGCACAGATAACTGTTCCATGGCAATGTACATAACTTTACTGCCAACATTTAGGGCAAGTCCATCCTGGCTCAGTGTCATTGATTGCTATATGTCCTGATCCTGGAGCCTCATAGCCACTTCCGCTAAGGTGCTGTGAGGCAGTCCTGTCCTCATCACCACTCCCTGAGCCTTGTAGCCCTGAAGTTAGGCAATCCTCAAGCAATTCAGGTTCCTTTTGCCCCAAGCCAAATGGTCCTCAAAAGTTGATCTAGGGTAGGGATGGGGAATCATTTTCAGTCCCCAGGCCAAATTCCAATCTGGCAAAGGTCTTAAGGGATGCAAAGTAGGTGTGGCCAAAGGCAGGTTATACTTAAGGTTACTCTGCATTGAATCACTCAGCAGGACTTTCAGATAACATCCCAAATACCAAGCCTCTGCATGTCTACTCAAAAGCAAGCATGAACAGCATGTCTACTCATAAGTAAGCAGGGCAAGCATCTGCCTGTCTACTCAGAAATAAGCAGAACAAGCCTCTGCAAGACAAGCCCCAGAAGTAAGCAGTACTAAGTAACTCAGCAGCTTCCTCCCCAGGCCCAGGCCCTGCCCCCTCTCCCAGCATGGAAAAGCTCTTATCTCCAATCAACATCTGATCAGAGATAAGAGCTTTTCCTGCTGAGTGCTGAGAAAAGGAGTCTTTTTCAGTACTCAGCAGGCAAATGTAATTCTTACTGATTTTAAGTCTACTCAGAAGATCAGAGATAAGGGTGTTTCCCTACTGGGAGAGGAGCAGGACCTGGGGAAGAAGCTGGTAGGCTGGATGAGGAACCCCCTTCACCAACCAACTGATGCCCCTGGATGCTTTACCAAAACCCATATTCTTATAACTCCCTTTCACTTGCATAATGTTCACCTTGCTAATTGTACCTATTAGCAGAACCAGCTAATACGTGTGTCTACTGCCCAATTTCATGACACCGTAGAGTAGGCAACTGCCATCCCTAATTCCCTGGGCAATTTGGGTCAAGGGTGGGGATTGCTACTCAACCACCATATCAGGTGACCAGCTTTTCCTGTGCTCTCAATGGGTGGGCAGGTGGGTGCCAATCTGTACTATGATTGCAGCCAGGAAGGAGGCACTGGGGCTTTAAATAGCTCAGCATTCCTCTCCCATTGAAACAAGGACTGAGTGGCCCATATTTATTTATTTATTTATTATATTTATACCCCGCCTTTTTTCCTGCAAGGAACCCAAGGTGGCTTACATAATCATCATCCTCCTCTCCATTGGATCAGGCCAAGGTCCATCTGGTGTACATAGGCATACTGCCTCTGATACTGGAGGCAGCATATAGCCATCAAGACTAGTAGCCATTGATAGCCTTCTCCATGAATTTGTCCATTCCCCTTTTAAGGCCACCGAAACTGGTGGCTGTCACCACATCTTGTGGAAGTGAATTCCATAGTTTAACTATGCACTATATGAAAGAAGTACTTTTATATTTTATCTTATGTTGGCCAACCCTTTCATCCCATCCTTCGATGTGGGCTTAATGAAGCCTGATGAATCTCTTCCTCTCCCTTTGGCCAATGGCAAAACTGCCCTTCATGGGGGGGAAGGGTCAGATTGGGATTATTTACAAATATGCAGGATGAGCAGGTAGCAGGCAAGTAAACACAAGCAGGCAGTGCTTATTTCACAGCAATGTAAGTCCTAAACCAAAAGAGGTTTCTTCATACAACAATGCTAACCAAAGTGAAACTTAGGACTGTTAAATTAGCCTCTGCACACATTCTGTTTCCTCAGACCAAAGTCCAAAAAGACCCTTTCAGGCTTCAGTAAGGGATATATGGGGGGGGGGGGGGCTCAAGTTCCAAGGAAGCTTTTCAGACAATGGTGCATTAAAGGCCCGTAATGAACAGACCACCCCAAGCCTCTTTTGCATAATAGCCAAACATGCCTGTAAAACCCTACTAAGTGCCAAACAGCAGGATGTAACCAGTGTAACGATTCTAGTTTTCTTGATAATGAAATTAGAAAATTGCAGGCTGATTGGATCAGTGAACACACTATAATGCTACTCTTACAAGATGCAGGTTTCAGACGTTCGTTTATAATTCTGAGATCATATTGATAACCATAAAGTCTTTATTTGTTTGTTTATTTACTCATTCATTCATTCATTCATTCTATTTGTTACATTTATATCCTGCCTTTCCTCCATGGAGCCCAAGGTGGCTTATATGATCCTCCTTTTATCATAATAACAACCCTGTGAGGTAGGTTAGGCTGAGAGTCAGTGACTGGCCCCCAAAGACATCCAGTGAGCTTCAGGGAGGAGTGGAGACTGGAACCCAGGTCTCCCCAATCCCAGTCCAGCACTCTAAACACTACATCACACTGGCTCTCTGTAAACATAAGTCTGTAAACATAACTTCAGGTTTTCAATGAAATATTGGACTAGGATTGCCAGAAATCAGGGCTGGGGAGGAGGGTGTTGCTCTTCATGAATGGAATGCCTTTCCTCTGGCACAAGGCACCTTTGGATCAAAAACCAATACAGTATGTTGGTACAGACTTGGTATATTTTGAAAACTTATTTTAAAAATCCAAAGTAGTTATACCATAGCCCATAATAAGATGTGGTATACACTCTTGATTGTTGACATTTTAAATCATTTTTTTTACTCATCAAGTTTTACAATTGGGTCATTCTAATATTTTCCAGATGCAGAGCCAAGATACTTGATTGCAGTGAGGCCAGCACCTGTTCCAAATCACAAGAAACCCTGCTCAGGTGATGTAACGAGACTAAACATTTTTCCATAAACAGTCAGAAGACGCAAACATCTTTCAGTTGAGGTGACAGAGCCTACATTTGGGCGATGGCTAAACAAATTATAGTAATAATTCAACTACGGTAATTCTGTGTGTATGTCATAATCTCCCTTGAACATTAAGATAGACTTATTAAACTTTAAAATACAGCACACATTTTAAGGTTCAGTAACTTGCCAGATCTATGTACCCATTTTAAGTGGGATGGTAGCCAGTTAACTGCTGTGATACCTTGAAACATTCACAAACTCTGACTGCTCAGAAAATGAAGCGCGAAACAGTATATTGCTTCTTCTTATGAAGGAACTCTTTATTTTCAGATTGTAAACTAAAGTAAGCAGGAACTTATTTTCTGTTTTGTAAATTACCTGGGGAATGATCCAGTTCACTGTGGCTGCAGTGCCCATTTACAGAAGATTCCAGGAGGGCTAAATGAAGCCTCGTTTCCCCTCCCCCACTCCCTTATGACTTCATGCTAGCAGTGCAAGCGGCTTTAAGAGGAATTGGAGGTCTGTGCAAGCTGATCTGAGCATTAGTAATTTGTATCAAGATGAAAGGGAGGGCAGGATTTGGATATGGGGCATCAGTAGCATTGCAGTGTTGGATTGTGCCCCTGAAATTTTATAAATTTATTTATAAAAATAAATACATGAGTTATAGAAGGTGAAATGGACAATATAACTTGGTTTTGATGGTTATCATATGCTGTTTGAGACACTTTGCCAAGTACCATTACAAATGTAATTGCACACCATGAATATATATGCTTGGTCTCTATTTCCATGAAATACAACAGATGTAATCCTCCAAGTCAGACTCAGTTTTTTACTCTTGGCCTTTATGGTGACCCACTAAGCTGAATGCAGCCCACCAGCCATGGATTGTGGCTTGCTAGGTACTTTACGACACCCCTGTTTATGCGGTTTCAGGCAAGGAGGAAAACAAGAAATATGTTGAGCTCTGGTAGACCACAATACCTGGCTGGTGGGTCATATGTTGAGCATGCGCTTGCGCTGCAGCTTCTAATATATCTTCTATAATATAAAGTTGTATAAATTGAATTGTCTATCCCTTTCTTAAACAGGTAAAAAAAACAAACCCAAACCCCTTCAGTTGGTAATTGGCACTTTAACTCCAACGTCTGTCTTCTTGTCGTGGGGAGTGTTAGTCAACCCAAAGCATGACTGGACAACAATGAATAGCTGTGCAAATGGAAGGTAATCCACTAAGGGTATTATCTTGTGAAGATTATGGATTGATGTTTTACCTTTGGCTTGGATCTTAAGTTTTTGCTCTGTGAATGGAAGGAGCTTGCATTCATGGAAGGAGAGATGCACTTGTGGAAGTGCATGAACATAAGTTCCAAGAGCATATGCTTAGGCTCCAAGCCTTTACAATTAAGAGACAGGAGAATGACATCATGAATCCCAACAGTTAGGGCTAGGGCTAGGGCTAGGGCTATTTCAAAACCACTTACCTTTGGTCAAAACAACTAACCTTGTGGCACTTTAAAGACTAACAAATTTATTCTGGCATACGCTTTCGTGGACACTGTCCACTTCATCAGCTGCATACATTTGTTGGTCATTGAGGTGCCACAAGACTCTTTGTTGTTTTTGCTGCAACACACTAACATGGCTGGAAATGATTACCTTTTGTTGTGTTCCTTATATGAGTGCCAAAGAAGTCTTCTATTTTCAGCAATATTTAGCACATTGCAACAACAACAAAGCAAAAAAAGGGGAGAAATCCGATGAAGTACCGTATATACTCAACTATAAGTCGGCCCTAACATAAGTCGAGGCCCCTAATTTCACCCCACAAAACTGGGAAAACTTATTGCCCCAGTATAAGTCTATGTGTGGAAATTACTAGGGGAGACCTCCCGCCACCCAAACCCCCAGAAATGCACGAAAGAGGAGACCCCCGCCGCCACCCCCAGACCCCCAGCCACCCCCAACCCCCACGCCACCCCACCACCCCACCCACACCCCCGTACCTGCACCCGCCGCCGCCGCAGCCCCTCCCCCGCCGAAGCTGCGCCGCGCCGCAGCCCCCCCAGACACCCCCATGCCACCCCCAAACACCCCCACGCCACCCCCAGCCACCCCCACGCCACCCCAGACACCCCACCCACACCCCCGTACCTGCACCCGCCGCCGCCAAAGCCCCTCCCCTGCCGAAGCCGCGCCGCGCCGCAACCCCCCAGACACCCTCACGCCACCCCCAGACACCCCCACGCCACCCCCAGACATCCCCCCCCCCCCACCCCCGTACCTGCACCCGCTGCCGCCGAAGCCACGCCGGGGCTTCGGCGGCGGAAGTTGGCGGCGGAAGTTGGCAGCAGTGGGGCTTCGGCGGCGGGAGCAGGTACGGTGACGGAGGGTGGCGGGGGGGTGTCTGGGGGTGGCATGGGGGTGTTTGGGGGTGGCATGGGGGTGTCTGGGGGGGGCTTCGGCACGGCGGGACTTCGGCGGGGGAGGGGCTACGGTGGCAGGGAGGCTTCGGCGCGGCGCGGCTTTTCTGCCCAACGGGGCTTCGGCGGCGGTGGGTGCAGGTAGGGTGGCGTGGGGGGGTGTCTGGGGTGGCGTGGGGGTGTTTGGGGTGGCATGGGGATGTCCGGGGGGGCTTCAGCGCGGCGCGGCTTCGGCGGGGGAGGGGCTTCGGCGGCGGCGGGTGCAGGTAGGGTGGCGTGGGGGGGTGTCTGGGGTGGCGTGGGGGTGTTTGGGGGTGTCTGGGGGGGCTTCGGCGCGGCGGGACTTTGGCGGGGGAGGGGCTACGGCGGCAGGGAGGCTTCGGCGGCAGGGAGGCTTCGGCTGTTCTGTATTTTAAGTCTTCCCCAAGATACTCTTTTATATAATTCATAATTGAATTTATCATGTGATGTTTGCCTAGTCTACTAATTAGGCAGCTGTTCATATGCTCATGTATATATATTGCTATTTCAGCATATACTTCATATAGTTGTCATAATGCTGTGGGGCTTGATTTTTATCTCATCAGTGTAAATCAGGAAGAATGGCTGAATTAAATGGAGGAATTGGCATAATTTGTAAAGACATTTAAGATGACTTCATGGTTTTATACCTGGAGGCCAATCAGTTACTAAAATTATATGGTAACAACAAAAATAAGTATCTGTTATTAAATGTTTGTTGATTACGTTTGTTCTACAGGGGGGGGAAAGCAGATTAGAAAACTGGGTCATAATTTTAAGGTAGGAAAATCTAAAGAGGGCAGTTAGTTATTATTATTATTATTATTATTATTATTATTATTATTATTATTAATATTTATTTATCGCCCATCTGGCCGGCAACCGGCCACCCTGGGCAATGTACAACAATAAAATACATAAATACAATAAAATACATTAAAACAATATAAAAATTTTAAAATCTTAACCCACCCCATATTCCCGCCTGAACAACCAGGTTTTTAATGAGCGACGGAAGCTCATCAGAGAGGGGGCATGGCGGAGGTCGCTCGGGAGAGAGTTCCACAGTACGGGGGCCGCCACAGAAAAGGCCCTCTTCCTCGTCCCCACCAGTCTAGCTGCTCTGGCTGAAGGGACAAGGAGAAGGCCATCCGTGGCAGATCTTGTTGAGCGGCCCACTTGGTGTTGCTGGAGACGCTCCTTGAGATAAACTGGACCAGAGCCGTATAGGGTTTTAAAGGTCAAAACCAACACCTTGAATTCGGCTCGGCAAGCAACTGGTAGCCAGTGCAAATCCTTCAGCACTGGCGTGATGTGATCCCGCCGGCGGCTGCCTTTAACCAGGCGAGCCGCCGCGTTCTGTACCAGCTGCAGCTTCCGAACCGTCTTCAAGGGTAACCCTACGTAGAGCGCATTACAGTAGTCTAGGCGAGAGGAGACCAAGGCATGAACCACTGATGGGAGCAGGTGATTAGGAAGGTAGGGGCGCAGCTGCCGTATCAGATGGAGTTGATACAGCGCTGCCCGGCTCACAGCTGCCACCTGAGCCTCCATGGACAGCTGGGAGTCTAGAATGACCCCCAAGCTGCGGACCTGGTCCTTCAGGGGTAGATGTACCCCATTCAGCACCAGGTCAACATCCCCTAACCTCCCCTTGTCCCCCACCAGCAGTACCTCGGTCTTGTCGGGGTTCAGCTTCAGCATGTTCCTTCCCATCCAGCCAGCCACTGCCTCCAGGCACTTGGACAGGGTCTCAACGGCCAACCTCGGTGAGGACTTGAAACAGAGGTAGAGCTGCGTGTCATCCGCATACTGATGACACCGCACCCCAAACCTCCTGATGATAGCTCCCAGCGGCTTGAGGTAGATGTTGAATAACATCGGGGAGAGGATGGAACCCTGCGGCACCCCACAAGTGAGCAGCCGAGGGTCCGAAGCCTCCTCCCCGAGAAGTACCCTCTGGTACCTTCCAGAGAGGAAGGACCGGAACCACTGCAATACAGTGCCTCCCAAGCCCAACCCCTCCAGGCGGTCCAGGAGGATACCGTGGTCAACGGTATCAAAAGCCGCCGAGAGATCGAGGAGGACTAGAAAGGAGCATTCGCCCCTATCCAAAGCCCTCCTCATATCATCCACCAAGGCGACCAAGGCCGTCTCCGTCCCATGTCCAGACCTGAAGCCCGACTGGCACGGATCTAAATAATCGGCTTCATCCAAGTGTGCCTTCAACTGAGCACCCACCACCCGCTCGATCACCTTGCCCAGAAATGGTAAATTGGAGACTGGGCGAAAGTTGTTTAAATCCTGGGGATCCAAGGAGGGCTTCTTTAGAAGCGGTCTTATTACTGCCTCCTTGAGGGCTGATGGCATCACTGCCTCCTCGAGGGAGGCATTCACCACCGCCTTGATCCCCTCACCCAGTCTCTCCCTGCAGCTCATTATGAGCCAGGACGGGCAAGGATCAAGCAAGCAGGTGGTCGGCCTCACAGATGAAAGCACCTTGTCCACTTCATCAGAAGGAAGAAGCCGAAACCGATCCCACAAAACCGGTCTGCCATTGGCCTCCTCCCGCTCACTCCCTGTATCCACGACGCACGATATCCCACTCCTAATCCGATCGATTTTATCTGCGAAGTGCTTCGCTAAAGCCTCACAGGAGGCTCTAGACTGTTCCAATGGGTCCGGAGCGACTGGACCGACCAGACTCCGGACCACTTGGAACAGCCTCCTGGGGCAGCACTCCGCAGACGCAATGGAGGCAGCATAGAAATTCTGAATATATATTTACATTAAACATAAAAACAAGTTTTAAACAACTATCTTCCTGATAGAACAGAATTTAGGAGAGCTGGTGTAGTGTAATAGCTAAGACAATGAATCCCTGGGTCAAATATCACTTAAGCTACGATGTGCCCTTAGGCAAGACATTATCTCTCAGTTCCACTTCAGCAATATGTGACTGATATTACTGAACTACCTTACTGAGTTGTGCGTGTGAAACTTCCTGTGTTACAGCTCACACTCTTAGCCACTATATTATGCCAACACTCAGTAAATAATATCATATATACAGTCATGCCTTGGATTGAGAGCATAATTCGTTCCGGAAAGGTGCTTGTAATCCAAAACACTCTTATATCAAAATGAAATCCCCCCAAAAAATTTGTACAGAGATTTTTAATTTAAGCCGTACTACAGTACTTGTATTGCAAGACGACGCTTGTATATCAAGTCAAAAAATAAATTAAATAAATATTAAAAATTTTGCTTGTCTTGCAAAACACTCTCAAACCAAGTTACTTGTAATCCAAGGTATTACTGTACAGTAATACCTTGGATTGCAAGTAACTTGGTCTGAGAGCGTTTTGCAAGAATTTTTTTACTTGATAAAAAAGCGACATCTTGCCAGACAAATACGTAGGGATGTAACCGCTCGCCTTGAGTGGGCGTAGCGGGCCGAAATCGGCCCCGCTCACGCCCGCCAGAGACTCACTTTGATATAAGAGTGTTTTGGATTATAAGCACGGTTCCGGAATGAATTATGCTTGCAATCCAAGGTATTACTGTATACGAATAGCAAAATAAGATGGTCAAGTGCAGCTTATCAGTTTAGAAGTAAAATTGGGTCAACCAAAATGAAAGTAATGCTTTCTAGATATTTAGAAAGGCAGTGACTGGATTGTGGGTGACAAGCCACAGTGGGTTGTCGTGTCATGTGAACCTGGACCGTTTCCTGCAGGTTGTCTTGTTTGAGGACAACAAGCCACCCTGACAACCAATAGCTTGTTCTAGGGGTAGTTTTATCCATGATGGGTTGTCGTGTCAACTGAACCTGGGTGACTGCCCCCATTGTCAGTACCAGGAAGTTTGCTACCAAGCCTCTTGGCAAGAGCAGCAAAAAACCCTTTCCCCTCTTGCCAAGCTTGCCCGAGCCACTGCCAGTGCGAGCCGCCCCACAAGTGTCCAAGCAGCACTTTGGGGTGGCCGGCACTGGCTCCGTGCCCCCTGCCACAATCGCAAGCCCTTTTGTGCTTGCTGTGGCTTTTTTGCCCCCTTTACCGTTTTTTTTTCTCAGAGATCATGAAAAACGATCTCTGATTTGACAGCTAGTGACAGTCTCTTCAAAGTGCCGAAGTGGCATATTGGAGGGGCTGTCATTGGTTTGTCATCCCTTTTTGTAAAATAGTTTCCTGCCCCAAATGTGCACAATTGTTTCATATATTTTTTAAAAAAATTAGTCATACTCGTACAAGTGCACACTTGTGCACTTTCAAAGGTCCGAAATGGGCAGCCTCATCTGTGCAATATCCAGGGAGGTGTTTGCTATCAAAGTGCAGCAGGCACCCCTCCTGGGCATTGACCCAGAGAGGCTGCTAAGAGGCGAGCTGTCAAGAGAAACCAAAGCTGAGAGAGATCCAGGTTCTAGTCCTTGCTCGGCCATGATGCTCACTGGGTGACTTTGGGCCAGTCACTGACTCTCAGCCTAACCTACCTCACAGGGTGGTTGTGAGGATAAAATGGAGAGGAGGATTATGTAAGCCGCCTTGGGTTCCTTTCAGGAAAAATGTGGGGTATAAATAAAATAAATAAATAAATAAATAAATAGATTTGCTGACAAAAAGAGGTTGGCCACTAGATCACCCTCTCTGCAGCAAGATCCGCAAAGTTGGGGGGGGGGTTGTTTTTTGGACCTGGCTCCTCTGAGGAACCTTTCACTTTTCCACCCTTTCCCAAGACTCTAGGTTCTTGGGAAGGTGGAAAAGTGCAAGCCAACCCTTTTTTATAGGAGCTGTCAGCTAGCTGTCAAAACTCTGGTTCCTTTTAAAATAGTTTTTTTTTTTTTTTACAGGGTTCCCCATGGTTTCTTGACAGGGACATAAGCAGGCATGTGCATGGGGAGGAGAAAATTAATCTCAAGCAAATTATTTTCATGCAAAAAATGCATACTGATAATGCTCTCTGATTTTTTTTTCTCCAAAAAATAGCAGCCTTTTATAGATGGTGATATATTTATGAAGTCTAGAAAATATTGAATTTAGCAATTGAATATTTAATGTTATTGCTTTAAAACTGATCCAGAAGATTATTATTTAGTAGTTTAGTAACTCAAGGGAGTCTGAAAGTGACAGAGAATCAAATATTTACATGGAAAATCCTCAAGATTCCTGTAATAAATTTGTGGAGAAAAAGAGCCTCTGAGGCTCTTTGTGTGTGCGCGCACACACACACACACACACACACACACACACACGCACACACACGCACACACACACACGCCTCCTCATGTGTAAACCAAGTAAGACCAGTTGGGGGGCTGGGAGGAGGCGAAATGTACATAAAGTATCGAGTGGGGCATGGCGCCTGAAAGTCCTGAAAAGCTGGACTTTCAAGTGCAAATGCCATGAGTCATGAGTCCCCCTCCTTGCCTGGCCAGGTGAAGTTCATCCTGATTGGCTGGAGGCAGCGGAGCTACAGGAAGGAGGGGGGAGGGGGGAAAGGTATATTCCCAAAGTGTAGCCTTTGTGTCTTTGTCTTTCGGTCATCGCATGGTTGCTGTTGGAGCAATGGCGGCAAGCCAAGCAGAGGCCCAAGCCTTCGGGTGGCCTCAGGATCCGACCCCAGGTAGCTCCTGGTGAAATTAGCTGAATGAGGGCTTTGGTAAGGCAAGCCTTGTGGAGGGCTACCCATCTCGGACCTTCGGGTAGGTGTGTAGTCCCCCCGGGCGGCAAGGCTGTGCTGGACCCAACCCTGGAAGAGAACTGACCCCCAGGTAACTAGTTGTGTGCCTGGGAGATATAAGGAATCAGGTTTTGTTATTTTGCAGCTTTACTCTGTGTACCAAAGTGTCTCTCTATTTTGTGCTTCTCTCATTTCCCTATTCTTGTTGTAAAATGCTACCTGAATAAACCTTTCTTGGTTTTACCCCACATGGGTTTTGTAATTGCTCTGCTTGGTTCAGCATCTAAATCCAGGTTATAGATAAAGGGCAAGTCCCTGAACAGAGATTCAAGTAGGATTGCAAAGAGCGGAGACTGGCAGTCTGGTACCTTGAGATCTATGGGGGTCTTGGGTCCTTTGGGTAGGAAAGGGTGGGGGGGTGGCGGGTCAGCCAGCCCCCACTTCCTCCACAAAATTTCAGTCTGCTTTTTGCTTGAAGCCAAGAAGTACAATATTACTTATTGTTCTTTAAAATGAAAAAGCTTTACTATTCTCTTCATATTTTTTTTTATTAAAGTATACATTTGCTTTTTATTGACTAGATTTTATACAGTTCGCTACAGAGAAAAGGACAAGAATAAGAAGTGGGTTCTTCAGCTTTGCCCAACTACAGAAACAGTGGTGGACAATCTGAAACCTAACACAATTTATGAATTTGGAGTGAAAGACAATACAGATAATGGAATCTGGAGCAAGATTTTCAATCATAAGGTGGCTGTGTCTAGTAAGTAATTTGTAGCAGTTTATAACTTTTACTGTTTAAAGGGTCAAAGCAGATTTGATGGGGCAGGCAGGCCTATTTTATTTTATTTTTTATTTTATTTATTATATTTATATCCCGCCTTTTTTCCTGCAAGGAACCCAAGGTGGCTTACATAATCCCCCTCCTCTCCATTTTATCCTCACAACAACCCTGTGAGGTAGGTTAGGCTGCGGGTCAGTGACTGGCCCAAAGTCACCCAGGGAGCTTCATGGCCAAGTGGAGACTAGAAACTGGATCTCCTGAGTCTCAGTCCAATGCTCTAACCACTACGCCACACTGACTCTCAGTCCCAGTGCATGTGTCTTTATGCATGTGGCTGCCCTGTTCACATATAACACAGAGGTAGGGTCTATTCTTTATATAGAAAAGAGCATGAGGGCGAGAGGTGTGAAACCCTCTCCCATTCCTTACTTTACTGAGCCCCATTGCTTTAAGCAGATTTTCAACCTGCCTGGCTTACTTCCGATATTGCAGTTGGGATGGCGGACGGGGGGGGGGAGGTAGGACTGCCTAAAACAGCAGAGCAAAGTGGGGTAAGGCAGGGAAGTGGATGGGTTTCATGTAAAGAATAGACCCTGCACCCCTAAAGCTGCTTTATATGAGAACAGGTAGACGTATGCACAGCAGCTGCCCTGCCACATCTAGCTTGGTCCTAAGTTACTGAAGGGGAGGTCCGTTTACTGGCACATTATGCAGTCATCCAATTACGAATTTCAGTACTTGCACCTGACTGTAGCACATGTCGGGGAACTAATAACACTTAGAGCTGGTTTTTAAAAGTTCTTTCCCACAAATCTGATGTCACAGTGCTCCTCAAAAGACACATGGCTTGCTCTACAGTATCTTGTGAACCAGCATTTTTCTAAGCTGTTTTAAATCTACACTTTGAGAGCCTCAATGAACTGACTGGTTGATTCCATGCTAGCTTTTTCCTTTAGAATTAACACCCTTTGTAGTCAGATCGCTGCAGTGCAGTGTTTTCTGTGCTTCCCCCCCCCCCCGACTTGATTTGTGGTGGGGGTTGTTGTTGTTTGCAAGAAAATGCAGCCCTAGCCTATCCAGTGTGGACAAGGTACTGCTGAAGCTTGTCAGGACTCCTGTGTCGTAATTAAAAGTTTCTTGTTTACAGGACCTGCTTGTTTTATTTTTCCCGTCGTTGCCCTACTATCTGTTCCTGTTCCTGTGGTGGCAGGAGAAAGGCTCTAGTCACTGGTTTCCTTGCATTACTTTCTTTTTGTTTTCATTTTTTATACTTGAATAACACTATCCCATCCATTCATCCATCAATTCATACAGCTCCCCTCATACTAAAGGCCCTCTAACTAGTACCCTACACCCATAGCCTCTGCAGTGCTCGGCACTGCCCCTCAGGGGAGGCTGGTGACTCCTATTTCGGTGGGGCTCTTTTTCTATTGCAGGTTTTGCGGGTTTTATTTGGCGCATCATAGGAGCTATCCACGGTTCTGAATTCCATCCCCAAAATAGGTTCGCCACCATGGATAGCTCCTATGAAGCTCCAAATAAAACCTGAAAAACCTGCAATGGAAAATGAGCCCCACCGAAATAGGAGTCACCAGCCTCCCCTAATGTATGTGGAGATTCTGTTTCCACTCATTCACCTGAATATGTAAGGCTCTGAAGGGGCATATTTACTTGAACAGTCACTTCATAAATCTGGGCCACTATGATTACTTCATTTTATTTATGGCATACAAGGTTTTTTTTTTAAATTCTCCTTTATGAGAAATAAAATGCTTGGCACATGCAATGGAAAATATTCATGTCTGTGTGGAATGTTTCCCTATCATAAGAGAAAATAGGAAGACCCACTGCATGTAGAATTGTGGAATGTAGCCTATGTTATATATTAAATGCTGAGCCCTGGATTTGGGGATGTTACAGTGAGATCTGTGGGCTTAGCCCCAGCCAGAAAAGCCAGCCAAGAGATGCCCAGGCTTTAACATTATCCAAGTCTCATCAAAAGCCTGATATAGACATAGAACTTCCCACAGAGTCTATGGGATTGCATGCTCCCTCCCACAATCCTTCGCTTCTTATGGGCAAATTCCTCCTAATTCATTTTCCTGTAACCAGGGCTTACAACCCTGCTGTAAACAATGGTTTCAAATCATAGTTAATCATGGTTAAGGATGGTGCAGCCATAACCATTAACCACAGGTAGGGTTTTCAAGACAAGTTTGGGAAGAATTTGTGCATGAGAAGGGAGGCTTCGGTGGAGGAAGCATGTGATCCCAAGGCCCAGTCCCTGCCCTTTAATTGTGGTTAGAGATTTGGAGTGTGGGGTCTGCAAGGGACAAAAGTTCCATAGTTGTGGGGGTGCCTCTGAAAATGCCCATCTTGAAGCTAGGACTTACGGGTACATAGCTACATGAT
This sequence comes from Shinisaurus crocodilurus, assembly GCA_021292165.1. Taxonomy (NCBI): domain Eukaryota; kingdom Metazoa; phylum Chordata; class Lepidosauria; order Squamata; family Shinisauridae; genus Shinisaurus; species Shinisaurus crocodilurus. Next base: position 244,668,304 of record CM037878.1, on the reverse strand, counting down.
CAGACCTTTTTGCCTTTGATAATGAAATGTAATATATAGATTGTAAATTCCAAATACCACCATTGGTTGACTTAAAACTACGAAAGGAAGGGGAAAGAGATGGTCTCTTTATTAGTATATAGTGTACCTTACGTTGTACCCAGAGTACTATAAGCAGTCTGCTAGAGCATTGTGTGAGCTCCTGTCAACAGCATTTTCACTGGTCTAAGTATCTTCACACCCTTGTCAAGTAGTTCTACTCCTGGCAGCTCCTCACATTTCTGGTCTCAAGAGGCCCAAAACACCCAGTGTCACTTGCTCCTTCACAATCTCTGTTCTCCCATGGCTCCATTATGCTCCCTCCTGGCCACAGGAGGACACAGCCTGGTAAGTGGGCAACCTTCAACAAGGGCTGTGGCAACCCCTATGGGCATACGGTGATCTTCCTTACTATAGGTTGCTAGCTTCAAGATAGCAAAGAAGATTTGACAAATAAGAGTTAACAAAGAAACAGCAACACTGAATAATGTTTATGTCTCAAATCGGTCAAAACAAGCGTGGATATTACATCTGTTAATTATGTTGTCTCCAAAGAAACTGGGAAGAGTTAAAGTTTAAATTTAAGCAGAGGAATAGGAAAATAAATTCTTAACTGTTGGATAGCTAACAGTCATAAACTTTTGGAAGCAGTTTGAAAATATACTACATTTGAAAGCAGTTATTTTTTATTTGTATTAAAGAACACAGTAATTTTGCCCTATTTTTATATCAGGTAAAAACAAAGAAAATGGACAGCTCCAGAACAATTACAAATTACCAAAAATCCAACAGGTATGCAACTAAGTTTATTTCTATTGGCTAGTATAATTTATGTAAAACTAATACATGAAATGTGGTAGATGTGAAGATTTTATTTTGGGTTTTTTAAAAAAACCAATAAAATTTGGTAAGATATGCAAATAATGTTACTAAATATTATCAAAGAAAGCCACAACTGTTTCTCCTCAAAATCAGAAGAGTACCCAATCCATAGTAATTTCATGAAAAACTGGATTTAATTGGCCTATTTGCATTCGTACATCAAATCTGTACCAGATGGCAGATGTGAATTCTGGGCAGAGAACAATATTTTAGAGATGAAACACTTGGTTTATAATTACTTTATGTTTGCACATTTGTTACACAAATATTATTCTCTCAAAGTAGGGGATCTTTATTCAGTGTAAGATTATGCTTGACTCTGTTGGTAGAAATAGTGTTGGGGTGGAGGTCAGAATTAGATACGTTGCTTTTCTTATCTGCCAAATGATAACCAAGGCCAGACTAGAACTGGGAGGATGAATTACTTTTACCATCTCTGTTTCTAAAGGAGCAAACTTGGCAGTAAAGAATCCTCCATTATTTTCCTTGCCAATATTCAATCTAGGCTCTCTGATTGCAATCTAACATCTATTTTAAGTCAGTGGCAAAATTATCTTTGTAATTTATTTATTATTTATAATAAATAATATAAGTAAACAGCAACATTTTTCACTGTAAAGGACCTATACCCCCACAATAGCTTTCCTCCTTTTTGTAGATGATTATATACAGGCTGTACCTTGTTGTAAGAAACTTCCCTTCAGCCCAAGGCACTTGTCAAACTACTTTGGGTTATTTTGTATATAATAAAGCTACTTGCTCATAACAGCCATTGACTTGTGCTAAGGAGAAAATATTCAAAATGAATATTGGTGGACATGTCCAGGGTTTACTCTGGGTCTTTCTGTTCATGTAGATAGCATAAAGAACAATGAATGTGGTGGGCAGCACAATCCTATGAGGGTGCCCGCAACCCTCCAAACTGGGAAGATTGCGGGCATCCTGTGCAGGGCAGGAGGAGCATGGAGGATAGGATATCCACCATGCTCGTTCCACTCTCAAAAACATCTAGATGGCCGATTTTTTTTTACCTCTCCTTGTGAGGAGGAGAAGCTGAGATGCCACCTGGATTCCTCATAATCTGGCGGAGCCCCGCACCTCCCTTCCCTGCCCCAGGAACGCCCCCCATGGGGGAACCAAGCCTGGCCTTCCATCTCAATTCCCTGCAGTTTCCTTCCAGTGCAGAAAGAACCACACTGGCTATAAGGTGGGGGAGCAAGCGCTCCAAGGTGCTGCGACCTCGGAAGGGATTTCCAAGGTTGCAGCACCTCCTATGGCAATTCCTATGCCTCCCCCCGACAAGGTCAGAGGGACATAGGACTGTGCCCTAAATCACTTTTAAATTAAAATACGAATTCTCTGAATGTGGTTTAGTAATTCACCGAAAGTGTTGCTTTTTCTGGAAATGAGGAGGAATTTCTCACCTTGGTTTCTAGTCCTCATGATACCCATTGTTGTGTATAATAATAATAATAATAATAATAATAATAATAATAATAATAATATACTAGATAATAGATAATGTACTGGAATAGTCAGTTCTTTGCTTAATAAATGCTTCCCTTTTGGCTTATTTCCCTGAAGAAATGTTTATTGGAAAGAGTAATCAGTTCAATAATGATGATTAGTACAATGGGCAAGATTAGTTCTGAAGTAACAATGTATGGTATCTCAACAAAACCAAGATTTGTGTTAGTAATTGATAAGCCAATTCTCAGGATATATCTTAGCAAAGAAAATGATAGATGAGGGCCACCATTATAACTTCCCTGATGTCCAATTGGGGCAAGTTTGGTAAAGTATAAAAGTGCCCTAAAACACATCTGGAGGCTTTTCAATCAAACAACCAGCAGCTAGAGGTTGATGAAATCATCATCATCATCATCAGGCGATCACTCGTGACCGAGTAAGATTGTCTTCCAGGATAAAAATTTACAAAAAGGAGATTTTAAAAGGAGGAAATTCTAAAGAAAATTGTGTAGACTCTAGCGATGGGTCCGTAAGTGACTGTGGAGGCCAATTCTAGATCCACACAGCTTCCCACAGTGACGACACAGGTTACCAGATGGAAGATGGTCCTGTAAAGGATTCATTTGACGTGCTTTTCACTTAGCACGTTTCTCCCTTTCACCTTGCACTCGGGCTTCTTCAAAGCCCATAGAACCTTTGTGAAAGGCCAACCTCCAGTTAGATCGTTCATGGGCCAGAGCTTCCCAGTTTTCGATGTTTATATTGCATTTTTTTAGATTAGCCTTAAGAACATCTTTAAACCTCTTACTATATTGACCACCGATATTCCGCTTTCCATCCTTGAGTTGGGAGTAAAGTAACTGCTTTGGGAGACGGCAGTCAGGCATTCGAACAACATGACCGAGTCTTTGCTTCTTCCAGTACACTGACATTTGTTTGCCTATCTTCCCAAGTAATTCGCAGGATTTTCCGGAGGCAATGTTGATGAAATCTTTCAAGGAGGTGGAAGTGACGTTTATAGATAGTCCATGTTTCGCAGGCATACAATAAAGTTGGCAATACAATGGCTTCATAAACCAGTGTTTTGGTCTTCTTACAAATATCCCGATCCTCGAACACTCTATGTTTCATTCAAGAAAACGCAGCACTTGCGGAGCTCAAACGATGCTGGATTTCACTGTCGATGTTAGCTGTAACAGAAAGATAGCTGCCAAGATAGAGAAAATGATCGACATTTTCCAGTATTGTCCCGCCAAGCTGGATAGATGGCATCACCAAAGGGTTAGCTTGCACTTGCTGATGAAGCACTTTGGTTTTTTTGATGTTAAGTGAGAGACCAAGTTTTTCGTATGCTTCTGCAAAAGCATTTAGGATAGTTTGGAGATCATCCTCTGAATGTGCGGAGACCACATTATCATCAACATAATGTGGTTGATGAAATACAGGCACCCTGGCCACATTATCTTTCTCTTCCTTTGGAATGGTTTTGTACAAGGATCTGTGAAGCGACAGCTGCTTAATAATTTGCCAAGATGTTGCACTGACCATTTGAAAGTCATCTGTAGCCTCTGGCCTTGCAGTGTGGTGAGCAGCATTGTAATCGAAACAGCAAAAGGATTTAAACATTATCACATTTCTTGTGGCATGTGCTTTTGGAAGTCTCCTTCCTGCATTGAGCAGGTGGTTGGATTCGATAGCCTTATAGGCTCCTTCCAACTCTATGATCTATGAAATCTATGAAATGAAAGTGTTGTAACAGTTGGCTCACTGTGCAGCTGAAGACTACCAACTATAGGTAGAGTTGTCATGCAGGATGTTTTATACAGCCACCACACCACAAATGTTCATGCAAAAGCTACACACAATCTTCTAAATGTAGTGTTCTGGTCATGGAACCACTAAGCTAGCACATAAGCTAACAAAGGATTCCCCATTTTATCAAATATTTTGTGGATGCTATAGTGATTTCCCATCTCTTTTGCCATAGTTTAGGGAAATGTCAAGATCATGAGCCACCTTTTATTAAAGCCAGATGCTGAATATATGTACAGTGGTCACATTGCAGTGATTCAGTTAATTGATAATATACTAGTAAATAAAGCTTGCATTCTATAGGCATGAATGAAATTGGCTTCTACAGTAAATTCCTCCTCCCCTATTCCACTAAGGACTAAAGTATGCAAAAAGGCACAGCCCAACATTCCCTCTCATGTGTGGCTTGTATTGTTTAGAACTGGCATACTGGTTTCTGGTGACTGTTTAAATGTTCTGTTTTCATACTATTGTAGCAATCAGAGTGTTACTACATGTGTGTTGAATTACAGCTTTGTAGCTAGTGCAGAAGAGTGTTAAGTTGTTAACAATTTTAGAATACAGTTTAAGCCCCCAGTTTTGAGGCAAAGATTAACGCATTCCCCCATTTTTAGGCTTTTCTTGTAACCAAGGTATCTTAGAATGCAGGCGCACCAAATTTCAGTTTCTAACTTGTTGAGAAATGCCTTGAAATCTTTGATACAGGAGTGAGGAAGACCTAAACATGTGCTCATCCGCCACAATTTTACTCCCATTAATATTTACATTGTTACTTTGGTTTCCACAAGTGGAACTATTTCTAGAAAGGTTTTAAAAACATTATAGAGGTGCAACTGGATACTTTTGGGATGGATCTTATTTTTTGCAAGGAATCTTTAAAGAAATGTTTATTATTAATATACTATACATAAAATAACTGTATTCATACTAATTCTTCACTCTCTCATCCTCCTTGCAAGCCAGAAATAGGGCTCTAGGAAAACAGTAAAAATACATGTCAACCTTAGGAACTGTTCTGGGTTGTTTTTTCCTTCATAAGCCAAGAACAGGGAATAGGTGGAGAAAAACACTGTCAAAAGATATATTCCACTCCCACTTGATACTGATGCAACAATTTTATAACACCAAGCTACAAGTTAGTGTCTTTTCTTGATTCTCTGACCAAGAGGGCAGGATCTTTAGATTCTTGTATTTTGCAAAGATTTGTCAAGTCAAATGGAATCCTGGATGACAAGAGATGTCAACGGGGGTGATTCAGTAGACACAGGGCTTTTCAACACGAGGCATTTATTCATGGAAGTTTGTGGGACCTTTTCACAATGTCATCCTCCTCCCAGGGCCTCTCCCATGTTTTCCAGCCATTTTCATGGCTTTTTTTAGAGCAAGGAAAGTCAGCTATTAAATTTTAAACGGGAACAAAGGCCTCATGTACAGCCAAAAATCCAGTATACTGCAGCTATACCACAGCACTACTTTGTGGTTGGTTAATAGAATATATAGAAAGACAGAGAAAGAAAAACCCCAGAAAAAGCCATGTGTAACTGAGGCAGTCTTACTGAAGAAAACAGAAGAAAAAGCTTCAGAAAAGCAGTGGGGTAAGCACCTCATGTAGAGGAGGCCATAGTTTACTTGGACATTTGACAAAGTCCCTCACCAAAGACTCCAGAACAAATTAGCAGTTATGGGAGAGGTCTTCTTATGGATCAGTAACTGGTTAAAAGATTAGAAAGCAGAATAGGAATAAATGACAGTTCTTGCAATGGAGAGATATAGATGGTGGGGTCCCCAAGGATCTGTATTGGGACCTGTGATTTTTAATTTGTTCATTATTATCTAGATTTGGGAGTGAGGTGGTCACATTTGCTGATGACACCAAATTATTTAGGGTGGTTAAAACAAAAAGGGTCGGCAAAGAGTTCCAAAAAGATCTCTTCAAATTGGGGAATGGGCATTATAATACCAAATGGAATTCAATGTAAGCAAGTGTATGCACACTGGGACAAAAAATACTAACTTCACAAATATGTTGAGGAGTCTGAACTGCTAGTGACTGATGAGAAAAGAGATCTTGGGGTTATGGTGGATAACTCCATGAAAACATTGACTCCATGTGCTGCTGCTGCTGTGAAAAAGGCAAATTCCATCTTGGGGATCATTAGGAAAGGAACTGAAAATAAAATGCCGTAATGACTTCATATAAATCTATAGTGTGACCACACTTGGAATCCTGTGTACTGTTTTGGTCACCAGTACCTCCTCAAAAAGGATATTGTAGAGCTGTAAACGGTGCAGAAAAGAGCAACCAAAATGATCAGGGGGCTAGAGTAAATCCTTTGTAAGGAATGTATGGGGCTTTTTAGCTTAGAAAAAGGCAAGGAAGTGGAAACATGATAGAGGTGTACACAATTATACATGATGTGGAGAAAGAGGAAAGGGAGCCTTTTCTCTCTCTTCTCAGCAGAAGAACCCAGGGACATCAAATGAAACTGAATGGTGGGAGATTCAGGACAGACAAAAGGAAGTACTTCTTCACACAGTGCATAATTAAACTATGGAATTTGCTACCACAAAATATAGTTATGGCTACCAGCTTGGATGACTTTAAAGGGAGATTAGACAAATTCACAGAAGAAAAGATTGTCAATGGCTACTAGTCATGAAGGTTATATTTACCTCCGGAATTAAAGGCAGTATGTCTCCAAATATCAGCTGCTCAGGAACATGAATGGGAGGGTACTATTTTGTTCAGGTCCTGCTTGTGGGCTTCCCATATGCATCTTGTTGGCCACTGTGGGAACAGAATGTTGGACTAGGTGAGCCTTTGGTCCGATCCAGCATGGCTCTTCTTATGTTCTTATATCTCTCATCTTTAAGAGGGCTGTATGTTTCTTTGGTCCTTTTTCCAAAAGTCAGCAAAAAAGGAAATAGCATCTGCCAAAAACTATATGACTACTTACATCTCTTTTATATTTTTACAAAACCAGATGAAATTACAACATAGTTCATTAACTGTTGAATCCTATACATGTCTATGAGGAGTAAGCCCCATAGATTTCAATGGGGCTTACTTCCAAGTAAGTGTGTATAGTAGTCATATATTAGGCATAGAATCAGGAGCCAGTGTATCTGGTTTCTGGCACTAGTTGTATAACTGACCTTGGAATACTCAGTTCTGTTTACTTCCCATTTCTCTGTCCCATATAAAATCATGGCACAGTGTTTGCAATGGTATTTTAAGTCCTTTGTTTCTCTTGTTTCTTCTCTGGAAAAGGGCACTTACTTTAATCAGTAAAGCTGTCCATATAAATTATGATTCTTCATAACATATCCTGTAACCAAATCTGTCTGATATAGCCTGATCAGTTCCAATCAGACCTGGGATTTAGAAAGAATTGGAGTAATGAGGCTGCACACAAGAGCTCTTCTAACCTTACATTGCTTTATTGATTACACCAATAGCATACATAGAATTTGCACTTCAAATCACAGATAGCAGGTATAAATGGAATCTGGTCCCTATCCAATCATATTCACCACTCACTACAATGGGAGGCCAACCCCACACAGTGAGACTTTGCTCTGGAAATGATGGGGACATGGGGTCTCAAGGCACAGACTTTCCTGATGTGCTGAGAACTCCATCTGGGACTGTTCCTAGGCACAATTTATATCTATTAATTCATAGGCACTGCATTACCTCACAGATGTTTAGACACTGACCCACAAGTCAGTAAACTGTCTTATTGCTGATGGTGCAGTGCCCCTGGGTGAACTGACCACAATCCTGCTTGTTATTCCACAGGATGTGCAATGCTGGGAATTCTGTTACGTTTAAGCCTGACAGGATTCCACAGCGTTTCCATTCTGGTAAGTGGCGGCAGACTGTAGCAAATTTCCCCCCACCCCCGGTTCCAATAAAATTTTGTGCAGCTTTTTTCAGGTTCCACCATTTGCACAAGTTGTAATTTGCACAAATTGTAATTTGCACAATGGGGGGAATCTTGAAATTTGCGCAAATGGTGTTGTCATTTTTTAAAAATATGTTTTTATTGGCAATCTTGGACAAGTGCATATGCTTGCAAGTCCGCCTGTCTCCTGTGTAGCCCTGCAGAGGCAGATTCCCCTCTTGTAAATATCCTTGTCAGTTTCATCTTCGCCACACACAACTTCATTTAGCCAAGAACTACTTCATTTAACCCATATTCCCTACTTGTGAAAGAACTTATCAATTCTGCGGGCGCACCCCCTTCACTGGGGAAGTGCTGAAGTGGAGGATGAAATTGACAAGTTCTTTCACAAGTACAGAATATGGCTCTACTGGACTAAATGAAGTAGTATGAGAGGATGAAACTGACAAAGCTATTTACAAGAGGGCAATATGCCCCTGCAGGGCTACATAGCAGACAGGCGGACTTGTGATTGTGCACACTTGTGCAAGATCACCAATTTAAAAAAAAAAAAGATAATTACAACACCATTTCTGACACAAAATTATGACACCACCCATTTACAACACAAATTTTAACACAGAGACCCACAAATTGTGCATATTGCCATCATTGAAAAACAACAATGGAATCCATGTACTGGCTCAACTCACTACAGATCGAGTCGATGCCAGTGAGGAGCAGGGAACAGAACGAAATCCACAGGGGCCAATCCGGAAAAAACCCATCAAGTTTTCACCCGCAAATAGAATTTTCATACAAACAGAATTCTGATACATAGTTACAATGGCTATTTTGAGCTGTTGTTCCACAGGGTGTTGTAACTGCTGATACAACAGTTGCTGACTTCAGGCCGTAAGGGGCAGCCTCTTCACCCAGTTTCCAGAAGCACTTATAGCATGATTTCTGAGATCCCTATTACTCCATAGCTCACATAGCCTGGCTGGAACCCACCATCACTTATACTACAGGAACCCATTTGCCTAAAATCTAATAATACTATGTATACCTGAATGTTGATACATACATGATAGTGCATGAAATCAAATGTGACACCCAAAATGCAGTGCTTAGTCTCACAATGCTGTGTGTGATAATCATGTTTATTTCATTTTCAGTGTCCTCTGAACATCAATCAGATAATGATTTTATTATGCCATGTATTGTAGGTAGACTAAGTTGCACAACATAACTTATCGCTTGGGGATGAGTGCGGTAATTTTTAGAACTAAGGCGTCTAAAGCTAGGCTGGTGCAATCCCTAGGATTGCCAAGTGTGATGTTAGATTACGTCAGAAGAACTGGCTGACTCTTTGGGAGGAAATTAGATAAGTAAACTAAAAAGGGGAGCAGCTTCCAGCCTTTCTGTACTAAGAATCATGAAAGATATATTTAACTACCAACTGAGACTCATAAAAAAGGGGGAGCAAACGATCCCAAGACTGTTACTTCTTTTGAGTAGATGTTTCGTTAATATATATATACTTAATTTCTGCTGCAACTATGCATGTATCATTTTATTGGGGGGGGGGGTTTGTAGCATAAATTATTTTCTTTCCTGTACGTTAATCATTTTCTAATTTGCTATACCTACTATGTCTACCATGAGTCCATGACTATTTAGCTTTTTTGAAAGCCTTTTTGACCTTGACAAAAGTTACTGAAATTCCAAAAGTAGTAGATCAGCTGAATCACCTCTGTCCATAAGTTTGTTGACCTCAAATAATTACATTAGATTCTTGTAGAATTACTGCCAAGTTCTGCTACAGGAGGCAATTTTACTCACATGCTGTATCAGAGACTTACTATTCTAGGCTTATTTGAAATCAGATTAGAAAATCTGATACTTTTGGAGTTGAACCTGGTAGTTCCACCTACCTTTAAATTGATGAGGTGTGACTTTCCCCTCCCCCCTCCACATCTATATGATTAATAATTCTTTACTGTCATTTTTTTCACTGGTATGCAGTTACCAGAACCGCCTTCAGAATATTTTAGTCTGGTGTTAGGGAAGTTGGAGAAATCCACAAGAGATTCAAATGAGTTCAGATTTCTATGAATCTGACCTGTGGATTCCACAGTGGATCAGTGTCTTTCAAGTCATGCAGACTTGTGTACTGGTTTTTCACTTGGGGGACAGGATTTGCTCTAAATAGCATTAATTAATGCAGATTAGCATATGCGTGCAAGTGCAAATTAGCACTAAGGCAAATTAGGGCAAGTACAACAAAATTCTGATTTTAAAAATCCAATTCTGTCAATGAGCGGATGACAGAATGAAAGACACCTGACAATCAATGAAACACAGACACAACAGATTTAACAAAATCCATAGATCCCTACTGCTGGTATATAAACTAATTTGGTGGTGGGAGTTAATAATATCACAGCAATTCTACAAATTTGTATCAGGATTCTTCTGATCTCTCTTTCAGGCTCGCTTCCTCTTGTTTCTAGATGTGGGGCAAGTAGATTGTTCCCCTGCTCAAATATAGTAGCCCCGGTTTGATTCAGACATCACTCCCTTCAAGCACATCCCACCTCTGCTGCCCCGTACATTCCCTGATGGTCCTCCCCACTACCCCCACATAAGCCTTATCTTGGGGGAGGGGTAGCAGAGGGAGGTTTTTGAGTGTTCATGCCATTAAAAAAAGGGGGGGCGCCTTGAGTCTTTTTTGGTGATTAGTTGAAACATTAGAATTCATGCATTTGGGTGAATTCAGAGCAAAGGTCTGAATAGGGACCTTTGAGAATCGGACTCAAAGGGTGCTTATCAATGGTTCCTTCTCAAACTGGGGAGAGGTAACGAGCGGGGTACCACAGGGCTCGGTCCTGGGCCCGGTGCTCTTCAACATTTTTATTAATGACTTGGATGAGGAGGTGCAGGGAATGCTTATCAAATTTGCAGATGACACAAAGTTGGGTGGAACAGCTAATACTCTGGAAGAAAGAAACAAAATTCAAAGTGACCTCGATAGGCTGGAGCGCTGGTCCGGGCGAAAACAACAGAATGAAATTTAACAGGGATAAATGCCAAGTGCTGCACCTAGGGAAAGGAAACCAAATGCAGAGTTACAGAATGGGGGACACTTGGCTCAACAATACCACAAGTGAGAAGGATCTTGGAATTGTGGTAGATCACAAACTGAATATGAGCCAGCAATGCGATGTGGCTGCAAAGAAGGCAAATGCTATTTTGGGCTGCATTAATAGAAGTATTGCTTCCAAATCACGTGAAGTGATAATTCCCCTTTAGGCCTCATCTTGAGTATTGCGTCCAGTTCTGGGCACACCACTTTCAGAAGGACGTAGACAAACTGGAGAGGGTTCAGAGGAGGGCAACAAGGATGATAAAGGGACTGGAAACAAGGCCCTATGAGGAGAGACTGAAAGAACTGGGCATGTTTAGCCTTCAGAAGAGGAGACTGAGGGGAGATATGATAGCAATCTTCCAGTACTTGAAGGGTTGTCACACAGAGGAGGGCCAGAATCTCTTCTCGATCATTCCAGTTTGCAGGACACGGAATAATGGGCTCAAATTACAGGAACCCAGATTCCACCTAAATATCAGGAAAAATTTCCTGACGGTCAGAGCAATAAGACAATGGAACCTACTACCTAGGGAGGTGGTGAGCTCTCCCACTCTGGAGGCATTCAAGGTGCGGCTGGACAGTCATCTGTCAGGGATGCTTTGACCTGGATTCCTGCATTGAGCAGGGGGTTGGACTCGATGGCCTTGTAGCCCCCTTCCAACTCTACTTTTCTATTATTCTGTGTGCTCAGTTGTAAACACTTAGAAGCTTCCTCACTGTGAGGAACCTGACTTTATCAAAGTTTCTGATCACGGGAAGGATTCTAAGCACGTTCAGCTGAATCCCCCTTTAGACATTTGTACTACTGCGCATTGGGGGTGTTGGGGGTGGGGCTTACATGTGCACCCTTCCCCCTCCTGCCCTTAAGCCCACATGTGTTCACCTGAATACATGAATAGATCTATAACCCCAGTTTATTTCCAGGAGGGGAAGAAGGGCTGAGAAGCAATCCTAATTGTTTCATTTAACCATTTCTTATTTACTGTCTATTCAGACATTTCTGTGTAATTGTTCCCCAGATGTATCACCTAAACCGATAAATCTATCTGTGCTCTGCTATGACTATAAAAGAAAATTCTGTCCTTGTGTGCTTTTTTTCTTATCTATGACATGTCTGTTCATCAAATCCCAGAAGAACAGCTGTGTTAGAATAGCTATGTCCTGGCATCTGATGAAGTTTAATCTTAGCTATTAAATCTCATGACGTAATAAATTTATTAGACTTTAAGATGCCACTGGACTCTTTGTTGTTACTTGTATACCAATTAACCTTCTTGCAGGCTTAGACATCCAAGATTTTGATGTTACAAGGCTGGCTCCAGGTTTGAGGGGGGCCCTGGGTAAAGTACCCTGGGCAAAGTAGCTGGCAACTTCCTTTGTTGGTGGGCTCGCTGAGCTTATCTAGTGGCAGCAGGTAACAGCTATCCAAGAAGCACTCCTACCAATGCTTGGTGGCTGTGTTAACTGCCAATCCAGAGCAACGTTATGGTGGGGGCATTGTGGGAAATTTAAATTGCAGATACCAGGTGCCAGACAGTATTCAGAGTGCCAGGCTGGGGGAACATTTAAAGAGGGACCCAGGCAGGCATCAGTTGTGAGCCCTGTCAAGGTACTGGGGGCCCAGGAGTTACCCAAGGATGCCAGGTGCTACCATCCTGGGATGTCATCTCAGTGTGCTTAAAACTTCAAAGTAACAATCTATTCCTCTGCCTTGTCTAAAATGGGAGGTGGTATTGGGTATGAAGTTCACATCTAAAGTTTGTTGTGGCCTGCTCAACTGTTGTTTTTATGTCCATCTAGCATGTGGACAACTGAGAGCTTCAGCTACCAGTGGCTGCCTTTAGCAGCCAGGATGGGCATGTATGACATACATTTATGAAGTAAAATAGTTACTTTGACACAAACAAGAGAGATAAAATGCAGGGATGGGGACTCGGACTCGAGGACTCGACTTGTGAGTCGGACTGAGTCCCCCCTCTGACTCGACTCGGACTCGAGTCCCAATATTTTTAATGGGACTCGAGACTCGACTCAGGACTCGAGACCAAGGACTCTTCAACATCCCTGGGCTGTTGACGAGTCTTCTGGCTGTGCCAGAAGGAGCACGATCACCGGTGAAGAGCGCATAGAAGCGAGGCGCGCCGCTGCTCGGCCACTATGGACAGCTACCAGGAGCGCAGCCCCAACGATTTGTTGAGATTTATTTTGATTGATGTGTTGTTGTGGGGGGTTTGGGTTAGGGTGAGACATTTTGGGTTTGGCTGCCTCTGCCTGCCTGTTTGGGGTTCCCAGCCTCCTCTGCCTGCCTGGTCTCTTCTTGACCTGTTCAACAGTTGAATTGTCCAAGACAAACGCCTCTCTGCCTGCCTGGTTATTTTGGGTTTGTCTGCCTGGTCTGTTCTTGCCAAAATCAGTTGCAGAGTTTTGAAATAAAAAGGCACACTTGTGCCTAGAATTTATTTAAGCCACACATCTGAAGTAGCCTTATTTTGTTGGGGAAACCCCCCATTGATTTTAATAGGGACTCGTGGAGTCAGTTTTGGGAGTGACTCAGGACTCGTGACTCGTGAGTCACCATTTTGGACCAAGGACTCGGACTCGGACTCGAGACTCGGGTTCAAAGACTCGTGACTCGAGACCAAGGACTCTTCAACATCCCTGATAAAATGCTGAATAGTTAGATTAAACTAAAGCAGTGGTGCCATTTTTCTGTGCACCTGAAAGCTATATCTGCTCTTGAGATATGTGTGAGTTTTAGACATAAAGAACTATATATTTGCCTTATCAAGAAAAAATAAGTAGCATTATGGAATAAATCCCTATTCTTATATAATGTTTTTCCCCTCTTCAGTTGATACCAGGAGATTCAAAAGCTCGAATTCCAATTACAATAATCAAACAAGGTAATTTGTGTTACTTTTATGCTCAATATTTATAGAATGGAAAGCATTTCTTTGTTCATGAAAAGAATGTGTGACTGTAGCTTCACTAGTTTTGAGGGGGAGGGTGTGGCAAAGGAATATGCTTATGTTAGGGATGGTGGAAAACTCCTCAAATCTCACCTCCTTAAGCAAATTAACTAATCTCAATGAATTCCCCTCACATGCATGACCAAACTTGTCCCGATCAGGTCATACAGCAGAGCTTCTCATCCCTGTAAAAAAGGAAAGAGTAAACCTTGGACTGAATTCATCTTATTTTTTCAGTGGTTTGGCAATAAAAGAGGAGTCCATGCCCATATCCTGTAGGCAGAAACAGCCCAGTTTATCTCCTTTGGCTGCACGAAAAGAAGATTTTGCAGATGAATGCAAAACAGTACTCTCCTGTGCATAGCAACCGCTTCACACAACCGCCTCTGTGGAGTTTCTTTGCAAACAAAGCTACTATGCATCAGTGTTCATCTATATCAGTGTTCTCCAACCTTGGGTCCCCAGGTGTTTTTGGCCTACAACTCCCAGCATGCCCCAGCCAGCTATGCTGGCTGGGGCATGCTGGGAGCTGTAGGCCAGAAACATCTGGGGGGCCAAGGTCGGAGAACACTGATCTATATTCTCTCTCAATAGTTCACAGGAACCCCACAACATTCAAATGTGCTACCATTTCCAATGTTCTCAGAAACCCCTCCTTTGTCTCATCCTCTCCCCTTCAGTGGCATTTGGAGGGGCAGAATGGACCAAGAGATGGGGGTTCAGTCTTCATCTTCCCATTATCTCAACTTCTGGCTCATGTATTTGCCCCTGCTGCCCTGACCTTCTCTCTTTCAACATTGATCCCTACAATCGGGCTTTTGCTGAAACTATATTCACTAAAAACACCTGAGCTCTCTTCACTGTCCAATCTAAAGGTCTCTACTCTGTCTCTTACTGACCTTTAGATCTGCGTTTTTGCTTATGTTACTTTATGGCACTATAATAACAATAAGTTGCCAGCTACAGCCTCTCCTGGACAGGGATATCTTGGCCACAGTGATACAGGCGCTAGTAACCTCAAGACTGGATTACTGCAATGCACTCTATGTGTGGCTGCCCTTAAGGCTGCTCTGGAAGCTGGAGCTTGTGCAGAATGCAGCAGCTCAGCTATTGTCGGGAGCTGCCCCTTTTCAGCATGCAACTCCGTTGCTGAAGGAACTGCACTGGCTACCTATTCACTACTGGGTCAGGCTTAAGGTTCTGGTACTTGTGTACAAAACCCGAAACAACTTGGGACCATGTTACCTGAGAGAGCACCTCCTCCCATACCAACCTGCCCAGTTGCTGAGGTCATCATATGGCACGCTCCTGGTGGTTCTTCATGGACCTTTGGCCCAAATGGAGAAGAGAAGAGCCTTCAGTGTGGCGGCTCCATTTCTGTGGAGCTCCCTGCCTCTGGAGGTCAGGCAGGCTCCGAAATTGTGCCGCTTTCGGAGCCTGCTGAAGACCTCCTTGTTCCAGGAAGCCTTCTCTGCTCTTCAACCACCAATTTAATGTTAGTTTGTTTAAATGTATTGTTTTTGTTCTTTTATCTGTTTTTGCCTTTTTATTGTTCACTGCTCCGGAATCTGCATGATGTAGAGCGATATACAAATACTGTAAATCATCATCATCATCATCATCATCATCATCATCATCATCATCATCTCCTCACTAATTCTGATTGGAACTGACTGTATATTGTTATAAGTACTGATAATGTAAGAGAAGACTTGATTTGTAATTTTGCAGTAACTTGAAGGCAATGTAGGTAAGGAGACTGTTGAAGAGCAGTAATTTCAAATACAGTTGCTCTCAGATACATACTTATTACATGACAACAGGCCTATGGATTTCTAAACATTCCATTCTTGTTTTCACAGTACTTCAAAATATCACACATCGGACCCAATCTAAAATCCCAGAGAAGTCTCCTTTAGCAGGACCAATAAAAGGTGACTTAAATGTTCATTATTCTTGATAGATGCTCTATCATTCACTTTCAACACTTGCCTTTGGGAGTTCTCTTTCCTTTGAACGGATATAATGAGCTGCTTTGAATCTTACTAGTATTGTACCTAAGCATAGAGAGATGGGGTAAGATATATCCTTATAGGTAAAATGATCAGGTAAAGGTTAATGGCAATCTTGCTGGTAAAAAACTATTATTATTATTATTATTATTATTATTATTATTATTATTATTATTATTATTGGCTGCTTTTAAGGGTATGCCTTTCAAGGTGCCATATAGGATTTAAAAACATTTTGAAAAATACTTGTACAGACAATAAATATACAATAAAGTGCTATACAATACATTATTATTATTATTATTATTATTATTATTATTATGTATGAACAAACTTCTGGTTTGAGATTCTGCCATCTCCTGCAAGCAAGTAAAAATATTTTCCATAAAGGAAACCTGGTTGGGGCTATTGAGGAGGCCTGTTTTTAAACAATTATTGACGAATTGTGCTATCATGTAAACACTGAATTTTCCATGCTTACAAGTTAAAGCAAATACCTTCATTGTTATTTCTACCTCCATTTCGTTGGATTAATCTATCCCCACCACTAATGCTTTATATTAGTATCTAATGACAACCTGTAAATTAAAAAAAACACTGTATAAATGTACAGCTTGTTTACCTTTATATGTAGTGCACGTTATCATACCAGATGTAAGTGGAATTCAACAGAAACTGCCTTCTCCCTTGACATTGGATATATCTGAAAAACCACAAAAACCATTGGGTAAGGAGAAACAAGATTACATTGTAAGTGGTGGGATTTCGGGCTGAGAAGCTGGGCAGCCCATTAGCTATGTATTATGGACTACCACATATCTGATAGAGTCTATGCTTGCCAAGCAAGCAGCAAATACAGAACACCCCTGATACCACCATATATAGTTAATGTCCTACAGTTGGCTGGCTGGTCAGAACTTACGCAGGACTAATGCAGATGTATATTTGTCTTGAGCATGTGATTTTATTTTATTTTACAAAACAAAAACAAAAACCCCTCACAAAAAACAGAGAGATTATGCATCATCATGGAAACATCAGGGGCTCTTGATTCACCCATCTTTCTTCTAATGAGGTTGAGCTGGTATATCTCTCTAGTGGGTTCCTACAAGAACCCAAGGAAGTTCCTAT
This sequence comes from Shinisaurus crocodilurus, assembly GCA_021292165.1. Taxonomy (NCBI): domain Eukaryota; kingdom Metazoa; phylum Chordata; class Lepidosauria; order Squamata; family Shinisauridae; genus Shinisaurus; species Shinisaurus crocodilurus. The sequence continues at coordinate 244,650,972 of CM037878.1, read as the reverse complement.
CTAAATTTTGATCAAGTGCATGAGCTAGGGCTAGCCTTGGTTCAGGTTTTCCTGCTAGTTCTAAGGGGAGAAGAGTCATTCCTTGTTCTGAACAATGCGGATGAGTATGGCTGCATCTGTTTTGAGGCCCAGTCATACTACAGAGGAACTGCCCCTCCCCCTCCAAGCACACAAGCATCTCCTTAATGTAGTTCCAAAGCTAAGATTCACATATTTATTAAGTTATGTATTGCAAATGTGAAGCAGGGAATTCGGCTTCTAAGGGCTGTTCCTTGACTCACTTCTGTCTTCATAATTCTGACTAAATGTAATTAAATAATAACATACTGATTTACAACAAGTCTGCCTTCTGTCTATGGCCTTATTTTGAAAAGCATTCTGTTGTACAGTTAGAAAGCAAATTACCTAGGTAATATGGGCATGATCCTGTCCAGTCCAGTCCAATGGGTTGAGCATCCATGGGTCGAGCACCCATTCAGAGAGGATTTCATAGGCTCGTCAGAGCCCTGTTTTCCACCCTCCTTTCACCTATGATCACTCACAGGGGGCACTGAGGGGGCATTAGGGTGACTGATAGATCTGTGTACATCTTCCATATCAGTGCAAGTTACTTGTGCCCTGGAGTAACTTGTATCAAATGAAAGGGAGAGCTGGATGAAGATCTGGGAGATGTTGCACATTCACCCTACTAACCCCTTGCCTGACTCTGTGCATGTGCATTTTGAGCTTATTGGTGCAGTGTCTTTGCAGGATTTAAGAGAGAAAAATTATCCTACATTCCAAAACGTATTTTGACATTATGTGGAAAGACTACATCTTCTGCTCAGGCACCAAAGTTGATGAGTTGCCACTTAATGAGGAATTTAAAAATGACAATTTGCTGATGAAGTCCAGTTGACTGAAGTTTGTGGTTGTGTGTGGTGTTCCAGCTCCATTTCTTAATGCTTGCTGTGCACAATTAAACATTCAGTGTTTCCATCATTTTCCCCATTACTACGTGTAGAAGTGCCAAGGTCCATCTGCCTAGCTTGTATGAAACATACTTACAATTTAGCTGTATCATCCCTGCCAAAGTGCCGATCTGGTTAGGAGACTAGGTGCAACATAGGGGACAACAGTGTTTAGAGTAGTCATTCTAGGTCTTTTATTATTAGGAAAAAGGAAGACATGAGAACTTATTTTCCAGTCATTTAAATCCTTTTCTTCTTGTCATATTCTTTGCAGGCATCATGGATAGTTATTTCTGTTTTATTTTACAATGCAAGGCCCATATGTGGCATAGTGGTTAGAGTGTTGGACTGGGACTCGGGAGACTGAGGTTCTAGTCCCCACTTGGCCATGAAGCTCACTGGATGACTTTGGGCCAGTCCCTGACTCTCAGCCTAACCTACCTCACACTGGCTCTAAAGGGCTGTTGTGAGGATAAAATGGAGAGGAGGATTATGTAAGCCGCCTTGGTTTCCTTGCAGGAAAAATGGTGGGATATAAATATAATAAGTAAATATAATAAATAAAAATATGTTTGTTAAATCCTACTTTTTGCCTTATATAGCTAAGAATGAAACTCAAGAATGGCCTTCAGAATCCAAGACAGCAGAAGTACAAGAAATCTCTCCACAATCCCAGCCTGGTGATTATATTTCTGTTTCTAGTGATTTGACAAAATAGAACTTTACTTATTTTACTCAGACAATTTGTTCCCTTAGCCTAAAATAAGTTGAGAAGATTACATTAATTATGTAAAATATTATGATGTATGCACTTTTTCCTATTTGTTCAAACTTTCTAATTTTTTATTATGGTTAACATATCTCTATATGGTAATATTCTTTTAGTGTGAATTAGGAGCTTGAAATTTCTGATTTGGAAGTTCATATAATTTGAATTATATTTCTGTTCTGTAATTGCTAGTCCTTAGTATATGTCAATTGCACTCCCATTCTTATACTTCTACACTTTTTTATTATGTATATACATTTATGAGGGAACAGGCTTCATGATAACTGAAGTATCTTTAGGATAGTGTTTAAATGAGTCATACCCAGTAATCACTGTATCTCTATCACAGTTGTATATGTTGTCATAAAGTGATACAAACTTCTGATCGAGAAGTTTCCCTCCCCCCCCCCCCCCTGATTTGCCAGCTCAGTGTCCAAGCTGGACATGGATTCAGTGGTGTAATGGAGCCAGGGCTCCCAGGGATACAGAGCCAGCACTTTTTGATGTAGGGATGCTGATGTCATCTGCCACCCCCCTCAGAATTTCCTGTTCCCTGGGAGCTTAGGTGCAATCCTCACAGTAGCTATGGAGGAAGGGGAGAGAATGAATTTTCACATGGTGGCTTATAAGCCATGTTTGTTTCAGAGTGGCTTATCGTGCTGTCTGAACCCGGTGGCCAGAGTGGACTTGTGTGTAGTTAACCTAGCGAGGGTAATCATACTGATTACGTTGCTCATGACCGGAAGGGAAATAAGCCACCATCATGCGAACTTGGTCAGTCTACAGTTAGATGATAATGATATTAGAATCCCTTTTCAACAGGACATTTCCACAATTTTCTTATGTGTCTCAAGCTCATTAAATATACTGTTCCATGGTTATTTGATCCATGTTCTATTTCTACCAGCTCAGAACATTTTCCACTTTTCTCTTTACAATACATGCTGCATTTCTTAACATTTACTGATATTTCCTCACTCCTTTAATTTGCTGTATTAAATTACTCAAATCACCAGTGAATTGTTTGCTTGCATAAAATCTCAACTGATCACTGGAATGTTTTCCAGAGACAGCAGGACTGGCTATTGTTAACTACACCCTTCTCTATGTTCAAGGATAAATTGCTTTAGCACAAGGTACTGTGTTTTATAAAGAGTTGAACATGTCCTTTCTAGGTTTTACCATCAAAGGGTTACTATTTATTTATTTATTTATTTATTATATTTATTAATCGCCCATCTGGCCGGTCACCCGGCCACCCTGGGCGATGTACAATTAAAATACAGTAAAACAACACAATAAAATATAATAATTAAAACAATATAAAAAATTCTTATTAAAAACCTAACCCATCCCATATTCCCGCCTGAACAGCCATGTTTTTAATGCACAGCGGAAGCTCATCACGAAGGGGGCATGGCGAAGGTCACTAGGGATGGAGTTCCATAATGTGGGGGCCGCCACAGAGAAGGCCCTCTTCCTAGTCCCCACCAGCCTGGCTGCTCTGGCTGATGGGATAAGGAGAAGGCCGTCCGTGGCAGACCTTGTTGAGCGGCCTATTTGATGTTGCTGGAGGCGCTCCTTGAGATAAGCTGGGCCGGAGCCGTGTAGGGTTTTAAAGGTCAAAACCAACACCTTGAATTCGGCTCGGCAAGCAACTGGTAGCCAGTGCAACTCATTAAGCACTGGCGTGATGTGATCACGCCAGCGGCTGCCCTTAATCAGGCGAGCCGCCGCGTTCTGTACCAACTGAAGCTTCCGGACCGTCTTCAAGGGTAACCCCACGTAGAGCGCATTACAGTAGTCTAGGCGAGAGGAGACCAAGGCATGAACCACTGATGGGAGCAGGTGATTAGGAAGGTAGGGGCGCAGCTGCCGTATCAGATGGAGTTGATACAGTGCCGCCCAGCTCACAGCTGCCACCTGAGCCTCCATGGACAGCTGGGAGTCTAGAATGACCCCCAAGCTGCGGACCTGGTCCTTCAGGGGTAGATGTACCCCATTCAGCACCAGGTCAACATCCCCTAACCTTCCCTTGTCCCCCACCAGAAGTACCTCGGTCTTGTCGGGGTTCAGTTTCAGCATGTTCCTTCCCATCCAGCCAGCCACTGACTCCAGGCACTTGGACAGGGTCTCAACGGCCAACCTCGGTGAGGACTTAAAACAGAGGTAGAGCTGCGTGTCATCCGCATACTGATGACACCGCACCCCAAACCTCCTGATGATAGCTCCCAGCGGCTTGAGGTAGATGTTGAATAACATCGGGGAGAGGATGGAACCCTGCGGCACTCCACAAGTGAGCAGCTGAGGGTCCGAAGCCTCCTCCCCGAGAACTACCCTCTGATACCTTCCAGAGAGGAAGGACCGGAACCACTGCAATACAGTGCCTCCCAAGCCCAACCCCTCCAGGCAGTCCAGGAGGATACCGTGGTCAACGGTATCAAAAGCCGCTGAGAGATCGAGGAGGACTAGAAAGGAGCATTCGCCCCTATCCAAAGCCCTCATATCATCCACCAAGGCGACCAAGGCCGTCTCCGTCCCATGTCCAGACCTGAAGCCCGACTGGCACGGATCTAAATAATCGGCTTCATCCAAGTGTGCCTTCAACTCAGCACCCACCACCCGCTCGATCACCTTGCCCAGAAATGGTAAATTGGAGACTGGGCGAAAGTTGTTTAAATCCTGGAGGGCTTCTTTAGAAGCGATCTTATTACTGCCTCCTTGAGGGCTGATTGCATCACTCCCTCCTCGAGGGAGGCATTCACCACCGCCTTGATCCCCTCACCCAGTCTCTCCCTACAGCTCATGATGAGCCAGGATCACACAAGCAGGTGGTCGGCCTCACAGATGAAAGCACCTTGTCCACTTCATCAGAAGGAAGAAGCCGAAACCGATCCCACAAAACCGGTCTGCCATTGGCCTCCTCCCGCTCACTCCCTGTGTCCACGACGTACGATATCCCACTCCTAATCCGATCGATTTTATCTGCGAAGTGCTTCGCTAAAGCCTCACAGGAGGCTTTTGACTGTTCCAGTGGGTCCGGAGCGACTGGACCGACCAGACTTCGGACCACTTGGAACAGCCTCCTGGGGCAGCACTCTGCAGACGCAATGGAGGCAGCATAGAAATTCTTTTTTGCTGCCTTCACCGCCACCCGGTAGGCTGAAGATGCAGCTCTAACCCGTGTTCGATCGTCTTCGGAGCGGGAATTTCGCCATCGGCGCTCTAGCCTTCTCACCTCTTGTTTCAGAGCTCGCAGCGACGGAGTGAACCATGGCGCCGCGCGAGCTCTGTTTAGGCGAAGAGGGCGATTCGGGGCAACTCGGTCTAATGCCCTGGTGATTGCAGCATTCCAGTCATCCACCAGGGTCTCGACCGAGCTACTGTTTGTGTGCTTCAATTCCCCAAGCGCGTTCAGGAATCCCTCCGGATCCATAAGACGCCTGGGGCGGACCATCCTAATAGGTCCCTCACCCCTGCAGAGGGGTTGTGGCACCGAGAAATCCAACCCCACCAGATAGTGATCTGACCATGACAAGGGGGTGGTGGATATACCCCCGATTTCCAGATCATTTCCCCCCTCTCCAGAAACAAAAACCAAGTCCAGCGCATGACCGGCTACATGGGTAGGTCCAGTTAATACAGGGTGCAGCTCCCAGGAAGCCATGGTCTCCATAAAGTCCCGAGGTGCCCCCGTGAGGGCAGCCCCCGAATGCACGTTGAAGTCCCCCAACACCAATAGCCTGGGGGACAACACACGCACATCAGAGACCACCTCCAGCACCTCGGCCAGGGAGTCTGTCGTGCAGCGGGGTGGACGGTACACGAGCAGAATCCCGACTGCCCTTTGGACCCAAACTCCAGTACATGCACTCAATAAACTTGGTCTCCCGGAGAGGGAGTCTGGTGAGGACCAAGGACTCCCGGTAGATAACAGCCACTCCCCCTCGCCGTCCCCCAACCCTTGGCTGCTGGGCATACGAGAAACCAGCCGGACACAAGGCCGCCAGAGTTGGAGCAGCGGCCTCGTCCAGCCAGGTTTCCGTAATACATGCCAGGTCCGCACCCTCATCCAGGATCATGTCATGGATTACAGATGTTTTTTGGGTAACGGACCTGGCATTACACAGCAGCAAATGCAAGGGTGGGGAAGGAGCCACCCCCCCCCAGTTATCCCTTGGCTCTGGGCAGGCCTGGAACATGGGATAGATATTAAGCATCGATCCCCTGTTCCCCTTAATCGGCATGGCCTGCCCCTGGCACTCTGCCAGCATCTGCCGCTCAACAATGGTATGTTTTGCCCGCCGGAACTCCCCCCATCATCTCCCTGAGATGAACACATGCCCCCCCTGCTTCCGCCGATCAGGCGGGAGACCCACCCCTAAAACCAACCCCTAAAATCCCTAAAACCCCAACCCAGCTCAGACAGGGGGGTAGGCCCTCGCCCTCGTGCCACCCCCCAAGTGGCTCCCCCAAAGGGGTGACCCCTTTGGCGTCGTCCCCTTCGGGGACGTCGCCGCCGGGGCGTCGCCGCCCCGCTCCGCAGGCCGGCAGATGTAGAAGTTGGCTCTGCTGGGGCAGCTGGCACCACTCCCCAATCAGTCCAGGGGGCAGCTCCTCCTGGCTGCTGCAGAGGCAGGGCCCCAGTCCAGCAGGGAACCACCAGGGAGGGGAAAGAGCTGGCTGCAGATGGTAGTCACCAGCTTACCTCCCTCCCTGGAGAAGCCCAAAATGCTGGCTGGGCTGCAGGTCTTCAGGGCAGTACTAATGTCTAATAAGGACCTTATATCCTGAAACCAAGTTTGTTCTGTTCTATACAACTAGCCTAATCTTGACCCAAATCAATTATACCAAGATATTCTTTAATAAAAATTATGCTAACTTTTTTTTTACCTTGCAGCTATGACTGAACTAGACTGGGACAGCAGTAAACCTACAGTTCCCAGTGTCTCAGAAGAGTCAAAGAGCTCTCCAGGTAAGAGATACCCTCCTGTGCTTTAATTTTAACCTAATGCTGCTGTCTTGAACAGCAAATAACATGTACTGTTCTTGTTTAGGTACTGATGGAATGCCTTTGTTGATATTTTTCATGTGGTATAAATCAATTCCTAATGAAAAAATAAATATGGGTCAACCTTATAGGCCACTGTGGACAAACCAAATGCTTAGGGAGAGGCAAAGTACTGCTCATCAGCATAACATTACTCAGCATGACCAGTGTTGGATAGTAGTGTACAGCACTTTAGTTTACATTGTACACTGCTTTGGTAAATTACTTTGTTAAGCAGTAAATAAATAAATAAAATAAATAGCAGTGCTTTAGGATCATTATGATAGAATTGAAGCTGTTATACTGGCAGAATGTAGAGTCATAGCTCTGATAAGGAAAGGATGATAACTTCTTTTTTTTTTTTAGCTTACGCTGGAAGTGAACTGGAATCTTCAAAACCTAGCAATAACTCCTGCATAAGTTTGAAATATAGCAATAACTGCTGCATAAGTTTATGCTTCGTGTATTTATGAACTGATTTTAAAGTACTCTTGAAATATAATTGCTAACAGTGCAGTCCTGTGCCTATTCACTCAAATGTAGGCCCCTCAGTGGGAATTACTCCTGAGTAAGCATTCAGTGATTCTTTAATTACAAGTGGGTTGTTTTTTTTAAAAAAAACTTGCATACTTGCTGGGACAGACATGTAATGTATCTCTCTGTATTGTTAACTACATTTTCTTCAGCAAAATACATCATGGCTGTTGGAGTAGTAAAACTAGAATACAAAATATTATCATTGTGACAGATGATACACCATCTGTCCTGAAATATGCTTTGCATATGGCCACAGTGTAATTGATGTCTGAAGAAAGGATGTTAACTCTCTCTCTCTTTTTAGCTTACACTGAAAGTGAACTGGAGTCTTCAAAACCTACCATAACACCCATGGCTGAATTGCCACTTGACACACTGGGTAAATACTTCATGGTATTTGCTTTGCAGACTTAAGGCTACTGAAGACCGATTTCGGTCTTCAGTGGGTTCATGTATGTTATTTAAAGGCATCCCCCAATTTATGGAACTCTCTCCCCAGTGACCTCCGCCATCATGCCCCTTCCTTAATTAGCTTCTGCCATGCATTGAAAACGTGGTTTTTCAGGCGGGAATATGGGGTGGGTTAGGGTTTTTAAATTTTGTAGTTTTAATTGTGTAATATACTCTGTTTTGTTCTTGTATTTTATTGGACTGTACATCGCTCAGAGTGGCCAGATGACTGGCCAGATGGGCGATTCAAAAATAAATAAATAAATAAATAAATAAATATTCTTTTATTCCTGATAACTGCCATACAATGGATAAGCAAGTAGTCACTGCCATGCTGAAAAGCATATTACCATTAATATATGATCTCTGCCACGTAAATCTGACTACCACAACATCTGCAATATACATAAGTGCTCTCTCATTGACTGGTTTAAACAGGGTCTTTCTAGTAAATACGATGAGTAAATGGACAAGAACATCTTTTGATTGAATTAAATGTGAGCAATAATGGAGGGTTATAAATCTTATGGTCTCTGAAAAGTTAATTCAAAATTATTATTTTTGAATATTGAGGAGTCTTTGCAACAGATAGATTGCAGAGAATTTAAAGGTTAGTTGCATTTAAATAACTTCTTATCTCCCACCAGTGATCATAGATAACTGCAAAAGAAGGACAGGATGACCTATATATAAAAAGAAGAACAGGAATCAACAGTATTGTCAAGATAGGAGTCCAGATCTAAAAACAAAGAAACTGACTGTGGTAACTGAACTTGAGTGCTACAGTTTTGCATCTTAGAATATGTTACTTGCAGTTGTTTAAAATAGTAAGGTGTTCAACTGAACATAAACACAAAAGAACAGGGATTTAAAGTAAAACCTGTTTCTTTTTCCTGCTGACAATGGGCAAGAAAGTGGACTCCAAGAATATAAACTACCTCTTAAGAATGAATTGGCAAAAATTCAAAACACTGGATAACTAAGTTGGCTGTTTCTTAGTTTCCATGTATGGCTTCACCTTTAATATTACCAAAAAAAGAAAACTGCAACTGTACTTACAAGTACACAAGTTATTCCACAGACAATAAGTTAAATTCATTTGCTAGGCTCATTTTGTTTTTAGATATCATTTTAATCACAAATAAAATATATTATTAAAGCTTCTATTCTATGAAGGCATGGTATTAAACAAGAACACTTTGGTATATGAAAATAATCACATATAATCATATAATTAACTATCTCCAAAGTTCTTATGCATAGTTAAATTTATTTATTTTTATTTAAATTATTTTTACCCAGCTCTTTAGCTAAAAAAAGGCTCCCTGCACTGCTTACAATGTTCAGTAATGAGACAATTAAGAGTTATTAGAGAGTCCAGAAGATAATTGTGTAGATATCATCACACTCTTGCCATACTTCCCTCTGTGTCAAGTTGGCCCTTTCAGCCATTTGAAGTGAACCTGTAATTATGAGTCATAACTGCGTGAAATCTCCTGGAGACCATTCATAGACTCATACAGAAAAGAATCTATACTCATTAGTAATATCCAATTAATTTTGCATGTGTGACCATTTCCTCCAAAGAGCCAAACGGCATCCTGATTTGTCTTCCTCTTGCACTAGAAAAATTAGCTTTATCTACTCTTTGTGACCCTATATGTGCCCCCAATGAGCCCCCACTCACTATATTCATCCTAAGTCTGAGATGAGTCAGGAGTCCAAGATCTGCAGATAAATTATCTAGGAGTGGGGAGCACTTTTAGCAAACTCTCCACTGGGACAGAGTCCAATATGTCCCTTTCACCCCCACATTCTAAACCTGGACGTGGACAAATGGTATGGCACATAGTGGGGGTGGGGGTGGAATCCTTGAGAGATCAGAATACACGATGAATTCCAAATTCCAGTGTAAAGACTTCATTAAGGTTAAAAAAAAGTTCATGGAAGCGGGAGAAAACCAGGTAGCATATAAAAATAAATAAAATGTTTTGCTCTCTTGATAACTGACCCTTACTCAGCCTTAAAGAGAGAATCAGTAACATATGTGGGGGGTCCATGTATCATCCCTGATTCACTTGTGGGAAACTGGATGGCAAAACACAGAAGAGACAGACCCATTTTATCTCCATAGAATCAGGGCAAGGTGTTGGAAGTAACAGCATATAGGCCTGGAGATCTGCTATTGACACATTTTCAACCCAGAGGAGTAGAATTAGAACGTGATAACTGAAGGGACGTTTCTCATCCATTCCTGATAGATAAGACTTGTGTATTTTGATGGATGTTTAGGATGTGGCAGGTTTGCCATTGGGAAATGGAGACTAATTAGTCAACTGGCAAATATAGGGATTTGTAAAGGGACAGGCATTGTCTTTTCTGCCCATCTCCACATCGTACTTTTAGCCATATTGTGGCTGTCATAGCCTTCTAAAAACATTAGCTAAGGTTAAAGGGTCTTTGCACATTAGTGGAAACTGCAAATCCTGCATCCTTAGCACTCAGAGCAAAACCTCTTGATTTCCCTGAGCTATTCTTTGCTATATCCTGACAATCCATAATACTGTAGCATTGATGATACCACTAAGCAAGCATTAACCAGAGGTCACCCTTGTTTTCCATTTATGGACATTTTTACTCACCATCATAAGTCTATCTGTGATTACAAGGAAGGATGGCAGTGTTTCCCTATAGGAATTAAGGGACAGTGGCCACAATCCAACAGACAATAAAACACACTTAATCTCATTGAAATACATCATCTTAATCATGATTAACTATGTTGGATTGTAGCCAAAGTGCTTTTTGAATTGCATTAAACAAAACAAATGTTATTTTCTTTAAAATCCTACTTATAGGCTCCTTTTCTTCTTCCAGCCCATTGGAGCATGTAGGAGTTTCCTAGTCTGTGCTATCAAAAGGGGATGGGATGAACTGTTGCCTTCTACGTACTGGGCAAGGGGCTTCTCCTTTTTTCCTCAGTAGTTGGACAAAGATGACTAAGACTCAAGTCCAGTCCAGCTGGGGTAGAATTCACTGAAGTGTTATTCACTCAGGACAAGAACTGCTTTGCATCCTAATGTGAATTCTACAAGACAACTGATGTGCCAATCTTTACAATTGTGCACTGAACATAGGAGGGATGGTGAGAGTGGACTGCTCATACCCAGCACTACAATGGACATCATGCATCTTATACTGTGCTAAAAGCAGAAAGTACCCCATGCCTGAAGTACATGGATAAACAGGAATAGATGCAGGAAACAATATACTGTACAGATGCATCAAAAAGAAAAAGGATGCTGTGCTACTTGTTATGAAGAAACTACTATGAGGGGCACCGGTAAAACTATGAAGGTCATGCAGACCCCAACATGCAGTATTAATGCAGCAGATTTTAAAGTTCTCAGTATAAAGCCACATATAAAAGATTAATCTTGGTAGAAAACACTTTATTATCTATACTCACAAATAAAATCATCACATAATAGCTACGTCTTTAGTTTCCATCTAAAAATAAAGATAGGCCCTAAAATATTGTAAGTACTTGTTTTTCAGGATTTTGGGTATTCATATATTGGGTTTTTCTTCTCTTTTTTTCCAACTTTTAGCTCCACACAATTTTCCAGAATTTCCTAAAACTAAAACACCTCCTCCACTCCAAATGCCCACGGAAATATTGGGTAATGGTGTTCTTTTTTAAATTCTTCTTTTCATTTCAATTTTACTTTAAATTTTCTTGGAAAGAGTGTTCTTAGAGCATAAGCATGATAACATAAAAGCTACATTGTGAATTTGTGATGGCATTTGCTTTTGTTCTAGTACTTCGTACGATTAAGTAATTTATGGTTCAGCTTATTTCTTTCAAATACATTAAATTATTTGCAAAATTACATCCTAGAAGTTCCACTGTACCAATGGACCTTACAAATATACTTTTTGCAAGATGCATTCTGTACCAATTACCTCTATAAAACTCGGTCATTTCTTTTGCTGTAGCTTCAAGTGAAATGCAACCAGTTCCCTCAGAACCCCAAACGCCTGCTCCAAAAACCACACAGACAAAGCAAACGCCTGCTCCAAAAACCACACAGACAAAGCAAGGTAATTATTCCATACCCCCAAAGCTGCATTTGAATAATGCAGTTTGACAATAAAGCAGTTTGATTTGATACTCTGAACAACAATAAGCCTACACCCTACAAGTATATATGGATGCAGGGAAACATTATACCAACATATGGAGAGGCTCTGTCCCATCCTCATGAGCACATTCTGCTGAGCAGCCATACTGGGCCGGTTCACACAACAGCCCATGGGTAATTTGAGGGTTGCTGTCCCCTCAAACAAGCCATGCCGCCCGGGTTTGGATGCCATTGCAAGCTGCGCCAGCAAGGATAATTAGGGAAATCCAGCCAGCACGCAACCAGCATGCGCAGCAGGGTTAACAAGCCACTGTGGCTTGTTAACCATGCCACGATCATGTGAACTGGATCATTGGCTTTGTGGAGAGTGGAGAAGGGATGGTAGCATCTCTGACATAGTCTTCACATTATACACAATGTGTAAGGAGAACAGAGCAAGATTTCAGTAGGCTGAGGAAGGATTTCTGGGCAGTTTGTAGCAGCTCAGCTTGCACCACAATCATCTCAGAGTCAACGGTTGTACAGGGCCAGATGGGACATTATTGGCTCCCCAGATCACCTGATCCTGCTGGCCTGAAGTCTGCAGTACACCTGCAAGCAGTCTGCATGGTCGTGCTGCAGAGCACCAAAGATTAAGCTGACAGTTCTCTCTGCTTGCTAGCTGCCCTGGTGGCATAAGGAGCTGTGTGAGTCCCCCGTTTAATTCGCCTGTTGCCCTTACATTCTGAATTTGCAAAGAAACTATCAAGATGCTGTTGATGCTCTCAGAAGGCTCCTGTTGGGGTATTAGAAGCTGATTTCTTTTCTTAGAAGGAAAAGGGATAAGCATTTAGGGGTATGTTGGAGGGGACTGAGACATGGTTTAGGAAAATGTGAGCCAAGCTACCGAAGATGTTAAACACATGTTTTAACATTGTGTGTATTTTTAAAACTGTAAATAGCTGCCAGTGTGGAGCCCAACTAGGACTGGGACCATGGTTCACAGGAAGGGGGTTAACCCTTTCCTCCCATGCTATGACACCCCCACCCCCAGCTCCTATTTGCCATGGGAGGAAAACTCCAGTTGCTGCAACTTCCCACTGTGGCAAATAGCAGCTTGAGGATGGGCAATTTTCGTCAGGGCTGTGATACCAGGAGAAAGCATTTACACTTCCTTTCCCACATGCCATGGTCCAGCACCAACCACTTGTATGGAGATAGGATGGATTCCCAGCACTTTCTTCTCCAAACAGGTGATTGATCAGCATTGCCAAAGATGAAAATGCCAACCATCTGGCAAGAATCTCTTTATTGGGATCACCCGTTCCTCCTTGCATATGGATGTTACAGCTTATTTTGATAATATATTTTTGGTGTGCACAAACTTTCCAAGGCAAACATTTGCTCCTAAGGTATTTTTTAAGTAGATAAAAGTAAAAGCGATCTTCATAATTTTATCTTTATTCTCTCAAATTTCCTTACTTGATTTTGAAAACCACAAATACTTTTATGATATCTAGAGGCTGGTCCATCAGATGTTGCTATTTACCTGACATCTGTTACTATTTTAAGTAAATTTTCCTGGGAGGCTTCAATTAAATTTTCCTTAGATTTCCTTTGCAATATTTTAAAGTATTCAGCTATACCAGAGGGAGACATTTCTTTTCATTTAGAAACATTCTGGGTGGCCAGTTTATAATGAGTTTAAGTTTCTAAAAAAGGCGTCTTTGTTAAATTGGTTATTATATTTTTCACAGACCTCTGTTACCTCCGAATCTATGTAAATAGGGTGAATGTAGTTCCTTCATTCAAGAGCTATGAATCATGCAACTTTTTCTTTCTAAAATCTCCAAGGTTGCTTGTGTTCTTTCTGCTGGCAAGGAATCATTTTTCCAAGTCTGCAAACAAATCCTTCAATTCAATTAGAATAAATTAATATGTTTTGTGGATAGTGTATATTTCCTGTACAATATATGGAACATGATCCTGGTTCCATAGGTTTTTAGGGCTTCTTCTGGTGTTATTTTTTTCATTCACATGTTTTCATCACTTTTCCTTCTAAATTGAAAAAAAAATAGCCATAGAAGTAATCCTAAAATTGTATGAAAGCGAGAATTAGTTTCATGTTTTATGTACTGTATGTGACTTATTCTCATCCCTGGCCCCAGTTGTTCTAGTGGTGAAAATTATTTCAGCAAGACTTATACCATGCCTGCTCATGACTTACATCCATGCCAAACAAAGTTTGTTGATCTCTCTCTGGCTTAATGATTAGTCATGGGTATCTGTCCTTAGGGGTAGGCAATCTAGTGCCCTCCAGATAGTTTGCACTACAAATCCCACCAGCCCCAGCCAGCATGGCCAGTGATCAGGCATTATGGGAACTGTAGTCCAAAACATCTGGAGGGCATCAGGTTGCCTACCCCCTGTTCTAATGCTAAAGTTTTAGTCATGGGAATAACTTGTCGTGTATTCCCAGGAGTGAAATTAATGTTGCTAGATGTGGCCCAAAGACTATTCCTGATGGTGGCATTGAGAGCACATCATGCAGGCCACATGCTGAAGCTGAGCAGGTATGAGCCGGGCCAGTGCTTGGATGGGTGACTGCCTGGGCTGCCCACATCTGTTCTCCTGCATTGAGCAGGGGGTTGGACTCGATGGCCTTATAGGCCCCTTCCAACTCTACCATTATATGATTCTATGACATGATCCAGCAGCATGAAGGCTTCCATTTTCTCCTGCAAGAAGGGAGAAAATGGCTCAGTACATGCAACAGGAAATGTGCATATAGCCACAGAGAATTTCCTTCTAAGGGAATATAATAGTGAGCCCCTGCACATGGGTTTGGAATACTTTCAAATTAGTAATTTTTCAATAAATATTTAGACACCTGAAACTGGTTAATCCAGAAGTTAGTAAAGCAGATCGTGATGATTTTGTGGTGGTTTGTTTTGCTTATACGCAAAAAAATCAGATCAGGGCTACGTTTTTTATCTCACAATCTCTTGTCAAAATGTGTTCTTAAGGGTTTCCTTTGCTTTCTTTATGGGACACATTATGACATTTCCTATTCATTAATCTGTTCCAGAATACATAGAGAACGCACGTATTGTGCAACTCTAATGCTACATATGATTTTCTGATTTTCTATATCTCCATTGTCTGGACTTGGTGAATAATATACAATTTTCTTTTTTTTCTTTCTTTTTAAAAATACCTGAACATCCAATCTAGTTTACCTTAGGTGATTGCAGCTTGCTGGTTGTTCAAAATCTCTCCTCTTGGTATTAAAAAAAAGTCTATTAGTTTTGTAGCTGTCCTGTGCTTGGTGATTTCAAGTTAATGATAAGAAGTTTTGAGCTGTACAGGTATTGCTATGTCATAGGGGCAAATGAAAACTTTTTTTAAAAAAAACATGAATAAAAGGAAGTGAGGCTTGCTCAGATTTAAAAGATTATTACAGTCATGCCTTGGACTGAGAGCATAATTCGTTCCGGAAACGTGCTTATAATCCAAAACACTCTTATATCAAAACAAAATTCCCTAAAAAAATTTGTACAGAGATTTTTAATTTAAGCCGTACTACAGTACTTGTATTGCAAGACGCCGCTTGTGTATCAAGTCAATTTTTTAAAATAAATATTTAAAAATTTGCTTGTCTTGCAAAACGCTCTCAAACCAAGTTACTTGCAATCCAAGGTATTACTGTATTTAAACCATTAATTAATAATGGTTTAAATAATAGATCTAAAAGATTATTAATAAACCATTAATGACTGCTGGCATTAAAGCAGATGGTTAGATTCTAAGGCAAAACAATAGGCAGCATAAAACCCAGAGCACAATATGAAATCAAAGCCTTTAACTGGATGAATAACAAAGGAAAGAGGTAAAATCTCATAGGTACTGGTACAGCATTTAAGAATTGGCCAAGTATTCTGGGAGCATTGCACTCTGCTGGAGAAAAAACTGGAACTGAAACACTGAAAATCAGGTTAGGTATGAAAGAGAATCTGGAAGACAGAATAGACACCATTTCTGTGGTACCTCAGTCAACCAGTAGCTCTGAGTAATGTTTAGGGAACTAGATAGTAATGTGCCAAAAATGCATTTCAGGATCTCAGAAGGCATGACCTGAATTTTCTTTTGGCTATGCATGAAATACAGACTCAAAAGCCTGAGGACGACCACAGAGTCAATTTGATGATTACAGGTTACTATTTCCAATGACTCATTATCCTTTAATTCAATTTTATATTCTGTAATTTGACCATTTACTTTGTAGTGAACTGAGTGAAAAGTTCAAATATTCTGGGGTTTTTGTGGATAGGCAACATTTGGGGTTTGATACAGAACAGTCATTTTCAAATATTCTGCCTTCAAAGAACCCTTTCCACATCAGTCTTTCTGCTGAGGAACCCCTGAGCATCTGCCATGGAGCCGTCCTGTGCTACAGAAGAGTCTGAGTGCAACCTGCAGTGTTCATGCCTCTTGGGCCTCACTAGCACCATGTAGCAAATCCATTTTGTGATGGGAAAGCTCTTTCAGGGAAGCATGTCACCCCTACTACCATTCATTTCGTTGTGCAATCACTGATAAGCTCCGTAGCAACCCCCGAGTTCCCCAGAACACAGCAGGTATGTGCGACTTAAAGTTAACAATATATAATTGCTGAAATTCATTATTAATTTAGACATTTTCCAGGGCATGATCTGAAGCTACCTTGCTGAAGCTAAGCAAGTGAGAGCCAGTGTGGTGTAGTGGTTAGAGCATTGGACTGGGACTCAGGAGATCTGGGTTCTAGTCCCCACTTGGCCATGAAGCTCACTGGGTGATTTTGGGCCAGTCACTGACTCTAAGCCTAACCTACCTCACAGGGTTGTTGTTGTGAGGATAAAATGGAGAAGAGGAGGAGAAGGATTATGTAAACTGCCTTGGGTTCCTTGCAGGAAAAAAGGCAGGCTATAAATATAATAAATAAATAAATAAATAAGCCTGGATTTGGAGAGTGGCTACAGCAGCCGGCATGGCTAATGGCAAGGGATTCTGGGAGCTGTAGTCCAGCAACATCTGGGGACCCAAGGTTGCCCTGCTCTAGACAAAAGGCAGGATTTAAATTCAATTAATAATGGTAATAAAACATCCAACATTTTAAGAACCATAAATCTAAAGAGCAGTCCGTCTCATTATGTGCTATTGGTACATACATTTCATTTTCAGAAACCGAATATTTTTTTTTTAAACCCACCCTAGAATGTGTAAATGCCTTCTATAGAAGAAATCAGTACAAGGAGTATGGAGGTCACCGAATATACAGAGATATTTCGAGGCCCATTACTTGAGACACCTAATATCTTATACAAGGGGATCCTGATAAGTCATGGAATCATTAACCCCCCAAAACAATGCAAAGCATTCCCTTCACGCCCAATATACTTAGGAAATTGCAGTGAGTAATAATTAATCCATTTTTGAAAATGCATCTTAATGGTGCGGAAAACGTGGCAGGACAAACGAGCACCATATGTGCTGCCCCTGTTCCATATGTTCCATTTAATAGACCACCGGTCATTTTATAGTCTGGAGAAACACACACAATTCAAAGACTGGAAAAGTAAGGGCCTCCACAAGATTTCTATGCAAACAAAAAACCACTCACTGAGGAACAATTGAGGGGAAGACTCCAAAATGTACAACCGAACAGGCTTCAAATTAATCAAGTGTGATATTTTATAACAAATCAATCAATTAAAGACTAAGCCTTCATTTGAGACAGCAGTACAAGAGGCAGAGCAAAATTGTAAAGATGAGCTGGTGACCAATCTTTACCTCATGCTTATTGACTTACCTACTGGGACTTTGCGGAGGGAGAGGGAAGGCAGGAAATAAAGACACGGACATCAAAGCTTGGGTCGAATGAGGGCCTCTTTATTTAACATGGGTAATTCATACCACCCCAGGATCTGCAAGTGTAAAGTGCAGGAATATAACAATATTTTCCTGCAAGTAACTGCTTTCTGGGTGAGCCACTCCATCTGGGCAAGGAGGGGGGCTGAATTCCTGCTTCCCTTGCCTAGGCTACATATGAGTGTAAGGGTGGGGGGCTCCCTGTGTCATCCCCACCCCGTGCCGCACAACTCCAAGTAGGTGAGACAGGTTGGTCCCAAAGGCAAACCGTATCCCAGGTCGTGGGCCGCAAAGCCCCCAAGCATCAGGGCTCTGGACTTGCCTATCACCATAAAGGTGCTTGAGAGTGCCCATCAAAACCTGTTCCCTGACCATTCCCACACATCCTTGCCATGTTCAAATCCACCTTGTTAACCAGCCCCAGAGCCCCACTTCTAAAACCAAATCACGTCCAGTGCAGAGTAGGCAAAAAAGCCTGTACACAGTGCCAATCCCATGACCGGGTAAAAATTCCTACTTGGCCCTCCTGAAAGGAGCAACTAGCGAATGCCGCACTGAATACGGGGAGGGTGGGTGGCAGCTGGGTACTGGGGCAGAGCCAGCTTTTAAGCTTTTGGCTCCACCCCATCATGCTACAGGTGTGCTAAGCACACTGCAGTGTGCTCAGCTTCCTGCCTCCCTCACATCCACAAATGCCATTCCCCGCCCAAGCCATTCCAGCAGGACGAGGGGTGGGGAATGGGCTTGTCTGGTCCTAAAATGTTGACACTGACATAATATCAGAAAAATTGTCTAAAATCCAGCAAAGGAAGCCCCTAAAATCAGGATCAGCACATATAAAAGAAAAGTATTTGGAAATCTTCCACAGATGGTATACCATGTGCGAAAAACATACATCTTTATCTGTTGGAGAGGATTCAACCGAAGGGGCATGCATTTTCATATGTGGTGCGATTTCCCTTCTGTTGCTTCCTTCTGAAGGAAACTATCTGAGGAAATGATGACTAAGACTACAGAGCAAATATTGAGTTGAACCCAAAGTTAGCATTACAAAACATCTTGGAGGGCTCACAAGAAAACTTTGCTTCGAAAGAATTGGTTAGTTTATGTTAGCTGCAGCCAGGTTGGTTATTGCAACATTCTGGAAATGCCCAAATGCTCTAACTATAGACTTGTGGTATCAAAAGATATGGTTTATTGCCTTCACTGAAAAGATAACCCATCAAATATAGCTAACTAAAGGGAAATCAAAACCGAACATATTTTTACAGTCTGGTACAGTTTTATTTTCTTTGTAAACAGGAGATTTTCCAAAAGATCACTACCATCACCCCTTTGTCCATTAATGGAATGATGACTAACAGGAAGTCCATATTTAAGTAAATTTATGGGCTGATGGATCTTGCTGATAAACTCTCCTCTCTACCTAGATGTAACTTTGCTTATCTTCATCTGTTGCTTGAATAGATTCTGTAAAAGAAAGTGAACATATGTTTAGTCATATGTTAATATTTTGTAACAACAACAACAATGCATTAATAGGAACCAAATATTTAACTTGCTATTACTTGTTTGCTCCTATTCTCTTTTTATTCCTTATCTGTAGAAAGCCCTTACTCCCAATATCTGAATTGCCCCCACTAACATCTCTTACCAGGACATCCTTTTTTCTTGATGATGTCCATAGAGTCCCAGCCTCTGGGTCTGCACGTTCTGATCCTGCTAACTCTCCCAGGTCTAACTCCATCCTAAGGACCAATACAACATTCTCCTCAGTATCCTGGTGGAGCTAGCCAGATTTTATTATTGCATTCAATATGAGAGTCTTCATGCCTTCTTTTTATATTCTGTACTATGGACTGATTAGCAATGGTTGTTCTGTTTGTATGGCTGGGTTTATCAGTAACCAGTGTGCAGTAATGTAGCAGTGACTGGCCCTAAATGCTAGAGCATTATGAGAAACACTTATCTGTGATGGAGGTAGTGACTACCCGTTGTTTCACTTGCAGCTTCTTTTTGGATAATCAACAGGGTTTTTTCATTTTTTTCCCCTCTGACCAAGCAAATGAAACCTATTTATACGATATCTTTTCCTGTTCTAACATTATTCATTTATTCCATTAATATACCACTTCCCTACACTGTCCTTAAAGTGAACCTCTTCTTAGCTTTGAGATACAAAGAGTTTTTGTTGTACTCTTGATTTTTTTTGGATGGTTTTACATCTGAGGGTTTGCATATGTGACTTGTTTGTGTTCCGTCTTAGGTGTTGATTGCAATAAGGCCAGCCAACCAACTGCATAAACATATGCACAAAATGAAAAGTAGCAATATGTTTTCAACTAGAAAGTATGTAAACCTATATAGGTGGCTTAATATTTTTTTGAATACATTCATGCCTTGGATTGATAGCATAATTCGTTCCGGAAATGTGCTTGTAATCCAAAACACTCTTAAATCAAAACGAAATCCCCCCCCAAAAAAAATTGTACAGAGATTTTTAATTTAAGCTGTACTACAGTACTTGTATTGCAAGACGTCACTTGTATATCAAGTAAAAAAAATATTAAATAAATATTTAAAAATTTGCTTGTCTTGCAAAATGCTCTCAAACCAAGTTACTTGCAATCCAAGGTATTACTGTAATTAAGAATTGGACAATAATGCTACTGAAATTTGGCTAGCAATATCTGAGGTGCGGAAAAAATCTATCCAAAATTAATAATAATTAATTGGTGCACAGTAAAAACAAAACAAAAACAAAAAACACAGCTCCCTGCCAATGTATATCAATAAATCAATTTTGAAAAAGGGCTTGAAAAAGGAAAGTATGATGTATTTTCTTTTGATAAATGCTGAATTATTTCTTCAGAGGTATAATGTGATCCAAGAAGTCAATAAAAGCTGGTGAGAAAATAGTTAACTAGTGACTTTTACATCTTTGGATGTTATGTGTATCAGTAAACACATCACTGACCATAAAACTATGGAGGTATGCATTATACCTAAGTATAAGTATACTCAAACACATGCAAACATGACATTTTATGGGGGGAAAACATTGGAGAAAAGAACTGAATTAGATTTTATTTTTCTTGTTATTCTTGTAAAAGGCACTGGGCCAAAACATAGGGTATACAATCCTTCCCCACACTGGTGCAGTGTCCATATTTCTTCCCTGCTCACCCTGTCAGCACAGATGCAAATAGTGCACCAGGGCAGTCCAGAGGATGGGAGTTCTGTGCACACATGCACATCTAACTGTTCCTCTCCATTCCAGAGCTCACATAACTTAACCTGGCAGAGGGGAGGCTGGATGGGGATATGGGAGAATGTGTACAGATCCCCTGCACACAGTTAGAAGTACCTTCTGGCTGAAATCCAAAGAACTGCACAACTAGTTTTGTGCAGAGGGACTTTTTACTCTTGCCTAGTGCCTGCTTCTGCCTGCTGGCCCCACATTTCTCTCTTGTTGCTATTTTCAGTACAGCAGTTTCAACATAAAGCAAGTGCTTTGTAAGTAGATTCTGGCAATTGAAGGCAATGATCATGATATTGCTTGGCTGAAATGAATATCAATTAGTGGAATCCAACTATTTTCCCTCGGTGGACCGAAGGCTTCCATCAGTGTGGGACACAGAGGGGGAGAGGGAGAACGGGGAATTGCTAAAATTGTCCTTGTCCCCGTTCTGCTGATGGAAGCCTTCTGTCAACAGAGGGAAAATAGTTGGACTCCACCCAATAAGTATTTTTACCCCTGGATCCTCAACAATAGATACTGATTGAACTTGAACTGCTGTCTAAAGCCTTAGAAATATCTTATGTTTCCAACTTTGAAGAAAAAGAAGATATGAAAATGCCCTTTTCTATCAGTGAGAGGTGGCTCTAGTAGGTTTTTTTCTATAGAAAACAAAACAAAATCTGTCCCCTTCATTTAAGATCCTCAAAAACATTTTCATTGAGATTTTGCAATTTGCAAATGTATTTGAGCAGTTAATCGACTGAGCAGTTAAAATCCAGCCTAATCAAAACTTTATTTAACACCCTTAGTTACTGATACAGTTTATACTAGTTACCTCAGAAAATAAAATTTTAGTTTTAAAATAAATTATCGTAATTGCAGTTACTATCAATTTATTATTTTTAGTTTACAGCAAAACACAACCTGCTCTTTCAAGTACCGCAACATCTGATGAGATTGACATATCAGACTCCAAACCAGGTATACTGCTGTCATCCGGTATCTGCAGCCTTCTACCTATACGCCTCAGAGTAATTTCACTGAATTCAGTAAAACTGCTCTTAAGTTAAGAGCTTGAGACCTGCACATGCCTCTTTCACATCAATAGAATTTGTGAAGGTAGAATCTTCTGAGAACTGAATCATATCTGAAACAGATAAACTTAATCTACAGATCAAAACCTGTAGATAATCATTCTAGTTCTGTGAACCACCCAGAGAGCTTTTGGCTATTGGGTGGTATAGAAATGTAATAACTAAATAATAGTTAACTCACTCCATACGGTTCTGCCATATGTCATTATAAAGAAAGGATATCACCTTGTGCAAAGGTGATGTAAGGTGATGTAACAGTACAGAAAATAAGTGATTTTTAGATTAAATGAAAGCAAAGGCTTTGCTTGATTCTCCAGGACAGTAATAACAACTTGGATTTGCCACTACCTTTTTGGCCAAATATTATGGGCATGATCCAGCCAATGCTAAGCACTTTTAAGTCTCATTGGTGTCAATGAACATGATATTGATGCCATGATCATGTATGTTTCTACTTCTCTCCCTTCCTTTAAATTCCTTCTCAACTCCACCTTTTCTACATGGTCTTTGCTGTATTCCCTTAATCCTCGTTCCCAGATGAACCATATCTTAAGTACATGTAACTGCATTTGCCTACATCCGTAAGTAGGCATCCCTTCCTGTCCTCCTCCTCCTCTCTCTCTCTCTCTCCTGTTGTTTCTCTAATGTCTGTTTTAGTTCCTTAATGTCTGTAAGTTCCTTGGGGCAGATACCAGCCTATCTTTGCCTACAAAATTCTTTAAGACACCATTTAGCATCTACATGGTAGCCTGATTACGTGGTGGTGGTAGTTATAATAATAAGCATGTGGTTAAATCTCTTCCATTGAAACCAATAGGAGTCCAAAGTGCCCAATTTGTTCTCAGTACTAGGCTGATTTGCAGTACAATTTGTTCCTTATGACAATATTACCTGTAACTCTGTGCCACTCTACTTGAATGATGAAAGTTTAGCAGAGTTGTTAGAAAACCCAAAAATCCTATGTGTATTCTATGTGTGGCAACGATTCTTCAGATAACAAGATTTAATCCAAAACTATGACAGTACAGGAGGGAAGAAACTAAATAGATGATCACCTAGCAGTTGATCAATTTCAGATATGGTAGGAGGAAGGGAATCTTTAGTAGTGTGTCATTTAAATAGATTACTTCTTCTATAACATCTACAAAACTGATAGACTAAAAAAACCAACAACCAATAGTTAAACCCTTCAGTTTTTCTTACAAATAGTTTTCTTCATGCAAAAGTGCCCCACCCCCAGATAGCTTTTTTGTTTGTTTGTTCATTTGTTTCTTATACTTGTCAACGTTTCTTCTAGCAGTAACAAATGAACCCACTCTGGAATCTCTCACACCTAAAACATCTAAACCTCTTGACCAGCCAAGGGCAACACTGGGTAATGTTGTTTTTCACTGTGAATGGTCATGCTACATTTTATGTTTCATCAGAAACGTTTTCATTCCATGTGAATTCATTTCTTCCAGAATGTAATCACCATCCTTTCAGTACTGACCTTTATCAAACTTCTGGCTTCTCCAAAGTCTCTAAACTTTTGTAGGAACATGGTTCACACTTTCACTTTTAATTTCAGTTATGAAAGTTGCATGGATCATCTTTTTATTATTCATCACTTTTCAGCAACATTTATCTACAGTTGTCTTTGTAGAAAATTGCCACTTGTCTTTATACTGAGATCTGCTTAAGATCAGTGCAACATGACTTGCATATCCATCACTTTCATCAGCTGGCTAGTACATTCTATTTTGAACTTTCTTCATAATTGCAAGCTTGTTGCATGTGCTGTTTGTTTAAATATAAAATTTTAAATGAATTCTGAAGAATTTTAAACTTAACTTTGTTACTCTTTTCAGCTCCATCTGAAACACCATTTACCGGTATTCCTTTTAAATGGAAGCCTTCTGCCACCCCAGAAGGATGGCTTGTGAAATCTGGTAATTAAATGATTTATGAATACAGACAGCATTTTCAAAACTCTTCTGTATTCAGCTGTGAAATAACTACTTTCCGTGATGAATCAGAGTACTTGATTCACGCTCAAAGCATTTCTTCCTTTGTTTTTCTCAAGAGCAGCAAGAATTGAACATGGATTTGGTAGTAAAATGCAGATTGTTCACTAATCTGTTTTACAATCACATGAATCACTTCACATCAATCACTTTTGTTTCATTTAAATTGATTATGAACAAGAAGTAGTCATGTATAACCTCTTAATGATTAATACATTCAATTCATTTCTAGCCGCTACTGCTTTCAGGATCTCAGTCACTAAGAATTTATTTTCTACTGAATATAGATTTGTTGCAAAAGGAACCCCAACCCATGCTGTATTATTGGGTCTTATACAACCATGCAGAGAAGAGTATGTGGGTGTGTCTTTCTTTCCTTTTGATACTTTTTGTCAGAAGAAGGGGATGCTGATGTCAGCTTCATACGTGGGAAATGATGAAAATTACTTCTATGTACTGAGTATTTTGTGATTATGGACCTTATATTTTGAGTTTTTTTCACAACTCAGACTTTCTATTTCCATGTTAGATGATGTTTAAATTTTATCAACAGATAGGAACTGTTTCACTTTTCAGAATGGTAACTTGCAGTTATATTTGTCTTTTTTTGTTTAGTGTTCAAATTCTTTTATTTTTCTAGCCCCTAATCTACCACCTTTGAAGCAGAATACACCTAAAACTTCTAGGATTACTGAACAATTAAAATCTACTCCAGGTAACAATCATCTCCTGGAAAAGTTATTTAGCTTGCAGAAGCCACAGTAAAGTTCCTTTCTAGCTGATCCCTGATAATGTATTTTATTCTGACAACTGCAAATGATAAAAGCATGGGGTTGGATCCAATGTTGTCATTCCACTAATGGAATCCCCACAGCCACCCTCATGCCTTCAAAATCTGCCCCAGAGGTCTCAAAAACCTTCCAGAGCAGACTTCTGGGCAGCATAGAGGGCTGCAGGGAGGAGGAGGGAAGGATAAAATCTTGTTGTGCTATTGGGCACTCACTAACATGACATTGAATTTAACCAAGGGTGTGCATTCAAATGTGTTGTTCAGCTTACAGCTACAGCATTAATTCTTGAATTTTGGAAATGTTACTGTCGTTAACTGAATTTGCCCACTAAATTGAAATCTTAAAAGTTAAAGTATCTGCCCTGCTAAAATTAACAATGAGCAAAATGCTCGTTGTTACTGAAAATACATTGTATTTGGAAAATTGCTTGCCAAAAAATTGTGTATTAGGCAAAATTGCATTAAAATGAATGCATTTGGAGAAATGCGCACAAAAATACATACACATTTTTATGCCAATTTTTTTAAAAATCTCAACATTCAGGAAAAACTGAATTTAAGATCGAAACAAGTCTCAAAGTTCAAGATGAACCAAACTTCAGACTAGAAAAACGAGAAACTGAGAGAAACCAAAACTGACCAATTCATCCATCCTTACTTGTGCACTCTCTCCTTCTTTCTGCCTTTGTGCACCAGGGGAGGAGATTTCAAGCTTGCATTTGTGGTTTGTTTCAAACCACAGTTTCCCATTGTATCTGAATATAACTAACCAGAATGTTAAACCAGGATCAAACTGTAGTTTGTAAGAACCACTACAGTTTGAAAAGTTTCCTGTAGTTGACATGGAAGTGAAATGGGAAACTGTGTTTTGCTTCCAAAACACAAAGAGAAACTTTTAATCTCTTTGCTTCGTGTGCAAAAGAGAGAGGAATGGTCAAAGACACAAGCCTGAGACTCCCTGCAGCACATTGTCATTACAACAAACTATGGCTTATTGACATATCTGAATTTGACCACTGTATGATAAATTTATTGTTCTGAAAATTCTGGGGCGTGCTTCTAAGAAATTGTACCCATGATTCTATATTAGCATGGAAAGGCTGTAACTTTCATAACAGTTTTGTAAATTTGCTTTGAACATATTTCTCTCTGGGACAGAAAAAGAATATTCTTGTAAGAGTTACAATATGATTTTTCACTAAGCTTCAATTTTGGCATTATATACCTAATCAACACAATCAACCATTGCATGTTTGACTAAAATATGATTAGAATTTTTTTACTACCAATAACAGTTTATAGAGCACTATTGAGAGTTCAAAGCACTTCACATACATTATATTAGTAATCCTTACAACAACTTTGTAAGGTAGGCCAATATTATTACCCCTGTAGGCAGGAAGGGGAGTCACCTAATAAGTTAACGGCAAAGAATAGATCAATATGTTTTTGCTGTTGTCTGCGACTTTAAAAAAATTACAATTTAATTACAATTTTTGTAAAATCTTGTTTCACCTCCACTTTAGCTCATATGATTCTAATTTCCTAGGAAGAAAAAAAAGACAGTAAGAAGCAAAAAAAAATCTATAATACAGCCTGTGTCTTTCAGCTCCTCCGGAAACCAAATTTGTTCCTTCTACACCTAAACCTTTTGCCCGACCCCAAATACCAGAAACTAAATATGGTAATTACATTTCGTGCCATTGATTATAATCAACATTGTTTTTAATTGATGCATTTTGTTAAGTTAACCTGTATGAAAGAAGCTATGTTGTTTCTCTGAGGAAATACAAAATCGTTTTTGTTGTTGACTGTGTGACTTTGAGTCTTGTTGTATTTTACCTCAAAGATACATAAAAACTTTCAATGAAAACAGTTCTAATAACAAAACCATGCTGGGGATCAGAAACAAAGCATTTTTTAATATTCTTTCCTGTTGGGTGTATTCATATACTAATCCTGGGCAATGGAAAATTGGTCTCATTTTAATAATCTTTTATGTAGAAGTGTTTAATCCCCACATGATTTATTGCTGTTTTTTTCCCTTTTTCATCAGCAGAAAAAGAACCTCAATGGGAAACCACTACTGCTAACATTTATAAAACCCCTGAATTGCCAAGAACAACACTGGGTAATAGTTAAGTAGATTTACATGAAGTTATAGGAGAGCAATCATAATAGTTAAATATCAGTGAACATGCCTTCATCATTCCATTGGTGACCAAACTGTGGCTAATGGGCCACATGGCATTGGCAGTGGAGGGATTGTGGCACAATTAAATAAGAGCTAGAGGCCCCTGGATCCAGCTACAGGATAGAGTTAAACCTTTACTTCTGTCTGACTCTCCTGTGCTGTTCTACTGCCTGCTTTCCTCCTCAGAATTCTAGTGGCAAAATCTATATATATACCGTACACTGTACTATGCATTAGAGAGTGGACTTTCTCATACCATTTACTTGATTTGTAGTTACACATGCTTAAAAAGTGTGTTCTATTAATGTATTGTATCATTTTTCTCTTTAGGGGTGTGCCTTATTTTCCTAATGGAATATTTCTAGCATAAATGGGAAGCTTGAAATGTTCCTTGCAAGCCCCCCCCCCCCCCCAATATTTGCCTTTCATTGCATCTGTGTGCTGTTGTTTGCCAGTCTTCTTGGTAGTTGCTCATTTTTAAACTCCCACATTCTTCTCTGATTGGTTGGGAATGTGAACCCAGCCAATTGGGGATCATGTACTGATCTTTCAGTCTGAATTGGCTTTGTGATGACACAACATCACAAAACCAATTTAGAGTGTAGGCACGGGAAGCACTGCCCCGACTTCGGGTGTTGGGGAGAGGGGAGTGTCCA
Organism: Shinisaurus crocodilurus; assembly: GCA_021292165.1. NCBI lineage: Eukaryota > Metazoa > Chordata > Lepidosauria > Squamata > Shinisauridae > Shinisaurus > Shinisaurus crocodilurus. The sequence goes on along the minus strand of CM037878.1, from coordinate 244,623,204 downwards.
TGCTGCTGCTGGAACCAGTAAACTGCTGGGTAAACACTTGGTCCCTATCCTCAGCCCCCCGACTCCCAGAAAAGGGGGTCTTTTCATAGCCTACAGACAGGATTGCAAAACCATTAACTATTTGAACACCAGGGAGGAAGCAGGTTTTCACATGTGCGTCCCCTGCTGTTTTGGGCATACACAAGAGTTGCTGCACATGATTTTCCAGTTCTTGCTCTTAGAATGGCACACATGACTCTCTATATGGTTCTCAACACTGGGTTGGGACCCATGAACACACCATAAAACGTATGATAGCACTTCAGCTCTGATGGATCGGAATACCTCTTTGGGTTTTAGGCAACAACCACACTCGCACACATTGCATCATGAAGGAAGAGGGCAGTCAGTGTTTGGATTCACAGCAGGCCTTCATCCCTGCAAAACAGGGGATTGGTACTGTCAAAGGTGATTGTGCCGACCATCTATTGGGCAGGTAGGTGCTGAGAGAGAAGAATGCATAGCAGCACACAGGCACTCCGCATTTCTCTGAATTTGGGTTGGGCCTTGATGTCCTACTTGGTGACCCCTTTGTTGGAATCCTGTGTCATTATATATATTGTTTTACTATTGAATTTAGTAAGATCAGGAAAGTAGTAAAAACAGAATTTAAATGGAATCTTCTTTGGGGGGGGGAGGAATCTCAATCCCTGTGGATTCTTGCTATACTCTTTCTTTCTTCCCCCCCCCCACACACACAGAGAGATATCAGGAGAAAATTGAGCATTTGAGATAGCTACCAAATGCTTGCCTGTGAAGAATATTGATTAGACTTCTGTGATTTAAAGCAAACAATCTCTCCTTTAATTGAATTTATTTCTGCCTTAGCCTGCCCAGGAGAGTGAACAAAGCAGATCAGCTGTAAAATCACAATACAATAGCTAAAAATAAAGGAATCATTTTAAAAAGGAAAAAGAGGGCAGCAACAGGGATAATGGCTCAAACCTAACCGCTGCAGAGTGGCTCTTTTTCTTTTCTTTAATTATTTCCCCCCGTTAATTAAAAGTATACCAGGATAGATATGATACCTTTGGATAGACATTCACTCTTAATTCCAAGGTATAATTATGAATGTATAATTATCTTCATATATAGGTCAGGTTCTAAAGATCCACAGGACTAGTTCTGTGAGCTCAAAGAGGGGTGTAATCCTACACACTCATAACTGAAACAAAGTCCACTGAAATTAGTTGGACTTGCTTCCGTGTAAGCTTGCCTAAGATTGCACCGCGCTGATTGTTCTTCTCAAGCAGCAGCCCTTCTATGTCTTTTGGCAAACTGCTTTTGAATCTCACAGGTATTGCAAAAGTAGTTTGTAATGTGGCTTTTGGGAGAAGTCAAACAGTAAAAGGGAAAAAAAATGCCACAGGCCTTTCACAAGTCTGTTTTGTAAGCTAAACAGCTTTTTAATCTCAGTCACTATTTGTTGTCAATTTGGAATACTCTTATGCAATTTTGGAATTAGGTGTGCAAAAACTGAAGGATTTCCATTTATTTTAAGGAGGCATGTACAGGAGCAATTCTCAGTGGGTTGTGCTATTTGTGTCTTTTTGGTACCAACTAATGTTTTCTTAGACATGCAGAAGTGACATTTTCATTTTTATTCCTTCCAGCTCCCAGTAAAACAAAAATCCCTGTTTCCAAGCCCCAAATCCCTCCCCATCTGGAAGAGCCAAAGATTGTACCGGGTAATTGCTATGTACTTTCCTATAACTATTTTGTTCCACAGCATGGATCAAATTTTCTTCTGACTGATTTGGACAAGCATTTCATAAAAACAGAACATATGTTGTTCACATGTATTATTTTTCTCATATAATCTTAGAACATGCAATATATCATATATAGTCACACGGAACCTTTCGGTGTCAAACTTCTGTGATTAAAAACGGCTTCTAAACATTCCTTAAGATTTCACTGTCATATCAAAGCTCATGTTTCTATCATTTTATCAATTAAAATATAGTATTGAAGAAAATTAAATTTATTTTATCTAATTTGTTTTAAATTTAACCCAAGTTTGACAATAAACTTAGTGGCATTTGACTGCATAGGTCAGTCACAACTAGTAGCAATAAATAATAATGGGGATAAACTTCTAATATGGAATAGGAAGGGGCCAGAGGAAGTTCTTGTCAGGTGCCAGGTGCAGCCCAGGGACTACCAATTGGCTATCTATGCTTTGAACTGAATACAGAGGATTTGCCCAAAGTATTTTCGAGTGCACTTTATTAAAAAAAATTTGGTGGGGGGGTTGTTTTGTTTAAAGTGTCTGTTATATATGCATGTGAAAGGGGGGAAGCCAAGTGGAACCATGGTCCAGTAAGGGCAATATGTGTATAGTGTGGATTTGCTACTGGATTGGGAATAGCATATGCTGTACATGTGGTTCCTGAGACTTGCTCTCCACCCAGAGTTACAAACTGTTTTTGACTGTTGACTCAAAAACCCACACACAGTGCTGAACTGATGGTTGGCACAGTCAGCTTTGACACTATTGATCACCTCTTTGTTCAGTTCAGTTTCGTTTATTACGGTCAGTGACCAGCATAGATTACAAATATAAAAACAAAATACGACAAATTGTACATAGAGTGTTAAGAACATGCTAAAATCTCTTGCTAAAATCAAACATCACTTCTTTGAAAACACGAAGGGACTGAAATCCCATACCTCTCCAGTCCTCTTTTTGTGTCAAAGGAGGAAGGTGTAAGGCAGGGTTAGATTTAAGTGCCCCTTCACTCCTAAGTAGGTGATGATCAGTGCCATTAAAGCTGAGAGCACCTATCAGAAACAGCTTCAAGGCTTCATACAGGGACAGAAGCAAAGACAGGCAGTGAGGTACACGGTGGAAAGTGACATTCTCAGTAAGGAGGAACTGAAAAATGCAAAATATCGTTCCAAACTGATCATAGATCAGTTATATCATACATATGGACTTTCACTCAGAAGCACAACTGTGCTTGGTACAGCATGGCTTCATAGGTAGACTGTATAAAGATTAATCAGGAGATTTAAATGAGAGGCTACATATGTACCTTCTGCAAAGTAAACTGACATTTTAATATTGTTTATCCTCATCCTACTTTTCTACAGTTGGAAAAGGTTATAGAATTTCAGTAAGATTGAGAGGTCAAGAAGGAAAAGTGAGCTTAAAAATGATGTGATGCATTCAACTTAATTAGATGCCATACATCTATTTTTGGTTATGAGCGAGAAGTCTCCTAAAGGACAGCTACCCTCCAGTATACCCAGCTGTAAATACAAAGTTGATACATTAACTTGGGGGAGTCAAAAGCAGTTGGACTTTATGCCGGTGACACTGTTCCCTTGTGTACTGTTTGCCTTAAGCATTGGAGAAGCTTAAATGTGCCAGATTGACAGGGTGTATGTCTTGGAACTGATGTTGGCAACTGATGTATTATTTTTCATTTCCTTCAGATAGTTAATATATGCTGTATGCTAAATATATCACACCCATATTTCTATTTAGCTAACTTCTAAGTTCATTTTTCCCATTTTAAGCAGCATCCTGCAGAGTTGGCCATTGTCTTTCCCCTTTAAAAACTTTTGAAGTAATGCAGCATTTTTTGTTCCATAGACTGCAGCCTTTGGCTGTTTTCCTTGAGGTCCTCAGCTGATGCAAACCTCATTTTCTTCAGTGCTGCTTGTACTGTAATAAACCTTTTAGGATCAGGCTCTATGTATGATTCCAGCTATACAAGACAACACCTTCTGCTTTTCATTGTTTGCAGTATAATAAACTGAGACTCAATCCAGATAAGACGGAGGTACTGTTAGTGGGTGGTTCGTCTGCCCGGCTAAGTGATATTCAACCAGTTCTGGATGGGGTTGCACTCCCCCTGAAGGATCAGGTTCGTAGTTTGGGGGTGCTCTTGGATCCCCAACTGTCACTTGAGGCATAGGTGAACTCGGTGGCACGGAGCACCTTTTATCAGCTTAGGCTGATATACCAACTACGTCCTTATCTGGACAGAGATAGCCTAGCTACAGTTATCCATGCTCTGGTAACCTCTCGTTTGGATTACTGCAATACGTTATACGTGGGGCTGCCTTTGAAAACGGTCCGGAAACTTCAGCTGATCCAAAACAGGGCAGCAAGATTATTATCCGGAACTGGCCGACGAGAACATATTATGCCAGTGCTTTCTCATCTGCACTGGCTGCCAGTCTGTTTCGGGCCCGATTCAAAGTGCTCGTGCTAACATTTAAAGCCCTAAACGGCTTGGGGCCAGGGAATCTGAAGGATCGTCTCCTCCCATATGTACCTGCCCGGACACTAAGATCTTCCTCAGCGGTCCTTCTCTGAGAGCCCCTGCCAAAGGAAGTGAGGCAGGTGGCTACTAGGAGGAGGGCCTTTTCTGCTGTGGCACCCCAGTTATGGAATGAGCTCCCCAAAGAGGTTCGCCTGGCACCTACTTTGTATTCTTTCCGGCACCAGGTGAAGATCTTTCTGTTCTCCCAGGCAGTTTAATCATTTTAATCTTGTAATTGTTTTTAATTCTGTTATTGTAACTGCTGCTGCTAGCTCTGCTGTTTGTTTTTAATCTGTGTTTTTAAATTTTATATTTTATATTGTATTTTATGATTTTAACTGTTGTAAACCGCCCAGAGCTTCAGCTATTGGACGGTATAAAAATGTATTAAATAAATAAATAAATAAATAAATAAAATAATTCAATCACATGGTAGTCTAGTCTAGTTTTGGAGAAGTACAAATTCTACTCCAGATGCATCTAATTAGGAAATTGTCAGCAAATATGCATGTGCTTTCGTCCCCTAAGACTTCCATTTGTAGAAAGCCCTGCTATTATTATTATTATTATTATTATTATTATTATTATTATTATTATTATTATTATTATTTTTACTATATTTATATACAGTCCTTTCTCCATGATGTTCAGGGTTACATACATCAGACTAAACTATTTTATCCTCATAGCAATCTTGATATGCTGAGATATAGTGACTTGCCTAAACCCACTGAGTTAGTGTCATAGCTGAGCAAGCATTTGAACCTGCACTTCAGATGCAACAACACTACACCACAGTGACATTCCACTAGCTGATTATCTTTACGATCAGGCAGTCAGTCCAGAAATGACATGCCATTAAAATAGAAAATTCAATACATTCTTAGAACACTAGTTCTAAAATCCTGAACTTTCTAATTTTCCTTCCTCTGTCTCAAGATAATATCCTTTACTCCAGCAGTTACCAGCAAATTGATTCCAGTTCCAGCCACAACTAAGATTATTTCTCACACTGTTGGACATCCAGTGTCAACAATGGGTAATACCTTTTATTTCCACTAATTGTCACCATCCTGGTTCTTCTTTTAATTTCTTCTCATTACTACAAAGAACCTTTCACCTACTACAAGTACATTTTATGCCACCACATTCATCATTCGAAATTTAATAACCTTTTAAATTATTGAATTAGTCTACTATCATGTCTTCCTTAGATTTTGTTGTTGTTGTAGGAATATGGTTCCAATGTACTGTTGTCAAATGTGAAACCATACAGTGTGAAACCTCTCTTACCATTCCTATATCTTCCACTGACATCTACAATAACTTTTTCATGTGTCAAATTTATTATCAATGAAATTCTGGAACACTAAAGCATGAGTAGCCAACCTACAGTATGGATGCTACAAGTGACACATAATGTAGATGTTTATGGCATGCTGAGACAGAAGCAAGAGGGTCCATGGGCCTGAACTTGATTAAGCTAGGCCTATCAGACCTATCTCTTCTGAACTGCATTGCTACTTGCTTGCCATCTTAGTAGACTGGGGGCAAAACCACACCAAAGCTCAGGGAGCCTGTATGGTGTACCATAGTGTGCACTAGATGGCATTATCTCAGCTTTTAGACTTAATCTGTTGGAACCCTTGCCCCAAAATGTGGGCATCTTTGCACTAAAACTTGTAGAACTTTGTAGAATTTCTACTGAGAACTTGTAGAACTTCTACGGAGAACAGAATAATTGTAGAACCTCTACTGAGAACAGAATAATTCAAACCAAAGTATTGGAAAGGAGTACTACATCTTGTTATGCAAAGCTTGACAGTTTAACTTTGTATCACTGCTAGTAATTACTGGAGACACATCTAGTTAGCATCTGAATCCCACAACCCTAGTCTTCATACATTGTTCCAGCTGCCAAGCCCTCAAGCTGGTCAGCTTTTAAAATACTTTCAGTCATTGCCAGCAAGTGTATCTGGTAAATCAACTGTGAAAATTTGTAAGCTGCATACATTAAATTATCTGTCTGGTTGTATTTGTGTTTTCCTATTAAATCCATAAGCATCCTTCAGGTTTTTTATTTAAAATATTGAATTGACACAAGACAATCCATAGAAGAGTGCTCCAGAATCCAAGAAACTTTCATAATTAGGTTAGAATGTTGATGGTTTGAATCAGGTGGTTATTCAAACCAGACTGGCTGAGAAATTGCTGTGGCATGGAGGTTAAACAGATGATGCGCCTGAGAAAGTATAAGTGAGCTCTGCAGTATACTGAGCCCTGTTGCTTTAATAACAGTCATGCCAGATGAGTAGGAAGAGTGCGTCCTTTGGATGGAGGAACCCAGCTCAAGGAAAGGAGCTTGTAGAAGGGACCATTTTGTCCTGGCTGTCAGTAAAAGAATCAAAGCTGAAACAACCTGTCTCAAAATGATCTTTAGGTATCTGTCATGATATGGCAGACTTAAGAAGATGCTTCCTCTTAGGCATGAGTAGCAGGTGCGCTTTCCTCCTTCTGTGAAGCAAACCTGAGTTATGAAGAAGAGAAGGGAAGGAGAGGTTGAATGTTTGCTTGGCGCACTGAAAGGACATGCAGAGAGAGTTGGGAGATGAAAGGCGGCCTGAGCCTGCATTGAAAGGGCTGAAAAGTAGACGAAAGTGCTGAAACTATAAGGGCCAAACTAGGTGTGCAGGGCAACCAAGGCAGGGGTGGTGTGGTAGGTTTTGCTCTCCTCGCCCATGCACTCTCTTTTGTGGAGATAATAGATTCCCTACCTCCACCTTTATGCATGAAGAGGGCATACGTGTTTAACGTACATGTGATTGCCCTTCATGTCTAGTTAGGCCCTAAGGCTGAGTGATGCTCAGCCTTTGAAAAAGAGTTTGCCTTCTCTAACATCTAGCATCCCCAGAACTAGGCCAATTTGAGAAATGTTTGAAAACCAGGAGAGAGTGACAAGCTCTGGTGGCACAATTTCCACAGTATACCCATCTTTTCCCATTTATTTTATTACAGTGCCTGATGCAGAGGCTAAATGGTGCCCCTCCCCCACTAGAATCAATACTCTAAAACAGTATCCCCCAACCTGGTACCCTCTAGATGTTTTGGACTACAACTCCCATTAACATGAGCCAGCAAAGCCAATAGTCAGGGATTGCAGTCATAGTCCAAAACATCTGTAGGGTATCAGGTTGAGGTAGACTGTTCTAAAAGGTCTTGCTGCATCATTCAGACACCAGTTCCTGCTTTCATCTGTTCTACCCCCTCCCCATGGTGCTGTCTGAAGCAGGGAGGCCCTGCTTTAAGAAGAAAGTCTCTTTCCTCATTCCTTCCACTATAATTCTCCTCCTCTTCCTCCTTCCTCCTCTGTTTGAGTTTTTTCTAGGGCTAATGGCTGGATTGTAATTCGCTAGTGAAGCAAATCCACAAATTTGGCTAAGTATCTTGTTTTCGTGCATCCTGTTTTACAGCTCAGTTAAACCAAGTGATTGGATTTAAACCAATGTGGTCCCATTGACCTCAGTAGGACTGTACCAACTTAAAACTAGTACTTTTACCTTGGTCAGGGATCAGCTGATAGTTTTATAGTGCCAAACATGAACTCAGTGGAATTATTCTTCAATTATTTAGCTCATGCTTAACATATTTCACCCATCTCTTCTTTAAAACTTACTGTGAATGACATTTCATAATTTCTCATTTCCCCCCTTTCTGCTCTGAAGTCAATTTTCCTGCATTTTAATCTCCTTCCTTAGTATACTCTATCAGACTTTATATTTTATTATTTCCTGTTTTTAGATTATTTATTAAGGCAGTATTGCTACCATACAAGATTTTGAGTGTGTGTATTTTGAGGTCAATAGAGTGTGAATTAATTCTGGACTGGGACTTTTTTTCAGCTTCTTATGAACCAAGCTCTGTTCCTTCTAAATCTAAAGAATCCGACTATACCATCCCAGAAGTGCCAGATAGCAAACCTGGTAGAGTAACTTTTTAAAATATATTTTAGTTATTTTTGCTGCAATATGAAAGATGTTGAATAAGTACACTGTATTGGCAACAAATATGAAATTCAGCACTTTTTAATTTTTATTTTAAAAACTGTGTATGTGTTAGATTTATTTATCCAGTGATGGACTAGCCATTGTAGAAGCGTGAAAGACATACATTGTATGTATGTACAGAATGCAGTTTAGGATACCTCAGTCATATTAGAAATTTCCCCATCGCACTAGCAAGAGCTACTGACGTTGTGTAAGCATTAGTTTCCACTAGTGTAACGTCAATAGTGCTAGCACATGGACACTGTTGGATCCTTCCCTAAATCATCCCAATCCTGTGGTTCCCTATGGAGACCCTGATGCACACATGAGGTTCCTGCACGCACAAACAAGAATGACCTCAGGCAAACTAGACATGAGACTAAACGTGTCACGTGCAGCTGCATACCTTTTTCCTTTTTAAAAAACAATTCATTGCAGGCATGGGGGTAATTTTCATTGGAACCATGGTACATGGTGGAGGGGGATTTAACCCTTTCCTTTCCCACCTGGGTCCTGATGAAAATCACCCTTATGCAGCTGCTATTAGCTCTGTGAGGGAAGCTCCCATGGCTACCAATGGAAGCTTCCTTCCTTGGAATAAGAGCACATGAGAGAGGGATTTTTGTTGGGACTGCAGTGAGGGAAGAAATTAGTTTTAAAAACTCTCCCTGCGTGCTGTTGTCCTGAAGAAAACAAAAACAGAAACCCATGCCTGCTATTAATTGTTTAAAAATAGCAGGAGTGACACTTCCAGTGTCATGTCTAATTTGGCCCTCAGTTTATTTAAATGGAATGGCCAGCTTCATGAACATGATAGAGTGGTCTCCTCCTTTGTTGGGAGGAAGCCTGCTTAAGTGGGATTTCTAGACTTGGATCCTGAGAACTGGGAGTGGAACAAAAGTCTTTGAAGGAACCTTGTGTAAGCAAGCTGCCGCTACAGCTTCCCACTCCATATCCCAGACCTTTCCTGAGGGTCTCCAACCATCAGGAGATACATTTCAGCTGCACTTCAAATGAATCCTTTACAGGACCATCTTCCATCTGGTAACCTGTGTCCTCACTGTGGGAAGCTGTGTGGATCTAGAATTGGCCTCCACAGTCACTTACGGACCCATCGCTAGAGTCTACACAATTTTCTTTAGAATTTTCCTCCTTTTAAAATCTCCTTTTTGTAAAAAAAAATTATCCTGGAAGACAATCTTACTCAGTCATGAGTGATCGCCTGACTGACTTACTAGAGCATGAGATCCATTGAAGACAGTAAACTTACTTCCAAGTAAACATACATACATTAGACTACACGGTCTTTAAGGTGAATAGCATTTGAGCCATATTCTACAGGGGTAGATATAAACATGTTTGAATGATTTGCTCATTTTCCCCCAGCTTCAACTGAAGCAGATCATTTTTCTTCCAAGCTTTCCACAGCTGAAGAACTCACATTTAATAAATCTCGTAATTACCGTATGTAATTTTTGAAATGGTGTCTAATAAAACCCTACGTGATGTGGTTGTTGTTTGCGACTGTATTGGTGGTGGCTGGAGAGGTAGGATGGAAAACCATAAACAGCTGGAGTATCAAGCAAGAGAGAGAAAGAGGGAGGGAGGGAGGAACTCACACCAGTGGGTATCTGTAGAAGGCACGCAAGGCAGAGGGAAGCTCACAGAGCCCCATGCTGGTGCACTGTTGTTAAATAGCCAGCAGTGCCCTGCATATGGGCCTATACTATGTGCTGCTGCTGTCCATCCTGTTACACTTTTATCCTGCCCACCCTTCAAGAAGCTCAGATCAGTGTATATGTGTTACCCTATTTTATCCTCACAACAAACCTAAATTAGACTGTAAGACAGTGACTTGTCCAAGGCTTCCCAGAGTTTGATGGAACTTATGCCAGCTTGCACTACACCAAACTGTCTTCTACCTTACTATTTGTTTTCAGATCTAAGTCTTTAGCAAACCATTATATAGAAAGATACATGGTCACAATGAATATAGATAATTGGAATCTGAGTTGTACTGCATATTCTGCTTCCTCACAAGTTCATGATTTGTATGAATGTATTAACGTGTATGAGATCAATTTTAGTCATGCACATAAGCACTTTCTTTATGCAGATCTCATTGATTTTAATGGTGAATTTCACACAAAGTCATGGCATGAATGGAAGTGCACATCGACTTAACTTGAATTAGGCACATTGCTGCATAAAAGCTGGAATTATAAAGAGGCAAAGAATAGAGATTGACTAAAAAAAACTCAGGGAGTGTAGCATATTTGTAGTAACAGAGATCATTCTTGAATCCTGACATAGACTGTCTCCATAAGCAATTGTATCATTTAATTGTATGCTGAAAGATTTACATACAATTTCCTCTCATTTCAGTTGGATGATATGTTTACACAATTGGTACATATGTAAACAATAGTTACCTGTTGGTCTGTAAATTACTGTCTTGTTGCTTAAACTCATTAGAGAGTTTTTGCAATGGCCCTATATATAAATGTAACTCAAGCCTAAACCAAGTTGCAGTATACAGGCCATTTTAGTTTCTGTATTCCAGCCCTGTAAACACCAAATACAGTATTGGGAAATACAACATACACACTGGGATAAAGCACAACAAACCAACGGGCATCGTACTAGATACTACTAGTAGCAGTCACAGACAGACCTTTGTGTGCCTGTAGCCCTCTCCAGGCATTCATTCTTCCATGTTGAATGAATGCATGAGGAAAGCTGCACTCCAGCCCCACGCCTTCTGTCATTGCATCCATCGCCCTGTATGCGTGGAAGGCAACTGTCTGAACAGGAAAGCCTCCTGTATTCATGGGGGCTCTCCGCATGATTAGGAACCCTGGAAAATCAGGGTTCTTAATTGCATGGAGAGCCCCCACAGATACAAGAGACTCTCTTGTTCAAACTGTTGCCCTCCACATGTACGGGGCAGCAGAGGCGACAACAGAAGGGGAGGTTGGAGCGCTCCTTTCCTCATGCATTCATTCAACACAGAAGAATGAATGCCTGAAGAGGGCTTATGTATAATATAGAATTGGTACAACCTGGCCCAGAACCAGTCTTAAAGCTCTGGTGGCACAACTGCAGATATTCTGTAGAGGGCATCTTACTGATTGGTCACTAGTCAACTTCCTATCTAGACTCCTAGCAACCTAGGTATAAGCATTTTGACAATATTTTTAGATTGTGAGCAATCACATGTTTTAGCTTAAGGATCTTAGACAAGCACAGGCCTGACTTATGCTTAACAGTTTAACTATTTAACCATTTTAGCATTTCTAGATGTACTTGAAAAATGTGAATGGGAGGTTTGACTGAATAACAGAACTAATCCAATTCAAATTAAGATTATTAATTTTAATCTTCTTGCTCTGGCCCAGACAATGGTGATGGTGAGAGGGAGGAACAGTAGATGCCACTGCCTGCTTGCTAATTGGCTCTCTGCCTTTCAAGCAAGCAAGCAAGCGGTAGCCGTGATGAGAAAGACGATGTGGAGCAATAGCAGCTGCTAACAATGGGAGTGAGAATGTAGACCCACTGACTGAGGGGGCCTATGGAAGGTGTCTTACCCAAGGGCCCACAAGAACCTGGAGCCAGCACTGTTCCATTCAACTATCCAAAGGCCTTCTCAAACTAGTGGACATTATAGGAACACCTACAGCTTAAGAGGGAGGAAGATACTTCCTGAGATACTTCATTCCGTCATCTTTTATTATATATCTTTTCAACAGTTAACTGACCTGATTCTAAGATTTTTGTACCAAACTTTACTTTTAAAGCAGATGTATTTCCTTCCATTTGTCAATTAATGTAGTAGTTACATTCATTCTGAAATGTTTTCCTCATTTTAATAGTTCCCTTTTTTCTGGTACAGTCTTGGAACCTTTTACGTTTAGCAATGAACTTCCAACAGTAGGTAATGGCATTTTCCTAGTGCATTGACTGATCTTCTTGTTTTACTTTCTTGTCTTAGAAACCCATTTGCATTTTCTCCCTCTGCAAGATCATCTAACATCACCCATTTTTTTTCTCATTAAATTTCATCCTTTCTCTAGGTATGTTGTTCATTTAGCATTGAAGACTTTTAACTATTGTATTTATTTTTTCCACAGCATTGCTTTCCCCCCACAGCATTGCTTTTGCACAGTGATTCTGTTACCTTTGAAAACAGTCGGAAGTAGCCATGTTACACTGCAGTCAAGTCTTCAATGTTTGTGATTCACATTACTTTTTAAAGCTGGGCTCCAGAAATTGCCATGAATCACATAATCCACCTACACTAATCTTTATACATGTATTAAAGCAATTCTTTCTTCTAAAGTCATTTCTGTGGCTGCCTTTGTATACTTCTTATCCATAGCATGATTTTGTTTCTTCACTTTCACCTTCAAATCTGAAACGCCAGACCTGCACTTATAGATGTCTTAATAATTTTGAACCATTTTTTTTCTCTTTCAGCTCCAAAAGCCAAGCAACATCACGTTTCCAGCCCTAAAACAACAATTAGCCCTCATGTGCAACATGCTAAACCTGGTAAATTTTCTAAACCATCATGTTTAAATTTTATCTGTGTGTTTTTAAAATCCTTAATATATGATTATGTAAAGTGTTGATAAAATACAGTGGCAGCTCCAGGTTTCTGAAGGCCTTTGGGAAAGACACCCTTCCTCAGTGAGTCTACCTTCACACTGCCATGGTCACCAGCCACTGCTGCTCCTCATCCTCTTTCTCATCATTGCTACAACTTGCTTGCTTGACAGGGAGAGAGCCAGCAAGCCAATAGGCAGTGGCATCTCCTGTTCCCTTTCTCACCACCACTATTGTCGGAGCCAGAGTAAGAGGCAAGTGAACAAGCAGGGTGAAGAGAAGGAGCAAGTCCAGGAGTCTCTTTATCAGTTGGCCCCTGCTGGAGAGCCAGCCTTTGGGAGGTGCCCAACTATGCCTGCTCTTGATGCCGGCCCTGATAAAATAGCATTGGTGCCGTCTTGCCCTCAGTAGTGCAGCCTCGTTCAATTGAAAGAGTGTCATGCGTTATTTTATTTATCTATCTATTTATTTAAAGCATTTGCATACCGCTCCACATCTAGACAGATTCCGGAGCAGTGAACAATAAAGAGATAAAATAGATCAAAGAATAAAAACAATGCATTAAAAATAGAATAACATTAAAACTGTGGCTGGTCAGCAAGGAAGACTTCCTGAAACAAAGACGTCTTCAGCAGGTGCCAAAAACAACACAGTGTCAGAGCCTGCCTGACCTCCAGAGGCAGGGAGTTCCACAGAAATGGAGCCACCACACTGAAGGCTTTTCTCCTGGTGGACTCCCGTCTGGCCATAGGTCCATGTGGAACCACCAAGAGAATGTCCTCCACTGATCTCAGTGCATGTGTAACTATGTGCAGGATTCAACTCTAAACATAAAATGATTTGTTTCCATTGGTACCCTAGCACAAACCAAAGGCATTTCCACTTGTACAAGAGTGGGGTCTCTGATTATTACCAATTCCCCCTCCCCTATATTTGCAGGCCCTCTGCCCCTGCATTGAACACCAATCTAGAGTGTGTGTTTTAGAAGACTTGTGTGCTAATAACAGATATTTATCGTCATAATTATGCACTAGTTGTTACACGTCTCTACTGTCAAGATAGCCTCATCTTACCCAACCTGCCGTTGCCATTGGACACTCCCAGCACTAGTCAGCACTGCAAATCCCTTACCCTTTCCCTTCCTTTCCCAACCTGGTCTGTGCATTATAATCCCATGTAGACTTTCCTATGGTTTGATACTATTTTTTGAAAGAAGCTCATTAAAAATACACAGAATTTAAAAAACCAACCAACCAATAATCTATTTTTAAAAATCTATTTTTAAAAAATAGATTATTGGAGCTTGATTTTGTTTTAGGAAAACATAACTGTTTTTCTGTGATACCAGCTGAAATCAGTAAATACTGATGTTCAGAGAAAAATATTTACCTTTGTGTTTTCATTATATTAGTAATTTTATATTTTAGCTCTTTGTTTTATTTTATTATCTTTGTTTTCACATTGTTTTTATTGTTGTGGTGTTTTTGTTAGATTCTGTGTGTTAGTTTGAGAAGAATGGTGGGATCATTTTTGAAATGAATAAAATACATTTTATGTTTTGTTTCTATACAGTCCTGAAACCTATTGCACTTAGAACTGAGCCACCAAAGACAGAAATGGGTAATGATGTTTCATTAAGCTGTCTTTCTAGGCTTGTTCAGTTGCCTTTCCACTGTATATTTGTGTTACTAGTATGGGTGAGATCCTAGGTACACTGTATTTGGAAGTCATCTCCATAGCACGGATAGCATTGAAGTGCCCACTAAGAAGTCCAGGTTTATAAATGCAAGATATGCTAGTTATTTTCAAATAAAAATATTCTTCAGTATTTTCCCCCCCAAATGAGTTACTAAACTTTCCCCCTTTCTTTCAATGGACTTGCCTTTGCTCCATGATATTGCAATGGGCAGCACAATCCTATGAGGCTGCCTGTAACCCTCCAAACTTGGAGGATTACGGGCATCCTATTGAAGGTAGGAGGAGCATGGCGGATAGGATATCTGCCACAATCCCCTCACCTTCAAAAACAGTTAGATGGCTGATTTTGGCCATCTAGATCAGGGCTCTACAACCTCGGGTCCCCAGATGTTGCTGGCCAACAGCTCCCAGCATACCTAGCCAGCATGGCTAATGGCAAGGGATTCTGGGAGCTGTGGTCCAGCAACATCTGGGGACCCAAGGTTGGAGAACCCTGATCTAGATGTTTTTCCTCTCCTTGCAAGGAGGAGAGGCTGAGGCGCCGCCTGGATTCATCATAAGATGGCGGTGCTTCACTCCTCCCCTCCCCTCCCCTGGGAACGCCCCCCCCATGGGAGTTACCGGCCTCGAGGTGGGGGCGGGCGCTCCGTGGCACTGCAACCTCGGAAGGTATTTCCGAGGTTGACTATGCCCAAACCTATGAACCCCAGACAAGGTCGGCGGAGGGACATAGGATTGGGCCCTAAGTGAATTATTTATTTGAAGATTAGGTTGCTACTTTTATTTTTAAAGTTAAGCCCATGTTAAGACAGTGTGTGTGAATTAGGGAATTGGGGCTGTTATGCTGACTTTAAGCCTGCTTACAGCATTTTCCTCATGGACAACTTCATTCCCACCCACCCACACCTGCTTTTTCCCCCCCTATGAAGTTCTAAATAAGAGCTGGAGGCAAGGCATCTCCTGCTTTGCTGTCCCCTTCCTTCAACCTGGCCCATGATTTAAGCACTAACCATGGGGCTCAGCAAAATGAACAATAAATATTAGAATAGTGTGGATCTCCCTGGATCAGTATTTGTGTTTGAATGTCTTTATCACTGCACCAAAGGCAGCCAACCAGTTGTATCCATGTAGAGGTGAACACGTTTTTTCTTTCTTTTTAGCTCCTTTGCATGTCTCTTTTCCTCATTCATAATCTATAATAGGAATGTATACTTTTTCCCATACAGCCAGAGGAATGCTGCAGGCTGCATCTATCTTCATTGCATCTGGCATGAGGCCTAGATTTCTGAACAATGTACCAATTTATAACTTGCATTCTTCATTTTATTTTCAGAAGAGAAAGACCCTGTGCCTTCCAGACCTAAAACTCGGCTCAGCCCTGATGTGCCACAGACCAAGCCTGGTAAATTCATCTTTGTTTTGTATGAATTCATTCCTCATTTTTGCGTTTTATCTATTTTAGCATAGCTTGGAATACACTTCATTCCTTTTCCTAAAAATGTGATGCAGTATTCAGAAAATCTGTGTCTTATATTCTGTGTATTGATTGATTTATATGTTCTCATTTCAGTTATTGGATACTGAACAGAACTTTTATTAACTCAGAATGATTTATTATTACTTCCTTATGTATGTTTATACTGCTAAAGTTGACTGCAGATTTTTTTAAAAGGTAAAATAAAGAAAACAGAAAAGGCATACATCATTTCTCTGGTTTATCTACAATTTTAAATCCATTATTTAGACCATCATGTTGTAATGGAAATGCTATACTAGTGTGTCAAATGAAGGTGATTGCTAATGAGGTACTTGCTAATGAGCATGAAGATCTAGAACAGGAGTAGGCAACCCAGTGCCCTCCAGAGGTTTTGGACTACAACTGCCATCAGCCCCAGACAGCACATACCCTCCAATTGCCCTGAATTTGCCAGGACAGTCCCGCAAACACTTAAGCCATCACAGCTTGTTACTTTGTTATGCAGAGTCCCTATTTGTTATGCAGATACCCCCTGCCTGCATAACAAATTCCCCTGCCTCCACCCTGCAAGTTATTTAGCTTATCTGAGATTTTGCCCATAGCCCCTTTAAGCAGGAAGGGAACAGACTGAGGATGTGTGTGTGTGTGTGTGTGTGTGTGTGTGTGTACTACGTGTGCACACACTTGCACCCCATCCCTCTGCTCTGCTCTGCTCACTCTACCTGCTGCCTCTGACCAGCCCCCCCCCCGTAAGTAAGACCCATTGAAGACATTTGTGCTTACTCCCGAGTAACTGTGCGTAGGATTGCACTGTTTGTTTTAACTTAATTCAAGTTAGTTAAATTCTGTAAGATTATTCCAGTTTAAGTGATTGTTTAAATCTAAATTGTGTGAATAGAACACAAAAAATGCTTTAAACTGGGGCCTTTCCACAATAACAAACAATAAGAAAGCTGTTCAGCCCCTCAAAGTTACTCTTTGTGCTTAAAAACCAGAGCTGTAGAGGTGTTGGAGCAAAAACGCTGAAGGGGCTCAAAACACCAATGTGTCATTTTATATTTTCCCCCACCCCAAAGCTCCCCCTCCTCCACATCTCCTTCTTTTCTTCTCCTTCTCCAACTGCCCTGAAAATGCGGGACCAATCCAGACAATTTTAAAACAAAAAGAAATAGATTGCCCTGCAAGCACTGACACACACACCCCTGAAAAACACCAGAAATCACCTATTAAGGGTTTAAGTAAGGTAAAAAAATATTACAAAAGCCACCAATAAAATATTATAAAATAAATTATAATGTAATAATTACGTATAATATATAAGATTTTGTGTCTTTCCTCTAATGATTTTTGTACTTGACCATGCCCTTTGGTTGCCTGGCCATACCCTTGGCCACCACGCCCTCATGTTGCCTGGCCACGCCCTCTTGATCACACCTTCATGTTGCTTAACCATACCTCTTACAAATTTACATGTGTGTCCCTATTTTCATCTGTGAAATGTTGGAGGGTATGACAACATGGCTAATGGTCATGGATTATAGGAGTTGTAGGCCAAAGTATCTGGAGGGCACTGGGTTTCTCAGCCCTGGAAGATGCTTTTAATGGCTTGAAGATGTTTCTTCAATGAGAACTGACAGTGGTAGCTACTAAGCTATGACACAGGTCACACAGTACAGAGAAGCATTAGGAGTTACAAATGTAGACACCAAAAGAAAAACAAGCATGAATATTGTAGCTGGCTAGGAGAAGGAGCCTTGTGGGAGGATCCAAGCAGATGTTGTTTGCTTTCGTCGGTGGAAGAGCATTGTCTGTCTGCAAGCTCCCCCTTGTTAATGCATATATTTTTAAATAAACAGATATAACTAAAGTATATATTAAATTTCCAGTATTCTCTCCTCATAAGGAAACAGACCCTATAGTGGCTGCACTTGCTACTTCCTCCTGCTTGGAGAAATGGTGGGAGCACCTGAAACAATATGTATGTTCACTGCCTTATGTAACAACCACTTTATAAAGTAGCCAGAGGACACACTTGTACCTGGACCTCAACTTATTACTTAAAGTTGGTCAAATAAATTCTGCATATTGGTTGTGTACTAGTTACAGATGAAGCAGAAATGTGTTTTTCATTTTATGCTTCATAATGATTGACAAGATTATTACTAAATATTTGTGTTCTTATTTATTAATCTTATCGATGCAGACATGGAAGTGGTTACCTTTAGAACTGAACAAGCAAAATCAACAATAGGTAAAACATTTTAATTATCATATTTATTTTCCTTTTTAATTGCAAATAGCCAGAATTACAGGTCCTATGTCTCCCATATCATCATATTTTATAATCAAATTTAGCATGTCATTCAAGATTCTTGGCTGTCAATGTCTCATCTGTAGCATTACTAAAATCAACTTGCTGTACTAGGCCTAGAAAAGGCATATATGATACTGAAACACCGCATACTTCAAAACTGGGCTAATAAGGCATCTAGAGTACAAGTTCACTAGAAATCTTAGTGCAGGAGTCAATGGCTTGAAACCAAAATACTCTTCTGCTAGCAAAATGCCTCTTCTGTTCATGGAAAGGATGGCTCCAACCTAGTAAAAGAGTGTTGCATGAGAAAAGGAACCCCAAATCCAGTGATGTTCTTCCAATTGTGCAAGCTTTTGCACAAGACTTTGCACAAGAGGTAAGCCATAGTAGAAATGGGGAATTTCAACTACCCTGACTTCTGCTGGAAATCTAAGTCTGCAAAAGAATGGAACGTCCAAGAAAGTTTTGAATTCTCTTGATGACAACTTCACCTCTCAGAAGGTGAAAGAAAGAACCAGGAGACTTAACCTGGACTTAATCCTGACTGACAGGGAAGAACTGGTTGATGAAGTGAAAGTGGCAGGAAGGAAAGTGGGGGAAAGTGACCATGTCATCTTGGAGTCTGTGATAGCAAGGTCTCTAAAAACTGAACTTAGTTGGACACATCCCATGGACCTTAGGAAAACCAATTTCAAAAAGCTAAGAGAAAAGCTGGGTAGGATCCCATGGCTAGAAATTCTGAAGGAAAAAAAAGAGTTCCAGAGTGATGGAAGACCCAGAAAGCTAAAATACTGAGAGTATAATCACAAACAATTCCTGTGAGGACTGAGGAGGAAAAACTACAGACATTTAAAGAAGCCAGTGTGGCTGTGGAAGGAGCTCTCTGATGAGCTTAGACTCAAAAGTGACATGTATAGGAGATCAAAGGAGGGACATATATAACCAAGGAGGAGTACAACAGAGTAGCCCAAAATTTCACAGATGGTGTCAGGAAGATTAAGGCCCCAAATGAGCTGAGGCTTGCCAGGGGTGCTGGGAGCAAGAAGGTCAGTGAAGGGGTAGGCCTTTTGTTTGGGGAAGATGGTGATAAAGAGAGGGTGGAATTATTCAACTCCTATTTTGTCTTAGTCTTCTCCCAGAAGGGGAACTGTGTTCAATTTGGGACAAATAGAACAAATTATATAAGGAGGGAGCTGCAGCCCAAGGTAGGTAAGCAGATGGTTAGAGAACACCCACCTATTTTAAATGAATTCAAGTGCCGGGGCTAGCTCCCCTAACCCCTCAAGTCCCGACTCTCTAACTCCAAAGCAGCACTGGTCAGATCCCGTGGGAATGGATTCTGAAACGGAAGGGGATCAACTGTTGCTCATTCATGACTTCCCATTGACGGGATAACAGATCCCGTGGGAATGGATTCTGAAACGGAAGGGGAAGCAGAGTTAGAAGCAGAGACACTCACTCTTGATAACACTGACCCAGCTGTGCCATCAAGATTGCAGCCGGCGCCAAGTATTACCGGGGAGGAGGGGGGAGTAGAAGAATCCCTGGGAAAGGAGCTCCCGATGGGAGGGGAGGAAGAGCTCCTGATGGGAGGGGGGAGCCAGCCTCCGTGACAGATCTTCATGAGCGACAGTCATCTCCAGAGGCAGGAACAAGTGACCTCTCTTCGTCATTCTGCTTGGTTGGCTAACAAGACTTTTGATCCGCCCTACGGGGCGGAGTAGGTTCTCTGGTTTGAGGTTGGAAGCACGCAAAACTCCCCAGTTGGGGATCAACTGTTGCTCATTCATGACTTCCCATTGACGGGATAACAGGACTTGAATTACTTTCTTTACTTTTGTGTAACCCTTTACTGCAACCACCTTAGTTGCCCTACATTTGACTCAATAAAGCTTTACAAAGAAACCCGGGAGCTGTGCACGACGTTCTGGTTGGCAGGAGGGGAGTAGGAGCATGAGAGAGACGTGACATCAAGTTTCTAGGGCCAGATGAATTTACATCCCTGGTGCTGAAGAAGTTTGCAAACATTGGGCACATTCCACGTCATGCCAACCCACCCTGGCAATAAGCCACGGGTGGGTGGGTTGTTCTGCAAACAATCCACAGTGCACCCGACAGAAGATCAGGCTCACTGTGGGTTGTTTGCCCCCTCCCTCCCACTCTTTCATTCTTGGTGCTCCCGCAGGTATCCCAGGGATGCTGCGGCAGGACCAACTTGACTCCCCATTCCCGCTGCGATCGTGAGCTGCAGTCATGATGCAGGCATGAGTTCATATGTCCCTGTGAAGAAACTATGGGAAGCCCTGTTTTTGTTTTTTTAAAAAACCTTTTAAAGCTAGCTGTCAAAACTGACAGTGCCTTTTAAAGGCAGGGTGGCTTGCACTTTTCCATGTTTGTGAGCACCTAGAGTCTTGGGAACAAGTGGAAAAGTGAGAACACCCTTAGGACAGTGGAGTCCACCAAAAATAAGAGCATCTTGCCATGAAGGGGTATAAATCCCTGCACCCAATTTTCTCAAGTACAGCTTGCCTTTTGACAGCTGTCAAACCTAACCAAAGGGAGAAAAAAAAATGCTATTTGGAGCCTCTCTGGGTCAATGTCCAGGTTTGGTACCTGCTGCAGTTTACCAGTGGGTACTTCCCTGGACATTGCCCAGGTGAGGCTGCCCATTTTCAGATGTCTATAAGTCCCATTTTCAGCACAGGTGCTCACTTGTGAAAGACTGGAAAAAATATCAAAACAAATAATATATGCAAATATCTGTGCACGTTCAGGGATCCCAAAAATAATTTTAAAAATCATTTGTAACCATGGACAGCCCCTCCAAGGTGCTGTTTGGACACTTTGAAGGGGCTGTCAAAACAGGGATCACAAAAGCCATCTGTCAAGTTGGAGATCACGATCTCCATTAAAAAAAAAAGGTAAAGGGCAAGAAAGCCATGGCAAACCGAGTTACTAGTTTGGTAGACTATGGGAATTAAAAGTGGGCATCCCCCCACATTTTTGTCAGGACTGCAACATGCAGGGAACAGAGAGATTTAGCTGTTTCCTCCCCTGCCATTGTCCTGACTGTGATATTATACTAAAAATATTTGTGTTCAATTCCTTTCAGCTCCTAAAGAATCACGTCGAGTTCCTGCCAGACCAAAAACATCACCCAGCCCTGGTATAACATCAACAAAACCTAGTAAGTGGTCCATTATCTTGCATTTCTGCAAAATTATATTCACTGTGTAACATCTCTATTTAGCATATAGAATCAAAGAATAGTAGAGTTGGAAGGGGCCTATAAGGCCATCGAGTCCAACCCCCTGTTCAATACAGGAATCCAAGTCAAAGCATCCCTGACAGATTGCTGTCCAGCTGCACCTTGAATGCCTCCAGTGTGGGAGAGCCCACTACCTCCCTAAGTAGTTGGTTCCATTGTCATATTGCTCTAACAGTCAGGAGGTTTTTCCTGATGTCCAGGCGGAATGGAATCTGGCTTCCTGTAACTTGAGCCCATCATTCCATGTCCTGCACTCTGGGATGATCGAGAAGAGATCCTGTGTGACAACCTTTCAAGTACTTGAAGAGCGCTAGCTATCATATCTCCCCTCAGCCTTCTCTTATGAAGGCAAAACATGCCCAGTTCCCTCAGTCTCTCCTCATCATCTTTGTTGCCCTCTTCTGAACCCTTTCCAGTTTTTCTACATACTTCTTAAAGTGTGGTGCCCAGAACTAGATATAAGCATATCTGTACATATACCGTAAGCAGAAAACAGTTTGCAAGAAACACCAGTGACCGGCCAGATGGGCGATTAATAAGTATAATAAATAAATAAATAAAAGTGGATTGCAGAAATTTACTGTCAGAATGAAAAACTGGACTAAAGTCTGTTTAATACTTTTTTTTACTTGTTTTATTTACAGTTTTTGAGAAATGCAACCCTCTCTCTCTCTCACACACACACACACACACACCACATATAACAATACCACATATAAACAAACAAAAAGACTTGATAAAATATTTGCAGTGTATTATACACCATTAGTCAAAAAATAACAGCCAGATATATCTTTGTTGATTCTCTTTCTTATCTGTAGAGCATATAGAACAAACAGGCCAACTGAATATAAAAGAGAAGGATGAATCACTGCTTAGCAACCAGAGTAATGTTTTCCCTTTCTAATCACATGTTTGGCTAACTGAACAAGTCATTTTTCTTGCAATGCCTTATGCGAAAGACATTTCCATACATAATGTGTTTGGTCTTCTATTTTCTTCAGTACACAAAGCCATTTTCTTCTTTTAAGAGGTAATCTGTGCTATATTGCCAGTTTCCATCTGGTTAAAGCAAGCTTGCAATAACAATTTGGATTGTGGCCAAAATACCTTTAAAATGGGGCACTGCTCAACTGCTTTAAAACTAACGTACTATCCTTCATGTTACACATTTGATTTCTTTCCATCTCTTCTGTGCGGGGGGAAATATCCTTGTTCTTCTCTTTAAGTCCCAATACAATTTAATTTGATTCAGCCACTAACCATTTTTGACTAATTTTTTTATGAACATCCAAAACATACATTTTAGATTATCTGCATAGTAAATCAATTTAATTTTTAACCAATGGTTAATCCTGCTAATTTGTTCCCAAATAACTTAGTAAGCAGTCTTTGCATAGATCATATTCCCTTTGGAGAGTTCTCCATAAATAACTTTTGAGAGAGAGAAAATGTGCATAATACAGACAGATAGGTTTTCTCAATTATTGTTTCTAGCAGTTTGATCAAAATGTTGATAATACATGTGATTTCTTTCTTTGAGATATTCCTTGGGATGTCTGGATAAGCATCCCAAGGAATACTGTCACCAGATCTAGTTGCAAATAAGAGGATTGAATTTTGCTCAATCAAGCAGCAGGATGGATCCTGCCTCCTAACGTGTAGATGCACTGATGGGTTCTACTTTACCATTTCACACAGAAGACTGCAGCCCATCTTTGCAAATGGATCTACTGAGAGGAGGAGGCAGTAGCTGCAGTCCTTAATGGCCCTTGCATGCCATGTGGATCTGTTGGACTGAAGGTTCCTATGGCAGGCTCCTGCTGCCCTTAAGAGGAAAGGCTGTAGCGTTCCCTATTTCCCAAGTAAATCCAGTTGTGAGGGGAGGCTGCATTCTGCCACATGAAGTGGGAGGCTAGCCCAGAGCCCTTTCCTGCATCCATGCAATAAGTAGGACAGGAATCTATTGGGATCAGAAGGGAACTCAAAAGAGATTGTTCCTCATCCCAGTAAGTAATAGGATGGTGTGGGCACCAATTAACCTGTACTTTTGATGCTTCCTTGCAGGTCTAAAAGGCAGCCGCCGTGTTCCAACAAAACCTAAAATGTCACCCAGTCCAAAAGTACCTCACACAAAACCAGGTAAACACATCACTACTGATTATTTCTTTTACCTCAGGGTGTGTCTTTGATCAAATCTGCATCCTTAATCTTTTTCCCTCACCAGGTATGCCAAGTTGCTCATGGACAGACAGATTATGTTTTGGATCCCTTCGACTTCTTAATTTTTTTAAATACTTGTATTTTTCTTATGGCTAGACTCACGCATTATAATTTAGTCACAGGACTAACCTGTAGAATCATTCTAATGTGGAAACAAAGTCCTATGAGGAGAGACTGAGGGAACTGGGCATGTTTAGCCTTCATAAGAGAAGGCTGAGGGGAGATATGATAGCGCTCTTGAAAGGTTGTCACACAGAGGAGGGCCAGGATCTCTTCTCGATCATCCCAGAGTGCAGGACACGGAATGATGGACTCAAGTTACAGGAAGCCAGATTCCATTCCGCCTGGACATCAGGAAAAACCTCCTGACTGTTAGAGCAATATGACAATGGAACCAACTACCTAGGGAGGTTGTGGGCTCTCCCACATTGGAGGCATTCAAGGTGCAGCTGGACAGCGATCTGACAGGGATGCTTTCACTTGGATTCCTGTATTGAACAGGGGGTTGGAGTTGATGGCCTTATAGGCCCCTTCCAATTCTATGTTTCTATGTACAGAGTACCTTTTCTTTACCGCTAAGTAACTACAGCCATTTGTCGCTCCATCTGGAATTAGCATCATGGGCTTGCAGAACAGAGTGTGTAGTTTCTTAGGAAGCTCGACATCTTTCAGAAATCATATTGTTAAAATCAAGGGATGGAAAGTGAACCGTAGAGGAACATTTAAACTAAAGGGTAAACTGTTATAATTCAGCTTCCCTTTTCTGCTGATAGATTATTTGAATAGAATGTTGTAGTAGTAGGCAATCACTCGTGACCGAGTAAGATTGTCTTCCAGGATAAAATTACTAAAAGAAAATTATAAAAGTAGGAAATTCTAAAAAATTGTGTAGACTCTAGCGATGGGTCTGTAAGTGACTGTGGAGGCCAATTCTAGATCCACACAGCTTCCCACAGCGAGGACACAGGTTACCAGATGGAAGATAGTCCTGTAAAGGATTCGTTTGTAACAGTGTATCTATATTAACAGCATTTAGGGTGCAACCCTATGGCCAATAGACAGAGTCTAGACAGCCATAATATAATTCAGAGTCCCAGTTCCAGCCTCGGAATCACGCTCTGAGGTTTAAGCTGGGACTCCAACTTCGGAGCGTCCTCCCTCCGCCCTCGCTGCCAGCACAGAAAGAACTGTGCCAACTGCAGCTCCGAGATCACAAGACCAACTTCGGAGCCAGAGTTTTGTGGTTGGGGAGGGGGTGGGGAGGAGACAGGCTCCGCCAGCATATCCTGGCAGCACCTCAGCCTCCTCTCCTCGCGTGCCGGGGCAAAACACTTAGCCGGAATCGACCATCTAAGTGTTTTGCAGGTCGGGAGGAGCATGGAGGTGACCTTTGCCTCTGCACTCCTTCCGCCCTCCGTAGGATGCACATAGTCCTCCCAGTTCAGACAGTTACAGGAAGGCTCATTGGATTGCTCTGTCAATTTTCTAGCACATTTGTCTTTTAGAAGAGCTTTTTATAAATCAAAAGATTTCCTGATGAGGCAATGTTGAAATACAGTAGAACTGATTTATATTCTGTGAAGACTGGAATTCTAAATAGCGTCATTTTTTCCACTATATAGTAGTCTAAAGAAGGCAGCTTGTGAACATTCTTCTTAAAAAGAAACATTTGTTTCAATACATTTAGCCATATGAGAGTGTTTATCCACTGCAGCTTTTGACCTTCTGAAAGCAAGGCTAAGGCACCAACAGCTATCAAAATACATTGGTGGAAATGAAGCCCTGGCTTCAAGTACTAAATAGCCTTGACTGTTGTGAACAAACAGCATGGCTCCTCTTGGCACTGGGTACACAGTGCCATCTTGTATTCACCGTACACTAAGGATTCATATCTTTAATCATAAGAAGATCAGTGCAACTACTCCAGCAGTTAATGTATTTATACTCTGCCTTTTAATTCCCCCCCCCCAAAAAAATAAGTAGGCATTTTCCAGCAAATAAACATTGACTGGGTTTGCACGATCATCAGGAAAAGGAGCCACAGTGGTTTCTTTTCCCCACCCGTGTGTGCCGGGTGCACACCACGCGATTTGCCTAATTACCTTCATGGTGCACAGCTTGCCGTGTCATCTGAACCCAGCGAGGTGTGCAGCTTCAAAACCACCCCAGAATCCAGGGCTTGTTGTAAGGTTCTGGGATGGTTTCAAAGCCACTCCTGCCGCGCACCTTGCCAGGTTCAGACAACATGGCAAGCCTTACGCCATGAGGGTAATTAGGCAAATGGCGCAGCGCACACCTGGCACACGTGGGGCTTCTTTTCCCGATGATCATGCGATCCCGGCCACTGTAAAAACATTATAAATCAAATCAACATAAATATTGAGGATGTTGCAAGAAATCAAATAGGGGCGCTTGCAAAAGCAAGAGCTCCTGTTTAGTTCCTTGCATGTAGGTTCAAATTGAGCAGGGCCCTGCTTGTAGGGTACTGTGAGAAGGGCCTACTCAATTTGATTCTCAGGTGTCCAGCTTTGGTGCCCCATTCCCCTGCTCTCCAAGGGCCCAGCAATGAACTTACAGGAGGCCACTCCAGTTCACCAGGGGAGCATCCATTCTCACCCAGGGAGGGGACTAAGTTTCAAGTTCCAGCATCTCCCATGGGAAAGTGGTTATTTACAGCAATTTCAACTACAAAGAAAGCAAAAGCATGACCTTTTTCAGGTTGAATTTCAGGATGCTCATTCATCTCTAATCAATATAAAATACAGGGCCTGCATAAAATGATTATTGATAACAATATAACCAGATGATACAAATCAATAGCAGCACTAAAAATAACATCCCTGTTTCACCTGGTGCCTAAAACTTAACAGGCTTGGTGACAAGGAAGGTGACAGGTGACTATCAGAGAGCCACCTCATTGGGCATTGCTGGTAACACCGCTGTTAAAGGGATTCTTTAGGAAGACAGTGAAATAGCGGAAAAAGTTAAATAAATTCATTGCATCAGTATTCTCTTCAGAGGAGCAATTGGGGTCATGTCATCTAGTCTGGTCTACTCCCCAGTGAAGAAAGGGCAAAGTGAAGGGGGGGGGGGACACTCCCAACCTAATATAATTCAACGACTTCTTTTCTTCAGTACACTGATAAACTTATATGTGTGACTATGTAGTTATTTCCTGCCTTCCAAAGTATTTTTTAATGTAATAAAAATCCTCAGCTAAGAAGATGTTGCTGTCTTATATATGTGAGAGTAATGCTTTGGAGCAATCTTGGCACACTGATGCAAAATAAATGGTTTTATCAATTTTCTCCAGTTCTCTCATGATGTATCTCCATTTTTTTCCAGCAGAAATTATTCCATTATCTCAAGATCCTATCAGTACCATGATACCTCATGCTCCTGAAAAGGCAAAGGCAACACTCGGTAAACATATTTACTCACAGTCATGCTTTTCTCTTCATTCTTGCAGGAGAAGAAATTCCCAGGAGCAGCTTGTGTCATGCCATTACAACTAATAACCGGTCTCTCTTTCCATATACTCAACTGTCCTTTGGCACAAAATGCGCAATAATTGTTGATCACATGAAGAAATTATTAAATTAGTGGCATGTCCACAAAAACTCCTAGTCTTTGAGTTCAACAGAGACAGCAAGATTAATTTTCCTTCAACATCATTTCTGTATGAAAATATGAGTTCATTCATTCATTTAAAAAAACAAACCCTCACACATCATGATCAGCCTTGGATATATGTATAAATGGACTTACTTGGATACAATCTCCTTTGTAGGAGTATTTAGAATAGGCTACAAAATTATCTTATGGCACCATCAAGATACAGACAGACAGACTTTTGAAATTTTCCTGTGGCAATTCTCCACTGCTGAGGAAACACTGTTTCTATTCAGTTTCAAAAGCAGTGGGTCTTGTCAGTAGTGAGAACTGTGGCTGTGAAAACTGTCAAATAAAGCTCTGCAGGACAAAAGGCCAGTTCTTAAATTAATCCTGTTCAAGAACTGAGCCTGTCATCTGAATAGACCAAACTGCCATTGAGTTCATTTACAAAATTTGTATGTGAGTTATTGTAATTAAGACTTTGCTAATATTGTCTGGACAAATCTGCTTCCACTAACCTAGCTATTGAGCAGTTCCTAGCTTCCTTCATTTAATGTTGCTTTGTCTTCCATAACTGAGAAAACTTTGATAGAATGCATGTTATTCAAAGTTTGTAGAGATGCTGGTGCCAACAACAACAGCAGCAGTTGTCTTGCCTTTCGGGAATAATAATAGTTGGCTTCTACAGTTGCTTTCACATACTTCATTTCTTTCAGGTGAGAGACAAATATGTTCTTGCGAGTTATAATCCAGGTTTAAATTTTTATTTCAGCTTCAACCGTGGAACAGTTCATTCCTAATAAATCAAAACCATCCACCAGGCCAAGAATGCTAGAGACCAAACCTGGTAATTGAGTCACTTTTGTAATTCTATACATTCATAGAATTATATTGTTAGCCAAACCTCACTTTCTGTATTTTTTAGAGAAAAATAGCCAGATTCCTCATGGTTATGCCTGAGCAGCTACATTCATAAGGGGAAAACACAATATCCCCATCCCTTGTCTTCTGTGGAAACTATTATATTGTTCCCAGATTTAGCAAAAAAAATAAAATATCCCAACCTGAGAAGGCAGAAATGCCAGCAGAATTATCTTGGATAGTCAGGGCTTTCTTCTTCTTTCAAGGGTATTTTAGACATCAACTGCCAAACACCTGAAGCAATTCAAAGCAACTGCAGTGCTGAATGACAGCTTTCTACTGGTATCAACTTCCTCTACACCATACTTAATTAACTAACAGAGCAATCCTATGGTCCCCCTGGGAGGGCAGTCCCAAGAACATAGGATGGTGTGGATTTCACCCACCCCACCCTGAGGCCATAGACACAGATATGACCTTGGGGGGAGGAATCCAAGCAGGGATTTCCCCACCAGTACCCCTCCCGTTGGAAGAGGATTCGGGAGGGAGAAAAGAGGGTGGGACAGTGGAAGGGATGGGGATGGTAGGGGGGAAGGAGAGATGCTGGCTGGGGCATGCTGGGAGTTGTAAGCCAAAAACATTTGGGGACCCAAGGTTGGAGAACACTGCACTAGAACCACAAGCCTCTCCATTGCCAGTCCCGGCCTGTCCATCAAGAGGTAAGGAAGCTGGATGGGTCAAGAGGCCTGTCTAGCTTAATACATTTTTTAAGGTGGAACAGGAGGCAGTTTCTCCTCTGCCATCCCACCCACCCTGCCTGCAAGCCTTGGGATGGGTGGTGGGTTCCGATCTTGGAGCCCTGCTTCTAAAGAGTGGAACTTTGGATTGCACTCTAAGCTATCGTTTAAACATGACATTAGTCTATCACTACTAACCTTGTGGACTTCCTAAAAATATTTGTGCACACATATTTTGCATAACCACATGTTTATGTATCGATTCCCGAGTGAGTGTGTGTGTGTGTGTGTGTGTGTGTGTATTACACAATCTAGAAAGCTACTTCAGCATGCATAAAGGATTGTGTAGATATTATGGAACTTTATTATCCATAATTATCCATTAACTTTATTCATTATCGGCTCCCAGATTTTGCAGCAAGCTACATGGTAAACTCTTGCAAGTTTAAAAAAGTGGCACACAGAGAATTCCTTTTACACTTCCCAGATCACATGTGAAAGCTGCAAAGTTTCTCATGTTAAAATCAGTGGTATTTATACATTTGTAGCTATGTTCATGATCACAGCAAAAGTTGCAGTAGCTTCAGAAAACATCTTTATCACCCTTTGTCAACTCGGTATAGTGTTAGATATTACAAAAAGTTACAGGAGAAATCTTACCAATTGCATTTTTTCCATACAATTATGTCCATTTCAGTGTGCTTTTCATTTGGCAACATTATTCCTAAGAGGGAGCTTAACGTAACTATGCATAAGGTTAGATGCAACTTTGCATGTGCATGTGTATATATAGCAGCCACAGGTGGCCCATAACTTGACTGAGACCATGGCAAGGGTAGAAGGCTTTTTTAAATCCTTTCCCTTTGCATCACCCATTGAAAATACCCCACAAAGTTGCTATTTGCCCTACACGGGAAGCTGCTCCAACTCTTAGTGTCATTTTCATTTTTCCATTACATCTTATATTTCCTTTATTTCAGCTTTGTAAAGATGTTCACTTTTTCCTTCCAACAGCAGTACATCGAACAACCTCGCAAGCATTTCTAATAAAACCTACTATGTCTTCTGAACGACCAAAGTTAACTATGGGTAAAAGCTTCCTTAGTGAAATGAATACACTGTTCTCTCTTCAGCATCAAAAAATAACTTGTGTCATTATTTTGTGTTGTGACAACCCATTACTCTATTTACTGCTTCTCAATGTATGTTTTTGTTTTGCTCTGATCTCACAGTTTCTCTAGAGTTCAGAACACCGCTGTTGACATCTTATTTTCTCTCTTTCAAACCTATTGCTCTCTTCAAAGCTCAACCATTTTTTCCTTATCAGTCATTGTGTATCATCACACTTTTCTAATTTTCCTTTTAATCAGCTATCAGAAACACATGGAATCATTATTGTTATTACTTAATGCTTTTAAGGCATGCACTCTCATTTGAGCTAAACATGGCATGAGTCTACGATTCCTAAAGAATACAATAACAATCCCACTCCTTTTTTCCAGCTCCAAAAGAAACACGGTTTATACCTTCTAAACCCAAAACATCTGGCAAAGCAGAAGTACCCCAGACTAAACCTGGTAATTGCATTTTTGTAACATTCAGTGTAAGTAGGATTTTAGCAGGCTTTAAAAATGGTGCAATAATACTTTTAGATTTAACAGATAGGATATCTTGAAGTTCATTAGTAGCATCTTTTTTCAATCAAATACATAAGGGATTCTAATAGAAATACAGTGAAAGCAGGAATTTTTAGAACAAGATATAGGTCTGCCATTTGTTAATAATTATAGCATGTGACACATGAAGGAGAGCACGTTTTGTCCTTTTAGGCTACCCCGTCTTCTCTTCCTATACATTCACATGAGCATTGTAATCAGATGGGGCCATAATGGGAAATGAGGAAAATGAGTGGGGCAGAGGGAAGAAATAGAACCTCCCCTTTCCTTCCTCTTTCACACTTCTTCCACTGAAATCCAGATATTTCAGGCCATGTGGCATAGGCAGCAGGACTATTTGCTTATCATATTTGTTGGGGATTGCTAAAAGAGCTGGGAGAGGATAGTAAAAGTTATTATCTCTCCCCTCTTGCGTTTGCAAGTACAGCAGAGCTGACCCCAACTACAGCGGAAAAACTTGAGCTTATGGAGCTGCTGGTTAAAGCAGCAATAGCATTTGGCAATTACAGGCTGCCCTTCTGGGCAGACTGGATCTTCACCTGGTTTCCCCCTTTATGCTACCAATAAGACAGTCTTTTGGAGGTTAAAAAACAGAGTTTACTCACTCAGATCTTGCAGATTAGATACAGGCAGGCTTAAGAAAGTATTTTCAGCTGTGCAGGAATCATTCAGTAGTCGACCTGTTCTGAACTTGGGAAAAGTTCAGAACTGTTTCTCTCTGCTACATCTTCAGACATGCTGCACTTACAAGTTCATGGCTCAGACTGTTCCCCGGGCAGGAAGAGAAGGCACTGGCTACGCCCACATCCTGCCCCGGAGGAGGTCTGGGTAATGTCCACAGAGTGTCTGCTCTAGGAGGCAGAGACTCTGTGGTCCCAATTACATCATGTGCCCATATATGGCATGAGGTTTTGACTGCACACCCCCTACAATATTTATGGAGACATTGTCCCAAACAGCCGACTGCAGCTGACTTTTGGTCTGGAGCTTTCTGAGCACAGTAGCAAAGTTCTGCAGCCTTCTTCCTCCATGAGAGGAGGCAGGCAGAAGGATCTCACAAGGGATGCTTGAATGTAATCTGCCCTTTTACCTTCACTGGTGGCTCATTGCTAACATGGATGGAGAGAAGTAGTTGACACACACACACACGCACCATATACATTTATTTTGCAAACTTCAGTGGTAAATGAACCTACAGCATTAAGCCAGATGAGATTAGACAATAACTGTGGTTTGCAGTTATTACGTAGTCTGTGTTTGTTTGTATAGCATCTACATTTAGTGCATTCAGAGTTCGAAAAACACCCAAAGGGCCCTGGCCAAAGGCTTGCAATCTAAAGGACACAGCACATCTAAAGACTGCATTGGTGACTGATTTGTTTCTGGGCTCCATTTAAATTGCTGGTTTTGGCCTTTAATGCTGAAACACTGTTAGACCTGCATATGGACCTGCCTGGGCTTTAAGATCTGCCTCAGAGGTCCTGCTTTCTGTTCTTTCATCTCTGGCCATCAGGCGAGTGAGCATGAGAGGCAGGGCCTTCTCAGTGGTGGTTTTGTGACTGGAATATCCCCTCCTCGAGGGAGATTCATCAGGCCCCCTCTTTACTGTATTAAACAGAAATTATACATTTACAGCACGATCCAATGTAGCTGCCCGTAACCCTCCAAACTTGGAGGATTACAGGCAACCAATGGAAGATGGAAGGAGTGCGGAGGCAAGGATTGCCTCTGTGCTTCCTTCACCCTCCAAAAGACTTAGACGGCTGATTTCAGCCATCTAAGTGTTTTACACCAGCTTGCAAGGAGAGGATCCTGAGGCACCGCCAGGATTCCTCATAAGACGGCAGTGCCTCGCCCCTCCCCTCCCCTCCCTCCTGAATGCCCACACAGCGCCAGCTCCAAAGTCGGTCTTCTGTCTCCCGAGCCACAGCTGGCGCAGAAATAACCACACCAGCTGCGAGGGTGGAAGGAGGGCGCTCCAAAGTCGGAGTCCCAGCTCCAACCTAGGACCACTTTTCTGAGATTGGAACTGGGACTCCGACCTTTCCTATGGCTGTCATAGCATCTAGTGGCCATAGGACTGTGCCCTAATTGTGCTCTTTTAAACATGTTTAAACTGATAGCTGTATTGTTTAGATTACCGTATATTGTTTTAAAATTTTATGTTCCTGTAACTTTTTTATTTTTACTTTTGGTTTTTTTATTGGTGAAATAAGCTGCTCTGAGTGTTCTGAGCAGAAGAGAAGGGTGGCCGGGTGATCGGCCAGATGGGCGATTAAAAACTGTAATAAATAAATAAATAAATAAAAATACATATTACATATTTAATTGTATACTAGGAAATTAGTTTTCTTTTTGAAATACTCTTGCTTCTTGTTCTCCTCTCATATCTGACTCAGACAAGCTCTGCTGACAAACCTGTTTTGTTCCCCGTAGCACCAACTGCGACATACCTAGGATCAATTAACCTTCACATTCATGTTCTCAATGATCCCAAAGATATTTTGGGTAATTTATTTATCTATTTATTTCCTTGAAGTTGGCTGAAATGATCTTTTATCTATTTAACTTTCTTACAGGGTTTATCAGCCTACAGGTTATTAACTTTAAAAAAACAACTTGCTTGATTTATGTCTTGATTGTGCATTTGAGGCTGCGCTCCTTGCGATTGCTTCCAGATCATTTCTTTGCTGTTCCATCTTAGAATTCCCACCTCAGGGCACAAGCCCTGATTGTTATTAGAACACTTCCTCAGTGCTTTTTTCTATCTGAGCTTGTTAATTCTGAATATTCTCCTGGTCTCAAAGGTGAAAGCATGAGCCACAGCAGTGGGCATTTTAATTTCTGGATTGCTTTGAAAAAGTCGTACTTATTCTTTGAACTTCATAGCATTCCATTTAAAGAAGACACTGTGTATGCTTAACACATTCTAATGTTTTGTTTTTAGTTTCATCCAAGCCCCACAGCAGTGTAACAACTGAAAGTCCACGTTTGAAAACTGGTAATATATTTGTTGCTGTTTTAATTGAATTAATTTTGAGTATTTCTTAAGCAGTCCCTGAACTTTAACTGTGTATTTTACATTTATGGCCTAATAATACTTACCTACATTATAACCCCAAAACTGCTTTTTTTACAATTATATGATTGTAACAGATATAGCTTTTCCCTCCTCTCCCACCAAACATCCTCAATCCTCTAAGAACAAGCTGACAGCACTGACTACCTGTTAAATCCTGACTGGGTTCAGACAACATGATAAACCACACTGTTGAAATGTGGGTTATCGTGTTGTCTGAACTGAACTGAAATAACAAACCATGGTGAACAACCCACTGTTCACAACTCAACAAGCCATGGGTTCTCTTCATGGGTTGTTCATAGTTAACAAGCCATGGCTTGTTAGCACAGCTGGGTTCAGACAACTCAACTCATACTAAACCTCTGAGTGTGGGTTATTGTGTTGTCTGAACCCAGTCGATGTGTATGTGGTGGAAGAGCAACTCTCAGTGTATGATCTCAAGGACAGGAGACAGGGATTTTTCCATACAGCATTCTTTTGAACTTGCACATGTAGACTGGCTTTTTTGGATCAAGGTGAATGCCTTTTAGACACAAATAACTGGAAATCACCTTTATTGCGGTTGCAGGGTTGCACACTACAGAAATATTTGATTCCACTTTCTACATGATAAAGCACATAACAAATATCTACACCAGTCCTCCAGCCACTTGCTAGCTCAAGAGCTTACCATCGATGATAAATGTCACCAACAGCCCACAGTTAACAAAGAACATCCAAACCATGGGTTGTTGGTGACATGTGAACTGGGTCATAGTTTGTGGCATAGGCATGAATTTACCTGGGGCTTCACGGCTCAGTCTCTTAGCCACTACATTTCAGTAGCATCATTTTATGCAGTGTATGAAAGTATGATAAAGAATACTGAGCTTCTCTGGGCTAGGTGTATATTGTGTGATGTCTAGAGAAACTCTGTAATAGTGAAACTCCTGAGATTTGTAATACGTCAGATGTTTGGATAATTATTGTTTTTGCAGAATTGGTGGGTTGGGTTATATACGTGCTTTGTAAACTTGTTTAATCCTTTAATATAGATCTTGTATAATGCTATAAATTACAAAGCTGATAGGTATCAATTTTTCCTGCAGTTGTAGTACTTGATCCTCTCTTATGCTACATATTATCTTTACTGTTCTATCCTTAGAAATTAAATTAGTTTCATTTTCTTCCTAACAGCACCACATAAAGTGTATCTCACTACTGCAAAACCTAAGATGACGGATAAGTCACAGGCCAGGCCTGGTAATATCTTATTCTTTTTGGGTGTTCTTTTAAGTTAGTCAATATTTATAGTTTGATTTTAATTATTATTGATAGTTGACTAATATTTTCCTTTTGATTGGTGAGCAGATGCAAGTTTGTTAACATTAGGATAGCTCTGGGGAGTTAAGTGAGTCATGTGCTGAGAAAGCTTTGCCCTACTTCTTTTCTACAAGGTCTTCAACCCTGCTTTCAACAGCTTTATCCAGTGCTGATGTACAGTGGAACTAGGGTGACAAGGCTGCTTTACAGCCCTTAGTATGTCACACTAGAAGCCATAAATAGCGCTGGTCCATCTCCAGCTCGCTCCCCAAATGGAGTCTTTCCCGCAGCATCAGTGCAGCTGGTGTCCCTTTGTGCCCTCTCTCGGAACCCTGCACCCCATCCTATGTTTTGCTGCTTCTTTTCAGCAGAGTGTAGGGTGAGGCTCCAGTTGATTTGCTTGCTTGCATTTCCCCTCCACCACCATATATATAGTATTAGTTGTTTTATTACTTTGACCTGGCTTAGATGCAATTAATTGTAAAAGACTGAAACATAAGTCTTAAAATCGAGCTTTACATATTTCTGAGATAGTCCAGACGAGCCTTACCCACCTGGTGCCTCCAGATGAGTTGGACTACGACGTACATAATTCCCAAATTATGGGAGTTGTAGTCCAACACATCTGGAGGGCACTATGTTGGGGAAGGCTGGTACAGACAATGGATTGGATCTAGATTTAGGCACATGCAATGAGGCTGGCAGAAGCAGACTTCCCCCACTGGCCCACTCCTTCCTCGCTATGGTAGCTCCTCCAGCGTCCTGAAAAGACTACTTCTGGGGCTGTTTTCATGTAACAGCAGCATTTTGTGGCAAATCATGGGTTAATTAACCCATGATTTATGGGGATGTGCACTGTACGTGAGCTGCTTCTGGTTTGCAGCAACAACCTACAAACACATTTGTAGGTTGTTAACATGCTGTCCAAACCTGGACACTTTGGGTCATTCATGGGTTAAACAACCCAAAGTTAAACTTAGAACAAACCATTGGTTGCTGCAAACTGGAAGTGGTGTGCATACCCACAAATCTTGGGTTACTTAACCCTTGATTTGCCACCGAATGCCGCCATTATGTATTAACTAGGTCACAGTCTCTCCAGGAGACCCTGCTGAATGGGGTTGGCTGTGGTGCAGAGGAATTAGGGGAAAAGGGGGATCCCCCAAAATCATGCAGATGTAATTTTTACAGAAAGAGGGAAACTCACAACATATAACCATGAAATTCCCTTCTACTTTCTGCCTAGAGCAGTCAATACAAGGTTTTATAATTGATGCAAAAAAATAAATGTAAGTATGTTGTTTTCTATCAGTTTATAACACCCTTTGCAATTTGGCATTCTTTTCAGTTGTAAATAAAACAACACCTGGCCCTGGTAGAACAAGAACGCCTGGAGGATTGACATGGGGTAAAGTATCAAGAGGTAACACTTAGATATTATTTTTAATGCATTTCCCTTCCCTTTTTTTCAAAGATATTTTAAGTGTTCTGTATGGTTTTAATTGTAACCCTTCCTAGCCTTTCACAGGGAACTGGATGGATATAATGCATAGAATGAATGCTCAGTGGATATTTTTGCAATTAGTGGAAAAGTGAATTAAATGCAATCATAAACCAAAAGGAGGTTTGATTGAAATTATTAGGACTTACATATAAATGTATTTAGGTTCTGGATGTGTGATTACCGCCAAATATATGTGTTTGCTATTGGACTACAAGACAGAATCTAGTGATTCTGATACAGTTAACTGCAGTCTGAAAAGTGAAATGCCAACATACGGTAGGCTATGAAAAGAGTATACATTATATGCTGTACCTATTTGAAGTATTCATAAATAAGGATATATATATATATATATGGAGAATTAATGAAGATAAATGGAGTTAAACAGGTTAAGTTGTTTGGATTTTAAAGCTTCTTTCTAATTGTGTTGTGTAAATTATTCTAGTCCCTGAACTGTTTCTGCTTAGTAATTTGGCTAGTGACTTCTATGTAGTCTTTTTGTATACTGCTGCCATTCATTAATCATCCTTGCCACATCAAAGGAAATTTTACCATAAAACATTTTATAGGCAACAAATCAAGTGCTGTAGGACAAAACTATTAAAATTGGTTAAGGCATCAAAGAGTTGGATCATTCAGGAGCACTGCAGTAATTATGCTATAGTCTAATAGGAGACAAATTAATAAGTATGTGTAAGTTTGAAGATTTTATTTTCATGTCTTTTTAGGTCATAATTTGCAAGAATATAATTGACAAAACGTAATTTTATGTAGAGCTAAGACCGCAGAATGTTTTTCATTTTCCCTTCCAAACCACATGCCTGAAGTACTAGGGAATGCAAACTAAGCTGAAAGATTTCGAAAGATCTTAATTGTGTATCACAGATTTCATTGTCGGATTCAGCTAAGGGCTAGCCATAACCTCAGCAGAGCAGATTCCCATTCTCCGCTGCAATTACAGACTGTCCCATTAATTTCAAATGAGAAAATAAAACAAATTCTAATTTGTCTATTCACCCTGTCCTTCCTTATACACTTGAAAGAAAGTTGGTGTTATGTAGTGTCTAGTGTATTCATCTTTGACAAGGGAGTTCTGGGTTTCACGTCCCTGCTCTCTCTGGGTTTTCTTGACACTGGCTCAGCCTAACTTACGTCAAAGGGTTATTGTGAGGATAAAGTGGCGTCACCTCCATGTACGCCCTGAGCTGCTTGGAGGGAGATGTATAAATGTGATAAAGAAATAAATGTGGTGTTATCTAGTTATCTATCCAGACAACTGCACTTTTTCACAGTCCTAATCATGCTGTTATACAGTGACCCAGGCAGGCCCGGTGCAAGGCAATTTGGTGCCCTAGGCAAGATCAGATATTTAGCGCCCCCCCTTCCCACTTGAGCCCTCCCTCCCTCCAGCCCTATGCCCATTATGAAATAAATTTCCCTCCCTGGGAACTGCTGAGCCCCATAGAAAAACTTTGTGGACTTTGAGACTTTTCCTTTGTGTTCACGAGGAAAGCAAAGAGGCAACATCAGCCCAGCTATGCCAGGAACTCCCAAGGGCCTTCTCCTACTCCATATATATGTAAAAGCCTGTCTCCTCCTGTGGGCAGCACAAGGGATATGAAAAAAGGATGTGAGAGAGGTGTGGTGGCGCTACCTGTGAGGAATAGAGACAAAAGGGCGTCTTGCAGCCTGTCCTACCTTGCAGGGTGGAGGTGCAGAGACACCGGTTTGACTCGTACACCTTCTGGGTTGCAGGGGGGGGGGATGCATGTAGTAGAAACATAGCAAAGAGAGAGCCCATGGATCATCTGGTTCAAATTTAGGAGGGGATTTACGAAACTTGCTACTTCCCCTCCTCTCTCTATCACTTTGTTGCAATATTTCTTTATCAGAATAATGTATATTATCCTGTCTTTCCCTTTACCAGCCTAGTGCTCAAGGCAGACAACAATATTCAAAGTACAGTAAAGAAAACATCAACAGCTCAGGGCACAATCCTAAACATGTTGAGGCAGAAAAAAGCCCCGCAACTCCCAGCATTCACCAGCCAGCATGGCTGGCTGTTGGAACGCTGGGAGTTGTGGGGCTTTTTTCTACCTCAACGTGCATAGGATTGCGCATGGCTGGCTGGGGAATGCTGGGAGTTGTAGGATTTCCCCCCCCCCTCCAAACACGCATACGATTGCATCCTAAAACCATTTAAAACCAAAACACAGAAACAGCATGGTAAATAATTAAAACATTGGAGCCCCAGCTAGCTTAAAATACCTTTCCCTCCCTCCCTGGTTGCTGGAAATAACTGCTTTCAGGGGACCTTGAGCTGAGGAACCTGAGGCTCACGCGAGGGAGGGAAGGCGAAGGAGGTGTTTGCAGGTGCATCCTTGAGAGGGAAGGCGAAGGAGGTGTTTGCTGTAGCCTTCTCTGCCTCTTTTGATGCTGGTTGTGAGGAGGAGCCTGCCTGCTGCTGTTCCTGGTAACGAGCTGGAGGAGAGAGAGGGAGGGGTGCGCTTCTTTCGCCTTCCCTTCCCAGCCACAGGACATGATTGGTAAAACAAACTTGGTAAAATACGTTATGTATTTTTTTCCCCCAAGGCATTTCTGGCGCCTCCTTTAGCCCGGCGCCCTAGGCAGCCGCCTAGTTGGCCTAATGGTAGCACCGGCCCTGGACCTAGGCATCTTCCCCTCCACTAGTGTGCCCTCTATAGCAGGGGTGGGCAAAAAGTAGATCTCCAGATGTTTTGGACTTCAACTCCCAGCATTCCTGACCACTAGCCATGCTGGCAGGGGCTTCTGGGAGTTGAAATCCCAACCTTCTGGAGATCTACCTTCTGACCACCCCTGCTCTATAGAAATATACCTCTATAGGGGTATCCAGAAGAAATATTTCTCTCAGGTAGTATGTCAACAGCTTAAGAATCATGCTTTTCCAGCACTCAACATGCTGGTGAACTCGCCAGCCTCGGACACCACGCCTGAGCTCCGCTCTCCCTACCTTTTCCCCAGTTTGACTTGCGTTCTCGTGAGCCGAGCCGGGTAAAGCAACTTCCAGTTTCCAGCACTACGTTGTTCAGTAGAAAATGGCATAAGAGATGTTAAAAATGGCTGCAATTTGCATAATTTGCGCAAATTGCAGCCGTTTTTAACGTATTTTATGCTATTTTCTACATAAACAATGTAGAGCCAGAGACCCGGAAGTCCAGCAAGCGCCTCAACTGGCGCTCGCATTCGGCTCGGGCAGCGGGATCACTCGGATCGCGCACAGCAAGTCAAGTGCTGGGCATGTCGCCTACCCCTAGTTGAGGATGAACTGAACGTAAAATTGGAAGAAAAATCAAAATTCAGGATGAACCAAATTTACGATTCGAAAAATAAGAAACTGACAAAAATGAGAAACAAAAATTGACAGATTCATCCATACCTAGTCTAGCTATCCTTTAAATATCCCACAATGCCCCAGAGCAGTATCACCTAATGCTGCTTGGAACACCAGGTAAGAAAAATAAATTGAGGGGAGCTCAGAGCAGGGTTCAGCTGTGGGCTCCGCTATGGCACTGGGGACCTGGCAGCTGCCCAAGGATTCCAGGTGCTGGTGCCTGCCATGCCAATGAAAGCTTGTCTAGGTAACCATTTCAGTTTCAGATTGGTGGTTGACATAAGTTTTCAATATTCAGGCTATGTTAACTTACTTGTTCTATATGTAATATAATTCAGAGGAAGGTTAATTACAGTATTTCCCAAACCATACAAACAAAACAAATGAAGACACAACTAAAATTTCAGTTAAACATCAACGTAGTTTACCAGAAGTTATCATTGCATGACTGATTTCTGCATGGGCTTTGAGAAGTATATAAATATTAGAAGATGGCAGCTTTCCATGCTGCCAGCTTTGTGAGATAATGTTAAACTGGGCGGGGGAATCCCTCTCCCCCGACAAGCGGCTCAAAGTTGCTGTAGGATTTTGTAGACCATTCCCTTGACAATCTGTCATCTGGACTGTGCTGCCTATACTGACACCAGTCTAATGTGTGGACTTACAGGGATTAGTCAAGGGATCAGTGCAGACACAATCCTCATATAACTTGTTGGTGTCAAGTAATTGAATCAGAGTGTCTGACACTTGAATAATACTGTGTCTTGAAGTGTCTTCTTTTTGTTTGGCTGCTCTGTTGCTGATGGTGATATTCCAGCTAGCTTCAAATTAAAACCACAGCAAGCTTGCTTCAGACAAAAATATATTTTTTTAATGCTTCAGACAAATGTTTTTAAAAAGGATATAGATATCTCTATAGATATAGAGATCTATATATTCATGGGCTTGGATCCAGAGAAGTGATGGCAGATGGGTGTTGGCAGAAGGTGGCTTTCCTGCACCAACTCCCACTGGAACTCTCCGAAAAGCCTCTCCCAGAGGTTTGCAGCAGGGGAAAGGGACGTGCCAAAAACTGAGTGGAGGCAACTTGCATGGAGGCCAGAGTAGCCTAGGACTGCAGAGGCCCACTTTCAAATCCCCACTAAGCTCACTGGGTGACATTGAAGCAGCCACTATCTCTA
Source organism: Shinisaurus crocodilurus (assembly GCA_021292165.1). NCBI lineage: Eukaryota > Metazoa > Chordata > Lepidosauria > Squamata > Shinisauridae > Shinisaurus > Shinisaurus crocodilurus. Next base: position 244,581,929 of record CM037878.1, on the reverse strand, counting down.
AGCCTGGCCTACCTCACTGGTTTGTTGTGAGGATAAAAATGGGTCGGGGAAGCATGTACACCACATTGAACTCATTGGAGGAAAGGTGGGATATACATCTAATAGATAAATAAATAAGCCATTGAATATGGAGGGATGCAGCTATCCAAGCACAACAGAGCCTTAAGTAACTCTTGTAAGGACCGTACAATTGTTCTTCAAAATATCTAAGGTTTTTAAAGGGTATTTAAAAAGTAATCAAAATAGTATGTTTAAGATGTCTTTGCCAATATTTCATTTGGATACTCTCTGAAAATGAATTAATAATTCTATAAACTAAATGTTCATTTATATGCTAACAGTGAATGCCAAGCATGTAATTTGTTAGCAGTACTTCACACACCTCGTGAATTATTAAAATTATAGATTTACATTAGTGAATGTGTCCAGTGACCCTTAGATGATTGACCACATTCAACTGGTCTTTCTTTATAGTTTTTGTGAAGAACTGCCAACCGGTCCTTTATTCAAGACCAGAGATCAAAGGTGCAAAACTGCCAGGCTTAGCTCTGCCGTCTTGACTTGATTTTCTCAGGGCCTTGCCCTTGATCTATTCAGAGGAACCACACACACCGTGTGGGGTAAAACCAGGAAAGTTTATTTAAGGTAAACAGATTACAATAAAAGGTGGGGAATGAGGGAAGAGGGAGAAAGGTGAGGAGACACTTTGGTATACACAGTAGAGCTACAAAACAACAAAACTAGTCCCTTACTATATAAATACCCAGGTACTTACTCCCTTTGTCTGGGGGTTGGTCCTCTTCAGGGCTTGCCTCAGCAAAAAAGCCCTACTCCCACAAAAGCGTGCAGACAACAACCCAAACCAGAAGCCACAGAAGTAGTATATTCTAACCCCCCACCCCTCCTTTCAGTAGCCCAGCTGTCTTTGGCCAATCAGGATGAACTTCATCTGGGCCAAGCAGAAGAGGTGGCTCCTTGGTCATGAATAGAATGCTTGGGCCGCATTTGCATGCAAATACTGAGACATCAAAGACATGGGAGACTCGGAGCCATCAGAGGAACTATGTACATTTTGCATGATGTTCCCAGCCCCCAGCTGGGATTATCTTGTTTACACCTGTGGAGGTGTGTGTGTGTGTGTGTGTGTGGTGCAGGAAACTCTGATGCTTTTTTCTTCACAGTTTTAAACACTCATCAGATGTCCATAGGATAGACAACTTGCCCTTGTGATTCTTTGGACATGCACTGTAACACATAAGTATTTTTATTTTTATTTCACAGGTGACAAACTAACAGACCAGGATGCTATGAGGGTTCTTAGTACAAGCTCTAGTACAAGCTTCAACACATCAGTGGATTCTGCAGTTTCAAGAAAAAAACTGGAACCTGGTAAGATTAGTTTCCGATAATAGGTAAAAAGATATTATTTTTTCCAGCAACATAATTTACTGGAAATAATTTCAAATATAAATTTAAACCATTATATTTAATATATTTCATTTATTACATTTCTATACCACCCATTAGCCAAAGTTTACAAAGATTAAAAATTTAAAAATACATTGTAAAAAACATACATACAAACATACGACACAGAAAGAGAGACAGATCTAAAAACCAATTTAAATCAAGGTTTTTGATTTTAGCCAATTTAACCAATTTAAATCAAGGTTTAAATTAAAGGTTGTTACCATTTGTATTCATCGGCCTACAAGAATATCCAGATCTTAAAAGTCAAATAGTCATAATACACACACACACACACACACACACACACACACAAAATCAACCATCGGGGCACTTGTTCACTGGCATTACTATCCTACTGAAAGCTTCAGAAGGGAATGGGCTACAAATAAAAATAAATACAAATTGATATTCCTGTTAACAGATTAATTGGAGATCAAATTATAGCAAATGGCATACACACTTTTTCCATGATCTTCTATGGTAAATCTCTGCAAAATACAGGACAGAGAAATGAGCGAGAGTTATATTTGCTCTGCTATATATTGTATGTACTATTCCATGCATAAATTCATGAAAAGCCTCAGTCTTCAAGGCTTTTAGTGTAGTAGTGACACTATTGTCATATTCACTACCTTGCACATTTAAGCATGACTAAAATATACAGTACATTTAAAAATAAATAGACAAATATGAATTGGATCCAGACTTGCCCCTCTGCAAGTGGAAGGGCTCCTTCCATTTGTGGAGAGAACCAGGATCCAGCAGAAGCCTCCCACTGGGGGAAGGAGGTGCGGCATCCATTTTCACTGATTCCCCCTTCCCCGTGCAGCACTCAACACCACTGTCCCTGCTGTTGAAGAAGATCCCCCAACCATCTGGAAGAGCATGGGAGATTGCACTGTGGGCTGGATGGGAAAGAGGGAATCTGAGACAATTGATGCCCTGCTCCCTTCCTCCAGCACCAGCAGAACTCCACTGCATGCAAGTCTGGATCCAATCTACGGGATTCTTTGGCTTGAATCCAAATGAGCACGCGTGTGAGGGCACTTTTGCTTGCACAAGGGAAGGTGTGGAGGAAATCACATTATTACTGAATTTCTTCCCTCCAGCTGTAGCTCCCCACACTGCGTCGAAATTTGTTCCAGAGATCTACTGATCCACAGGAGCAACTTTTTAAGGGAACTACAGAGGGGACAAGGAGGCGGGATATCCCCATTCCACAAGAGGAACACTGCTTACAATTTTTAGAATCCAATCCACTTTAATCTAGTAGAAAAGTTTGGTTAGTAAATTAAGAGTCTAGTCCTAAGCTTGTTTACTTAGAAGCAAGCCCCACTGAGTCTTAATTGGACTTGCTTTGTAGTAAGTGTGCATAGATTGAAAACTTAATTACTCTTTATTTAGCTAGATGATTTGAGAATCATCTTGTTAGGAATATGTGCTTCTGCTGAAAAGAATGTATACATGATATTAATTTGCATTCTGACAACAGTCCATACTACTTAGTGCTGCTTTGGCATTTCTATTTGCTGCCCTTTAATTCATGTACTACAATCTCTCTGAAGCTATGCATGAGCTTGTTATACTGAGCATTTTGAAAGCTTCTCCCACTGAATTCTATCTAGTATTAAAACTTGGAAAGAATGCATGGAAAGAAAGGCTTTTAAAATTATAAACTAAAAAAATTCTTTTAATCCCTATATAGGTCAGTCGGATTCATTTACATGAGCATAAAAAGGCTGTTTGCTGCAGTTATGATACCCACTTAAACAAAAGAACAAATCAATTGCTGCATTTATCAATCAAGGAACCACAGCATAAATCAATAAGTCTTTGAGCAATTAGAAATACATGACATTTACTTATGCCTCAATTCACTTTTCATAGTACCCTTCATTGCATTATTTGAATCCCTGAAACCAGAATATGTCCAGGTAGGATACCTCATAGGGCCTTTTGCCCCCTGTCTAGGAATATCGGTCAGCTTGGCATGGGCAACTAATTTTTATTTAAGAGGAGCTGAGTGCAGAAAGACAGAATGGGCATGACTTGCCGAGTACCTGGATGGTACAGATCACCTGGAAGCTGGGGGAGAGCCTTTCTCCACTCACCAGCCAAGACATGGATGGGTTAAATGCCCTTTAGCAGAGGATCCTCATTGATTCATGTTGGATTCCTAAAGATGACTGCTCCTCGACTTGTCCCATCATCCCAAATTGATTTGGGAAGAGCTGCGGGCTTTTAACTAATGCTGGATGTGGTTTCAGGAGGGATCAGAGATGTCAAGTTACATTCCCCTGACTAATACCAGTGTTTGAATAATGCCCCAATCCTCAGATGTTTGCTTTAGCAGTAATGGCCTTATCCCTGGAAAACAATGGGCAGTGTTCTAACTTCCTTGCCAGCAAAATTTAATGACAACAGCTGATTCTGTTTCCTATCAAAGTAATACCATGCAAAAAGACTGAAAGGATTCCTAACTCTGAACAGGAAGCATACATTTTTGTGAATTAGCTTAGCTGCCTTGCTGTGCTGTTGTTTGGTCTGATGCTGGAAGCATGCACATTTTCATGCAAGAAATGTAAAAGCTCAAAATAACTCCTTTCAGCTCTTCCCTGTCTATGTTTTGTGTTCTTTTGCAGTTCTTATCGCTGAAGCTCATGCCTTTAAATTTTGCTTGAGAAGTGTAGCTATTAGCCATTTTTCTCTTTCTGATTACGTGGTGTGAGGTTCCTCCGTTAACAGTGGTGTCTTGTAACGTTATACAGTAGCTACACCACCTGACTCTCCACGACCTCCCTTAGCTCCTGCCAAGCCTACACCAATGCGAAGAAAACCTTTGCCACCAAACACTGTGACTGGTAAACCTGGACGCTCAGGTATGTTGTCTTCCCAAGCAGCAGTTTTAATAGGAATAAAGGAAGCTACCTTATACTGAGCCAGACCCCTGGTCCATCTTGCTGTGCTGTCAACACTGGCTGGCAGTGGTTCTCCAGGTTTCAGGCAGTTTTTCCAGCCCTACTTGGAGATACCGGGAACTGAACCTTCTGCATGCAGAGCACGTGCTCTACTACGTACCGTAGCTCCAGCCCAGGACCGGTGCAGGGCAGTTTGGCGCCCTAGGCTAAATTATATTTAGCGCCCCCCCTCGTGCCGTGGGGGGGGCTTCGGAAAGCAGCCCTGCTCTGCAACCTCCCGCCCCCCCCGCCGCCACCGGACCCCCCCCCCGCACGCTGCCGCTGCCGCTGCCGCCCCCCCACCTACCTTCCCAGTCCGACGCCTCCTCCGAAAAGGGACCCCCGCGCTCTGTTTTTGGCCGGGGGAAACCAGAGCAACAGGGCTGTTTAAGCCCTGTTGCCCTGGTACTTCCCGCCAAAACAGAGCGCGGGTGGGGCTCCGGAAACAGCACGGAGAAGGTAGGTGTCGGGGGGGGGAGGCGGCGCGGAGGAGAGTTGAGGCGGCGCGGAGGAGAGTTGAAGCGAAGCAAAGCGAGGTGGGGGGGAGGCGGCGCGGGGGGGGAGGCGGCGCAGAGGCGAAGCGAGGCGAGGCGAGGTGGGGGGAGGTGGCGCGGGGGGGAGGCGGCGCAGAGGCAAAGCGAGGCGAGGTGGGAGGCGGCGCGGAGGCAAGGTAGGGGGGAGGCGCCCAGGCTCGGCCCCACCACTACTCCGGGCGCACTGACCTGGCTTTCTCGGAGAGGAGGGCGGGCGGGCAGGGCAGGAGCGTGCCGGCAGCGAAGAGGAGCGCAGCGTTCTGCGCCCTCTTCCGCTACGCGCCCTAGGCAACCGCCTAGTTGGCCTAGCGGTAGCGCCGGCCCTGCTCCAGCCCCTCCCCAACAATACCCCCCCCAGTTTATGAGTATAAATCCAGAGGGCTTTCTTTAGGTGTGCTCAAGGAGTTACTTACATCCACTGGGGATTTGTAATTTTAATGGAAAACAGACTTTTATATCTTTCTCAGTCTTGGATCAAATATGATTGTAGAATATCTCACAGGCATCCAAATAATCAGGTTCTTTTGCATTCATTTCAACTATGACAATGCTTTGTAGATATCCTAGGAAATAGTGTAATGTGTTTAAACCATATCTCTCAGGTGATCATAAGCCCCAGTCACACAGGGAAAGGAAATGCTCCATTGCACACATGAGTTCTCTGCTCATAGAAAAAAAAAGGAAGGCCACTGAGCCCACAGAACCATAGACACACATAAATATTTGTGAACCACTGAATCCCTTCCAATCACCTTCACTCTTGGGCCCTCTTTATGTGATCACCAGGTAGCTGGTGAGAAAAAGCGAAAGAATATCACAGTCATGTGGGCAAGGCTGATCATGTAAATCTCCCCCCTTGATTGCTATCCCACTAGAACAAGAGTGTTGATCATATGGGGGGGGGAAGCATATAATCTGCCCCATCCACATGGTTGCACTATAGTATGCAGTGGAATGTTACGACAAAGAACCAGTTCCCACGCAACTCAATGTATGTGAAGGGTGTCTTGAATAATAATTATTCCCTCAAATGGTATTAGAATGAAACATTTCCCTAATTTTTTCCAGGCTGTTTTTTTTCTTTTGATTCTAATTACATTTCATATTAATTTAACATAACTAAACTGTGAATGCATTTATACTGGGGGGGGGGTGTTTTTGGATCCAAGTACTCTTTTTCTAAACATGGAAGCCAGTTTACATGTAAACTAGAAGCTGTACTAAATTCTAGAGGAGAAAGACAGAGAACATATAATATAGGGATTTCATATTTCTCTAAGAGAGGATATTCTAGATCTCAATATATTTCTGTGTAAGAAGACTTCTTTCTTATACAGCCTGATTGGATTTTCTTTCTTTCTTTCTTTCTTTTTTCTTTCTTTCATAACCATCTCATTTTTCTTTCCTGCATCATATAAAAATAATTCTTCATTTATACACTGTATGAAAAGAAGGGAGCAATCAAACATTTTAATAAACCTGTTTGCAGCTTCTGAATTTTTATTGGCAGGACAAGAATTTTAATATGCTCTCCCATCCATCTTTAACAATGAAAGCTGCCAAGCAACTTTTAATCAGAGCTTTTGTTATTTTGAGTATACAGAAAGGTACATATAACATCAAATAACTTGCAGCCTTATTCAGATTTGCTAAAGCACTCAAGTGTGTCTCATTCCAAAAAATATCTCACAACACTTCTTCGAGGTTCATTGAGTTACAAGACAGGTATATGTTAGTAGTTTATCTCCCATTTTGAATAGGAAGAAGAAATGAGTTTGAAAAAAATCATTCTTGTCCATTTGCACACGTATAGGTGAGATAATGAAGAGTCAGACACAGGTATATATGGTTTCAAATCAGGGCTACATTTATTGAATTGAAGATCTGCGAAGGGTGAAGTGCGATACTAACCTAGCCCGGCCATTGGCCGGGAGAAACCAATAATTGGCGAATGCATCCTAACCAGACCAGAGGCGGGATGGCCTGCCACCGTCCAGTTGCACTCCATGTGGAGCTGGAGGGCCTTACCATTGTCGCCTCCCAAAAACAAAAGAGACCGAGGGTGGGGATACAGGTGCTTAAATGCATCCCCGCCCCAGCCAAGCCCATTGGCTCCGCTGGCAGTGACCTGTCCTGCTACATGACTCCCCACTCCTCCCCCATGCACAAATCTTCTCCCCAGCCCCAAGGTGCGGGGCCAGGGGAAGTCTGCTCTGCTTATTATTGTTATTATTTTCCCAGTGGACTTTCAATCAATAATTCCACACAGGGGAAGAATGTGCATTTATTTCAGTTACATGTACTTTCGGCTTAGTTAGAGTAGAGTATGGGGTTTCATGGAAAAGGTGCTGCAATGACTATCCCCTCACCCTATACCCAGGTGGGGTGTTGCCGCCTCATCTAGTGACCGAGGACACCTGTCTCCCCTCAGGATCTGTCCCGCCACCCAGCTGCACCTCCCAGATAGCCAGTGCCTATCACCACACTGCTATTGGGATGGCTACCACCGCCAGGGCTTTCCTGCCACCCAGCCTGGTAAACTCAATAGGTGCTGCTCTTTCCCACTTATTTTTCCCACCTATTGTGAGTTTTACCCTTCAGGTATGCTGCCACCAAACCCCTAAGTAGCGTGTGTCCCTTGCGAGGCACGTGGGGTTAACCAAAGCCTTACCTATAATTATAGATGGAAAATAGGCTGTTTTCATACAAAAAGAACAAGATTTATTTGGGGAACACAGGTAGGAAATCAGGGTCAGGGAACATAAAGGATTCAGGGGTCAAATATGGGTTTCAGGCAAATACAGGTAATTAAATATTTTTCTGGATATAGCACTTCTACTCTTCTAACAGACTAATTTCTCAAACCTTCCTATCTCTCTACCTCCCACCTCCCTTCATCCAAGTCCAACAACCTCTCTCTGTCTAACCCCTACTCCAGTGTTCTCCCACCTTGGGTCCCCAGCATAGCTGGCTGGGGCATGCTGGGAGTTGTAGGCCAAAAACATCTGGGGATCCAAGGTGGGAGAACACTGCCCTACTCTAACTGATTAACTGCCCCCCCTCTCTTTAAAATCCAGTCACTCCTTCCCCAGCCAATCACACGCAAGCTGCACCTGAACATTCCATTCACTCCAGCTGTCAATCATACATCCCAGGCACACTATATACAAACCTCAGTAGGTATTTCCCCTTTACATAGAACCAGTGCTTTTTTTCTGGAGAAAAGGGTACCGGAACTCTTGGATTACATTTCCTCGGGAGTAGATGGCGATTAAATTGTAATGCAATTAATAGAAGAAAAGGTGCTAGAACTCAGTTCCGGTGAGTTCCACCAGAAAAAAAGCCCTGCATAGAACCAGAATCATCACAGGTGTGTCTTGAGAAGGGATTTGAAGGAGGTAAGAGAGGTGGCATAACACTGATTTTCTGGGAGGCAATTCCAGGTATAAGGGGCAACAACTGAGAAAGGGTCTTCTGAGGAGGCCAAAGACATTCACAGACAGCTGAGGCTGACAAGTGAAAATAATTTATTTGGTTGTAAGAGCAGAGATATAACTGGGCTGGCCAACCAAGGAGCGTGTGTAGGATCAAGGAGCAGACAGGAAGCCAGTTTAGGAATTTTACAAAGGTACCGTATTTACAGGTGATTAGTTCCTCCAGAATGAGGATGGAATGCACATTAAGAATAGACATTCCACTGAAAGCAATTAAATGTGAATAGATTGCATCCACCCACAGAGGTGCAGTCCAATGTGCAATAGGATGCATATCCAATTTATGTCCGTGTTTCTTGATTAGGGCTGAAAAACCTGCTTATGTTCAGGGATCTCTTTGGTTCAGCCTTCCTCAACCTGGTTCCCTCCAGATGTTTTGGAATTCAACTCCCATCAGGCCCAGCTAGCTTGGCCAGTGGTCAGGAATACTGGGAGTTGTCATTCAAAACATCTGGAGCGCACCAGGTTGGGGAAGACTGCTTTAGCTGCTTTCATCACATGGCTTCTGATAAAAAATAAACCAAGAGCAAACTAGAAGGCTGCATAGATATGGGATAGAAAGCAATGTCTTATTAAGTACACTTCTATCTTAATCACTTTATGACGTGAGCACCTTATGCTCAGGTGAGAATCTATATCTGCCTCTATATAGAATGAATAAAGAGGGTTGCTTTAAAAACTGAACCTCTCTTATGGCCTATGAAATGTTTTATTTAGAATCAAGGCAACATTAATTCCAACTAGACATTCAGATTCACTTTTATTTTCAAATAGGAAACGTCTTGATGCCACAGGCCTCTTCGTTTTCCACAGCATCTTCCACAGCAAAGCCTACTGGGCCAAGTTCTCTTTCAAAAACAAGCTCACCAAAAAAGCTACCTACAGCAGCTTCTTCTCCAGATTACAGTAAGAATTTTAGTTGTATATTTCTGCGTCATCGCTGTTTGGTTTGGTTTTTCTTTGTGTATGTCAAACTAGCAACCTAATCCATAACTACATGATATTTATAGCATGTACTTTTCATCTTGTACCTGCATCGAGCTGTATAGCTCTACCTCCTATTTACTGTCATAACTTTCTTAATATGAATCCAATTTGGACATTCCATGCATCAAATTATAGGAAATGAATTAGCCAACAAATATCTAATAGGCTAGAAATAGCTGGGTGGGATGGTTGTGCTAAGACCCAAATACTTTGTAATGATATCTTTACTTCAAGGCATTTCAGAATTATGTCATAAAAATTCCATTTTAATTCTCACTTCTGTAGACTCTATATATCTAGTTAGTTCAGAATGTGGCCCATTACATTTATCACCATAGCTATCAGCAAAAAGTCATTAGTACTAGTTTTGCTTGGCATATTTCCATTGGCTAGCAAAATGTGTGTTTGTGTATTTCCCTGGCTATTACAGGACATGCATGATATAAAAAGGAGAATTGGCTCAGATTTGCCTTCAACATTTTTGAGTGCTGCTATGTGCAAAACAAATGTGCTCCCTGAGGAGAAAGACAATGAGTTAAATGACTGGAGTATCCATGAAACACAAAAAGAATATTTTTTAAGAGTACTAAGGGGGGGATTTTGTATATTGCACATGAAGTGAATCCAAGAGCAATAATGAGCTCAGTCATTTGGGTTATGATTATCTTTCTTTTGCCAGTGAAAAGAGGCTTTCATTTTCCATCACAGCCAAATTCAGCAAAGAAAAAAAGCTGACATGACTTCAAGTATGCACCAAGGAGAGGATTTAAGAGACTGAGATTAAAATGAGAGATGAAATATGAGGTGTTGTGTTATTTCAGCATTACAAAGCAGAGTTTTATTAATATTTTGTGGTGGTTTTCCTCTCCTTAGGTAATCCAATGTTCAGCTCACTTCCTACAACAGAGACTGATGTTGCAGGCACACCAAGGTATACAGGTATGTCTAAAGCAGCAGCAATTATTTGGTACTGAGGAAATAATATTTAACCATATGTATTCTCTTTTGATCATCATCCAAATTTCCAGAATAATGATCTTTTAATAAGTCTTCACTATTGAAGACAGGAGGAGGATTCAGACAAACCATACACACATGTTCAAAGAATGCATGAAAGGAATTGCAGCCGCAGGGACTAGCCCTACCCCTACTTCCTACACATCCAGGAGCTATACTCTATTTTCACTATGCATTTGGCACTCATGAGAAGGGGCTCTACTACATGCATACAAATGTACAGTCATGCCTTGGATTGAGAGCATAATTTGTTCCGGAAACGTGCTTGTAATCCAAAACACTTGTATATCAAAACAAAATTCCCCCCAAAAAATGTGTACAGAGATTTTTAATTTAAGCCGTACTACAGTACTTGTATTGCAAGACGTCACTTGTATATCAAGAAAAAAAAAAAATTAAAAATTTGCTTGTCTTGCAAAATGCTTGCAAACCAAGTTACTTGTAATCCAAGGCATGACTGTAGATGTATAGAGTTTATCTATATGAGGGGAGATCTTGATTGGGCCAGGATCCCCCTATGTGTGGAGGAGCTGTATGTGCACATGCTGCCACACACGTCAAGCTCTTTCCCATGCATGCTGAATGCATGAACAGCAGGGGTGTGGCTGCTGACAGGTCGCACCAGGCCTTGCAATCCTGCAACCCTCGTCGTCATGCATTCCTTGAGCATATGAGGTCGTGTCTGAACCACTTTGAAACGTGTTAGAGAGGATGAATTACTAACCAGTGCAAAAATAATAACGTTTTCAAACATGCTTACAGAGTGTAATGTACTTTAAAATATATACAAGGGAAGAGGGCTTGAATGTGTGGCAGGGCTGCTCTGCATTGCTGTACCTTACATATTTTAGAATTTAAGCATGTTTCAAGGATCTGAGGATTCTTCTTAACATTTCAGGCAGCAGATAGTAGCTTACAAGACTAAATGATACTGTATACCAAAAAAATAATTTAACAAAAAATCCCTGTTCATTAAAAAAAATAGATATCAGGGGAAGGGCTTGTAGCCTAGCTCCTCCTCCCTGACACACTAGTTTACTGCTAATGTCTCCTTGGGGAAGTATTCCGTTATGGACAGCTTTACCACCTCATTTGCTGTTTGTAAACACTAGGCCTAAATGCTTGTGCTGTTTTCCTAGGTGACCATGTTAAGTACATGAAAAAAGAAGAAGCTGTACCATGTTCCATCACAGATACTCTCCAGCACTTTCCATCAGAGGAGGGGGAGGGCTCAGAGAGAGCCACTAGTCCTCCACAAAAGCCTCCTACCAATCTCACTGTGGTGACTGTTGAGGGCTGTCCGTCCTTTGTCATACTGGATTGGGAAAAACCACAAAACGAGACTGTTACAGGTTAGTTAAACTTTTGTCCTCTTAAAATAAGGACCCAAGCATCATAGGCCTGGTAGAAATTTGAAAAAACACCCATGACTATTCTTGTGTGATTTGAAAAACTGGAGGATTGATTGGTGTTCTTTAGGCCACTGTATTTAAGCTCCTTAAATTTAAGCCATAAATTTATGACTGATTGATTTCTATTCTTGGCCTGAGGTGGCAGTTGCATGATGGCTTCAGTTGCATAGACTCCATGTGAGAGTGTCGGACTGGGACTTGGGAGATCCGGGTTCTATTCCTCGCTCGGCCATGAAACTCACTGGGTGACTTTGGGCCCGTCACTGACTCTCAGTCTAACCTACCTCACAGGGTTGTTGTGAGGATAAAATGGAGAGGAGGAGGAGGAGGATTATGTAAGCAGCCTTGGGTTCCCTGCAGGAAAAAAGGTGGGGTATAAATATAATAAATATAAATATATGATACATAATATATAATATATTTGGGTCTTAAGGCCACCATGCTGCCATTGACAGCCATCCAGTGTCAGAACCTGACTTCCCAATGCAGATAGAAAAGTCTCAGTAAAACCTTTTCTTGCAGTAATTCCAGTAATTAGCTGTCAGCCTTTACAGTCCCAATAAAGATGCCCCAGATAACAAATTACAATATCATTCTTTGACCAGAATCAGCTCATGAGCATCACAACAAAAGACCCAATCAGCCCTGGGCTCAGTACACAGAATAAGTCCAGACAGGTGTACCAGTAAAACCAGGAAGTTTTCCAGGGTTATGCAACACTGCTTCAAGCAAAGAATCTGGTTTAAATACAGTAGAGTGGCCACTAAAGATCACTATCAGACATCGATTCTGGCAGGGAAACCTAGCTCTCAGACACCTCTGCACCACCCTCTTTAGTTGATGATGCACCTTAGGCCCCCCGAAACCTCCTCTCCTGCAGAGTCCTCCACCTCTTACAGCCCCTCTGTCAAGGTCAGGTCTCCCAGCTGTAGAAGATAAGCTGTATCAGTGCCCTTAGACTCACCCCGTCCCAGCTCGGAAGCCAATAGGAGGCCTGGTAGAACCGAATTCTTAGGCGTCTCGCTTCCCGTGGCTGGGCCTGACTCTACAGCTTGCCCCTCTGACTCAGAATTGGTGCCACGGGCTATAGCTCCCCCTGGACTGGGGCAAAGTCTCACACCCAGCTCCAAGGTAGTGGTGAAGCTGCAACTGGATCATTTTATTTTTTAGCAGGATAGTCAGGAAGACAAATCTCAGTGTGTGCATGTGTTGGTCTAGTTCTGCTTGAAATGATTTTGGACAGAAATAAATATAAATTTGAATAATTTCGCTTTATTTTTATTTTACACCCCCCCCCCTTTTGCTCATTTATTTCCTTAGTGCTTTCAAGATATTAGACATTCTTAAAATTAAAATTTCATTTAATCAATGGAAAAGATTGATCAATAGTTACCAAAACTGCAGTCACATTTACTCCTAAAACTAAGGGAGCAACCCCATGGCCTCGAGACAGCATCTGAGGGGCCATAAGATACTTCAGATTCCCAGGTCTGAGGTCAGAGACAGCACTCTGAGCTCAGAGGAGGGATTCATAGCTCCAACCCCCCTCCCCTGCCCCCTCACAGCTGGTGCGGAAAGAACCGTGCTGGCTACCTCACTGAGGTCAGGAACACAACTTTGGGGAAGGGGGGGAAAGGGGGCATCCCAGGGGGAGGGGAGGAGACTGGAGAGGCCAGGATAAGAGCTATCTAGAAGCCACTTCAGCCTCTTTCCCTCCTCCTCCAAAACGCCCCAGCTAGACAGGCAAAAAGGCCCATCCAGCTAAAATGCAGAGTGGGAGGAGTGAGGAGGCAAAGATTGCCTCCGCCACTCCACCTGCTCTGCATTGGATAACCGTAATCCTCCGAGTTCAGGGGCTTACAATAATTGTAATTGGATTGTGCCCTAAATGTAAGATAGAAGACTGTTGCTGGCAAAATGTTATTTAGGTATAGGCTACATTTTCTGTATATGTCTTTATTTTCTTTCTTTCTTTCTTTTTTTACTGAAGTGTCATCTTCTAATTAAGAGGTTTGTTTATATTTTAAATGTCAAAATTCTTATAAATGTATGTAGATTTCAAAGATCTCTTAATATGTGAAGCTGTGAAATAGGTCTGGAGACAGAATTACTCAGTCAAGTTCTTCATTTCAGAATATAAAGTTGTATCAACGGAAAATGGAGGCCCTGTTGGAAAGGACAAGTCCATTATAACTACAAATCAAACTCATTCTACAGTGGAAAATCTAAAACCTAACACAAGGTAAAACACTTTGGAAATAATACCAAGGAATCTTGCTGTAATACTGATCATGTGTTCACAAATACCGTTGCATGCAAACATTTCTACAGCTCATTTTCTCCCAGCCTTTACTAAATCATTGTAGAATCAATAACAGGCTGTGCAGACAGCAGTGGTCACTCATGAAGTCAGTTCCATTATCATTATTTCTGCATACCAAAGAGTAATCGGAGAGGAGGAGACTCCCCTCCCAGTCCAACTCCATCTCAACACATTTGAAAGAAGAGATCCCCCAGTTCAAGGACAGGCATTTCCAGAAGAAGGAAGATGAAAAGCAGTTGTGATCAGCTGCTCGCAGGGGCCAGCCCTACCATTAGGCAGAGTCTCAAGCAACAGATGCTGGGGGGGGGGGCAGGGATCAGCAGCAAGTTGCTGAAGGAGCGGGCTGTGTGTGTGCCATGTAGCCTGCCCTGCATCCTCTAAGTGAGCCTGCTGCCGTCAGATGTGCTTTCCCATTACCAATGTTGAAGTAAGATTCAACTGCCAGTCCAATTGGCTTCTGCATGTGCACCATCTTGCCCGTCACCTCAGGCAACAAAATCTCTGAGGCTGGCCCTGGCTGCTGGAGCCACTACCAGTCTGGGGTGGGGAAATCAAGCAGATTGAGTGCTCTCAGTCTTGCCGGAATTGCAAAGCAGATTTTCTTCTGGCCTTTGCCCAGTAAGCTGGAAACAATGATTCTTTGAACAGGGGGAAGGACTCCTTCCCTTGGGGATCAAGTTTCCCAAGCAGTTGGAAAGGACTGCTGATATTTTCTGTGGAAGCTTTCACTTTACACTTAGTTCAGATTCCTGAAACCAGGACAGGGTTTTCCATAGTAACTAAATTTGATTTTTTTCAGGGGGAGTGCTTTTTAACACTATGTTAACTCTACTAGGTACTTTAATCAGACAGAGTGTTAATGTGAACACAGCCTGAATGTGCACTTTTTGCAGTATAGGGAGGGATTTGGGTGTAGGGATTTTGCTTGTGGAAATTGGGGGGGAAGGTTAAGCTACAGCCCCAATCCGAGGCAGGACTTGTTGGAGGATATGGAAAGGAGTCGGTCCTATACTGGTTAGGACGAGCAGAGTTTTCCCCCTTATGCGCAGCCTGGTTATTGAAACTGGTTATCACCAGTGGGACTCGATGGCCTTGTAGGCCCCTTCCAACTCTATGATCCTATGACATCCTATGATCCTATGACATGGGTTGCTAAACCCTGCTAAAAGGGTCTTAAAGGGAAACGGATTGTCCAAACAAGGTTTAAAACTAATAAAGACATTTATTAGTTTTACTTACAGTCCGTTTATTCATATATGCAGGATGCATATAGGCAGGTTAGAGTCTTTGGTGTTAAGAGTCTGCTTCATTGGAGATCACTGGCTGGAAGCCAGCTCAGACCGTGCGTCCATCAGGTTGGAGAGGCAGAGAGAGAGAGAGAGAGACCTGGCCACAGAGAGGCCAGAAGTAGTGGTTATATTACCTCGTTGATTTAAGCAGGCAATATTACAATTTCCATCAGGACTCCCTGCAGCTGCTTTTAAACCTTAAAAAGGTTGCAAGATCTGATCACAGATCCCTCTGGAACATGTAGTTTGGCCAGCAGACTGTCGTAAATCCGTCAAGTTCCAAGATAAGCCGTAGTCGTTATCACAGTCAGAGGGTCGAAGCCAAAATATATCATTCCAAATTAGAGCAAACATAAACCAGTTCGGGATCAGGCAAAGTCATGGTCAAGGTCGTTCCAAGGATCGAAGGTACAGAAGTCTGAGGTCTGGAATGTCAGGAGCGTCCGGCTGTAGCTGTCTTAACAAACAATTGCTTCCAGCATCTGAGTGTGTTTGGGACCTGCCTTTTAGCAGGCGCTGATTGGTAAGGCTGCCCAGCTGGGTCAGGCTGCATGTAGCCTGGCCCCACCCCAAACACACTGCGGCAGGGCTGGTCTCTGTCTGATCTACTGGAGGCACAACACTGACACTGCAAAGAGATGTCCCCAGATTAATGCACAGTCGATTGCACATTTGCCTGGTGGAGCATTTTACCAGGCCTGAAGAGGAACATGCAGAGTATATGCTCTGGTTGTATGTATCCCCCGCAGGAGTTCCCCTTTGGATGTTATACCTATTTGAATTGCAGGTAGCTGTGCATTTAACTGGCAATGCTTTTTCTCGAGTCAGAATTTAGCTCCAGTCTCACTAGCCCCTGGCTCCAGGGATTGGAGGCATGGGTCAGCTCTTGTAAGAGGCAGCAGAGGACAGATAGCCAGAAGGGGGGGGGCTAGAATCAACCAGGAAGAGGCTTCTTTTGAAGTGTTCCCACGCCCCATGCCTACTCCTGTTGGCTGCTGCAATAAGTCCCTTCCTCAGTCACTGTCACTGTTAATTTATGTAGCTGCTGCCACGTAACATACCTACCTTATTCTTGATCCTGTACAGAAAGGGTGGGGGGATTAAATAAATAAATAAATAAATGAGCGAATGAATGAATGATTGAATGGATGAATGAGTGAGTGAATGAATGAGCGAGTTGATTCTTCTGCCTGACACTGGTGCTTCAGGGAATGTTCATGTTGCCCTTTACTTTTTAAAGACAGCAACAATCTTTAAACTTGCTGACACCTCCTTGCTTTTCAGTTCTGTTGGACAGCTGGATCGCTGGAAAATTCCATGGTAAAGATACAGACCTGATGCAGGTGTTCCATTCTCTCATAGCAACACATGCCTGATAACCAGTACTTTTCATTGGCTATTTTACTTTTTTTTCCCTTAGGGGAGGAGTGTTTTGGCATTGGAAGCTGGAGAACTATCAAAAATAATATTTGCAGTGTTTCAGAGTAAGGAAAAATAACATCTTACGACTTGACAAAATGCAAGCAACTAGGAAAATACAAAATATTTTACCTATAATTTGGTTCACTCAGCATTCTTCAAATTATGAAATGTTGCTGTAGTGAAAAACATTTGGCTGGATAGTCAATCAAAACAACATTGCACATTATGGATCTTCGTATTCAAAAGTCTTGGTCTTCAACAGTTGCTTTCATCTGAGGAGCTTGAAGGAATTCAAAGCCAATAAAAAATTATTCACAAAGAGCAAGATATAGAGATATAGTTGACCGACTTAAAATAATACTTGGACCATCAACAAATTTTATGCACTCCTAACAAGCCATGGCTAGTTGTATTTTTTGGCTACAATCCATTACATACTTAAGCATGCTTGAGTCTGTGTTGGAATGGACCTTTTGTAGTTTTTAATCCATCCTGGATAATGCTGGCTTAACTATCAGGCACAGTCACACCCAGATTAAATAGGAGGTTGTCATTGTTGACACATTATGTCAGCTTAACCTGATTTAGCAGCAACCATAGAATTCACCAGCTGGAACTATTGGTTAATATTTCTACATACTGCATATGCCAATGAATTATTTTCAGTAGAGCCATGCCAGAGATTGTCACATACGTATTTACTTTCCTGGGTGATGTGATTATTAACAACTGAGGTGGGGCAGAGAATAGTACTTGGCCATCATCACTGAGCAGCAATCCAGGGTGGGTGGGATACCTTTGCCAACTGGTTTCCCAAGGCAGCTGTGCAGGTATGGCTGCACCATGAAAGCTTGCAGCTGCTAACTGGCCAGCAATGCCCAGTGTTTGTTGGTGATGTCAGTGGCCCATGTCTGCACTGAGCACTACTGTCCACTTACTGTCCACTACTGTCCACTTATATAAGGATAGGAATCATGTGATGCATTCCCTCATTCACCTCTCACTCAGTCCAGGCCAGCTGGTGCCGCCTCCACCTCCTTTTCTTTTCAGGTGCCGCCTCCACCTCCTTTTCTTTTCAGGTGTGTGTGCGCACACACACACACAAACGCCCTAGCATCTGTTCCCTCCCTGCTTACTGTTTCTTAAAGGGGCCATCCGCAAAATTGCAGCTAAGCTAAAAGTTTAAAGCAGCTTGCAGGGAGGCAGGGGAGAATTCGGGATTTTGCATAACAAAGTGAGAAGCCTGTGATGTTTTCAGGACTGCCCCTGCATTTTCAGGGCAGTTGGAGACTATGCCAATCTGACCCTCTAGCACACCTCACCAACAACTGTGTGTAATGGTTAATTTCATACCTTGGGGGGGGGGCGTTCCACCGTCGCCTCTCCTCGGCGAGCAGGCCCCCTGCGATGATCCGATTCTCCGCAGCACAGAGGGGCTCTCAGCCCACTCTCTGCGCCACTCGGGCAGCCACGTCGCTCACACGGGCTCCCGTCGTGTCATTTCTGGCTGGCAGGAAGTGACGCGACAGGCCCTGCGCCGACGTAGCTGAACCCTGTTGCTGCAGTTTTGGCGTAGAAACCAGGGCAACAGGGCTTAAAATGACAGTTTTAAGCCCTGTTGCCCTGGTTTCTACACCAAAACCGCAGCAACAGGGTTCAGCTGCGTCGGCGCAGGGCCTGTCGCGTCACAGCTGGAAATGACATGACGGGAGCCCGCATGGGTGGCGCGGCGGACCGAGCAGCGGACCGAGCAGGCGGCAAGGTAGGCCCGTGAGTCACGGCGAATATCGGGGGGCTGCGAGCGGGGCCAATTTCAGCTCACTCCAGCCCCCCGATATTCACGGTGACATCCCTACTGTGTGGTTATTTCCTGTTGTCCCATCTTCTACAATACATTCTTCTGAAGGATCTCTTTGTATACTCCAGAATTCACAACATTTTGCTTTTCTTACATTTTGGATCATTCGGGATCAAAACTGGGGCTCACATTGAACTTTTGTTCTTGCTCATGGAAAATTCTCTGGATTGTATAGCTCTTGACTATGATTTTTTTCATGATGAATCTCAGATTTTCCTTATATTGATGAAAATACAATTTTAAATCTCTTTCAAATCTCTCTTTCATGCTATAACTCTCCTTTAGTTCCAGAAGAAACTCCATACATGTCTTCTTGAGACAAGAAAAATACAGGCTGTGTAATATAGCAGGACTTCCCCCCCCCCTTCAAATCCAGTTAAATTATTAGTCTCTTTGCTATCTTATTTCTGTAAATTGCCAGTCTTAAACTTAAAGAGGAAGGGAATACCAACAGGATCAGTCTTGCTGAATGCCTGCTCAGTTGAACTACTTTGACACTGAACTGGAAAATTGGATGAAAAGTTGCTTGCTTTGGGCCATAGATTAAAAGTGTTATGTTTTAACCGTTCACATTTGTCTGTCTATAAACTGGGCAAAAGGCGTAGTAGTAATAACAATATCACATTTCCATTCATACATTTATAATGATCTGTGTTACTTTTTTAAAAATCTAGCCTAACACCCATGGGTTTAGGTGAAATGTTATCTTAATTGCACAGGGCACACATAATTTTCCTGTTTCATTGCATTGTTTTGTTTTAAGGGTAGTCAGATTCACACATCGTTAAAAGTCAAGAAACTTTGCAGCAATATTCTGCAGATTTTGCAAACGTTTTAAGAGTTTTATAAGCAGACACTGAATGGAACTTAGGGGAGATAAAAAGTCAGAACTTCCTCTGCATCCATATACTAGAGGTTAACGACACATGATTGAAAATATTTTTTGTTGTAATGCTGAAAGTTTGAATAAATAAATCTATATTAGGATCTTTATCTAGTGGTGCTGCAAAATGTAAGGTTGCAATCCTGTGCCCTGTGCACTTAGAGAGTGGGGTGCAGAGCAGCTCCCACAGAGCTCCAATATATGACTATCCCTTCTCAGCACGTTGCAGCTCTTCAGAGCACACTGTGATTTGGCAGGCCATACATCTCTTGACAAGGCCTTCACATACCTGTCCTTCAAGCATCCCAGTGCCTGGTCTTCCCTAAGGCCCCCACACGTTGATCCTTTCCTGTTTCTGGAATTCCTGGAATAGTATTCTCTGAGTCTGCATGCAGGTGGACCACTTAAGGAGCCTTTGCGGGGGGGGGGGGGAGGTTTGTCATCTCAGGCCCTCTTCCCCACCTGTCTTTAAAGTTTTTATTATGCAGAAATATGCCAGAAATCACACAATGGCACATTCCATTTGATTTTAATTATTTTTAAATGGGAGTCTTGTTGCTACATTTGCCCAGTTCTTCAAATCAAAGGGGGGGGGGAACCAGTTGGTGACAGCTAAAGCTGAATTCCTGCAAACCTCTCCTTTGACCTTTGACGTAAGATTCACAGAATTTCTATCCAAATGCCCTCTGGTATGTAGGGGAATTTGTCCAAATTTACCATACATTATAATACCAAAGCTACATTACATCTATACCAATTTCCATATGTTGTAGAATGGATGGTAGCCACTAGATAGGAGTGTGTTTATTTACAATGCATACATGGCAGAATAGATGTGACACTGACCTGAGGTAAATTTATAGTGTAAACATGACCAGAATGCTAACTTATTTATTGTCATTTATCCTGGGGCACATTCAGGCTTGCAGTAAGTTATTTACCTGCATGTATAGTGACATGGTGCTGGGAGCAAGAAGATACATATGGTTCAGATAATCAGGTAACATGGTAAGGGATTTTATCATGGCCGGGGTAACATGTTGGCACCAGTTGACTGTGCTTCCATGATGTTATGGAATGTTCATAAACATTTTGCTAGGGGAATGAAGCTGGCAGCAATAGACTGTTTGCAAATAGACCAGCTTCTGTGAGAAAAGTAAAAGTTGAGTTTGGCTGAGAAAAAGCCTCACAGGAAGGGCTGTGTGGGCAAGGACTATAAATCAAATTTAGAAGAGATGTCTGCATGTAATGCAATGAAAGGGCAGGAAGCCCAGGGTAAAGGTGGCTAAAGGAAGTAGAATAGCCAATGAGCTGAAAAACAACGTAGGGGAAGGGTGGGTGGAGGAGACAAGGCTCTGAGGAAAAGGGCATAAAGGACAATTTTAAAAGGTGGTGTTGGGGTGGGGGACACTAGGGCTGGAGCTCCAAATCTTTCATTTGGAACCCTGCATCTCTGGGAAGCCATCTGCCCCACCACCCTGCTGTCCATGGGCACTTGCTGAAATACAGGTCCAGGGGCCCTGATTACCTCTGTTGCATCTGATCCCCCTGGACTAGCTGGCATTTTGCCCACATATGCTTCATCTCCTGCTGCCCCCCCCCCTTGAATCTTTCTGCCTGAGGTTTATTCCTGAAAACAAATGCCCTCTTCTCCCCTGTCCATACATCCCCTTTTACAAATAGAGGTGTCCTTAGGAGACAGGGTCCTTTAAAGACACACACTCTCTCTCTCTCTCTCCCTCTCTCTCTCTCTCTCACTCTCTCTCTCTCACACACACACACAAATACAAATACAAATGGAGAGGCAGTATATTGTTGGCAGAAAGCAAGACTGGCCCTGCCATGCAGCCAGGTGAAGTGACCTATTTCAGACAGCACCAAGGAGAGGAGGGGGATAGTTGAAGGCAGGAATACATGTCTGAATGTGGCAGCAACTCTTTTAGAAGTGTTGACTCTAGCTTCCAATTTGGGCTCTGCTTCAGGCTGCAAAATTTATTGCACTGTCACTAGAAAAAAAGGGTAAGGGAAGAAGAGTGGGTAGACAGGGATGCTTACAGGGGGGCTGAAAAGCAACCCAAACAATAGGTGATGAAAAGGAGAGACAAAAGGAAAAGGTGACTGTACTGCTTATGTTGTGCATAGACCCCAGTCATGGAAGCAGGCAGCAACTTGGTGAGCATGGTCTGCTAACTGCAGAAGTGATCTGAGTGGAGTTTTCCAGTACTGAGTTATTCCAGCTCAAAGGGGAATATTTTGGCACACACAAGAGCATGAGAGATCTTAGTTTTTGACAGTACAGAGATGCCTCAAGCCATTGGTCTTCAGTGTGCATACCCCAAACTAAGGGGCCACTATCGTTTTCTGTTCTTTTGGGGAAGGGAGGCCGAAAGGAGGGTGGTCGGGGAATAGGTGCAGCTTTTCTCACTCCTGCTGAACAAGCTGGACCTACCAAACTATGCTCTTATGTACGACTATTAAGGTTAAGGATCCCCATCTCCTTTGCATTGGACCATCCTAGAGAGTGGAGTAGGAAAACAAGCATATAGGATAAGTAATTAAAAGTGGATCCCATGTTGCAAGTTGGGATTGAAGGTGGGTTGCAAGTCTGAAAAAGTTAAAAGGTTACCACTCTAAGCCTGCAGTCCTATGCTCACTTAACTGAGAGTAAGTAGCACTGAACTCAGTGAGGCTTACATCTGAGTAGGCATGTAAAGGATTGTACTGTAAGAGACTAAGGGCACAATCCTATTCAGGTTTAGACAGAGAAAGTCCTACAACTCCCAGCATGTCCCAGCTGGGGCATCCTGGGAGTTGTAGGACTTTTTTCTGTCTAAACCTGCCTAGGATTACACCCTTAGCCAAATGTTTCCATTTGCACTGAGTGGGTATCGCATAGGCACAGTGGGTATCAAGTAACAATTGCAGCAAATATTTTAAAACATGAAGGACTGCTGTTTTCCCAGGAGACTATTTCAGCCTCATTATAGCAGGGAAAATATGAGTACAACCCAGACAAATGTAAACACTTTTAGGTCCCATGGATTTCAGTGAGAGAGCTTTAACAACCATCTTGCCCACCACTACACACACCCCGTTTGAAATTAATGGGACACATAGGTGTTTAACTCGGGCCAGGTTCTGCCATATGTGTCTGCAGAGCTCCTCCATCCAGGAACCCAAGGTACCTGGCATTATAACCAGCCACTCTTTATGGGAGGGAGAGACCCTTCTATTAGCCTGATTTGACCTACGTATATGTATTGTGCATTTCTTTGGATAGGCTGCGATGACACAGTCCCTTCACACTAGGACCAGATGCATAAACCCTTCTCAGGCTTTTAATTCTCCAAATCTTAGTTCCAGAAAATAACTTTAAACCTGCCTAGACCAAACACTTTGTAATTAACCTAAGTCCCTATAACTCTAAATACTTTCACTCTTCAGACAAGCACTGATTTCTCTCAAAACGCCTGACAGACAAGACACGAATAACTGTAAGAAGGAAAAGACAACGACCTGACTAACCCAACTAACCTAACTCCCAACTCCCAACACACACCTAACCCTGACATCACTCAAACACTCCTTATATTCTCCTCCCCCCACCCTTTCCAAGACATCACAAACCACACCCACTCAGCTCAACATTCTATACTCACTAAACATACTAATGTAGACATACACCAGGGAACTGAATTGTGGGGTTACACCACATAGGCACCTTGAGTTTTTCTGTTGGAAAAGAAAGGTGGGATATAAATATAACAAAGAGGTAAAGAAAGAAGCATCAGCCCCTTTATATATTACAGATAAAATATCAATATTTCCACCTGAAAATGAGTGACTCGCTTTTATTGTTTCAAGTTAGTGGCAACCCATAGCCCCTGCTATAATTGGTGGACCTGAGAACATCATGCAACTAAATGAAAAGCAGCTATTAGAACATTATCTAATATTTTTCTATGAGGTTTTTTTTTTTAAGATGCCAATTTAATTCCTTCTTTTCTTTCCTATGCATTTACATTTCTGTACTGTTGCATGCTTTAGAAGGTAGTGCAATTCCTTCTGTTTGCCAAGATTCCATATGGGATAGCAATTTCCTATGGAAAAAGTCCTTATTATAATATAAATAACATTCACTTAATCTGTGCAAATGCATTTATTATCATATGTAGCATTGTCGGCCTGCTAGACTTATTTGGTCTTAAGCCTATTCTACCAGCTGAAGGCAAAGGAGGCACTATACTATATAGTATTACTTGATTAGTGGATCTAATGTAGCTTACCCCCTGGGTGCTGAGTGCATTTCAGTCAAGAGTGTAAACAAAGTCCAATACTCAACTCATCATTACCCAGGCAGCTGCGTAGGCTGTTCCAAACTAATGTAGCTGAAAATGGTTTCAGGACTTTGAACCTTCAAAGAACAGGGGCAGAGCAACCCTACTGGTGAGTGGGAGATCCAAAGATAGATCCAATGCTCTACTAGACTTGTGGCATTTTTTCTTTATCTTGTCCCTTTTCATTTCTTTTTATTTGATTATTTCCCTCCTACTGGTTACATTTCCCCCAATTCTGTGGGCATATCATGGGACAGGGATGCAAAGCCTGCAGATCCAAGCCTTCCTCCTATCCTCCTCTGACACACCCACAGAATGCCCACTTTTTGCCTCTACTAATTTAGGAGAGCAAAGGACTGTGGACGTTTCCACAGCAGCTGAGACAGAGTTGGATCTCCCACTCGGAGGCTGGATCTCTCTCTCTCTCTCTCTCTCTCTCTCGGGATATTCACAACATCCAATGGCCCCTGGGACACCTTCCCAGGAACCATAGGATTGCAGCCTAATCACAGGCATAGAGGGAGAGGATACTTTGTGCTTGCTGATTTGTGGCCTGCACATTTCAGCCACCTTACATAGTCCTTGGTCCTACTTCCCTGATGAAAAAAAGATGTGTAGCCACATTACAGAATAGAAGTAGGTAAAAACCAAATCTTTGACTACTGTAACATCTGAAGTGGCCCTGAACTCACCTGTGGATCTTCAAAGCTAGTTTAAATGGTTTTGTGTTCACAAAAACATTTAAACAACATTGAAGGTCCACAGGTGAGTTCAACATGCAAGGAATTTCTTCTCAAAACAAGGGAGGAACACTGATCCAAATGCCTTTAACGTTCTCATAAAATATTGGGCACTCAGGGCCCCTTTGATATAGAAATTTGCTTGTATCCTACATATACACCATCACATGAGACCCATGCATATGAGTCTAATTTATGGAACTCTCTCCCCAGTGACCTCTGCCATGCCCCTTCTTTGATTAGCTTCCGCCGTGCATTAAAAACGTGGCTTTTCAGGCGGGAATATGGGGTGGGTTAGGATTTTTAAGTTTTGTACTGTTTTTAATTGTGTCTTACACTCTGGTTTTGTTGTTTTTTCTTGTATTTTATTGGACTGTACATTTCTCAGAGTGGCCGGATGACTGGCCAGATGGGCGATTCAAAAATATAATAAATAAATAAATAATTTACTGTGTATACAGCAAGATGGCCTTACTAATTGTGCATTTCAGTAGCATTTATACATGGCAAAATAAAGCACATACAGTATGCATTTGTTTCATGTGATAGTGTATATGGAGAGTGCATGCAATTTCTAATACAAAAATTATACCATGTAGGGGGGGAATTGTATTTACATGGCACTTTTTCTTAGTGCTCAAAACATTTCACATATATTATCTTAGTAATCCTTACAATAGTCCTTTAAGGTAGACCAATATTATTGCTTTATGTGAAATGCTTGATATTCGGAGTCAGGAACAGAGTGCATTTTCCCATTTTCTTCCTAGTTATGAATTTGTTGTGATCCCAAGCAATCCACTCGGTGAAGGTCCAAGTAGCGAATCAAAGCCATTTAAAACTGAATCAGGTAAGAGTTTAAAATATTGTATCATTTAGCCACAAGTCTCTTTAGCTCTTTACAATTCTTAGCATCTACCCCTGTAGGGGAAAACAGCAAAGACAAAGCTACCCAGGTGTATGCGTCAAGAGATCATAGCATCTGCACAAGCCTTCCATAATGATAAGTTCTTAAACTGGAACCTGAAAGTGCTGTCAAAATGCAATTAATCTTTTTTATTGTTATTATCATGAACCAGAACAGTGCTGTTGTGGAATTTCTTTTATCAAAAGAAGCAACTCCCCAACCACGTATTCAAGTTTAAAATGCCATAAAAAGGTTTACATTTTAGGTTGACTAGAAGCATTAGATACACAATGCTTTAAAAAGTACCACCCTGAAGGAATTTGAAGTAGTCCTTGAGGGACTACTTCAAATTCCTTCAAATACTTCAAATTTAGGCAGGAAAAAAGGCCTACAGCTCCCAGCATGCCCCAGCCAGCAGATCTGGCTGAGGCATGCTGGGAGTTGTAGGCCTTTTTTTCTAGCTAAACTTGCATAGGATTGCACCTTGAGTATCTTATCTGTTTAATGCCAATTCACAACAGTTATGTCCTGATTTCAGACAACATTATAATTGTACAGATTATAATTCATGTCAACTACAGGGGGGGAAATGTATCTAGCATATTTCTGAAATGCTAGAAATTATTTTTCAGTCTGACCCAGTACTTGTATGTGTGTTTTTTTCCTTAGCAGACCCAAGAGTGACTGAGTCCATTCCAAGTAAGTCCTTTATGCATATCATATACTTAGCTGAGAACATTTTTCTGAGGTGAGATAATGTACCTGCTCTATGACAGAATGGATTTGGAGGAGAAAGGCATTTTGCACAGGATTTTACGTTTTCAACCTGTGCTGTTTGCAAAGAATTCCTGCCAGTCTAAATGTTTACCTGAGAACTGCCCAATCCACATGATGTGGTGCTCCAGTGCCTCAGGACCAACGGGCAGAAATGCGCCAGGCACAGCTCATATTTTCTCAGCCCTGTCATTAAATTAAAAGACAGACTTGCGAAATGAATAGGCTGTTTCTCACTTAATAAGTGATTTAACAGAGCACACAGCAGTGTTCTGCCACTGTGCTATAGAAAATATGCCATCGGCTTCTGCTGATGTTGGACGGCAGTGAAAAAAGCTGCTATCAACTTATATTGGAGAAGTATACGTATGTTCCTTATAAGGTCTTTTACAAGCAGGGAAGGATCCGATATAGTCAAAAGGGATACGTTTCTACATTTAGGAGACTCATGTTTAATACTGTGTAAAAGTGTTATTTCTTTCTTTGGCATCTTACTATGTTCATTACATATATCCTCTCTGAGCAAAACATTTTCCTTAGCAGTTATTTTATTTATTAGGTCATTTTTACCCACCTTTCAGCCCACAAAGGGGCCTCCAAGGCAGCTTACATCACCAATTAAAACGTAATATAATTAAACAATAAAATGAAGAAAAGGCTAAAAAGCAGAGACAGATAAAATAACAGGAGAAACAGGGGCAAAAAAGCTTAACAGAATCCAAAACCTTGGTGAAATGGAAAAGTCTTTACCAGACAAAAAGTCAATAAAGAGGGGCCAACTGGACTTCCTGGCATACAGAGTTCCACAATCTGGGTGCCGCAACAAAAAAGGCCCTTTCACTCATCCCATATTTCTTTCATATTATTTGTCTCTTATAATACATTAAAGGCACAATCCTATGCATGTTTAGACAGAAAAAAGGCCTACAATTCCCAGCATACATACCCCATGTTGGCTGGGGTATACTGGGAATTGTAGGCCTTTTTTCTGTCTGAACATGCATAGATTGCACCCTAATGCTCTTTACTGGTTGGAACCTATAAAAACCTGGAACTTTAAATTAATGTACAAATCAATGCTATGTCAGAATTAAAGTACACTGAGCATATTAGGACTGTTACTCCAGCCTAACCCTGTCGCCTGTAAATAGATGAAGTTACTCCACATTTGCACGAAAGAGTTGTGATCAGAAATTGGTGCAAATCACTCACCACCGGTGTAGTGTCTGTTTTCAAACTAGTCTGCTCACCCAGTACCCTTCAAGGGGCATATGATTTATGCTAATATCCCATATCCTGGGATATCTGAAGGGCTGGCCACCTTCTCCCACATGAACCTGCCCATCACTTATGATCTTCAGAAGCCTGTCCTGCAGGTAGGTGCCCCTGTCCTCTGACGCCAGGTTGGTGGCTACGTGAGAGAGCTTTTTCTGTGGTAGAACCCAAATTATGGAATTTTCTTCCCAAACATGTTCATGTGGCACCAACTCCATTTTCCTTTAGGTGCCAGGCACAGTCTGACCTTAGATGTTTTTTGGGTTTCGGGTGGACAACATATGGCCTGCAGGCCTCATGCACGCCCATCCCCTGGTGTGCCCCCCTACCACTGGACTTCTGGGAGTCTGGTGGTCATTTCCTTCACTTGACCCACCTGAGGGCCACACTCCTGCAGCTGCAATTCAGTGACAGCAGCAAATAAACCACAATGGAAGGCTAAAACAGCCAGATTTTGCTTGTTTTCAAGCTTCCCCCCCCCCTCTCCCCACCACTGAATTTGGTGGTGCAGCAGCAGGAGTGCAGCCTAGGTGGAGGGAGCAGGGCAAAAATGGCCCCCAAACCTCCCAAAGTTGCCCACCCCTGGCTCAGAGTTTTGGGATAAGCATTTGAGAAGGGATGCTCACAGAAGGGAGCGCCCCTGCCATAGTACAGCTAGGTAATTTTAGTCCCTGGACTTAATGGTCTTATGCCTCCCCCCACATTAGTATTTCTACAATTCTGAACACATAATTAAAATTTCTCTTCTCCCTCCTACACACACACACACCCCACCACCACCACCACCATTCCATGCTTTACAACTGCTTCTACATTCCTGTTATGTTAAGAGCAAAAAATAAAAAACTGTTTGCCAACCCTGATTTAAAAAAAAAAGGAAAAAAAGACATACCCTGAGCATGTGTAGTTTCTCACTTAAAACTCACTGAAATCATAGCACCATTGTGACTACTAGAACAAAATGGAGTTTGCTTCTGCATTTACAGTACTTTGGAAGAAGCACCATTTTGTTGTAGAAAAGGGTAGTATATTTTAAAGTAAGAAATAATGAAATGAGCATCCATAATTATGCCCTTGCCTGGCCAGCTTTCCCCTGACTATAAACTGTTTTTTTTTAAAGAAGAAAGAAAGAATGCTGCAGTGAACAGCATCATCCCTGGTGGTCCCCAGCATGCCCATACTGGGCCAGGGGCTGATGTTGGACCTGTTTGCTGCTGCCCCCATCATCTGCCACTGTCTTGGTGATAATTTGAGGGAGGCACTGTGTTGCAGGGCGCTGGACTTCAGCCCCAGGGTTCGGCCCTAGCTACACCACCCCACCTCTGCTCAAATGCTTACAAGTTAGATTGAGGTGCCCTGCTCACAGGACTATGGTCAACTTGATCCTATAATCCTCCACCTTCCCATTCCCTTGTCCTAAGGCTGAGAAACTTATTTTGGGGCAGAGGAAGGAGAAGGTGGTGGTGGGCACTCACAGCCCCTGGCAGAACATCTCTTTCCTGCTGGAGACTGGCACTACAAGTCCCAAAATCCCTGGCAGTAAAATAACACCTACATGTCATTTCTACCAAAGAGAAGGTACCACAGGGCCTACTCAGCTGAAGTGATGCACAGAACATCAACTTCCCAATGGGGAGTATGGGACTTGTAGTCCCAGTCCACAGCAAGTACAGACATTCCGCCAGGACCTAGGTGCACCTGTCACCACCTGCAAGTTTCTGAGCCAGATCACAGACTGGGGGTGCCAGTGGGGATTCCTCCAGGAGACGGGGCTTGGAGGCCAAGCCCTGCCTCCTGGAGGAATCCAAGAAGACTCAGTGGGCCAGATCCATGGGCTAGATTAAGCCCAGGGTCCTGAGGTTCCTCTCCCCTGGTATATGAGACCTTTTAATGGCCTTTTATCTGCTACTTTTCTTTTATCTGCTATTCTTATATGTTTTCCTCCCTATCTGTTAGTTTTGCTGTTTTATCTTGTACATGTATTTATGGTGTTGTTGGATTTTATTTTGTTTTATTAATGTGAGCAGCCTTGAGACTGTTCTAGGGTGAAAAGCAAGGTAGAAATTGCATAAACTTTTTTTTAAAGTGGTAGTATGTTCTTATCTCATTTTCACTTAATTCCAATATTTATCTCACACACATATGCTTGCACATTACAGCCAATAGTTTATGTGTTTATTCTTTTACAGTGGGAAAAGATGCAATTTGGACTGAAATCAAATTTAATTCTGATACCTATTCTGAATGCAAGGGGAAACAGTATGTCAAGAGGACCTGGTACAAGAAATTTGTCGGTGTACAAGTGTGCAACTCCCTTCGATACAAAATTTACCTCAGTGATTCACTTACAGGTATGAAATCGAAGGAAGTTTCAATGGGCTGTCAGCAAGTAAGCACATTGGATGGCCGGTTGAGTGAGCTGGGATAGGTCATCATGTAAGCAGAGCAGCATGTCAATGCTGATATACTGAAAATAGCGGATTCCCTTAGCAGATGGTGTATAGCATTGTTGCACAAAGCAGTTACAGTCATGTGAAAAAGAAAGTACACCCTTCTCGAGTTCCATGGTTCCACGTCTCAGAACAGAAGAAAAATCATCGGGACCGTAGCAAGTCTCAAAATTAGGTAAAGACAACCTCAGATGAACAACAACACATGACAGAGTACACCGTGGCATTATTTATTGTACAGAAATACAGCCAAGATGGAGAAGCCATGTGGGAAAAACTAAGTACACCCTTACTGCTGCCACAGGTATGAAAAGGCTAAGGAGCAGCCAGGTGCTGCTAAGCAAATGCCCTTGATGAATTGATCATCAGCAAGTGTGACCACCTCTATAAAAGCTGAATTGTCAGGAGTTTGCTGGTCTCCAGCAATCAGGTGTGTGTTACCACAATGCCAAGGAGAGAAGACATCAGCAATGATCTTAGGGAAGCAATTGTTGCTGCCCATCAATCTGGGAAGGGTTATAAGGCCATTTCCAAACAATTTAAAGTCCATCATTCTACAGTGAGGAAGATTATTCACAAGTGGAAAACATTCAAGACAGTTGCCAATCTTCCCAGGAGTGGACGTCCCAGCAAATTCACCCCAAGGGCAGACCGTGCAATGCTCAGAGAAATTGCAGAACATCCAAGTGTTACATCTCAGGCGCTACAGGCTGCAGTCAGCAGGTGCAACGTTAAAGTTCATGACAGTACAATTAGAAAAAGACTGAACAGGTATGGTTTGTATGGAAGGGTTGCCAGGAGAAAGCCTCTTCTCTCTAAAAAGAACATGGCAGCATGGCTTGGGTTTGCAAAGTTGCATCTGAACAAATCATAAGCCTTCTGGAACAATGTCCTTTGGACGGACGAGACCAAAGTGGAGCTGTTTAGCCATAATGCACAGCGCCACGTATGGTGAAAAGTCTAGGGATGTAGCCGAGTAGCCCGGATGTAGCCGAGCAGCCCGAACTGGGCCTGCTCGTGTCCGCCGAGCTACTCGGCCACCGCGGGCTTACCTGCAGCAGGCTCTCTGGAGAGCCTGCCTCCCCGTCCGCTGGTCCCGTCGCGTCCTTCCGGCGCAGAGGAAGTGATGCGACGGGACCCCTGCGCTCTGTTTTTGACGCGGGAAACCAGGGCAACAGGGCTGTTTAAGCCCTGTTGCCCTGGTTCCCCCCGCCAAAACAGAGCGCGGGTGGGGCTCCGGCAGTGGCGGAGGCGGCGGAGGTGGCGGCGTGGAGAAGGTAGGCTGCGGTGGGGTGGGGGGGGTCCGGCGGCTGCGGTGGGGTGGCAGGGGGTCCAGCGGCGGCGGCGGCGGCTCAAGCGGCGAGATTGGCCGCTGCCGCCTCGAGGGCCGAGCCAGGAGCGAGCCACGAGCCGACTCCAGGCTCGGCCCCACCACTAGACTGAAAACCAAACACAGCATATCAGCACAAACATCTCTGACCAAATGTCAAGCACGGTGGTGGAGGGGTGATGATTTGGGCTTGTTTTGCAGCCAGAGGACCTGGGCACCTTGCAGTCATTGAGTCGACCATGACCTCCTCTGTATACCAAGGTATTCTAGAGTCGAATGTGAGGCCATCTGTCCGGCAGCTAAAACTTGGCCGAAATTGGGTCATGCAACAGGACAATGATCCCAAGCACACCAGCAAATCTACAACAGAATGGCTGACAAAGAAAAGAATCAAGGTGCTGCAATGGCCCAGTCAAAGTCCAGACCTCAACCTGATTGAAATGCTGTGGCGGGACCTTAAGAGAGCTGTGCATAAACAAATGCCCGCAAACCGCAATGAACTGAAGCAATGTTGTAAAGAAGATGAGTGGGCCAAAATTCCTCCACAACGATGTGAGAGACTGATCACGTCATACCGAAAACAATTACTTCAAGTTATTGCTGCTAAAGGTGGTTCGACCAGCTATTGAATCATAAGGTGTACTTAGTTTTTCCCACATGGCTTCTCCATTTTGGCTGTATTTCTGTACAATAAATAATGCCACGGTGTACTCTGTGGCTTATGCTGGCTCAGCTTGTCTGAGCGTGGAAAGCTAAGCAGGGTCAGGCCTGGTTATTACTTGGATGGGAGACTCCTCCTCTAGTTTCCTGCATTGAGCAGGGGGTTGGACTCGATAGCCTTGTAGGCTCCTTCCAACTCTATGATCTATGAAATCTATGTGTTGTTGTTCATCTGAGGTTGTCTTTACCTAATTTTGAGACCTGCTACGGGCCCAATGATTTTTCTTCTGTCCTGATACGTGGAACCATGGAACTCGAGAAGGGTGTACTTTCTTTTTCACATGACTATGTGGTGTGGCACTGGACAGTGACTGGGTATGATGGTCAAGCCTATGTGCATTCACCTATGTATGCTCAAGAAGCCTTCAGCCATCACAGAGCAAGCTACCTCAGTATCCTGTTTTAACATTTGCATGTGACATGCAGAGTGGTAAGATAGGTTGCTACTGTATCTTCTTCATCAGCACACACCACTCTATACCTCAACACAGCTATCCATTCTTACAGGAGTGGATTCTAGGGTTGTTCTAGGGCAGTGATGGCGAACCTATGGCACGGGTGCCACAGCTGGCACGCAGGGACCTCTCTGTGGGCACTCGAGCCATTGGTCACCAGATCGCAAAAAGACTGAACCCTTCTGCAAAACACTAATGATCCTGTTCTTTCTCACAGTGTGGAACAGAATGATTTTATTCTATTTTTATTATTTATTTATTTATTATATTTATACCCTGCCTTTTTTCCTGCAAGGAACCCAAGGCAGCTTACATAGTCCTCCTCCTCTCCATTTTGTCCTCACAACAACCCTGTGAGGTAGGTTAGGCTGAGAGTCAGTGACTGGCCCAAAGTCACCCAGTGAGTTTCATGGCTGAGCGGGGACTAGAACCCGGATCTCCTGAGTCCCAGTCCAACACTCTAACCACTACGCCACACTGGCTAGAATTCACACTAGAATTCCTGTTACAGAATTCTTTTCTACATTATCACATTTAAAAGATTTTGAAGAATGATGCACAGAGCATGGCTTGGATGTAAAGCCCTAACAGTTGACCTGGGTGCTGCATGTGTTGCTCTCAAACTAACGGAGTATGAGCCAAGGTTTGACAAATTATCAGCATGCACGCAATAGCAAAGATCACATTAATTGTGCAAAAGCATGCCCAATGCAAACTTTTACCTAATGCAGTGTTTGCAGTCCAAGACATAAAGTGTTTAAAATGTGTTAAGCACTTTAGTTTTCTTGTTTATCTTGCTCATCCTAGTACAGGTTGACTTTTACTTTTACTAATCCGACACCTGTAGAAGCAGGGAAAGGACCCGGGGTAAAGCTTGCCCCATACAATTTCAGTCTGGCATATAATCATATTACAAGTTGAGAATCCCTTATCCAAAAATACATGTGCCTAATTATTTTAAAAGTTTGTATAAATTCCCTTCAGGTTATGTGTACAATGTAGTACTATAATAATTTTTTGAGTTGATTTTTTTCCCAACAAAAAACTGTATGTATAATTGAAAGCTCTGTTATTGTGTTTTTCTTTAAAGACAAAAGATGTTAATTAGTTCGGACAACTGTATGAGTTGTTTTTCTAAAACTAAAACCTCGGTATTCAGGTTTAATTGCAGTGTTGGCACTTTGAAATAAATAAGTTGGTTTTGTGTTGCAGTTTGGGCACTCGGGCTCAAAAAGGTTCGCCATCACTGTTCTAGGGTGTTCTTTGTAGGATTCTTTGAGACAATGCCATATGGCTGATTGATACTATCCAAGCCGAAGACAGGGCCCCACATGCCTCAGTACCTATGCTGCTCTCACTGGAAGCAAATGTGCATGTATTAATCATACTCCATGGTTTATTTTAGTGTCTTTACTAATGTAAATATGCCAGCACTGGTCCTATAAAACAGCAGCCACTACTGATCTCATTTAGCAAACCTCTAAGTAAGCATTTTGGTAAAATGGCAATTACAAAAATAGAGAGCCGTTTAAATTTTGAGTGTTGCCTTCAGTGGTTGTGAAAAGAATCCTGAAATTTTAAACAACTTCATTGAGCCTAATGTCAGTCCAAAAATGTAAGCACTGGGAGCCATTTCCTACACCAGAGCACACACAAAAAGGATGAGGGCTGTCATAGATTAGAGTGACTTAGCATGCCTGTCACTTTCAGAATTGCTTAGGGGACCCTTTCAAATATCCATGATTATGATATAGTGGCCAGATTCTCCTTTGTGGCTACATCAGGTAGGTGTCACCACCCTACCACACTGCTTTCTTTATACTCAGCAAATAAATACTCCCAGGGTATCCAGAACTACTCAGCTAACATGAGCCTATGCAGTAGTCCCAATCAATCTAGGAGCTATGGGTATGTGCAAGCAGGTTTCCATGAGCCTATCCATAGTTGGATGTGGAAGTGCACACACAGATGGGTATGTGAGCTGCTCACATGGAGTGCTCTTCAAAAAGACATGATTGCGCCTATCAGTGGCTTTTGGGCAAGCAGGTAACTAGATTTAGCCCATGCCACCCCAGTGAACAGCTAAAGTGACACCATTACAGCTTTTGAAGGGGGTTTCGTGCACAGAACCAAGGCTGCTGTGTGTGCACAGAATTGAGCAGGGCCAAAATGCTTTTGACATACAAGTGGCTTTGTAACCCACTTCCTATTTGTTGTATTAGTTATACAAAAGTTACTTTGTTATATTGTAAGGTTTTATGTTTTGTAAACAACCTGGCTCAACCAACTGTTGGGAAACATTTATTTAGGAAAAATGCAACAATTTCAGCCATATCAAAAGAAACATAAAAATAGCACTTGAACAGTTGCTCTCATTTTGTGTTGATGGTAAGCTGGGATAAAGGTTCTTATATTAAAGGATGCTAAATCTATAGTCACCTGAGCCATCAGAGGGTGAAAAAGCCTTTTTGAGCTTGGCAGAGATTGTCACAAGCCAGAAATACTCCTGAGATGGTCAGGTGGATCCAACTAGAACTATATACCCATATAAGCAGGAATGAGTTGTCCACACAGTCCCCCTACTTCAACGTTCTCCAACCTGGGGGTCGTGACCCCCAAGGGGGTCGCGACGTGTTTCCTGGGGGGTCGCCAGCCAGGGTGGAAGCGAGTAGCATTCCTGTGCCCCTTTGCTGTTGGCTGGAACGACTATACTGGAAGGAGGGAGGGGGAAGGGGAGGGAGGGGTGGGTATTTTGCTTCAGAAGGAGAGAGCGCGCGCACATCCACACGTGGTGCTTTGTGGGTAACAGGCATGTGAGCCTTGAGAAGGAGCCGCTGCCTGCAGACAGTTGCCTCCAACACGCTGCTGCTGCTGCAGATCTCTGCTCTGCAAGAACGAGTTGGAGGAGGCTGGGCGGATTGAGCTGAAGGGGAGGTGGTCGTGGCAGCGTCCAGGGGCGAGGGGAGGCTAAATGGGGCGCAGAAACCACACCAAATCAGAAGCCTCCCTGGTTTCTCCCCCTCTGCTTCGCTTCTTTCTTTCTCTCTCTCTCTCCCCCCCCCCCCCCGTGTGCCGGTCTCTTCTTCTGTTTTTGTTGTCCCCAGGCTTGCTTTCTCTTCCTGTCTTTCTTTCCCCCTTCTCTCTCTCTCTCTCCCCCTCCTCCTTTTCTTTCCCCGCTGCGGCTCCCTCCTTTTTTTCGCCGTCCTCCTGCTGCTGCTCTGCCGCTTGCCCGTGCCTTATGCTGCTCCTGTTTCTAAGCTGCTTTCTCGTACAGCACATGGGGCGATAAGGGGAGGAGAAGAGAGGGGGTTAGGGAGGGAGGTGGCAGCCGCGGCAGCGCTGGAGAAGGTGGGTGGGGGGAGGGAGGGAGGGAGGGAGGCAGAAAGAGAGAGGGGGGTAACCAGAGTGAACTCTCCCCAAGCTGAGGAGCCCCCCCACTAGCCAGGGAGAATGATAAAAGGGGTGGGGGTGGGGGAGGAGGAGGAAGGGGGGCTGGGGGAGCAAAAAAATTAATAAATTTTTATTTAATAATAAATATCAGAAGCAAAAAATAAACCAGAATTTTGCATGCACGCGAAAGTAGAAATTGGAGAGGGTGGGGGGGGAGAGGAGATGGGGTGTGGGGGGGAGAGATAAATTTTGCACATACACACAAAAAAGAAGGTAAAGGGGGAGGGGAGCAAAAGGGGGAGAGAGAGAGAGAGAGAGACACTGTGTGAATGGATTTCATTTCACTTGCTTCTGTGGCTGTTGCAGAACTATTTTTAGCTGTCCACAGCAGAACAGAGAGCCAGGGTGGCGTAACTGTGAGAGTGTTGGACTGGGACTCAGGAGATCCGGGTTGTAGTCCCCGTTTGGCCATAAAACTCACTGGGTTACTTTGAGCCAGTCACTGACTCAGCCTAACCTACCTCACAGGGTTGTTGTGAGGATAACATGGAGAAGAGGAGGAGGAGGATTATGTAAGCCGCCTTGGGTTCCTTGCAGGAAGAAAGGCGGGGTATAAATAAAGTAAAATAAATAAATAAAATGTCTTCTCCTTTCTGATACAAAGCTGGCTAGTCAAATGATAAATCCGCTCACTCACCTGCTCCCTGTTGGGCCCTATTTCCACCAACATCCAGAGAGAGGAAGGGCAGGTGAGCAAGTACAACAATAGAAATACAAAAAGAATTGTATTTTTTTCATGTTTTTTCTTTACCCCATCAAAATGCAAATTTATGCAAATTCATGCAAATGTGGTGGGGGGTCCCCGGTTACTTTGCCATTACAAAAGGGGGTCGAGACTCGAAAAAGGTTGGGGACCACTGCCCTACTTGATCCACCAGCCCTGGCTCCACATGCAGAGCTGTGTAAAATATGCTGCAGCCAGGCCAGTCAGCTGCTTGAGACAGGGAACAGTGAAATGGATTTAGCCAAACACATTTTATAGGGCTACATGCATGTAATCCTGCATGCTGTGCATGTACGCTGTTGGATTGGGGCTGATCTGATCAGTTTTCGGGCTCTGAGTTTTTTAAAGAAGCTTGCAAATGTTTCACTCACTAATCCTTTTTTTAAAATGGGATTTAAATTTTATTAATCTTTTAAAGGTGTTCTTAATATTTTCAGGTACATTTTATAATATAGGAGACCAGAGAGGACATGGAGAAGATCATTGTCAATTTGTGGATTCATATTTAGATGGAAGGACCGGGCAACAGCTTCCGTCAGATCAACTACCTACCAAAGATGGTACGTTGTAAAGGGTTTAGGTGCGCCCAACACAGTTTAGGGTGCAACCCTATTTGGTTGATGCCTGCTGGACAGACACCTCTGATCTCGGAGACTTCTAAGAGTCCAGTGCCCCGCTGGGCTGCTGCTAACAGGGTAGGAGGCGCGAAAAGAGGTGATCTTTGTCTCTCTGTCCTGCTCTTAAACTTTTACCACTAGACAGGGCTCCGAGCCTGTCTAGTGGAGTTGCGCTGGTGAGGGCAGGCTGGGACTGGAGACGCCACAGGATAGTGTATCCTGGTCTCTCCCTCTCCCTCCCCTCCCTGCCCACCAACACACACCCTTTCCCCCCCTCCCCATCTTTGTCCAAGGTTGTGATGCCAACCTTGGAAGAAGAGCCACCACAGAGCTTTCTGTGGCAGCTGGGAGTGGAGTGGGGTTGAAGATCTGAGCAGTGATTTTCACCTCTGAGGTCATAGCCCTGTCCATGTCTAGGGGCCATAGGATTGCACCCTTACCCATGTACTTGTGCTCTGAATCAGGTTTCCCCATCTAATCCAAAGGAACTATTTCCAGGAAAATACGACAGTACCAAATACCTACCCGAGCCTCCAAAATGTAATTATCTT
Organism: Shinisaurus crocodilurus; assembly: GCA_021292165.1. Lineage (NCBI taxonomy): Eukaryota > Metazoa > Chordata > Lepidosauria > Squamata > Shinisauridae > Shinisaurus > Shinisaurus crocodilurus. The sequence goes on along the minus strand of CM037878.1, from coordinate 244,543,954 downwards.
GTCAAATTTCTGACGTTTCAGTTGCTTTAGGATTATTCTTAAAATAAAAGCTTTTGAATCATCATCTTTCAACAGCTTTTAACCATAAGTATGATCTAGTTTACTTTTTAGCCATTTGAGTAAACTGTGTACAACATTTATCTACTCATTCAATTTAGAAGCCACCCTACCAACAATAGTTCTCCAGGTGCTGTGCAAGATAAAACAATGACCAAGTTGTTTTTTTTAAATTCACAATTACATAAAGTATCATTTAAATTCAGCAAAAACACTGCTAGAATTATTTTTTTAATGACTTAAAAGAGAACAAGAGAATAAAACAACATATAATTACAGCATTTAAAATAGGGAAGAAAGAATAAAACATATCACAGAGGTAAACTAATGCTAAAACTCAGCATAATAAAGGTTTTCTAAGTCCTGGGGAAATTAAAAGGTGCTTGCCTGGTGCAGAAAAGACACTGAGACTGCCTCCCAGGAGCCACTGGATAGTGTGGACCTTCCGCTCCATCCACAGGAAGGTCCACGGGCAGAGAGAAATCTACCCTCACAAACCTCCCATTTGTGGGCATGGAATCCTCTGCAGTCCTTGCTGTTCTGCTGGTGGTGCTTTGAGATGCCAGATACAAAGCCTTCCCATTCCCCCAACATACCTCAGAATGGGATGAAACTTACTTTCCCTGCAGCCACCCCCATACAAGGCTTTGAGGGCATTCCACAACCAAGGGGCCCACTGCTGAAAAGGCCCTATCTCTCGTAGCCACCCATCATAGCTCACTTGGCAGTGGTACTCAGAGAAAGGCCTCAGTTGGTGATCTCAAGGCATGGGTAGATATATATGGGAATAGGCTTTATCAAGATTGAAGACCCAAACCATGAATGGTTTAAAGGTTAAGACCAACCCTTTGAACTGGGCCCATAAACAGACCAGGAGCCAGTAAAGATGGCAAAGCACTGGCATATTATATAACACCCAGTCCCAGTTAGCACTTTCATATAGACATACTCTCTATGAAGTTCCTGGACTATTTTTAGAGGTAGCCCCACATACAATGTACTGCAATAATCCAAACAGAATTACTGTTTTCCTCCCATCAAGGAACCTTTCTGGTTCATCCTGGATGGAGACAGTATTGAGTTAACAGATGGATTTTTTATTTTCAAAAATGGAGGATCTGCAAATGTCTGAGACTTTCTTCTACCCAGTGGTCCTAGGAACACTGAAACCTGAAACTATCACATCACCTGGCAGAGCCCAATTTGAATGTCGGCAACCCCTTCTCAATATCATTTTAAGACTCTGGCATCCAGACTATAACATCTAGTCAGCCTTTTCCCCACCCTCATATCTCCCTACTCTCAGCCAACCTTTTTGTAACATCTAGCCTGATAATGAGATCTGGAGATCTCAAAAGCTTGCACATTTTTTATCACAAAAATAATAAAGGTATTACGCTATGTGGATTTCCAAAGAGGAGGCTATTCTCTCCAATAGCAAGATAAGATTATCACAGACAAGCTCAGACATGGAAATGTGTCATAGTATTATAGTTGTCATGCTGAAATCTAATGACAATACTGTGTTAACTGTTCAATAGCATTGGCTGCTTAATTATAGTTGTCCAGATTTATGGATCTGTTCCAGGAAGAGTTAGAACATGTCATAAAATGATGTCTTGGGAAGCTGGCTCCCTATTAGTCCCTCATGGTACCATCCATTTTGAAGGACAGCACACCAATATGGGATGGGATTGAGCAGTACACAGCAAACACAGGCAAGATGCTATTGGTATGCCCTTTAAAAAAATAGTATTTGGAAAACCACTGGCTTAAGGTAGTATTGTGCAGACATGGCATGCTTTGATGGTGTTCATTTGACCAACTCTATGTTGAATGGTTAATTTAAAACAAATTATACTGACTTTTTTTTTTAATGACATGATGTGTGTTCAAAGTACACTGCTATTTAGACACCATATTCAGATTGGCATGTATACACTATGCAATCCACCATAGTCACTAAGCAAAATTTGTAATCTTGAACCTCCTATACATTAATACATGCCAGACTCAGTAAAATTATTCTGTCAAGCTCTTCTTCTACATGTGCATGCCCTTCATACTTGACGGGGTTTGTCTTTATGCAGCCTAGTACAAAAGGTAAAGTGGGAACTGGCCTTCACTCTTGGGACATTTTCACAGATTGCATGGTAAAGTATACTTGACAGGGAACACAGCAGATCCTGCTCCCTAAGTGCATGATATACATTTGCAAACTGAATTGTGTTTAAACTTTACATTTTCAAGTATACACTTAAAAAGATATTTAGGTGTATCTAAACAAACATGTGATTCAGTCCTTCAGTGTTCAGCCTCCAGTAAATGTTGGGCTTTCCCCCATTTTGTTTTAACCAGGCTTTTTTAGAGCTGTTCGACAGGAACCTGTCAACTTTGGAAAAATAGGAGCTGAGACACACACTAACTATGTTCATTGGTATGAGTGTGGAACCGCAATACCTGGAAAATGGTAGAAGAGATTAACTGAATACTGAAAGATTGCATCCAGCTATGACTATCACAGACAAGCTCAGACATGGAAATGTGTCATAGTATTATAGTTGTCATGCTGAAATCTAATGACAATACTGTGTTAACTGTTCAATAGCATTGGCTGCTTAATTATAGTTGTCCAGATTTATGGATCTGTTCCAGGAAGAGTTAGAACATGTCATAAAATGATGTCTTGGGAAGCTGGCTCCCTATTAGTCCCTCATGGTACCATCTACATATTTTAAAAGATGTAGTTTATTATTTATCATTGTTGTGACATTTTGAGGCACCTTAATTGAAAAGATAAGAAACAAATATGTATTCTGAATTTTATTGATGCATACTGCCAAAGTTCATGTTCTGATTTATTTTCAAACACACTTAAATTATTGCAGTCAGGTTAGCTCCTAAATAACTTTTCTGACACTTTATAGATTCAGTTTGAAAATATGCAGTTCTACAACTCCCATTTGAACACTCTTGTAAACTGATGATGCTATATAGCTCTGCACTCAGATAGTCTGAATCAATTAAAACATTACAAAAATAAATATGCCATATAACCGTGTAACTATTGTGCCATGCAGACGTGTGGAAAGGTCATTGTTACCACTTTGCAGGATGATACAGCAGTCAAACTACCTGTACCTTGGGCTGAGAGCTCACTTGAGTAGTTTGTATGGGTTTTTAACTCTGTATGCCCAACTGGGCTTTGATTTATCATGGCAAAAGCAGTTTACTATGTGGCAAGATGAGTCCTGCGTGCCTGGAGCTGGCTGTTAAAGGGGTTGTGCACACCTTTTCTTGTGGCATTTACTTTATGGGTAAGTGGAAGCTATTATGTGTTCATAGACATTTGCTTCTCTACAGTACAGTGAATTAATTTTAGCTCTGGTCAAAAGATAAAATGCAACCACTTCTATATCTGTTGCTACAGCAAAGAAAAGATAGACTATTATATGCACAAACCTTAAAACTTGTGATCACTACCATCGTAATGGAGCAAAGCACCATTCCACTTCTCAAAATATTGTGTGCTCTGCTTTGGATATCTAAGTACAAAGTACACATGTACTATGTCACATGACAATTTTAAGCAGTCTTTTCCTTAACAATACACAGACTCAATCGCTCACTGCTTCCAGGGAAAGCTGCCTCCAAAACATGATGTATGCACCACTCATAATTGACACACTATACATAAGAAGCAGCCAACAGACCATCACATCAAGAATAAGTCAGGTTTACACATACCCTTGACAAGATCATACCGTTTTATCTGCGTCAAGTGTAGATCAATTGCAGATGTTAGTGAAATAGTGAGTAGAATAGATTACTGCCAAGCCATACAAAAACACCTACATTGTAGTTGTATTTAAAGCCTGATAATGTTTTCTTTATATAAAATTGAAGAGTAATGTGATCTGCTTTGTAGAATAGAAAAATAAAGGCTGTTTTTGAAAATGACTGTCCTTCCCCTCTACACAAAGTGCTGTATTTGTATTGCTTAAACATTTAAACATTATATATAAAGAGATGTAGGTTTTTGAAGGTGTTTATTCAATGTATTAAAATATGAAAAGGAACACAAGGAATAGTGGATTGATTGTTTATTAAAAAAGTGTTTAAGTACATTGCAGGTACACTGTACTCTTAATAAAGTATTTTTAATCATAAATAGTATTTGCTCCATTGGTATATTCAGCAGACACACACCAGAGGCATGAGTCCTGGAAATAAACCAAATATTTTATTGATATCTGCTTCAAGGTGCTCTGCTATCCTTTAGAGTAGATTCAGATTACCATTTTGAAATTACAGGCAGTCCCCGGGTTACAAACGAGATCCATTCCCAAGTCTGTATTTAAGTCAAATTTGTACATAAATTGGAACAGGTACATACGGTTCCCTGGCTCTACAAAGCGTAGTATACATTAAAAATGGCATTTACACAAATTGCAGCCATTTTTACGTATACTACACTATACTCTATAAACAACGTAGAGCCAGGGAACCAGGAAGTCCTGTGTGAGTGCCTCAGCTGGTGCTTGCCGGAGGCTCAGCGGTCCATTCATAAGTACGAGTTGTCCATAAGTCGGACGTTCATAACCCGGGGACTGCCTGTATAAGGGTAGGCTTTGGAGGGCAGGATCCTGCTTGACTATTCCAGTGTATCTCATTGATGGCAAGATCAGGGTGTACCATATCTTACCTCAACCATTTTTGTAATGTGAGCCAGAATATGGAAGTCTCTATCTTACATTGTCCAGATGAGGCTGTGGCCTCACAAGATGGTCTGTGCAAGTACACAAGGTTGCTAGGCTTATGACCATGTATGTTACACGGGAAGCACCAATTATGTGAATCTGTGCCTCCATATAGGACATGCACACAGAGCCACGGCAATTTGTGTATTCACAGCAGCTTGAAAAACAATTGAAGCGGTTGTACAGATGCCCCATATGCAGCTACTGACTCATACAACTGGAACCTCCAGGTGAACCTTGCTGGAGTGCAAGCCTACTGCATTAGGGTCACTAACAATCTGAATAAGGCCCATGTAGGAAAAAAAATTCATCTGGTTGTTTTTGCCTTAGTAACTTTCCCCAAAAGCTACATTTGGATTCCTTTCGATAGTGAAAAGGCTATATATAACATGTTCCGTTTAAGCAAGGAAGCATTCACTATGAGCCGGTTCACTTGATATGGCCAGTTCATCGTGGGTTATTTAATCCACGATGAGCCATGGTGTGTGCAGCCATTTTGAATATGCAGGCCCCTCTGGGCAAACCGGGCCATCATGGGTTATTTGAGGGTTAAATAATACATAAAACATACTAGTAATCGAGGGTTATGGAAGGGTCATTTAACTCTCAAATAACTCATAGTGGCCGGGTGCGCATGACATGACACAACCAACCAGGGGCTGCATATTCAAAATGGCACCTGCACACACCTGGCACACTCCATGGCTCATCGTGGGTTAAATAACCCATGAGCAGCTAGCCATGCTGTGTGTCCTCTCACCACAACCCCCACTGCTCAGGACAAGGCAGGGAACACATGAATAGGCTTTTAACCTAGTCCCTCAGTTTGGGCTCCTCCCTTCCCGTTCACTCCCTTTCACCCAGAACAGAGCTTGTTCTTTCTCTCTCCATCTCTAGTTTTTCTATACTTCATTGGTAATCTCTTCTACTTTTCCTTGCTAAAACTCGTATCTCTAGATCAAATTATTCCTCTATGTCCTCTTGCCTTTTCTCTCCTCCCATTCAAGTGCACATGCATCATATTCATTACATATACAAGCTCCACACTAGGCCATTATGCAGGTTGAAAGGTCTTTGCACACCTAGAAACATAGGAATCTGCCATATGCAGTCTCATACCATTGGTCCATCTCTAGCTCATCATCATCTATTGACTGGCAGCTCCTCTCCAGGGTTGAGATCAGGTCTTTCCTAGTCCTACCTGGAGACTGAATCTGGGATCTTCTGCACCGAGCTATGGAGTTAGACACCTAGCCTCTCCAAACATGCACAAAGAGAAGGGAGAAACCAGGGCTGCGATGTCCTGTGGAGATCCCTCTGTATATGGGATTTCCTGCACAGGGAATGACTGGGCCCCAACAGTCAAATTAAAAGAGAATTGTTGAACCCACTACATTACCTTCACTAAAATATGCATGTGCTTCTTCATTTAAGCTTGCCTTCAAGCTTGTCATGGCAAAAAAAAACAAAAAACACACTTATAGCTGTATGGATGCCTATTGCTAATTAAAACCTAAGTGACACACAGCAGCAATCTGTTTTCAGACATCGGGTCACTACTGCTCACAGATGGTGCCTGTATACGAGAGCTTCCGTTTCATTGCCATAGAGTAGATATAATGCACAGCTCTTATGTTAACAGCAGCACTTTTCAGCTGCTATAAGAATTGCTCCAAGTCATTCAGTTCACGTACTAGACAAAATACCTGGGGATGGTAAGGACTGCTTATATAAAGATATTGCTAGAACCAGCCTCAGTTTAGTGAGTGACTGTGCGTGCGTGCGTGCGTGCGTGCGTGTGGGTGGGGGTAGTATGCTATAGCCAGACACGCAGTAATCTATGCAGCAAACACTGCTCAGCAATTAAACAAATGATGGTTTGAGTGTTTTATTCAATTTCAGTGAGCATGTTACAATTTATACATCATACCTAGTTTTTAACAAGTGGGTCTAATTTAGTACAATTTAGTACATCATTTTATTAGTAAAAACAAGCCAGATTAAGTCAGCTAGATTTTCACCTAGCAGTTTAATATGGCAAGCTAGAATGTCATTACTTTACAAACATTTAGGTAGCGTTTCCAAAATCAATATTAAACTAGAGAGCCAATACAATTTAAAGCAGGAAACAAGATTCATTTGGTCATATATCCCAGCAAATTAAACAGCAACAGTGATACCATACAATATTCTGTCTTTCATTAGTTTTTATATTTCAGTTAAAGAACCTTGGAGTCTGTACGGATGGAATAGCATCAGCAGCTGCTTGGATTTACCTGGGGCCTTTCAGCAGTAGAGCATCCTTATCGATAGCCAGGACCTGGCTGGGTGTAGCCCTGGCCAAAGGGAGGACGGTTGCGTGCATAAGGATTAGGGCCACTCGGAGGGGGTGTCATAGTAGTTCCAGGCGGTGGGGTGAAGCCTGGTCTTGGCTGATAAGCACCTGGCTGACTTGGAGCCATTCCAGGTTGTGAAGCTGGGGGTACATTATAACTAGCAGACTGGGAAGCTTGTGTTGTGTAGTTCTGTGGATAGGTGCCTGCCTGGTACTGCTGGGGAGGCTGAGCTGGCAGCTGCTGAGCCTGGCCAGGAAAGCCAGGAGCTGGAGCCTGTGATGCCTGCTGACTGTATCCTTGGAACTGCTGTGCTTGTTGAGCAGCAGTCTGCTGGCTGTAGCCTGCTAAGAGATCCAACAAACAGCAACACATGTAAGTAAAAGTAACACAACAAGTTGCTTTACACATACATACATACATATAGATACACACACACACACACACACACACACAACTACATTCTTAAAAAGACTGACATTCCAGGCAAGGACTAAAAGGTATACATTACACACAGCTGAAAAAAAAGTTGAACAGCAGTTTTTTAAACCCTGAATACTACACAAAATCCAGTGCAGAAAAGGGGGAATACTCTCAATAAGCAGTGATCTAAAGGCTGACTCACACAGGCATGCTGACCATTTGCTGACTGCAGCATTGAATTATGACTTGCATATCTGAATGAGCCACAGAGTTTTCATGTTACCAGACATCATTGAAAAGCTTAGTGTTTGAGCTGTGCAAGTCAATTCACACATTCAGCCACTAGCCAACTGTAGAATAATCAAGTGTCTATACACGTGTGAACCAACTGTAAACTAAGATAGTTGAAGCGGGGGGGGGGGGGAGAAGAGCAGATATCTTCATTGTATGAAATGATTACATTATTTATGTAATTTAAACAGAATTCTTGTTTTGTGTTTTATGAAAGAATTTAGGCAAATAAAATTCTTGAGATGGTTTTTAAAAAATCTTCCTTTAGTAAAACATGCCACCGCTGAATAGATCTGTATCTTAAAGTGCCAATTCACACATATTCAAGCTACCGTATGCTTTATTCACAGCTTGAAACAATTCACACAGCTAATCTGATCAATCATATTTAGATTGGAACACAGAAAATACCTTCAGACACTACTCTCACAAGTACAAAGATGCCAACAGCAGTTTAAGTGCTTTTAACACTATGCTTTGCTATCGGCCTACTTTATTAAAAACAGCTTTTAGACAGTTTCAGATTGGCAACGTAAGAACAAAAAAGCCTGGAACAAAAACTAATAACTCCATTTATCTCTAGCATGAAAACACACCTGAAGCTACTTGCAATGAAACCTCTCCATTGACTGGAATCCTGTTAGCATTAAACACCAGATACATAACAATTATTAAAAAGGCAGGACCCTGAACACAAAAAGCAAGGACTAAAGAAAGCATTGGAGTAAATTTTGAACTCACCTGGAATTTGGGCTCAAAATTTACTATGGAAACAAACCTTTTAAATATAGAAGCACTACCAGACTTACAGTTTCAGTATGGCTAGACTGAGCTACCCCAAGCACACCTGACAAGCGGTGAAAAACAAAACCTATTACCTGATATCAACATACAAGAAGCCTTTTTAATACATGAAGACCAAAAGGAAAACAGTAGAGCTTCTCTGTAATAAGGCAAAATTTTAAAAAGGGAGCACTTTGCACAAAACTAACTTCCATTTCAAGAGACAACAGCTGGTAATAACCGCTTGACTAATAGCAGCGAAAATTTTACTGGTGTTTACTTATGCATTTGTAGGAGTTGGGCCTCAAAAGTTGTTCTGGTAGGCATACAAAACCTACACAGTCATTCATATTAAAGACAACAATAGATCCATGTTCAAGGCGAATGTAAACACTTAGATGCAAGTTTTGTTCAAATGAAGAATGTCCTAACTTTTCTGGAGCTCACCCGATTTACTGAATGCTTTAAGAGAGTATTTGACTAGTTTCACTACAGTTGAAGAGTTCCAGATGCTTTCTGGAGGCCAATCCAGGGGGAAATGAGCAAGCAAAACCTCAAGCAGGCATTTTCTTCCGATACTCATGTTAACATCCACCCCCCCCGCCAGCTTTATAATGACGCATTTTAGCTGGCTCATCATAAACACTGCTCTTTTGAGCAAAATATCTACCAAGAACAAGGAGGACTGAAATGCAACACATTCAGTAACATTTATAGTTTATCTATGGCCACTGAGGTGCTCTTTAGATGTAGAAGCACTACATAGGAGCCACTTTTCAGTAAGGCGGTCCCACACAGCTGGAGGCTGCATCCGAATTCTATATTCACATGAATGATACAACCATGTGGAAGATAGCAATGCAATCAGCCCTGCATTATTCAGATGCTACTTGGGATCAGCTACCCAAAAACCAGCTCAGCTGCACCTGAAGTGCACCTAGTATGTTGAGTATTGAGAAAAGGCCTTGAGGTCACTTGTGCAGTGGTAATACATCCCATTGCAGCCTACAAATAAACTGGTTTATATTTGAAAACTGAACGACAAAGATGTATCGGAGAGGGGTCTAAGTGACACACTCCGTACTACACAGCAATTCTGAAGTATCTACCACCTGCTTACCTGGATACTGCATACCATACTGTTGTTGAGCTTGAGCTTGCGGCTGCTGAGCAGGATATCCAGCCTGTTGTGGATACTGTTGATATATTTGGCCTACCAATTTAAATTTAAAAACTTTTTAAAAAATTAAAATATCAGCAGCTCAGTCTTACCTTCCTCATAGATTAATCTTGTGAAGTTAGGAATTTTTAACAAAAGAGAGTTACTACATCTAGCTGAACATCTTTTCCTGAAGTAAGTTAAATTTTTCTCAGAAAAACTGTTTTTATTTGATGTAGTAAGAATTTAGCTATTTTTCTCCCCCCCCCCAAACATTTTCTTTAAGGAAAAAACACATTTGTTATCTGAATGGTTAACAAGAATGGTATAAATGCTTGGGTAAGACGCTGGGTTTTGGTTAGTAATTTATCAGTGAAAGGGTAGAATCAAGGGACAAGTAGAAAGAAGGGAGGTTTTTCATGGTTATTATTTTATCCTGCAAGCTGCTCTTCCTTTACATAGCTGATTGTTCATAATACAAGTCCTTATGCATGCAGTCCTATGCAAGCTCAGGTAGAAAAAAGGCCTACAAATTCCAGCATGCCCCAGCCAGCAGAGTATTTTAATTATTTTCTTAAATTAAATTAATTTTCTTAAAACTGTAAACTCCAGATGGTAAGCTTTTTGAGGCAGACTCATTTTTGCTGTGTAGAGTACCTAGTACACATAAGCAGACACTACTTTGCAAAGTCAGGTTCTATGTGCATACCTAGGGCAGGCCTTAAGTTTTCTGGGATATTTGTTTAATGTTTATCAAATAAAGCAGATATTTCTAATTCTAAAATTTTTCAATTTTTTTTCAATGTTAGCGTCACTAAGCTCTTTTAAACTATTGCAATAATACTGCAAAGTAGCTTTCATATCACCTTGCTTGTGATTCAACACTATAGCACCCTCTAGCGTTGTAAAAGTTACACAATCAGAAAAGGCCCTTCTAAATCTGATTATGCATCCTACCTACTTTTGTTTAGTGATGATGCTAAAACAACTCAAGCAAACCTTTCTTTTACCATGTTTTAATGGAATGCCATCAACACACATAGCTGCTTAAAGAATAGCACAGAAAACAGGTCCCCATCCCCAAGGAGCTTACAATCTAAACTTTGACAGTGTGAAAGATGGGGGAGGAAAGACATGTGTGATTGATGTGCGCAAATGCAGTTACATGTATTTTAGGCCTGTTTACATTTGGGAACAAAGATTAAGGGGATAAAGTCACAGTTTTGGCAAGGAATGTGCATTTGGGAGAGATCTAAAGGTGGAGAGAGACAAGACACAGGTAAATGTTCAAGGAAGGAGTGGCAGTGAGAGATCATGGTCTGAGTAATTTAAGAAAGCAAGAGACTTGCAGACAGCTGAGAATGGTATTGCTGAAGGAGCAAAGGTTACAGGCAGCATCATATCAGGAAATCTGGGCAGGACAAGGAAATACACTGTAAGCAGGATAACGAAGTGCAAGTATTGCTCACCTTCCATCTGACCAGTTTGTGGCTGAGCTCCTCCATACTGCGGCTGCTGTGGTTGAATGCCAGGTGGATGAGCAGCAGAGGATGAAGAAGCGATGCTATCGGGCGTTCCTGAACGTTCTTCTGCAGGGGCACTGGGGGGTCCTGGGAAAGAGAAGTACTCTGACAACAGTGCAGACACAGAAGTAATCTCTAACGTTTATTCATGAGTTTATGTATCATCTTGGTTACAATATTTAAGAGGCCTAAAATACAATAATGTACGTTACTATGCAAGTCTGGAATTCAAAATCCTTAATTTTGTTGCAAAATGTGGCAATTTCTTACAGTAACACAAAGACAGTTGCACAAATTGGTATGATTCCCAATGAATTTCAAAGAACCCCATCAAGGAGGACTAATTTTCCTGAATAGAAATGCTTAGAACAAAAAATTGTTTGTTCAGCTCTTTCTGTTTGGCATCTTAATTGATACTTGGTTTTGTGCAACTTTTCAGTTTCTGGATTGCATATTTTATAAAGGGTTCAGTGACTGGTCTCAGGGCAAAACTAATTTTATTTCCACTGAGCTATGGCTGGCTTTGTATAAAAATACCTACTTTGATAGCTGTGCTGTTTGGACAGTAGCTTCCTTTCCCCACCTTCATTAGAAGTCAGAGCATCCTCCCAGCTACACAAAAACATTGCAGTCTAATAAGCATGCATCTAATGACCAATGCAAAGAATCCCGCAAGTGGTGTACCTAAGTGATACCTAGGTTCTAGGTTAGTCATTTTTATATTATACAGATGTTAACTTTTCAGAGACTTGGAGGTAATATGGCAGAGCTGTTATTACCCAGGGCGATTGGTTCATTTTTTTTCTTCTTCTATAGTCTTTGGTCAAACTAACATTAAAGAGTTTTATACATTTCAAAGAAGTGCCTGGAAAAACTCCCAATGAAACCAAAATTGCTGCAATATACATGATTTTCATAGGCAGGTATTGGAGTTAAGCAGGAGTGGCCAATTTGTGGCCCTCCAGATGTTTGAGCCCACAACTCCCATCAGCCCTAGCCAGCATACACAACAGGGAGGGATCATGGGAGTTGTGGCCCTCTAGATGCTTTAGCCTACACATGGCCCATCCGTGGAGTAGAGCGACTGAAATTAATGGGACTTAAGGTAGTTATGACTAAGCCTCATTTAATTCAATGGGGTTACTCTAAGCATGTCTAGATCCAACCCATTAAATCAGTGGTGATGAGTAACTTATTCTCCCTCACTTCCACCAAAGCAGATTTTACAGCAGCACACAGTGAACAATGTATCCATATCCCCTAATTTCCATTAACCTTTATGTTGGTTTTTTCTTCCCAAAATATTACAAGACTACTTGATGCCCAATAGCAATTCTCTGCTATTTCAAAATCATTTTTATACCATGATTATGAAGGAGGAAAACTTAACAGGCAGGTGTTTCTGCCTCTGCCATCCCCATTATATTTTTTTACACTTATTAAGCTTTCAGTGTCAGATCAGGCCTACTGTCACTAAAGGATAATTACTCCTGTTGCTCTTCAGGAATTATCCACAGCCACAGAAGAGAGCATTCCGAATATATTCAGATTTTATAGAGCCAGAAGGCCAAACTTATACAACCCAAGGTCAGTCCTGAGCACATAGCAAACTCAAACTATGCGATAGCTGTCATGAATTGGTCATCTGACTACTTCATGACAGATCAATTTTCATCACTCAAATGTACAATCCACGTGGACAGCTGTAACATGCTTAGTTTGCCTTTCACATGGCTAATTTTGCATCAAGCAAGCCAGCCCAACAGAACTATGAAAGTATGGCCAGAATTCCATTTTCTCTTGCGAATACACTTTGTGTTCAACTTATAGTGATTTGTCCTAGAACAAGAGTAAGCTACTTACTCCACAGTACAAGACACCTCAGAAAAGTATTGTTTGCCAGGGAGTTGCAATCTTCTCTCTATATAAATTGTTAACATGCATCTGTCAGCTGCCAGGTAAAAGCTTCTGAGCATGTTTCATTTCTTCAGTGAGAACATATGAGGAATTTGCCATTTCACAGTATAGGTCTGTTTGCCTCACACTCACCCCCCAACTGAGTTCTCTAGTGTGGCACTGGTAACCCTGAATATTAAAGAACAGTTAAGAGTCTAAAAAAATATGAAAAGATTACATTCGGAAACTAATTCTATTTTCTGGTTTCTTAACTTTTCAGACACACTGCACTCCTTCTCTACCTGTGCAACCACAAGAGTGGGGTCTATACTTCTATAACAAAAAGAGATACCGGTAATATTCTCAGAATTTAAGTCTGTCAGCTGTATCTACCCATGGGCTGTAGTGTATGCTCTATCCATAATATAGCACATTTAAAAATCCTGCAATAGTATTTTCCATGTACATATGGTACACACACTGTGCAATAGAGCTCTGCAAATCTTGATATAACTTTGGTGTCATCAGTATGGTGTGACCTAGTACCATATTAAGCAGAGGCCTTCAGGATGTGAGAGCTGAGATGTGTATCAAGTCACCTAATCACTTCTGCAGCTGACAGGAAAATAGTCTGAAGTGGAGCTATGCTATTGATACAAATGGAAATATGGTGTACCATTCAGTACTGCCATATCATACATACATCATTTCAATCAACCTAAGATCATGTTGTGACTTGGGTCTGGTTTAATGCCATGTACAGTGGCTTAACGGTCAGTGAATATTTTTAAATGTAGTAACATAATTTAGTATTTCCTTCATGTTCATTCTACAAGATCCTCATGACGTATGGCCGATTCTGAAAGGCTGAAACTTCAACAAGGGTTTCAATAAAATATATATTCTTACCCGACACCTGATCATCTGCCAGCCCAAATGCTGACATGACATTTTTGTTGATTTCATCTTGATTTTTTAATGGATCAAAAGCAGACATACTTGCTGCTATAACTTGAGTAGAAGGCTTGACAGTAGAGTCAGTAGTAGCAGGCTTGTCTTCCCTACCCTCTGCAACATCTGCAAGACAGAAGGAAAATTTTAGAGGCTTTGATTGGCTGGTATAACAAAGTTTTAAGGACTAGCCCGGCTTGTTTGGCATCCTCAAGGGCCACATCAGAAATTTTGCCATCTTCTACTACAGATGTCTAGAAAAGCTCCCCTCCTTCAGCTGTCACCGCCAGCAACTATTCCAGCAGGCTGTACAGAGGGAGATGAGAAGGGAAGCAGGGTCATTTCATCATGTTTTATGTTGTCCTCATTGTGCACAAGGATGGTACCTTCTCAATTAAAAGAATGGGAAACTCGTGCATGGACAAGCCTCTATGCATATATGCAATGGCTCAACAGCAGTGCATGGTTCCAGTATTTAACAAGTGGGTGGGAAACTGGAAGGAGTCCAGAGGTAGGATAACATTGGGAGTAGGCCCTTCCCCCCAACATCTGCCAGACCCCTTTCCTGAGGCACCATCAGAAGACAGCTTCTCTCGGTTTCCCGACTGTAGAAAGCCGGAGAGAAAAAATGCAGACCAAGGCACTGGCTGGGGGAGCACTTCTTCAGTCAGCAACTCAGTCATCTCTCCCTTTCCCTCTCCCTTCTCAGAAGGGGCAGGGCCTTCTAGCAAGTGCAGTAGGCTGGATGGGGTGGCCTAGTAAGCCAAATTCAGGCTGCAAACCAGGTTCTCCGGCCCTGATTTAACACATACCACCAGACTAGACAGTATAGAAACCCTGGGCTCAAAACACCCAACAGATCGCCCAGTTCAGTCATACCCTTCTCTCCAGAGCCAAGAACCACTCCTGACCTCTCCCTAGGAACATCTGGACTGGGGTGCGGGGGAGGAATGTTCAACAAGTTATTTCATCTTACTGCATTATAGTAGCTAACATTACAAAGGTATTTAAAATGACAATTCTTAAGAGCACTTAGTGTGCAACATGACAAAGGCCACAACTTCTTATAAATTTATTTTAAAAATACCCTACTTTTATTAATAAAGCTTGCACTTTTACTCCAATGAGTTTGGTTTGTATTCAGCTAGCTATAGTATTTGGATTTTTAACCAAACCCATAACAAAAGCTACAAAAATGGCAGCAGAATTTAGACACTTATTTTTCAGAAATGAACTCAAGTGACAAGCAGAACTCCAGCGGAAAAAGGATACGTGGGTTTCTACATATGCATTTGTGGCACGTGTGCACACACGCGCACAGTGGCAAAAGTTCAAGCAATACTTGACAGCACGTTTGCCAACTTACCATTTTCAGGGAGGCTGGTAGAAAGCCCTGGCTCAGCAGGTGGCTCTAAGCAATCCAGCAAACGATTCACTTTGTTGCGAAGCTCTATCAGTTCTCGACGGAGGTATTTTACCTGATTGGATTCTAGAGGCCTTGGCTGCCCATTAACTGAAAATAGATATTATAACAATGAGTTTTCATGGCACAAGGGTTGATTTCATAAGACACTGCCTCACTGTAAGAGTTTAAGTGAAAACATTATGTAGATCTCATAGCCTTATTCTAGCCAATTCTACACACTGACCACAATTTGGTCCGTTAAAATCGAATGTGCTTCTCCAGAGCAGCAAATGGTTAGAGCTGCTTATACTTCTCTGAATTGCCACAGGAATGAATGAAGGAAAATTTATTACCAAGGAGAATAGGTGGGGGGGATCCCTTAAATATACCAATTGCCAAGTGATTCCAAAAGCATTTGTACTTACCAAACAGTGTCAGTTTCAGTATCCTACTGCACTGAATTGCAAAGGAAAGGTCGGAGCTATCAAAGATTGTTATAAGATCTCCATCTGTTAAGGAGAATTAACAGATGAATTAAGAATTCTCCTTAAGGAGAAATAAAACAGATATTTTATTTCTTGTATGCATGCAAAACAATAGTGGTTAGATGTAAACACAACCTCCTCCCCCCCTGCTCTGAATTTAAAAGTCCTATCTGCAAGCCAGAAAACTCTTGCTGCCTTGTGAATACAAGGTCTCAGCTAGAGACTGTTTATATGAAAAGCACCTCAAATCAGAGTAAGGAGCTGAACAGCTGAGAAAAACTGTAAGCAGATGAGATTAATCAAAAACCACCACCCCTCCCCCTTAGAGCTGTTGGCATGAGTAGAAAAGAATAACTGCTAATGGTTTCTATAGCAGGAGCATAGGAAGTGGCCTTATACCGAGCCAGACCATTGGCGTAACCCAGTACTGTCAACACCGACTGGCAGCAGCTCTCCTGGGTTTCAGGCAGGAATTTTTGCAGCTCTACCTCGAGATGCCCAGGATTGAACCTGGGACCTTCTGCATGCAAAATATGTGCTCTAACACTGAGCTATGGTCCTTCTCCTACCTCTAATCAGTCTTTCTCCAACATTCAGTTTACATTAAAAAAATAAAAAACAATAGTGGCATCACCAACATGACACTTGTGGATTGCTGTGGCGGCATGAGTTAACATCTGGCTGATGCCTGATTTTGCTTCCCCTGGCTTTTCAGGGTTTGCAACTGATTCTTTCTATCTGTTGCTCCTGTTTTGTTTTTAGACTGATCATTTTTTAAACTGTTCATATAAACAGTTTCTATTTTAATGGAAAGATGGGATATAAATGTTTTCACACACACACCCCAACCTCGGAGGAAGTCGAATTGGATGCAGATAAAAAAATTGTGTCATCATTCATTTTTGCTGTACCACGCCAGAAGAATAGTGCTGAGTTAACCAAGAGAGGAACTTGTGAACAGATTCATTCATTAAAAAAGGGATTTTAGTTACGGTAAATGTAAAGTTGGAAACAACTTAGTAGACATCATGACTTATAAATTTAAGACTCTTGATAACTGCTATAACTTTAGGTTGCACACTCATGGACAATGCCCAGCATTATTTGGCCTCTCCTGTCCTAATACTCTCAGGCACGTCCATCTGCATTACAACACCATCCACATCACAGTTCTCGGAACCTGTTTCACAGTGCTGGGTGCCTTTGCCCCCACCCCGATGCCCCACTATCCACTATCACTCTGGAGTCCCCAGGGAAATCTACAATTATCTCCCAGCAGTACCTGCATAAAGCACAAGTCTATTTTTTCCAAGAAATTCTAAAGCAGAAACACACAGCACTGTTTTTCCTAAATGAGCAGCTAGAAGCAAGCCAATTTCAAGTGGAACCAAGTCAGGAGCCAAAAGGTGTGCTCAACCTCAAGATGTATAGTAACATCAAGAAAAGCCAGGAAGCAGGCACACTTGGGGATTGCTCAGACAGAATCCACTTAGGGAAGTGGGTGTCAACATGCTCTTTCTTCCACTTAAACTGGGGCAGGTACAAATGTAAAATGTGCCCTGGGTTAGACTGCAGAAACAGGACAGACTTGTTCAACCTTTTATTTCAGGTAACATTGGAGTAGCATTTGTCCAGGAAGGACAGAGAACACCAGAACAAATTTTAATACAAGTACAATCCTGGATTTTATTTTGTGCAGAAAAGAAGGGTCCAATGTTGAGCTAGAGAAACCACTAGAGAAAAGTATAGGTTTCACCAGTGGATGATGGCAAAAAGTGTCATTATATTTTAGAGTGCAAGTAGTACTGGAAATGAAAGGAGATACTGCAGTGTTAGTTGGTCAGTACCTCAAGAACACACACAGTTAGCTTTGCACTGTAAGCATTTATAACTTTTCATAGCATAGTGCTCCACACTGTGGTATTACTACCAGGCAATGACCTACAAAAATTTCCAAGCTTATTCAATGCCGGTCATATTTCTGTAGTTGCATATTGCAGCTATCAACAGAAGCGATTTAGTGTTTCAATACATATATAGCAGCCAACACATATATAGAAGATATAAAGCTTGTTTTTTCTAGTTTCAGAACCAGACATAAGAGAATTCAGATAACGTGTAAGGGTTACTTCAGTGTTATATTACTGCAAAGAGCTGTTTCGGGCTATGAAAACTGTATATACAGGTCCAGAACAGGCATTCATTGTACAGATTGATGTCCCTTGGGAGGTACAAGCCAGGTGTCTGGACTGGCAAAGCTCCACTATCCCCCCTCCCAACTCTGTGGTGGGAGCCTCCAGCACAGAAACCTGTAAGGGATCTCAGGGCTGCTGCCAGCATTCAGTTATGACAATTGCAGCTCCCTACCTCCCTCTGTTAACACCAAAATCTATCATGTCTGAGGTGTTCCTTGCACTTACCTACTTCCAACTCCTGTGGTTTTGTAAGTCATGGACAGCAAAGCTCTGCCCCCTTCCCTATGCTGAGAAAGATACAGTCTCACTGATTCCTTGAGTCTTAGTGCTGCCTCTCTCCCATCTCTCTAGAGCAGGGCTCTCTAACCTTGGGTCCCCAGATGTTGCTGGCCTACAGCTCCCAGCATACCCAGCCAACATGGCTAATGGCAAGGTATGCTGGGAGCTGTAGTCCAGCAACATCTAGGGCCCCAAGGTTGGAGAGCACTGCTCTAGAGGTTACCACTTCTTTAGTTCGAAGTAAGTATCTGTCCTGGACTACTTCCAACCCTTTAACACTGCATAGGCCAGAAAAAGAAGAGAAGTGGTCCATAACCAGAAGAGCTGAAAAAACCCGAGCATATTTCTGTATTATGTAACATTAAAATTTTGAAAAAATCCCACCTTCATCTTTGTATTTTATTGTGACTTCATCGTTGCTCAGAAGCTTTCCCCTGAAAACCCTTTGCATCATTAGCACTAATTCATCATAGGTGATATCCTCATTGTGAATGGGAATTCTCCTAATATCATCACCCATCTGAGCTTTAATTATAAGCTTTCCACTCAAGTCCAGTTGGCCATTCATGGTTAACTCTGGTCTTCTTACAGAGCTATTGGGGAAAAAATAAATGTGCATTAATATCTACTGTGAAACAAATAAGTGGATTTATTTTATCCAAAACACAAGCTTTGTTTATTAGATCTGGGAGGGGGAGAAGCACAAAAAACCCAGAAAATGTTCTTGAATGGCAAGATATGACAAAGAAAAACACACACATGTGCACCAGGTATATTATGTAAAACAGCTTTTAAAACTTTTAACAATTCCAGAACTCTAGGCAGTGGGAGCGGAGGTGCGAAATGACAGAGACAATGGCAGTTTACAGAACTATAATCTGTAAAGAGCCTAAGATAGAGTGCAATATTTATTAGCAGAATCCATTATATCACTTAGATAAAAAGCAAGAGGTAGCCATGTTAGCCAGCCATGTTAGCTCCCATCAGTGGTTCATGCCTTGGTCTCCTCTCGCCTAGACTACTGTAATGCGCTCTACGTGGGATTACCCTGGAAGACGGTTCGGAAGTTGCAGCTGGTACAGAATGCAGCAGCTCGCCTGGTTAAAGGCTGCCGCCGGCGTGATCACATCACTCCAGTGCTCAAAAGAGTTGCACTGGCTACCAGTTGTTTGCCGAGCCGAATTCAAGGTGTTGGCGTTGACCTTTAAAACCCTGTACGGCTCCGGTCCAGTTTATCTCAAGGAGCGCCTCCAGCAACATCAAGTAGGCCGCTCAACAAGATCTGCCACGGATGGCCTTCTCCCTGTCCCATCAGCCAGAGAAACCAGGCTGGTGGGGACTAGGAGGAGGGTCTTTTCTGTGGCAGACCCCAATTTATGGAACTCTCTCCCCAGTGACCTTCGCCATGCCCCTTCCTTGATTAGCTTCCGCCGTGCATTAAAAACGTGGCTTTTCAGGCGGGAATATGGGGTGGGTTAGGATTTTTAAGTTTTGTACTGTTTTTAATTGTGTTTTATACTGTGTGTCCCCCCCCCCCCCCCCCGTATTTTATTGGATTGTACATCACTCAGAGTGGCTGGATGTCTGGCCAGATGGGTGATTCATAAATATAATAAAACAACAAATAAATAAATAAATAAATAAGAAAATCCAAAATCCATATTACCTTACTGGAATAACCAAAAGGTCACAAAAATGTGCAAGCTTTTGATATCTCCACATCTCTTCATCAGGCAAGATGTAAGAGGAGGTGACATGTTGCCTGATGAAGACATCCCAAAAACATTTTTGTGACCTTTTGGTTGGCCCAATAAAGGTATTACACTAATATGGATCTTAGAACTTTTCATAAACTTACACTGTAGTAGGATCTTCAAGTGCTAATATCAAGAGATAATGCATGCCAATATAGCCTACTATTGTCTGCTACTCTAACTCTATGCTCCCTCATGGTAGTCCAGAGGCACACAGTTCCAGCTTACAACAGCTGTAGTTAAACTAAAGAATAGTGGTGAGAGTGTTGGACTGGGACTCGGGAGATCTGGGTTCTAGTCCCCACTCGACCGTGAAACTCACTGGGTGACTTTGGGCCAGTCACTGACTCTCAGCCTAACCTACCTCACAGGGTTGTTGTGAGGATAAAATGGGGAGGAGGATTATGTAAGCTGCCTTG
Organism: Shinisaurus crocodilurus; assembly: GCA_021292165.1. Taxonomy (NCBI): domain Eukaryota; kingdom Metazoa; phylum Chordata; class Lepidosauria; order Squamata; family Shinisauridae; genus Shinisaurus; species Shinisaurus crocodilurus. The sequence goes on along the minus strand of CM037878.1, from coordinate 244,523,241 downwards.
GGTTCCTTGCAGGAAAAAAGGTGGGGTATAATATAATAAATAAATAAATTTAATGGATAACATTAAAATGCTAGTCTGAACTATCACAGCTGAGCACATTTCAAAACGCCATCTTTGGCAGAAGAATTGAATACAGTACTGAGAATGTTTTTAGACAAAGCAACATCACTGTGAACTTTAGGACACCTTTCGCTTCCTTTATCAATACATTTATTTCAAATTGAGTATCAAATGTGAAATGTACCTCTCTTGAAGTTTATTGAATAGCTGGGCAGATTATTCCTTTTACTTTCAGCTGGAGGTCAGATGTCCCGCCATACAGTGCTGAAGAGTTAAATATAATAGGCAGCAGGGTATAGAATCTGCATCAGAACATCAAGATAGCTTAGATTAGTTTCAGTCTATGTCAGAATCCAGAGGCCTTCATTAGCAAGCATATACACATATATACCAATCTATACAAAAGGCAACTTACATTATAGAATGCTGAAAAGCAATCTGTTTTTATGAATTATGTATACTGTGGAGGATAGATATTAAGATCTAGGGGATAACTTCAGCTCAGCAATAAGCATAGCAGATACAACTAGCTCAGAGATTCCATTAAAGAAAAGTGATTTCTAGAATATGATTCCTACTTCAAACATGTACAATTAAATTGCTGAAACTCTAGAGTAACATGTTTTCTGAGGCAGATTATTGCATTTTGCTGCACTCTACAATACCAATCCAATACAGTCTGGACCAGATAAAAGTGACATCTGTCATCAGCATATTTATAACACAAGTTTTTTCAACACTGCAACCTAATGCTGTGAACATAACCAGGCAAAGCTGTGCTTACACATGCAGTTCTCTCCTGTACATGCATGCCTTTCTTTGAATCAGAAGGAAAGTCTATGTTTTCCACACAAAAAACAAAAAAACATAGTAAGGCAGTGAAGCTGGACATTTCTTGGACTATAACTTGAAGAAGACCATTGTCAGTTGCTTTATATAAGAACTGGAGAATTAAGATTATGATTTTAGATTCAACTAGTAACTTAACCTTTTTGTTTTTTTAAATGGCACATTTGTTGAATAACATTTAAGTTGTGAAAAAAAATTAAGCTGCAATGTAACAACCTTAAGAGCAGAATCTATAAACAAGTGTGGAATTCAATACCAGTTTGTGCCTTACACAGATGTCAGAGAAACCAGGCTTAAGCTGGCCTACAGATCTATTTAGAAACAATTTCATACTTGTGAAGTGAGCACCCTCTAGCACTTACACATCACCAGCTAGGACTGCTGGTGGCAAAAGTACTCTATTGTAGGGGTGTAACCATGGCAGTGCGGGGTCCCGTCGCGTCATTTCCTGCTGCCAGGAAGTGATGCGACGGGACCCTGCACCGCGTTTTTGGCGTAAAAACCAGGGCAACATAGCTTGAAATGGCCGCGATTTGCTATTCGCAGCTGTTTCAAGCCATGTTGCCCTGGTTTTTATGACAAAAACTGCAGCACAGGGTCCCGTCGCATCACTTATGGGAAGCCGGAAATTATGTGACGGGATCCATGCTGCTGGCGCGGCAGCTCAAGCGGCGGCAAGATTCAGGCCTTCGGGGGGACTGCTCGCCGAGAAAAGGTGAGGTGAGCACCCCCCCAAGGTAGGAGGTACACCCCTACAATTGTACTTTTTAATTGATTCTTGTACACTGCCCAGAGAGCTTCGGCTATTGGGCAGTATAGAAATAAAATAAATAAATATCTTTCACAACTACAAAAAAAACATGTTAATTATCTTTACAGTGATCACTTCTCTCAAAGATCCTCACTGAAAATAAAAGATTGGAATGACTAATTAAAGAAGGTAGACTTGATCAAGAAAAGCAGCTTATAGATAATGAAAGAAACACCTCATTTTTTCAAGCTTAATTCTGTATGAGAAACAATGAAGAAAACCTAAAGTTTTTGATTTGTATGTTATGCACTTCTGAATGCAGCTGGTTTGTTGGGGTGTTGCTTTTTTACACAGAAGCATATTTCCATCCTGTGCGTCTATATCAGAAATCACAGCTCTCTTCAATACTAATAAAGTGACACCATTGCACCCAACTTCACCATAGGAGTAATTAGAAAGAAAAGCTTTGAAAGGGTAGAATTGCTGGCTTACTCCCCAGCAAGATGCTTAAATATTAACAGCAGCAGAGAATTTTTTTAAAATATTTTTAAAAATATTTTTAATATGCATAATTAAACTAATAAGGATGCCTTGGCATGGTGAAGCTGAAGGAAGCTTGGATTCTTGAGAAAGTTAACAGACAGGAAAGGTGCAAGTTTCCACATCTCTTACTGTTAATAATATAAATGTGGTCACCCAGTGAGCCAGACTTAATGCAGAACTATCCCTAGCTTTTTGAGTGACCTTGGACAAGTAATCTCCCTTCCTCCAAGGCTCTCAGAAACTACAAAAATGATACTTCTCATGTCTATATCACACTTTTGAGTACAAAAAGATGAAACACTTAGATAAAGGGAGTTACATCTGTCGCAACCCTTCCTTAAGGAGTAACACCTACAGAGTGAGAAATTATAATCATTTGCCCATTCCTGCATTCAGCAGGGGGTTGGACTGGATGGCCTTATACTTTTCTATGATTCTCTAAGAGAGAAAGGAGATGGGCGTATTCTGCCAGAAGAGGAAGTGCTTTTTACTAAGGGGATTCTGGCCCACCGAGGCTTATTATTGTGACACAATTATATATGCATATATTGCAGTCTTTTAAGGTGCCACGGGGCTCCTTCATTGTTTTTGCTGCAACAGGCTACGGTGGCTACCCCGCCCCTTCTGGAAGAGGAGCTCCGAGGGTGGGGGAGAAACGGGGCATCAGATGCGGCAGCCGCCGAGCGGGCGCCTGGCGAGCCCCTTTCCCTGTCACGGGCGGAACAGGAGGGGCGCCTTCTTCCTCCCCTCGGACCCTCTGGCCCGGGTATCCCCTCCCCAGTGGGCAGCGGCTTGGCCGCTCCCATTCAAGCCCAGGCAGCGGCTCCCCCGCCCCACTTGCTCCCGCTGTTCCACCACACGGAGGCCGCGGCGCGCGTCCGCCCGCCCGCCCGCCCGCCCGGGGCCCCGATCCCCACCCCTTCTCCGCCACTCACTTCTGTTGCTGCCGCCGCCGCCGCCGTACGTGGCAAAGGGAGGCCGCCAAGGCGGTTACCGCCGCTCCAGCTGCCGGGCCGCCACGCACGCGCACTCCACCCACGACCTGACGCTGGGGATCATGGCACCAAAGAGCTTCGTCAGAGGAAAGCGGCACTGCGCAGGCGCGCACAGAGGAGCAGCCGAGCGTCAGGTTTCCGGCTCGGGAAAAGGCAACTTGAGTCGAGCCTTGCACGCATGCGCGAGTAGCCTTTCTACCTGGCGGATTTATTTTGGTATTGGTTTGTGTATTTTTGTGGTCCGCTGCGGAAATTGCGGAGGGTCCGCACAGCTCACGCTTTCTGGGAGGGGGGGAGGGAGAGAGAGAGTTCATCTAATTTTGAAGGGGGAACTAGTGACGGATACACTTACAGCTGATTCTAGCCAGAGTAGTATCTTTCAAATCAATCACTGCTGTAACAAGTCTGTGGCTCACGCTGGCTCAGCTTGTCTGAGCGTGGAAAGCTAAGCAGGGTCAGGCCTGGTTGTTACTTGGATGGGAGACCCCTCCTCTAGTTTCCTGCATTGAGCAGGGGGTTGGACTCGATGGACTTCATAGTTCATAATATGAACTATGAAGTCGTTTATTCTATGCCTGGAGGAGACCCTGAGTTCACTAGGAGTTTAACGCTAGGAGTTACCTCAGGACAGATTCTCCCCCTTGGGTAAAATTCAGAGAAAGTCATATATGTATCCTGTTTTCTCTTTCCCTATCATCAGAATTCAGTCCGTGACTGAAGGTGCAATGCTATCATGTTTAGAACCCCCCCCCCCAGTCCTGCTAGGAGTTGTAGGGCTTTTTTTCTATCTAAACAAGCATAGGATTGCACCCTTAAGGCTGCAATCCTATATACACTTACCTGGGAGTAGGTACCATTGAAGTCAGTGGAGCTTATTTCAGAGTAGACATACATACTGTGGGAAGCTGTGTGAATCTAGAATTGGCCTCCACAGTCACTTATGGACCCATCGCTAGAGTTTACACAATTTTTTTTAGAATTTCCTCTTTTTATAATTTTCTTTTTGTAATTTTATCCTGGGAGACAATCTTACTTGGTCACGAGTGATCACCTACTACTGCACCCTTAAGGCTGCAATCCTATATACACTTACCTGGGAGTAAGTACCATTGAAGTCAGTGGGGCTTACTTCAGAGTAGACATACATAGGATTGCACTGTAAATGTGTTTACTGCATTAAACTGTAAGTACAGGATCAATGAAAAGCAGGGAAGGTGGCCTTCTCCCCTCACTAAGCCCCAGAGGAGAGATCTGGAGATCTCAAAAGTTTGCACATTTTTGTGACTTTTCAATTGGCCTAATAAAGGCATTACACTAATATGGATTTTTAAAAATTATTCTGCTCTCTTATTGCTCCAACCCAATTAGAATACTGAAGTGTGGTTGGTAGTCACTCACTGATCTGTCAGGGGAACTTTTGTCCTATTCACACAACCACTTCAGCACAGGGTAATGTCACTCAGCATGTACGGAAATGGTCATAGGACTACTCTGGTATGGACAGCATGTTGAATTCTGTCCCTGTTACATTATGGAGGAAATGTGGGTTGCCTTTGTTTCTGTGTGTACCTACTTCAGCAGAGATTCAGTTAGTAATTAGCACTAACACAGTCGTCATGGTTCATCAAGCCTACAAGCTGGGTGTATCTTTTGGTCTCATCTTTCCAACAAGCCCCACCCCACTGAAATTCTGTCACAGGAACCTGCTCATCTGCTGATTTCAACATTTAACGACCTGCTCCAGGAACTGATACCTTTGGATTGGAAGTTAGGCAGGTAGCTATCAGAGACAGGAGTATTATTATTTTTTCCTGTGGTGGCAAACCGATTGTGGGTCTTCTTCCCCACACACACACTTGCCTGGATATAGTATCTTTACCCGGCTTAGACTACCCTGTTCTCTCAAGCCTTGATGGCAAATGATATGGACCTACTCAGTAACTTAACTGCTATTTCTACTGCTGTTCTGAATATTTTGGAGTTCAGGTTATATTGTTTCAATGTGTATTTTTAGACATTGTATATTGTTTAACATGAGTTGAATTTGTAAGCTGCCTTGAAGGCCAATCTTGATGGAAAGGCAGGAGAATTTTTTTAAAAAAAAACCAACAGCAAATAAATACGATCACTGACATAAATGGGAAGAGGGCATACTTTGGGCTCCGTGCAGGGCCTTATCTGATGTGAACTGGATTGTAAAACACTTTGTGTAGTAAAAGATCCCCATAGAATTTAATCTCTTGTACAACACACGTACAAAGGTCTTAGATTTGGATATTTCACAATTATTGCAGCAACCAGCATTTCTGTGAATAGTCACCAGACCAGTGTTTTAAACTTGCCTGATTCATGTTATTGCTACTCCACCACCATATTTTTCCTAGTTTATGCTCAACCAGCAAACACAGAAGCATTTCCAGTTCCAAGATATGCGACAACTCTTTAATTTCCTTGCCACTTAAGGAACATATTAAATATTTCTATGTTGTGAGTTCAACATGTGTACCTACATACCCTATAGCATGTTAAAAACAAAACACCCACCCATTCCTTTTTTCACTCTGTGTACATTGGGGCACCATACTTTTACCTGGCTCTTTATCACATGACCACAAACATTAATCAGTGTGTGCAGTAGCCCTTACACACACACAATTTTTTTGCATGCCTTTGGTCAATAATTTTCATTTTCCATGTTATTCCTGACATCCAAAGCAGCTTTCTTGGATCAAGAAACAGTCTAAAGTTCATAGTGCATAGAATATCAAAGTTCATGAAGCTATACCCTGTATAGATAATACTAATTATATTGTTGAACTTAATAGCATTTTATTGAACAAGACAGGTGACTAGTTATCCACAGCGTTCCCATTATGAATAATGGGAAATTGATAATCACTCAATGGCTACGATTAAATACAAAGTGAATTTATTATGAAAACAAAGAGTTTTCTTAAGGCAATATGACTCAGACTGGCCACCCACCCTCCAGCCTGCCACCCCGGGGCTGACACTTCCCCATGCACCTGTTGTACATGGTGGCTGTCTTATGCCAGTCCTTGCTTGGAAGTATCGCAAAGAAATAAGAGAGGTGACACTGAAGCACTTACAGGCTCTGCAAAAGTGTTAAATGTGCATGGGGAAAGATGAATAAGAAGAAATTCTGTAGACGTGATACCTCTATTTGAGAAATGTTATCTTAAAAGCATGCTTAATTTGAACTGTCATTCATGTGCTCTAAAAGTAATAAAATGGTAAAAAGTAACTTCTGAATGTTCTGCATTTAAAGTAAACTAAGCCTATTAACCCTTCATAATCACAAATTCCCATCATTAATGAAGCAACACAATTGCAAAGGCTTGTGTGATCATATTCTGGAAAATAGAGCAGCTGCCCGTTAAGAGCCCGAAGGAATATGAAGTCATTGGATGCACATTTTCTCAGGGTGTTGTCATGTGAGGCTTACAGTGTTTCCATAGAGGCTTTTATCACACCATTGCCCTGCCTCATTCACAGAATTTTATCAGGGTGGGTGGGGAGTCCAGATGCCCTCTTCCACTTGTAACCCTTCCGTGTTTTCCCACCATTTCTTCTTTTTTCTTACCATGGAAAACCCATGAAGGAGAAAAAGACTGAATAGCTGCACTGCACAATGCCTTCTCATTGGTAGGAGCCCTACCTCATTAAGTACTTTTTGCTTTCATCTGTTTGTAATACCTATTTGCCGGAATGTTCATTCATGTTGCAGATACGTCTTTTCCACCTAAGAGCATCAGGCATACACATAAAAAGCACAAGCTGATTTAAAGCCCACATGCTATGCTTTCGCCTTTCATTGTTGTCATTGACCTGGTTTGCATGTAACGCCAACCCATGGTTTATTTAAAACATGGTTTGTTGCCCCATCCATGGCCTGTCTGCAGACAATCCATCAAACCATGCTGTTTTTTTCTCAGTCCCTAGATTGTTTGTTTCCCTCCTCCTTCCCCCCCCCCACTCCCTCCCTGTAACCCAACTGCATTTGCAGCACTGACATGGAATGAGGCTGGGGTTTTTACCGCTCTTGCCTGCTGCCTCTATCCGGATAAAACAACCTGTGAACAACCCACAATTATGGGTTCACGCATAACAACAACCCACAGTTCAGCAACAAACCATGATTCAATGACAACCTATACTCTGGGTTGCCGTTACATGTGAACCAGGCCAATATGTGTGAACCCTGCACTATGGTTTAACTCTGGGTTATTAACCATGAACAACCCAGGAAGAGAACCTATGGTTTGTTGCTGGGTTGTGGGTTGTTCATGGTTAACAACCCATAGTTAAATCATAGTGCATGGTTCAGACATAACAACCCACGATTCAATGACAACCCATACTCAACCCATACTCTGGGTTGCTGACCTGGAGTAGGTGCTGACCAGGGGGGTGCCTACTGGCCAAATCCAGCAGGCACCCACCCTGTACAGTGCCTAGCACAGGCTAAGTATTTCCCCCTCTCTCCGCCCTTTGCAAGGAGCTGTCAGGTTTGACAGGTCAGGACTGGGCAGCTCCTTGCAAAATGAGATTGTGCTTTGCGGAAAGGAGCTCTTCCCACCCCTTTTTGTAGCACGACCTCATGCTTTTGAGGGGGGGGGAGATCAGGTGTCCCTAGTTGCCCTCCAATTTTGCAAGTGTCCCCCCACTGGCAGCAAGGGCGGAACCTGCAAAACTGGGTGGGGATTCCCAGTGATAGGAGGCAGGACTTCCTTTGACAAGTGTCAAACACGCCTACCCCGCCCACTGGGAATCCCCCAAAGTTTTGCCACTCCCCCAGGTGCTAGCAACTCGGGGTCAATGGCAAAATGGAGGGGACACTTGGGATTTCTGATCACCCCCCAAAAAACCCCAGGGATCCTGCTGGAAAGGGGGGGAATTGAGGGGATCTCTCCCAAAACACCCTTTTTGGCTTTATCTTTTTTTTTAGGGGGGGCTTGTGTGTCCCCCTTTTTTTAGTGGGGGTGGTCTTGTGCCCTTCCTTTTTACCAGTTCCCTCATTTTAGAGAAATTTCCTCTTTTGAAGTCAAATTGAATGTGTTGGACTTCCTTAGATGAATTCATTGTTATTTGTGAGAGTGTGTTGATCATTACCTGGAGCTACCTTACCTTATGCAGAAAGGGGGGGTCAGTTTTCTCTGGGTTTTTAAGTCGTATTTTGCTGCTCCCTTTGCTGCTTCCCAGGGTTTATTCTAAGCATTTTTTCCCCAACTGCACCAGAAGCCGGTGTAGCCCCCCACTCCCAATGCGTGAGCACCTCCCAAATTTTTTCTAATGGAAAATAAAAATAAAAATATGGAAGGGGGAAGAATAAATGAGAATGGTTAGAGAAATTAAGGAAAGAAGGAAAAGAAAATAAGAGAAGGGGAGGGGAAATGAAGATGCTTTGCAAAGAATGGGTGAGATTATCTTCCCTCCCTAAACTATAGTTGAGGACTGAGACTCCCTCCCTACAAAAAGTGTAACTGAGGGGTTTGAGAACCCTCTCCTCCGATTATAATTGTGGCGACTAAATTTATCCTTTCACAAGATGGTTGTCCTGCAAAATATGTTGAAGGTTCTGTATCCTATATTATATGCTATACAATAGTAAAGCTGTCGCAGAAGAGAGGCCCCATACAAAACGGCAGCTCAAAAACTGCATGGCTAAGCTACCCTTAACCGCAAATCTCTTGTAAGAACTTGGGAGCAAGAGTTGCAACAGGAAGATCAGGTCTGGCTTTAACACAAAGGGATCTAATTTTCATGTTACATGGTAAAACATTTGGGAATGAATCCACCAGGAACTGATGGAGAACCTTTTAGAAGCCAGGCACTTTAGTATAAGCACAGCCGGGGGAGGGCACGACGACTCTGAGTTAGGAGACAGGGGGATTCTTCTCTCTATTAGAGGAACGAAACAGACAGACACTACTGCACTGTAGCAAGAATCTTGTGTCTTATTGACAAAGCTCAAATTTGTAATGGAAATTCTTGGTTATCATCAGTCATTCCAAATATTTCCCAAGTTCCCCATCCTGGATACCATATATCAGAGAGCACTTCCAAACACAGAATGTTTTAGACAGACATGTTGCTTGAGTATGATTAGTGGCACAGTCCAAATGACAGTTGTCGTGCAAACTCCTGTATACTTTTGTCCCTCTTTTCCCCTCCAGGATTGCTTCCTGGACTTCTTGGTTAGCACAATGCCCTGCAACCAGCAATATAAGAGCTCTGGCTTTTAAATAATATGCGTTATTGTTCACTAGATGGCAGTATAAGCCCAGAAATTAAATTGTTAAGTATGACAGGTTAAAAAAAAATAACCCGGTTGATAAATACTAACGGTTGTTTCAAAAGATCCCTTCAACAGAGAGCACGTTTGTGTAGGAATTGACACCCAGTCTGTAGTGATGATCTCATACATGTATGAAAAAAGAAGGCAACAAGATGAACGGCTGGTAGATTAAAACGAACATGCATCCAGGTAACCATTTAGGAGAGAAAAGTCAACTCTAAAGACAAATTCACATGTACAGCTATTCATATGGATGGCCACCTGAAATGGAGCCACATTGGTGCAACTTGATGTGACAAATTCTTTGCATTCATGTGGTTGAAGTCACACATCATCTCATGGGAAATCACTTCACACAGCTTGCCATACAGAGCTGCACTCATAAAGTTCTTTTTCAAGGGACCTCTCCCCCTCAAAGTTGTTGCTTATGTGCACTGGGCCCAATTTTAGGGGATCAGATGCTCTGCTTCATCTAATCATATTCAAGCTGAACACAAGCCAGCAGTGTGAAGATGCTGCAGAAAAAGTGGGTTTGGTTTTAGGCTGCATTAATAGAACCATAACTTCTAAGACAGAGGATGTAATAGTTCCACTGTATTCTGCATTAGTCAGACCTTCTCTGGAGTACCACAGGGCACCATGCTTTAAGCAGGGTATAGACAAATTGGAACAGGTTCAGGGAAGGGCAACAAAGATGGTCAGTGGTATAGAAAGCAAGTCCTATGAGGAAAGTTTGAAGGAACTGGGTGTGTTTAGCCTGGGGCAGTGGAGACTTGTGGCTCCAATGACAGTGGGGCGGTATATCCACTCTAGATTTTAGTCTGAACTTTAAATGGGCTATCCATAGTGCTGAACCCTGTCCCCAAAATAGGTTCAGAACCATGGATATCTCATTGGTCCTGCATCACAACTTTGCTAGTCTGTGCCTGAGTTCTTATAATTCTGAAAGTGTTAACTTTGGTGCCTGTAAGAATATGGATGAAGTTCAGACTGCAATCCGGAGTGGATACACTGCCCCACTGACATTGGAGCCACCAGCCTCCACTGGCCTGGGGAAGAGGAGACTGAGGGGAGACATGATAGCACTCTTCAAATACCCGAAGGACTGTCACATAGAAGATGGCAAAGACTTATTTTCTGCTGCCTCAGAGGGCAGGACTTGATCTAATGGACTTAAGTTACAAGAGGGCTAAATTTTGGTTGTACACTAGGAGAAGCATCATGATAATGAGAGCAGTTAAACAATGGGACCAATGACCTAGATGAATGGTGAGCTCTCCCCCACTGAAGGCCTTCAAGCAGGGGATGGACAGTCATCTCTTGGGGATGCTCTAGCTCTAGAAGCAGGGGAGTTGGACTAGATGGCCTACTAAGCCCCCTCCAACTCTATGATTCTATGATAATCTCATCACCACAGCACTCATTGGTAAACACACAGTGCTCAGCCAAAAATAATCTTTTACCATACCACATGGCTGACAGGAAGCATAAACAAAGAGCCCCAGTGAATGAAGGTGCCTATTCCACCCTTGCATTGTCAGAGACTGGCTTGACAAAGTTGAGGATTCTTTCTTTCTGTAGCTCCAGAGATATTTCTTATATTGATAATCCCATAATCATAATGTAGTCTCACTAGATGGATGCACCCATTCTCCTGGGTGTTAATTATGAGTAGCACCCAGCACATAGGCACAATACTATTTTATTTAAGAAATATGCATCACAACTTTGCTAGTCTGTGCCTGAATTCTTATAATTCTGAAAGTGTTTACTTTGGTGCCTGTGAGAATATGGATGAAAAAAAAATGATGACCTCTAAGGACATGTATACGTGTGTGCGCATGTGTATTTGATCCTCTGATGTGCCAATTTAATGCATCTGATACCTGCAGACCACGCAGCACTTTTACACTGCTCATACAGGTTTCATAATCCACAGTAAAGGAATCCTAAGAAACTGATGAGTAAGCATAAGAGGTGCAGTCCACACACAGGCAGCACATGAAAGCCTATCAGAACATGAGTCCTGTGCAGAAGGCTGACATCAACACATGGGCCAGGGGGACACAACAGTGGCAGCAGCAGAGGTGGTGTCAGGGGACAGTCCACTAGGACTAGAGCCCCGGATCTCTTGGACCCCCTCTGCCCCACCACCCTGCTATCCATGGGCACTTGCTGAAATAAAGGTACAGGGGCCTGTTACGACAGATAATTCTGGGCGCTAGATTCCCTCTAACCCCACACTCTTACGAAAGGTTTAGGGATCTTTGGCTGGGGTAAAACCTGCGCTGTTAGGGGGGAATATGCGCTTTGCTCCTTTTACACTTAAACAAACCTACACACACACACAGACTCTAGAAACAAAAGGGTGGTTTTATTGAAGAAGAAATACAGGGCAGGTACAGTGTCTTACTTGTTGGTAAAGCAAACCTAGTGATGTCAGGCAGCAAAATATCCTTACGCTATGGTTCAAACACACCCTGTATTTTGGAGAGGAGAAAGAGTCCCTTTTGCCCTGACAAGCCTGAATAGGAAAAGGGGGGGGGTGAGATTCCCGCCTAGAAGGATAGAAAAGCAAAGTCCCAGCTACTACCTGTCTGCTGTGATGAGGTTCCAGCTGTAGCCCTGCAGTCCGCGTTCCAAGGTGACCCCCTCAGCTCTTTCTCCCAACACCCCTTGCTAAAACCTCTTGGTTCTTATAGTCTCTTTCCCACCTTTTTGGAGGAAATGAGAGCAGTGGGGGTGGTCTTTGCCCCATCCATGTCTTCCAACCCTGCTAACGACCTTACTCTTTGTATTTTGATGACTCATGATGGGTGTACTTAGGAAAGCAAAGGTTTGGGTCTTCTTGCTGATGGGACTGTTTTTGGAGTAAGCTTCTGGTGGTATTCTCCCAGTGGGGTGGGGGGTGGGGGTGAGCCATATCTTTTCAGGAGAAATCCTCCTGTGTTTTAGGCGATATGCAATATTCAGGTCTTAATCAATGCAAGCCTGCCACTCATTTGCCTATGCATGCCTCTAGGCTTCACTCATCAGGCGATCACTCGTGACCGAGTAAGATTGTCTTCCGGGATAAAAGGAGGAAATTCTAAAGAAGATTGTGTAGACTCTAGCGATGGGTCCGTAAGTGACTGTGGAGGCCAATTCTAGATCCACACAGCTTCCCACAGTGAGGACACAGGTTACCAGATAGAAGATGGTCCTGTAAAGGATTCATTTGACGTGCTTTTCGCTTAGCACATTTCTCCCTTTCACCTTGCACTCGGGCTTCTTCAAAGTCCATGGAACCTTTGTGAAAGGCCAACCTCCATTTAGATCGTTCATGGGCCAGAGCTTCCCAGTTTTCGATTTTATATTGCATTTTTTTAGATTAGCCTTATGAACATCTTTAAACCTCTTATATTGACCACCGATATTCCGCTTTCCATCCTTGAGTTGGGAGTAAAGATGCTTTTCATTCACATTATGAAGCGTTCATTCTATAGTCTTCTTCTTCCGCCCTTGTGCCTATCTGTGGGGAGGCCGTGAGCGCTTCACTCACTTTCATTCAAGCCTTCAGTCATGACCTTTTGCCTTTTGCCCCTGCGTGGGGAAGGTGGGCAGGCTGCTTCCGTTTCTCCTGAACCCTTGCTTACCCAACGCTTCTTATGAGGGCTGTGGACTTCCTTTTGGAGGTGTAGCCATAACCAAATGATCAGAACTATATCTCATCTTAACAGGCCCTGATGATCTCTGGTCTGTTGCATCTGATCCCCCTGGATTAGCTGGCTTTTTTTGCTCACATGTGCTTCACTTCCTGCTGCCCCTCCCCCTTTGAATATTCTGCCTAAGTTTTTTTTTCTGAAATCAAATGCCCTCTTCTCCCCTGTACATACATCCTTTAAAAAAAACAAATAAGGGTATCCTTAGGAGACAGGGGACAGACTTTTAGAGCATATGTAAATTAGCATATGAAATTGTGTTTTTTGTTTTTGTCCTGTGGACCTGAGCCCTGGATCTTTTTGGTACCTAGCACCACCCCTGGGCAGCAGGCACCACCCCTGACCTCCATGCGCTGAACATTTCCTGTGCACAGTCTGTGCATAAGATTCCACTTCGCAGTCCATGGTTGCACTCCCCACTCCATGCGTACCTAGATATCAGTCGTCTGCAGAGGGCTCAGTCTCTTCTTTTTCAAAGTATTGTTGCCTGCACTTTTAGTTTTTGCACTCCTTTGCCAAACAGGGAACACTTAATCTGAAGATATGATTTCTGGGTTGTGTGGGAAACTGTCTTTTGAAGTGAATATTTTAGACCTTGTGAAAGTAGCTCATTTAGCTTACTCGTTTTTCTCATTTAGCATTAATCACTTAGCGTAAAACCACTGAATTGTTTTGGTCAACCCACTTCTCCAAGAGGTGAGAAGTTCCAAGAGCGCAGCTTTTTCCTGGGTTTGGTTCCCTTTGGAAAGCGGTCAGTGGAGGCTTATTGGCGTTTAGTAATATTTGTGTTTATTCATAAATGTACAGGATGAGCATAGGCAGAGGCACAGCATAAACACACCCAAGAGACAGCCAAAGTCCACTGTTCCAACTTCACCAGATCTCCAGGGAGACAGCCTGCCTGCTCCCACCTCAGCAGCCAATAGCAGCATAACATCAAGGTTGCTTTTATTTCTACTAGTATGACATTCAGTACATCTCATCATCCTATCTATTTATTTTCCAGTGTTGCAAGGAATCATAACGTAAGTATCTGGGGGAAATATACCATGGCTACTTTTTTTTTTTTAGGGTATTATTCAGCGGTGGGCAACTTATGGCTGTCTAGCTTTTTTTGGTCCTCATCTCCCATCCCTTATCAATGGCTATGCTGGCCAAGGCTGATGGGAGTTGTATGCTAACAATATCTGGGGGTAAACAAGTTGCCCACCACCGGTATTACTAATTTACAGTTACATAGCTAGAATCATAATAGGGAGTTAAAACATAGATGTAATAGCAGGGGTGGGGAATCTCTTTCGGCCCAAGGAGGTGGGGCTAGTCGGCATGGCCCCACTGATGTGTTGATAAAACGCCTGAGTAGTTCAAGTGAGTAGGGCTTAAAACAGGGAGCAGAACCTCTTTCAGTCCAAGGGCCAAATTCCATTTCAGAGAAGCTCTCGGGGACCGCCCTCCAGTGTAGGGTGGGACCGAAGGCAAGAGGGGTGGGGCCAAAAATGCCCCCCCAAATACAAATATATTTTAGCTTAAAGCTCTTACTGCATGAGTGAGGATGCAAATGAGGGGAAAGGGAGCAGGGAGAGTAGGCACCAAGGATCCACATTGTCCTAAAGTCTCCCATCTCTCACCCCAGTCCACGCAACTCCACTAGATGTGCCCAAAAGTGCATCTAGTAGAAAAGCAACAGAAAGGAGGACAGACAGGTGAACACTGCCTCTGTCCCTCCTCCTGCTCTGCCAGGTGTCTGCTGGCAGAGCATAGGATGTTTTGAGCTCTCCAACATTGGAGCGCTCCTTGGGATGGGCATAGGATTGCTCTGTAAATCTCCCTAGACATACTCCTAAAAAATATAATGGCCCAGTTTGCACGATCACGGCTGGGGAAATACACCACAGTGACTTATATCCCCCACAGTGCATGTAGGTCTCATGGTGGGGGGATTAGCATAATTACCCTCGGCACCGCAGCTTGTTGTGTCATGTGAACCCAACCAGGGTGGCTTATTGCTGTGGTTAGCAAGCTACCTTAGAATGCTACAATAGCCTATGGGTTCTGGCTGGCTTGCTCACCACAGCAACAAAAAGCTACCCTGACCAGGTTCACACGACATGACAAGTCGTGCTGCCGATGGTGGTCATGCTAATCCCCTGGCATGCGCAAGGTGGTTAACAAGCCACCGTGGCTCATTGACCACCCTGTGATCATGTGAAACAGGTCAATGACTGGGTTCAGACAACATGATAACCCACACTCAAGGGTTGAGTGTGGGTTGTCATTGAACCATGGGTTGTTGTTGAAATGTGGGTTATCATGTCATCTGAACCCAGCCGAGATAACAAACCATGGCGAACAACCCACAGTTCACAACCCAACAACAAACCATGGGTTCTCTTCATCGGTTGTTCATGGTTAACAATCCATGGGTTCAGACAACACAATAACCCATGTTTCAACAACAACCTATGATTCAACGACAACCCACACTCAACTCTTGAGTGTGGGTTATCATGTTGTCTTAGCCCAGTCATTGTGTGGAACAGCTCACACTTTGGAAAAGAATCAATGAAACTGGAACCTGTCATCTGTTATTAATGACCGTTCAATCCTGAAAAAAAGATTTCAGTCCGGCTATTTATTCTCTCATATGCCACAGTTCAATATACATTTAAATACACAGGTCCTGTTTACATTGCTAAATCTCCCACACAGGATTAGTGTGAATCTGGCTGTACAGAGACAGTGAGTTCATAGCCATATCTATGACTATGGCTCATCGTTCAGTGGCAAAGCACATGTTTTGCATGCAGAAGATCCCAGTTTCAGTCCCTGGGATCTTATACAGTAAAAGATTTATGGAGCCAGTGATGGGAAAGACCCTCCCTGAGATGCTCCCAGTTACAGTAGAGTCTACTCAGTAGACAGTACTGGGCTAGTTGACTCACACATTATAAGGCAGCTTCCTATGTTCCTATAATAGTTGGAGCAAGCAGGACTAAGGCAGCCTGTGTGAGAAGAAGTAGCTCATTCATCAAATATTGTAGTGGATAGAAGCTCAAGACAACACCAGTAATTACAGATATTGTCAAGATGGGGAATGAACAGTGCAAGCTCAATACACACACACACACACACACACACACACACACACTACAGCAAATGCCTGCATCATTTACAGGAAAGAGAAACCACTTGCTTGGAAAAACATTTTTTAGGATATGTGTTAGTAATGATTTGTAATGATTTCATTTAATGATAGTTCACAGCAAATTGCTTATGGAAGGGTTCAAGAAAGGAAATGGGAGGTTGATCATCTAATGTAACACACACACACACACACACACACAAACCTCTAATGCAATTTTGAAATGTTTTTGCAATGGCAAATTATTCTTAGTCCTTGCTAAACTGTGTTCCATTTAACCATCCAGTTCATAGGAAAATAAACCACTCCGTTCATTGGAAAGCTCATAGTAAACAGCAGATGTGAACAAAGTTCAGGGATTCACCAGATATTTACTATTGTTTCTGCTTCACAAGACAGATACCAGATTAGTCCAGTGTGGGAGTAACCAGAGCTGTGGAGCTGCTGTTATGTCGAAGGAGTTGTCTGTTTCTCCTATAAATAAAGAGTTACAAATGCTCACTCTCTCGAAAGAAAGAGAGGAGAGGAGACATCTGAATGAGCTCTAAATTTTAGTATGCTATTATAAAACTATTTCCCAGAAAGTATATCCTTATGGATCAACTTCCAGTAACAAAGAATGTTGTGGCACTTTAAAGGGGAAAAGACTTATTGTGGCATAGCCTGTCATGGGCTACAGCAAGGATGGGCAGAAGGTAGATCTGAATCTACTGTTAGATCTCTGGGTGATCTGCAGTAGATCAGCAAGCATTTCTCACTCCCGGTTGTTTAATAGCAGCAACAAATGACTTCCAGCCTATATTATATTGCTGAAAGGAGAAAACATGGGATTAACCAGGAGTGTGTACAAGGACTGTGTGCTCCATTCAGCTCTGTGACTAATGGTAGGGCTGGCCCTTTCTCTCAGTACTGCTATTGTTGTAAATAGTCTCTTTGATTATCTTTTACACAGAATTGTCACAGACAGTACATTTTGCATTTGATCCCATTTTTTTCCATTCATATATGACCCCCATTTGACCCCCTTCTTTATTCACATACTGTGACAAATATTTGCCCGAGATGTCTTTGCACTTGTTTAAGCATCTGGTAAGACTCCTGCACCAACATGCATAATATGCTACCTGGCCAAAATAAAGAGTTATTTGTCTTCTTCGAAGGAATTAAAAAATAACTACTTGGGTGCAATCCAATGGGGATGCCCATAACATAAGCCTCCGAACTCGGAGGATTATGGGCATCCTATGCAGGGCGGGGCAAACGGTGGAGGCGATCTCCGCCTCCCCACTCCTTTCGCCCTGCAAGTCAGCTAGACAGCTAATTTTGGCCGTTTGGCTATGGTGCTTTGAAATGGGAAGGGGAGGAGGCTGGAGCACTGCCAGGATACATCGTATCCTGGTGGCCCCAGCCTCCTCCCCTCCCCACCCACCCAAACGCCCTGTTACCCCTTCTTCGAGGTCACTCTTACAACCTCAGAGAAGCAGCCTGCATGGCTCTTTCTGTGCCAGCTGTGGGGGGGAGGAAGCAGGATCCGAGTGCAGATCCCTAGCTCCGAGGTTGGAACCTCAGATCTGGGAATCTGAAGAATCCTATGGCCCCCTAGACACTGTCTAGGAGGGCATAGGATTGCTCTATTACTGCACCTTTGTTCAGTTTATAACGCAAAGGAATGAAAGATGACATGAAATATTTTGGGAAGACCATAAATCTAGAAAAAGAAGCAGATGGTATCCTGTTAGGGGGAACTTAGGGAAATGTGCTAACCGGAATGTAAAGTAAATATATCACTCACAATCATCGTTGGGAATTTGGGTGGGGGGGAAAAGAATTCATTGTTTAAATGCTGAGCTAAGTTCCGTATCTTGTGAGCAGTTTATCAAAAATCATTTAAATATAAGAGGCAAAATATAGGAACTAGAGGACATTCCACCTGTCCTCACCAGAACCAAACATTGGTTCTCGCAGGCTCAACATCTGTCCTCAGGAGGACAATAGCACCAGTCCTCATTGACTTCTCTGCGCTCTTTTTTGCTTCAGCTCAGAAATGTTATTGGGTGAGAAACTGTAATCTTTACCATAAAAGGCAATTCTCCAGAACTAAGTGTAGAATATTTTAAAATTGTGTTTTTCTTGCAATCATTTTGTACGTTAAATGCTCTCATCATAAAATGTAGAAGCTGCTTAAGATGTTGACATAAAAGATAAAAAGGCATGCCTGATCTCAGAGTAACCCATCTAAAAATTCTGTGTGTCAGTACCTGGAATTTTGTAAACTTACGATGTCCTTTGTGGCACTTTGTTCTGGCATGGAATACATTACCTACTAACCCATGATCTCGCTAAATATAGAAATCCCATATCATATAATCTTCAGACAGGGACAAACCTGTCACAACACACACATACATACATACATACATACACTTTAGGAATATAGGAACATAGGAAACTGGCAATGTGTGGGGAAGCCTGGGCTCCGGGCTCACCATATAGCTGAGGAGTGGACTGGAGAGAAGACTTCCCCCTCCAGGCACACTCCTGGAGGCCCCACCCCCACAAGCCCAACCAATGCTGCTGATTGGGCCATGGAATACACAGCCAGGAGCTGTCCTGCGGTAACTCAGCCCCCCCCCCCACGTGCGTGTGCACACACACACACACACACACACACACACTGATGCGTGGCCTCCCAGCCAAACCGAACTGCCTCCCTTCCGGACACAGTTCCCACGCCACGGCGCAAACAGGGCCCCCAGGTAAGCAGGGGACCCAGGCTTATATGGAGTCAGACCATTGGTCCATCTAGCTCAATATTGTCAACACTGACTGGCAGCGGCTCTCCAGGGGTTTCAGGCAGGATCCTTTCCTAGCCTTACCTGGAGATGCCAGGGATTGAACCTGGGACCTTCCGCATGCAAAGCAGGTGCAGGTGCAGCCCCTACCTACATAACTGCGGATAGCCCTTCAAGGAACTCTTTGTTCTTTTGAAACCAAATAAATGTGTTTGACAGGGTTGCCAGAATTCCTTTTACCAATACGTGGATTTCCAAGTTCCTCATCAAATATCGATGCACATATTAAGACTGGGCATAATTTCAAAGCTGATAATAGACTGCCACTTTCCAGCCTGGAAACAGAAAACCAGGATACTGTAAAAAAGTGCTTTCAAAAGTAGGATACTTGGTGCTACAGAAGCAGCACTAACTAAGGTCACAGAATGCCTGGTGTGGCATTTACCTCTTCATTCTGCAACTGCAGCCCTCGTACTGAGTGCCTTCCGCAGTCACTTAAGTTAGGAGATTGTGCTGGGAACAAAGAAGGGTAATCTTAAACCGGATGCCTCAGATTTCCGAGCACTGAACTTCAAGGGCAGAGCAGCAATGTGCAGGCGCAGCTCTTCTTCCTGAGGCCACCATTTCTCGCTGTATCACACCCAGTTGTACATAATGGAGCCCACGCAAAAGCAGCACGGGAGCTGTCTGCAAGCTTGCTGGCTAGCCATACCTGCCAAGAGGTGCTAGCCTGAGAAGTGGGGGCCTCCGCCTCCACATGGGGTTCGTTTCCATGGCTACTGTGATTGTGAGAAATTGACCCCTCTGCACAGCTGCCACAGGTCAAATATCACCCCCACATGGATTAGCCCTGAACCATAAGCCCTGCATCAGTCTTGTGCACTGGTGATGAACTCCCACAGGAGTCACTTGCATATGAACTGGACCTGAAAAACACCAAGAGGAGCATAAATAAATGGGCCAGAGTTCCACCCACCTCCTCATAGCGAAGAGTAGAGATCTGGGTATGAAAGAACCATCCTCTGTTCATCAATCTGTATGCCTGTGGTGGTTAGCTGAACTCGGCAGATGCTGGCTGGGGCATGCTGGGAGTTGTAGGCCAAAAACATCTGGGGACCCAAGGTTGGAGAACACTGCTCTGGAGCAGCCATCCATCCTCTGGTAGCTCTTGCTAAACAGAGGATGGGCAGCTGCTCCTGAGGAGAGGTGTCCTGGGAGATCGCCTGTGGCGCACGTGATCTCCTGGGACATCTCTCCAGTCTCCACAATGCCTGGATCTGAGGAAGGACCCCACAGAGCCAGGCATTTGGGTCTGGCTGGCTATCTGGAGAACTGTGCCCATCACTTTCTCCTGCAGATGCAACTCTCCAGGGGACAAGTGGCAGTGGTGGGGAGTGGAGGGTCTTAGGGGTCAACAGGGATGGACCCTTCTGAGCCTGTGGGCTCTCGGCAGCTGCCTGGTCTTGCCAACCCCTGATGCCAGGCCTGGTTCCCAAGCCCAATTTAAAGGGCTGGTTTTAATCTTTAAAGTCTTAAATGGTTTGGGTCCAAGTCACTTGAAGGACCACCTTCTCCCATACCAGCCTGCTGATACTCTGAGGTAAACAACAGGGGCCTTTCTCATTTGCCCTGCTGCTAATAACAGGTTTTATTGCTGCTGTTTTTATATTATTTTATTGTATTTTTAATTGTAAATATTTGTATTGGTATATTTTGTGTGTGTATGTATGTATGTCTTGTATGCTGCCTTGAGAGGGTTTTACCTTTAAAGGCAGCCTAAAAATAATTTAAACTAAATAAATAAAAATATTAATGATGTAAATAACAGTTAAAGAACTGAGCTTTTAAGAACTGGGTTTACCGTGCAGGTAAACCTACTGAGGTTTAAAATGTCATGCAAACCCGGGAAAGTTTAGTTAGGGTGGTTAAGGACACTCCTTAACCACCCTACTAAAAAACAGCTTGCAGTATAGTTTACTGCAGTATAAATAAATAAATAAATAAAATAAATACTGACCCTACTGAGGTTTAGCATGTCATCCGAACCTAACCCTACCACAAGCCAAAAGGGGCATAGAGCCCCGTGGCCAGAGTGGCAAAAACTGGCTGCTGCTCGGATCATGGGGCTCTGGCTGGTGATAGCCAGCCAAGTGCCCAAGCAGCACTTAGTGCGGCTGTTATCGGCTTCCCCCCATGCCGCAGCCGATGTTGAGAGAGTGAGATTGCTCGTGAGCGATCCTGCTCTCCCGGCATCTGCTGTGGTGCCAGCGATCCAGGCACCCCGGCCTCGCTCTCGAGAGCAAGCCAGACCAGGCCAGGTGCCTGGGTCCCCTGCACCGCCGCCTTCGCCGCTGTCCTTTCAGCTGAAAGGGCAGCAGCAGGGGTGGGATCTCACCAGCCAGGCCTTGCCAGCTGGATCCCGCCCCCGTCTTCGCTGCCACTTCTGTCCTTTCTGTATCCACAAAAGTGCCAATGCCGCCGTGATTAAACTTACTTTTATATATTTATAATTAAACCTTTTACACAAAAAATATTTTTTGTAGACATTTTTAAACACACTAACATTTCGAGTATAAAACCATAATGATTTAACATTCAAATTTGAGGACTAAACAATGACAATGCTGGAATTTCAAATAACATAATTGTAAGTATAAATCCATAGTAATTTCATACACGTTTGAGGACTTAACAATAATGCAATTACAAGTAACACAATATATGTATATTCTCATTTGTGATTTAGCATACCAAGTCCTAACTTTCTTATATTTTTTAACAGAGTTAGTAGAAGCCTTCCCCTTGTTTTTTCTTTTTCTTTTTGAAGTGGCTTAGGCCTTCCTTTGTTTATTCTTTTGAGGAGGCCACCACCTGAGAATTCCTTCATTTTTTCTTTTGGTTTTTCTTCCCAGGTGGCTTGAGCCTTTTTCTATTTATCCCTTGGAGAAGCTTCCAATGTGCTGATTACTCCACATCCGACAAGAAACCGGTTTGCCCCTCTTGTTTCGTTCATTATCTTTATCAAGGAATTCTTACGGACTATATCAGTGTTGTTTCTACACCAAAACACAAAAATATTTCTACAGTGTTACAAACCCTTTTCAAAACAAACATCATGCAATCAACCTCAAGGTTACTTATATCATTAGGTATAGAAATAATAAGATTATAAGATAATGAACCACCCAGGCCATAGGAAGATGAAGAATTAAAATGGGTTGCTAGCTACTATAAAGGGAGATGATTAGGTCATCAGAGAGAGTATTAGAAGAAGGGCACACCCATGAAGTCTTCACCAAGCAATGAATGGGTGGACTTGCAGAGTAACCCTTATAGTATTAATTGGAACATTGAGAGAGCCCTAAGGGAGTAGTAATTGATTCTGCAGGATGTCTTACTCTAATGAATAGTGATGAAATGGTTAACAGCTGTTTTCAGCTGTATATAGAGTATACATGTATTAAAAGTATGGCCACTGGAGGACTCACTGAGAGAAAAAGCATGATACAGATACAGTAAGGTAAACATCAGTAAGAATGTAAGTAAAACAAGTGGGGCCTTGAGGGTTGATTGCATGATGTTTGTTTTGAAAAGGGTTTGTAACACTGTAGAAATATTTTTGTGTTTTGGTGTAGAAACAACACTGATATAGTCCGTAAGAATTCCTTGATAAAGATAATGAACGAAACAAGAGGGGCAAACCGGTTTCTTGTCGGATGTGGAGTAATCAGCACATTGGAAGCTTCTCCAAGGGATAAATAGAAAAAGGCTCAAGCCACCTGGGAAGAAAAACCAAAAGAAAAAATGAAGGAATTTTCAGGTGGTGACCTCCTCAAAAGAATAAACAAAGGAAGGCCTAAGCCACTTCAAAAAGAAAAAGAAAAAACAAGGGGAAGGCTTCTACTAACTCTGTTAAAAAATATAAGAAAGTTAGGACTTGGTATGCTAAATCACAAATGAGAATATACATATATTGTGTTACTTGTAATTGCATTATTGTTAAGTCCTCAAACGTGTATGAAATTACTATGGATTTATACTTACAATTATGTTATTTGAAATTCCAGCATTGTCATTGTTTAGTCCTCAAATTTGAATGTTAAATCATTATGGTTTTATACTCGAAATGTTAGTGTGTTTAGAAATGTCTACAAAAAATATTTTTTGTGTAAAAGGTTTAATTATAAATATATAAAAGTAAGTTTAATCACGGCGGCATTGGCACTTTTGTGGATACAGTAATAATTACCGTGATTCTCCTTCTATTAGCACTTCTGTCCTTTCGGCCAAAAGGACAGCCAAGACGGAGGTGGACGGAGGTGGACAGCGGCAATGGTAAGTGGGGCTTGGGGGTGGGCCAGCTGGGGGGGGCTCATTCCCCATGTTTGGTGGGGATGCAACCCTTCCGAGCAAAGGGCAAGGAGCCTCTCTGACAGCTGCATAAAAGTGCTGCTTGGGCACTTTTGGGCAGCTGTCATCCCCACTCCTCTCCCCTCAGTGCTCCCGCATTGTCCCCTGGGATACCGGCTGGGGGACTGAGGGGAGACATGGTGCCTCTGGACCCCCGCTGTGCCCAACCATTCATCAGGCACAGCCAGGGCCTGGGGCCACTTTAAACCCACAGAGGTTTCTGGACCTCTGTGGGTTTAAATTGATATGTGAACCTGGCTAATGTGTTTTAACAATACCCATGCAATCCTTAAATCACCTTCATCATCACACTTGCACTTAAAAAAATGTCATATCCATTTTACTGCACTGTGTCTAATACTGCAGTCCTATTAGGGGGCCATGTGGCCTCTCTCACAGACAGTCGTCCATTTGAAGGGCTGCCAGAGGACTGTTCTCTATTTGAAGGTGTCCACTATTTGAAGAGCTGTCCAGTCCAAGTCCACTTTAAAGATAAAGACCCATAAGAGCTGTTGCCCATCCACAATTGCCAGAACCCAAACAGCAGACTGAACAGGCAGCCACACAAGTCGCCTGGTCACATTCTTGCACATTATGGTGAGATGTCCTGTATTTCTTTTTAAATTATAATGATTATTTCCAAAGTGGCATTTATACAAGAGTATATGGAAATTTTATGCAAATTGCTGTCCTGTTTTGTACTCTTTTTAGGCGGCTCGTGTCCTCTATTTTGGTGGCCACCCTAAATCCTATGTGCACTTCCTCAGGACTAAATCACATTGGGCTTGATGCTTCTCTGTTTCAAGAACATGTTGTTAAGAACAGACCATAAGCCAAGGACTTTATTGCAAGTGGATTGGCTTAAGTGGACTATGAACTGCAGCCAAAGAGTAAAAAGCAACCCATCACACAACCTTTTGCTTGTTTCAAAGTGAAATGGAACTACTTTATTTCAACGGACTATGATACAATGCAGTGCCTTTAAAAGCAAATTGCTACTCATAATTTTAAAGGAGTTGCACCAGCCTGAAACATCTTTGATGGATAAGCTGATAGAATTCTTCTTCTTCTCCAAGAGATTTTGTTATAGCAGGAATTTTGCATGCATAGAAAGTGCATATCAAATAGCAATTACTAGTTGATATTCAGCATTTGTCTATTGTGGAGGAGTCTTTTAAAATTAGAATTCCTAAAGAGAACACACATATATATATACTAGGAAATTTGCAAATACCCTTAGCATTTGATGTCCCAAACAAGATATTTTTACCTGAGAGTATACTAAGTGACATTAAAGCTAAAGGCACACAATATCGTATGGTCTTTCCTGAGTATAGTTTCATACTGAGTTATGTCACACAAATAAGGATGCTTCGAAATGGTGCTTTCTCCAGTAAGTAGAGTGGTGATTGTAATGCCAGACTGGAAAAAGGGGAAGCAGTATTTCCAGGAAGAGGTATCTAGTAGCACGGGTGGGGTGGGGGGAGGCTGGCACTACAGTGCCCCTCCTAAATACTAATCACTGCTAATCCATGCTGATTGCTTCTAGCAGTTTATACTAGCAACAGTCAGCACAAGTAAGTGTATCTAGCCTCTGCCCTTAGGGACAAAGAAAACTGCCTTATGCAGATTTCCTGCTCTACCTGGAGATGCCAGGGATTGAACCGGGGACTTTCTGCATGCAAAGCAGATGCTCTACCACTGAACTATGGCCCCTCCCTATGTCCTTCAGATACAGTAGCTATGCATCTTACTTAACAGAAGACAGTTCTCCACTTAAGGAGCTGCCAGAGGACAGCCCTGTTTGAAGACATCTTCTGTTTCAAGGGCTGTCCAGTCCAAGTCTGGTCTAAAGAACCGTAAAAAGAGAGAGCAGCAGTGGCCTTGAAGTTGCCCATTAACAGTTAGCACTTGGAAAACAGACTGAGCAAGTGCACAGGTAATCTGGTCACAGTCTTCTCCACTATGGTTAGATGTATTTATTTCTATTTAAATTATAGTAATTATTTGCATCTCTTCATCGAAATTAGCGTACGTATTTTTATGCAAATCTCATTTGTCCTCTTTTGGTGATGCATTTCCTCTTTTTTGGAGATATGTATGTGGCCACCTCCACCTTCAAACATGTTGAGCTTTCAAATGTACTCTCAGTTATTATCTGACTATGTGCGGCAAAACATTTCGATGCCAGATCTCTGGTACGTGACAGTCACATCTATATACTCTGTCCCTGAATGCAGTGGTGATTCTATTCTTGGTTAAGATTAGATTTATTTAATGCATTTGTATCTCACCCTTCCTCCAAGGAGCGCAGGGTAATTTACATTTTATTCTCACAACAACCCTGTGAGGTAGGTTAGACTGAAACATAATGACGTCCCCAAGGGTTGGGTAAGCTTCATGGCTAATGGGGGATTTGAACCCTGGCCCAAGTCTACTATACATGGATCCAAAGTAGAAGGCACCTAAAGTATACCGCAGCCTTCTGTGTAATCTTTATATAAATAAATTAACTCTGTTTCTGCTAAGTAACAACTCCAATGTAGTACCTTCAATTATCCAGCAATTCAGGGACATCATTATTTGCTGAGTACTTTTGCTACATACTTCTACATTGGCTTCTTGTATCCTTCGATGCAGTTAGAGCATAACTGATAATAAATAATAATGATAAGAAGAAGAAACAAACTAAGACAGTTGCAAACACACACTTTGTAAATTTAAAACACACACTTGGAAGCTAGACAAAGAATTATCCTTTATACTTAAAATAGATATGTACAATGTATAAAGTCTTTGGTTTTAAAATGTGTACAATCAATTTTCTGCAACAGTAGGATTGTATTTGGTTTTTTGACATGTGTGGAAATTTCCCAGTTTACCCAAGAGCAATGAAAGAGTAGACCCATCATCTATTAATGGCCTGGATTGATTTTCACTTAACAATGTCACCCCCAGCCTGTTCAATAGTAAAATGTTCTCTTTCTACTTCAAGCACAGGATAAACAATGCACTAATGGACTTTTCATAAATTAATGTCTAGATGCACAGATTGTGTAAGCCTAAATGATACAGTAAACAAAACCATTACAGCTCAGAAATGGAAGGAAGAGATGGTAAACTACGAGAAAATTATTTATGCTAAACTAGATCTCATCTTCTGACTCCTGGTCTCGCTCGGATGTTTTCAGCAATCCAATTTCCATTGTTGGGGCTTGTTTTATTTTTGAACGAACTACCCTGCAACAAAGGAGAAAACAAAGTAGAACCATTGATGGTACATCTTCACACTTTCTAAGCCAAGTAGGGAACAACTGGAGGGCCAGTTATTCTTATATGGGATGTCACATGAACAATGTATATATAATAAGTCCAGTTCCCACATTCTACCGTCTTCTCCCAACATTCCATTCTGTCATACTCAAGTGCAGGGGTGCAGAACCTTGGGTCTAGGGACCAAATCCAGCCCTCCATGGGTCTCCAGAAAGTCAGTTTCCCTTCCCTTGGTCCCACCCCTTCTCCCAACCAGCAATCATTTGGTGGCTTCCCAGCTTTTGTGCAGTCTCCACCCCCACCCCCTTCTTAAAGGCTGAAATGCCTCTCCCAAGGCTTAGTTATTGGCAGTGAGAGCTTGAAGCTAAAATATCCTGGTATTTCTGGTCTTTTTGGCCCCACCCCTGTAGCCTTTGGCCCTGCCTGCTGCTGGAATGAGGCTCCCAAGAGGTTTTCCGAAATGGACTTTGGACCTCAGGCTGAAAGAGGTTCTGCACCCCTGCTCTAGCACGGCCAAGAAAACAGAATCCACAATGGGACTACGTAGATAGGACTAGCCTTGATTTCCTATGGCCAGTGTCACTGGGGCAGAGAGCAGGTTTAGTCCTAACCCAATGTTATGCCCAAGCACGTGCATTTGCTGTCCCCTATGTAAGTCAATAGCTGCTACACTTTCCTGTGGGAGAAAGCAATGTTTTGCACTGTCGGAGCAGTGAGGGTAAAACCTTCCTCTAGTCCCCAGCAGCAGGAAGACCACCCTGCACTGACAGGGCCCCCACAGGATGGATGCAATGCACGGGGGAAGATGTGCGCGGTGTCCTCTCTAGGGATCTTTGCAATATACAATCCCTTTCGCCAGAAACATACTCACTTTGTCAACATGAAGGGCATTTTGCTAAGTTATATCTGATCAGGGATGTCTAAACTCACTGTACATGTGCTAGAGTAAATATGAATGCTACAGAGAGAGAGGCACTGTTGAATGTCTTCCCCTGCAGTTACTCCAGGATTGGGTTCAGTTAAAACTCGGTCATCTTTGTTTGAGAAAACGTACAAGGCACTTGGTCCTACTGTACCCACGCCTGCAATTTATATTTCCAAATAGTGATCCATTTGTTTTAACGAGAGCCAGTGTGGCGTAGTGGTGAGAGTGTTGGACTGGGACTCGGGAGATCTGGGTTCTAGTCCCTGCTTGGTCATAAAGCTCACTGGGTGACTCTGGGCCAGTCACTGACTCTTAGCCTAACCTACCTCACAGGGTTGGTGTGAGGATAAAGCGGAGAGGAGGAGGAGGAGGACCGTGTAAGCCACCCCAGATTCCTTGCAAGAGGAAAAAAGGTGGGATATAAATGTAATAAATATATAAATATTTGGCAATAACAATGGCAGGTGCAGGCTCCCCAATCTAAATCAGTACCATGTGGAGGGGAAAGGGTTAAAGCCCACCCCCACCCCCTATGCTATGGTCCCAATACAGCTGGGGGGCCCTGAACTTAGTCTAGAGTAAAACAGACAAGCATTAAAGTGGCCTTCCCCAACCCTGTGCCCTCCAGATGTGTGGAACTACAATTCCCACACATTGTAGTCCCACACATCAGGAGGGCACCGGGTTGGGGAAGGCTGCATTAAAGTAATGCCTGCTTTACCCTTCAGTATCTTTTTTGCTCTGGATGCCTGTACCCTAATCCCAGAGTTATATTGCCTGGTTGTGATTATTCAATTATGAGACAAAAGAATGCCTGACATTTTCAGGGGTGCTGTCTTCTTTATTAGATATGCTCTTCTCAGGCAAGGGTCTAACAATTCAAATAGGTCCCAGGGCTCAAAACTGGTGAGACCTCCCACATAGTAAGCTCTGAGAAGAGGTGGGTGTGAGGTTATGTTATTGGGGTAAAGTGTATATATGGTAAGCAGGGCCGGTGCTACCATTAGGCCAACTAGGCAGCTGCCTATGGCGCAGGGCTAAAGGGGGCGCCAGAAACACCTTGAAAAAAAATACAGCGCTCTCAAGTGGGAAGGGGGGGCGCTAAATATCTGATCTTGCCTAGGGCACCAAACTGCCTTGCACCGGTCCTGATGGTAAGTATGATAATGTGTTCTGGTGTTGAGAGCCAGTGTGGCGTAGTGGTGAGAGTGTTGGACTGGGACTCAGGAGATCCGGATTCTAGTCCCCTCTCGGCCATGAAACTCACTGGGTGACTTTGGGCCAGTCACTGACTCTCAGCCTAACCTACCTCACAGGGTTGTTGTGAGGATAAAATGGAGAGGAGGAGGATTATGTAAGCCACCTTGGGTTCCTTGCAGGAAAAAAGGTGGGGTATAAATATAATAAATAAATAAATAAATGATTAGAAGTATGTATTCCTGTTGCATCTAAATGTGTTAGGTTAGGTAAGTGAGAAATGATGGGCAGGAAGAATGGTGTATTTGCATATGTGACATGATTGGCTGAGAGAGTGAGAAGGGGGGGGGTAAAGCCTGTGCTATATAAACTGTGGGCAGTGCTGTTCAGGCAGGAGTGTGTGAAGGGAGGAGTGTGTACGGGAGAGAGGAGTGTGTGGAAAAGAGAGAGGAGTGTGCGAGAAGTGCCGGAGTGCTGTTTGGGAGTCTGTGAAGCTGACTGAAGAGAGTTGAGAGATTATATCAGGATTGTTAGGAGATTAGCTAGTGAGTGCAGGGATTGATATTTTGGGAACAGTTGGTGAGGGAGGATTGGTACTGGGATAAGATAGTACATTACTTAATATAGACTGAAACTTACCTGTGAAATTTATTTCCAGAAACTGTTGCATTTTAAAATAAACTTTACTTTGTTTATTAAAGAAACCAGTGTGGGAAGCTGTGCTTTATATTTGGTCAAAGAAGTATAAGGTAGGGATAATAGACATCCCAAAGTCAGTGTGGGAGGTGTAAGGGTTAGAGGATGAGAAACCCCCAACCATATGTAAGCGCACCCATAGCTCCAGAAATGAGGGCAAGCTTGAGGCCCTATGAGGGGTGAGGGGTGGCAGTGGGCTACATGAAAGGGCCTCAAGGAGAGCATAAGGGGTCTTCCTCCCAGAAGGAAGATGGGCGTTGCTCACTTGTACATAAATGTTTATACATTTTCTTGGACTTTGCTTATTTCCTAGGAAGCCTATGAGGAAAAGCAAAGTTCCAGCTAGGTTGCTTCAAAACCTGCAGGCTGAATGTAGCTGCATATGTAAGCCACTGCAATTTTGCATCCCTCCATAAGTGGAGGATTTGTTTTTGAAGGCCTGAAAGTTTTATTGCATTGAATAACGTTTTGGAGCCTTAGCATTTAGTGGATAGTTAAATGGAGATCTTCAGAATTTCTCTTCTTAAGTAGAATCCACTTACCAGCTGACTATCGTGTAATTCACTGCCATTATAAGAAGTGCAAATGCATAATGCCAGCAATAGCACATTGTGAGGAACATTATATTATTGTGATCCATTTGGTTCCATTCCGGACTCCCACTTGGAGGATAAAGTACAAATCCAATCTGTGAAATCAAAAAGGCACAAGGCATTAGCTTTAGAAATCTTCATTTCGTATTTGTAGTTTGCAGTGCCATATTTTATATGTTTACTTCACGTCATGTGGTGACCTGACCATTAGGGTTTAAGGAAAGAGTATTGGAACATTGATCTAGATATCAGCTCTGCTAGGCATCCACTGTACAGCCTGGGAAAGGTCACAAAAAAATTCACCTCAGTTCCTAATCTGTAAATGGGGCATACTACTTCCCTCCCACACGGAGTTGAAGTGAGGGTGAGCAAAATAAAAATGACAAAGCATCGCCATAAGAAGAACCCTGCTGGATCAGACCAAAGGCTATCAAGTCCAGCATTCTGTTTCTCCGTAGTGGCCAGCCAGATGGCCCTGGAAAGGACATGAAGGCAAAAATAATGACTAATAGCTATTCATAACCTTATCCTTCATGAGGATACTGAAAGCAGATAGAATGACGAAATGTGTCCAAATATGTATTTAAGTGCATTTGTTATCTATGGCAATATGCAACCTTTTTTGGGCTGTGGGCACATTTGGCAATCTGAGAAACTGTCCTGGGCACTACCACAAAATGGCTGCCATGGGAGGCGCGGCAAAGGGCAAGTAACCTGTCCAAAAGACTGAGTACAAGGCAGAGGAGGTGTCTGACCCCAATACACTAAACAATTCCTTTGAACCCACAGCTTTCAGCACCAACACAAACCTATCTCACAGCCATTCTAGCTGCTGGTAAGAAAATGCGTTACTTTAAAAAAATAAGTGAAAAGGATCGGACACTTGAAATTTTTGAGAATGTTTTGTGGGTGCATATCAGGGGGCGGCTGTTGCCCATTCACAAATGGCTGATATAGTGTGCATGGCCGGTCAAATACATCTGTTTCCCAGAAAGCAAATCGGAGAGGCCAAAATAAAAGTTACTTGACAAGAAAATATGTACAAGGCAGATGTTGGTTCTGAGCTCCAACATACAAAATCACTCTTTTGAACCCATATTCCCACCTGAAATACCATGTTTTTAATGCGCAGCGGAAGCTCATCACGGAGGGGGCATGACGAAGGTCACTAGGGAGGGAGTTCCATAACTTGGGGGCCACCACAGAGAAGGCCATCTTTCTAGTCCCCACCAGCCTGGCTGCTCTGGCTGATGGGACAAGGAGAAGGCCATCCGTGGCAGATCTTGTTGAGCGACCTACTTGATGTTGCTGGAGGCACTCCTTGAGATAAACTGGGCCGGAGCCATGTAGGGTTTTAAAGGTCAAAACCAACACCTTGAATTCAGCTCGGCAAGCAACTGATAGCCAGTGCAACTCCTTGAGCACTGGAGTGATGTGATCCCGCCGGCGGCTGCCTTTAACCAGGTGAGCCACGGCGTTCTGTACCAGCGGTAGCTTCCGAACTGTCTTCCAGGGTAACCCCACGTAGAGCGCATTATAGTAGTCTAGGCGAGAGGAGACCAAGGCATGAACCACTGATGGGAGCAGATGATTAGGAAGGTAGGGGCGCAGCTGCCATATCAGATGGAGTTGATACAGCGCCGCCTGGCTCACAGCTGACACCTGAGCCTCCATGGACAGCTGGGAGTCTAGAATGACCCCCAAGCTGCGGACCTGGTCCTTCAGGGGTAGATGTACTCCATTCAGCACCAGGTCAGCATCCCCTAACCTCCCCTTGTCTCCCACCAGAAGTACCTCGGTCTTGTCGGGGTTCAGTTTCAACATGTTCCTTCCCAACCAGCCAGCCACTGCCTCCAGGCACTTGGACAGGGTCTCAATGGCCAACCTTGGTGAGGACTTGAAAGAGAGGTAGAGCTGTGTGTCATCCGCATATTGATGACAATGCACCCCAAACCTCCTGATGATAGCCCCCAGCAGCTTTAGGTAGATGTTAAATAGCATCGGGGAGAGGATAGAACCCTGCGGCACCCCACAAGTGAGTGGCCGAGGGTTCAAGGCCTCCTCCCCAAGAACCACCCTCTGGTACCTTCCAGAGAGGAAGGACCGAAACCACTGCAATACAGTGCCTCCCATGCCCAACCCCTCCAGGTGGTCCAGGAGGATACTGTGATCCACAGTATCAAAAGCCGCTGAGAGATCGAGGAGGACTAGGAAGGAGCATTCACCCCTATCCAAGGCCCTTCTCATATCATCCACCAAGGCGACCAAGGCCGTTTCCATCCCATGTCCAGGCCTGAAGGCTGGCTGGCATGGATCCCGACTGGCATGGACACTTACAGGCAAGACACCCACACCCACACCACACAGCCCCCCCACACACACAGACAAGCCAAAGCACACGCGTGCATGCACACACACACAAAAACACACACACACACACACACACTACCACCACCACCCCAGGCAAAGCACACACACATCTTAACAAAACACACACCACAAAAACAAACAAACCAGCTCACACACCACACACAACACTCACGCACAGGATAGGCAAAATACCCCCTTTGCTCATTGACATCCTCGCTGGCCCTCCGGGATGTTCCCTGGCACACCCAACTTAAGTTTTTCTAGGAGGCTGTGCACAATTCAAAACAAAGGACTGGACTTCAGCCGCTCACCGTTTTTATTTTTTAAGAATGCCTTTGAAGATGGTGCTGGAGGTTGGCATTTGGCTTTGTAGCATGGCAACCTTCCATTAAACTTTTTTTGTGTGTGAAAAAGTTCTATAAAAATTAAATTCAGGAGGCGCAGGGAGCCTGGTGTCCATGGGCATAGTGTTGGAGAGGGAAGAGTTATAATTACATTACACTGTAATTACAATAGCAGCTGCCAAGCAATCAGAGGGGTGCCAGTAGAGCGGGGCCAGGGCAGTGGTCTCAGCAGTGGTGGGCCCTTGAAAGCTGCCCGAGGATGCCGTCTGCTGGCACTGGGCCTGACCTCAACTTTTCCCTGGGAATGAACTGCTTATGAAGGCAGGAAATGGCGCCTCACTCACCTGCCAGAACCAGCTCCCTTGCAGTATATAGAGACTTGTCCGGAACATCTCAAGGACAATGATGCCACGGAAGAAGACTTCTAAGAATATGCAGACAGATGCTCCAAAGATGGCCACTAAAAGTAACTGATGCACATGGAGATCCAACATAGCACGCCCATGGATGTGGTAATAAAATAGAAAACCTGGTAACAGGGAATGAGAGGGTCACCTACTCCTTCTTCTGTATTTATTTACTGCACATAATTCTTATTACATAAGAATATAAGAAGAGTCATGCTGGATCAGACCAAGGGTCCATCCAGTCCAGCATTCTGTTCACACAGAGGCCAACCAGCTGCCCACAGGATCCTACAAGCAGGACATGAGTGCAACAGCACCCTCCTGCCCATGTTCCCCAGCAGCTGGTTTTTTTTACTCTAGAGTAACTCCACATGGCCCTAATTTTTATTGGGACCACCATGCACTGGGAAGGGATCCCCCCCCCCTGAAATTACCCCCTCCCCCAATGGGGAGCTTAAAAAAATCTCCAGGGGCAGGGATTTATGGAAGAAATGGTGGAGAGAGCTTTGATTCCCCCCGCCCCCAGTGCATGGACATACCAATCCAAATCAGGGCTGCACCCATTTACTCTAGAGTACTATATACACACACTGACACAAGCACACTATGTTATTAACGTAACATGTAGTTTGACCCTAAATTGCACTCAAGCCAAAGAGGCATACTCATGAATAATTGGGTTCAGATTTGGGGCCACACTATATACACATGTGACATGTGCATCAAGCGGAGACTAGCTGGCTACATATCAGGGATGCTTCAGCAGCGGACTGTCTGCATCATCAGGGAGTTAGGCTAGATGACCTCTGAGATCCCCTTCATACTCTCTGATTTTTGCTTATGCTATTTAAACAAATAGTCCTCAGATCTAGTTCTTTCTCCAAATCTTTAACTTCTCCATTTCACCTTACTCCCTAATGAGAACGCATTGTGCATTATTGAACTACATTAATAATCAGTCTTGATATACAATCCTTCTTCCCCCTCCCTTTGTTATGACTTTTCTTTTTTAAAAAAATAATTTTTATTTTTGCATTTTCAAAAATATTACAGAAGTACAAGTATATGAAACATGTAATGTAAATTCCCCCCTAAAATATTCCATGTGTACATGTTTAATTCCAAAAAAAGGTAAGTATCCATGAAGTTCATGTGTTGGATTTTGGATAGTTGCGATTATTGAGCATTGTTGTCTATTCTTATCTTAACAAGTTGTTCCAGAGAGAGCCATGAGTTGCTGATGGTTTCGTTGTTGTACTGTCTCTTCTAATGTACTGAATAAACATATACCATGTTTCCTCAAAATCATCTTTGTCTCTCATGTTTTTCAGAGCTTTAAGATTGTTATGACTTTTCTCATGTGGTTATGTAACATAGTTACTCTAACGGGTCATCTTTATCTACTCATTTTCATTTTGATTCAGGAAAAGATTTTCTGCATAAACAGTGCAGTGCAGTACACTCACCTTCCACAAAAACTGCAAGTGAAAGCACCATTCTGTCCAAAGCTACTGGTAATGCATTAGTGCTATACGCCACAATGTCTACCAGCCCTGAGATGCCATAGAAGAGATACATGGTTGCATGCTGCCAGTTCATTAGGTGATCCCATTGTTTCATTTCATAATTGTACAGCTTCAGATGAGGTCCGTCAGGAACAAACTGCTCAGCTATCATTCCTGTGAGTGAAATAATGGGGGGAAATATGTCAGTGACCTTCTTAGTACGTTCCTTACATAAAAATCAAATAAGTCTTTGGCATCATTGTGCTAATGGCAGCGCTTTTTCTTTCCATTATGCTACCAGTAAAAATCCAGATTCAGTACTTATGAGCGTGCCCCATTAATCCAATTATTGCTGCTACCCACGTGTATCAGACTCCACCTCATACGGTTTTTTCTAATTCGTGTTGTTAAACAATACAAAACCACAGTCTTGAATGCAAGAAGGAGATCTTGCAATATCTCAAATTGATATACAGCAGGGGTCCCCAGCCTTTTTTGGACCCGAGGGCACATTTGGGAATTTGAGAAACTGCTGTGGGCACCACCACAAAATGGCTCCCATGGAGGATGTAGCTAGTCACATACTGGCTGCCATGGGGGCCTGGCTAGTCAAAAGTGAGCTAAAGAGGTGGAGGGGGGGTTACTTCTGTTAGTAAGTGTACAGAAACGTTGAAATTATGGTGGCAGTGGGAGTTCATCAAGGTTGCAATAACATATATCTTGTTTGCCATTAATTTTTGTCACTGAATCCTAATTTCTTGAACAGCAAAATTTCAAGCTGACTCACTAAGTTCAGGTCAAAAAGCAAAGTTCAGTGACAAGCAGAATCCAGACTACAATTTGAAGCAACTTCTGCACGTCACTACAAATTTGCTTTCCCATTAACACACACTATTTCAAAAAACATAATAGTTTATTATATACTGTATGCCCCCAATCCTAACCATAATTATCTGGACGTACAGCTAAAGGAAAACAACTTACCAATGAGAGCAAAGGCAGTTTTGATGATGCCCTCAGTAAATTCTAGGCGTTGAAATCCTGCCTTGGAACCCAGGGAAGATGTGTTCTTTTTCCTTCGACAGAGGTATTTTAATGGATATTTCACAGACCACCACAAGCCAAACAGAAGGAAAAAACTCCCAGGAAGTGCATGCCCTTTAAAATTTCCCATCTTTCTCTACTGTGCAAAAACCTACAGACAAAGAATATTTTTTTACTAAAGTATTTCTAGAACAAATATATTTCTTGTAGCTCTACTTGTAGGCAGAGTCTACACATTTGCTGCATTTGGACATAACAATAAATTATTATTTACATTACAGAAATGAGCCACAATAAACTTTGTGCACATGCACTCCCCTCTTCCAATTTGATTAAACACAATTTAGGATACTTTCAAAGCCTAAACTGTGCTGAGTCTTAGTTACGGTTTGTTGAAACAAGCCAGCTTCATAACCCAACATTGGAAGTTGGTTTATTTTAGTAAACCATAGATAGGATTAACCATCATTTATCTGGGTTCAGGCATAACAACAAGCTGCAGTTACCGTAATTAAAAAAACCAGAAGCACATGCTACAGATTTCTTTGTGTCCATGCAGCAGGAGGGGAGAGCGCACAAGCCCAGAGTTTGCTGCTGCTTGTTCATATAACTATAAGCCAGTGTGGTGTAGTGGTGAGAGTGTTGGACTGGGAATCGGGAGATCCGGGTTCTAGTCCCCGCTCGGCCATGAACTCACTGGGTGACTTTGGGCCAGTCACTGACTCTCAGCCTAACCTACCTCACAGGGTTGTTGTGAGGATAAAATGGAGAGGAGGATTATTATGTAAGCTGCCTTGGGTTCCTTGCAGGAAAAAAGGCGGGGTATAAATGTAATAAATAAATAAATAAATAAATAAATTGTTTTTTTTACATCCAAATGCAGCCAATTACCTTATTCCTGCAGCAGGAGGATTTGTTTGTCACCTACTGTATATCCTCTGTGTGTTGGAGAGTTGCACTCTTGGAAATGGTGGGAAAGAGCATAGTGTTTAAATGTTCTGAGTATATCAGCTTCCCATTAAAGGATATGGGGGATGTGTAATTCTCAGTTAAGTAATCCACCTCCATACTCTTGGGGTCCTTCCAGACAGAGGGTTCCTAGCATTAACCATCAAAAAGCAGTGTGCCGCTATTCCATCTTTTCTTCCTTAACAGATTTTTTTTCCAGGTAAGAATAAAGATAGAAGCAGCAGCAGGAGAACACAGGAACGCTACAAATGGAAAACAACATGAGGTCATCTGGAAACACCCCCCCCCTGCTCTGCACCCCAGCCCAGCCCCAGCCCAGCCCAGCCCAGCCCATAAAATTATCTGAATAAGGCAGTGTGGTTGCATAATAAAAGCCTCATCTGGAAGCACCCTCGTTACTCCTTTTAACTCCTAATGAGGTGAACAAGTCCTTGGTATTAAAACATTGTAAAGAAATGGAAAACAACTTGTTGTTTGACAACTTATGCCATTATAAATATGTTCCACTTCAAGGTGCTTCAAGACTTTTTGTTGTTTGTTTGCATATAATTAAGCTGAATAATTCTAGTAATTTCACAGGTCTGTTAGCTTGCAGAATAAGTATTAACCCATTAAAAGCATAAGTATCAGGCTCAACTCATCAGAACTTCATATTTATATTAGTTTATGAGCAATAGGTAAGCTATTCTCATCCGTGACAGCTGGATATATCATCCCAGTGAAATGGCAGCGACACAGCCTAGTTGCAGCTTGACCAAAGGAACAAAAATACATCGTTATAGGGGCTGAAGGATTTCTGACTCCCTGCCTGTGTGTTTCCATGTCAAATCCCTTGATATATAATAGGTGTTTGTAAGAAAAGGACAAAAATGATCTCTCACACTGGATGTTTTCTCAGTGTAACAAAGTAAATGGTATTACGTGAGATAAGGTATAATTCAGAATATCTCCTCTCTCTGTTTCACTGTTACCGTTTTATCTTTGGCAATAAAAGGCTAAGCAAATTTCTCTATAGAAGGATCAACAGTTGTTGCTGTATTGGTCCCAGAAAATGTATTTTTATCGGAAGAATAACGTATTATTCTGTATTCTGCCAATAAAGGTTGTTTGAGCAGAAAATATTTCTGATATAAGATACAACCATGCAAAGCACAATACAGCCAAAGGTTTACATATTTGTCAATTTGTTTATTTAAAAGTCTTTAAGTCCCAGTGATCTCCCTAAGAGATTTATGCACATGCTTAAAACTGAAATCCTGTGTGTGTTTTCTCAGACGTAAATCCCACTCTGTTCAAAGGGGACTTACTCCCTAATAAGTATTTTCAGGATTGCAGCCTAATTCTCCCATGGAACTAGTAATGGGACCAGAGAGTAGTTTACTTGAGTGGAAATTGAAGACACAATCCAGCCAAAGAACAAGAATCTCAAAAATGTTACCAGCCACACTTCCGTATACTGTGGCAATTCTATACATACTATCTGGGAACATTTTGAAGTTACCGTAAGCTTTTTATAAATAGAATATGAATGTAGGTTATGTTTCCCTTCTCCTTAATAAATATTTTCTTTGGTCAGCCTTGAATAGTAGTACTGAACCTATCATCTGTATGGTTAAAATCTAGTCTTGCTTTGACTTACTAGGCTTTTCCCTCTTTCAAATTAGTAAATATCATCCTGAACAGATAAAAATAACATTTATTCCTAATGTTATATTTCCATTTTAGCCAGGGGCACGATTTCAGATTTTTATTCATTTATTATATTTATATCCCACCTTTTTCCTGCAAGGCTTACATAATCCTCCTCCTCCATTTTATCTTCACAACAACCTTGTGAAGTAGGTTAGGCTGAGAGTCAATGACTGGCCCAAACTCACCCAGTGAGCTTCATGGCTGAGTGGTAACTTGAACCAGGGTCTTCCAAGTACCAGTCCAACATTCTAACCACCACACCACACTGGCTTTCAGGGGTGGACATGGGATTAATAGCAAGTGTGAAAGGCTCTTCCTCTCTGAGCTGTAATCAAAGGTGTTTCCAGATGGACAGCTCCTAGTGCTCCCAATCCAAAGGCACTGTGCAGCTATTCCATCTATCTCTCCTTAACAGATTTGTTTGTGGTAAGAAAAAAGATGGAAGAAGCGGTGGGAAAACATGGAAGGGTTACTAATGGAAGGGGTTGGTGTTGGGACCCCCTGTAAAATTCAGTGAAAAGGGGCAGGCAGGTGATCGCCTCATCTGGAAACACCCCCATTTTAAATGGTAAAACATTATTTGCTGTGGTTATAGTAGTACAACATTTTTAATACCATGTGTTTATTTATTTATTTATTCTATTTTTGAATCGCCCATCTGGCCACTCTTAGCGATGTACAGTCTAATTAAATACAAACCCTCCCAAAAAAAACAGAGCATCAGTTAGCCCTGGGGGGGGGGGCAGTCCAACCGGAGCAGGCCCTGATGTTCCCTCTGCCTGCTCCTGCCACCTTCACTCGCTCCTTCCTCTTCCCCACGGGGCCCCTGATGTCAGTTAACCACAGCAATATCACCACCACAAAACACCAGCCTCCACACATAGGCTCAGTGCACAGAGGGGGAAGTGGGACTGTGCCTGCTGGCCCTGCCCTCAATGTTGTCCCACACCCCCACTTGGTAAAGCATCTGTAAAGGGTAGCTTATGTATGATTGTTTTGGAACAAAATCTTAATTTGTGCCAGAGCTCAGCTTGGAAATTGGTATAATTAGATTAAACTACCCCTGTGTGGAGTGCATCCCTCACCACAGAGGATAAAGGGGGAAAGACCTCCAAATCACAAAGTAGTATTTCTAGAGAGACTTAAGAAGAGCCCTGCTGAATCAATCCAAAGGCCTATCTAGTCCAGCATCTTGTTTCTCACAGTGACTAACCAGATGACTCTGAGAAGCCCACACATGAGGGCAAATTTTCAGGGGAGGCACGTGACTCCTATATCAGTGGGGCTCCTAACCCATTACAGGTCTTATTTGACGCTTTATAGGAGCTATTCATGGTGCTGAACTCCATCCCCAAAATAGGAGCACCATGGATTGCTCCTATAAAGCTCAGAATAAAAGCTGCAACGGATAAGGAGCCCCACCGAAACAGGAGTCACCAGCCTGGGCAGTAGCCCTCTCCAGCTATTGGTCCAAGCCAATGGCATTCAGAGGCTTCTGATCCTGGAGGTGGCCACCATGACATAAGAAAGGTTTGAGCACCGGCTGAATTTTCTACAAATTAAACCTTGTTTGGAAGATAGCTCTGCCCGAAGTTTCCACCTGGCCTCATTTAAGAAAAGTGGCCCTTTTCTTACACCATCTAGTTAAACCACCATGAAAACAAATGTCAAAATAATCTGGTTTGGAATGAGTGAAAATTTGATTTCAACAAGTGCCTCACCAACCATATGAACTCAACAGCAAATTCAAGTCAACAAGAGCATGGGGAGGCCCTCCCCTGCCAACCCCTCCCAATTATGGAACTCCCTTCCACTAAAATTTGTAAAAGTCCAGTCACAGGTGTCTTTTGGAAGGGGTGTGGAGTGGAAGCCTTCTTGGTTGAGTTGCTGTTTGGGGGCTAGGTGTTACTCGGGGAAGAGTGGGGAATTTTATTTCAATGAGAAGAAATCAGATTCTGTTTTGCTGATGTGTGCTTGTGTTACCCATCCTGAGCCTTTGGGGATGGAGAAGATTATAAATCTAAAATAAATACAAAATGAATTGGCCACGACATCTCCCTCACGTTTGAAAAAGTGACTCTGGGACCAAAACTGCTAAGAGTAACAAAATATATGCATTTGGAATGTTGTAATCACCAAACTTCAGAACCTGCCTGTATGAATGGTATACTACTATCTTTATTGGTAAAGATGTTCTTTTTGCTAGAGACCTCTCCTTTCCTTGTTTTTTTGATCTCCCTGAATGCTGTAAAATTTATTCCTCATCCCAATGCTCACTGCAGGTGCAGCACAGTTAGGCAGGAAAGCTTTCCCTTGTGCCAACACATCAAAACCTGCCACTTAATGCAAATTGGATCTTTGAACAGTTTGCTTTCAGGAAGTGGTTATAATTACAGTTAAAATTAATTGAAATGAACAGAGCACATTATGGCAATGTTTACAACACGGAATGCAAGAGGGAATCGGAATAAGGTAAAAACGTGGAGATGAATGCCATTTCCCCCAAAAACATGCAGAGATTATAGAATCAACATTTATTTAAATGTTTTGCTTGTCCCACCCCCAAATATATAGTGCAATCCTATGCATGTTTACTTGGAAGTAAGTACAACTATGTTCAATGAGGTTTACTCCCAGGTAAGTGTGCATAGCATTGCAGCCTTACAGTACAATCCTATACATCAGGCGTGCACAACTGGATGTATGCTGGGTTGGCAGGGACCGCACGTGTGCATGTGCGCACACACACACACACACACACATGCGCGCGCGCACACACAACTCGCAGTCATTCACACATATGTACTCCAGTCCGTCCCCCCCACACACCTTGTTTTACAGTGAAATCACTGCTGCTGCTGCAGCGCTGCTAAAGTTCAGTGGCAGGCCAGCAGGGGGCAGGGACGTGGCCCCTGGTTGGTTCTGGGGGATGGAATTGGTCCCCAGTCCCCTGGACATTGCCCACTCCTACTAAATAAAGTTGAACTTCCTGCAGTAAGAAAAAAAGACCTAAGCCGTACTTGGAAAGCGCAGGAAGATTACAAATGGATTACGATGACGTGTGACCGCTGGTAAAATGTGAATAAATAAGGCATGGCAATTCCACACTAAATGCCTAGGTGGAAGCAGCCTATGTTAGATGTGTACTGCTTCTGTGGATCTGGACCTCCTGTGTTGTGCCACTGTGGCTCACCTCTCTGCTTGTGACTCCCCGCTCCAAAACCCAACCTATATCCATTTCTACTCAATGTTCCCTTTTAAAAAAGCTTTCATATACGTAGATAGCTTTCCCAGGGCTAAGGACATGTTCACACACCAAACATTTTTAGTAGCAAAATACTGTTGACATTTCCTGAGTTTTTTTTAGTACTAGCAATAATACTTCATAAAATAGGCAAGATCATCAGTGTCATATTTCTTAATCCAACATTAGGCACAAGGCAAATTTTTGTGCAGCCCCTTCTACCTTCGCTATTTCTGATTTTTTCCTCCACCACTTTTATCTTGATTTTAAAAATATGTGGGGTTTTTTACATCTAATAAAATAATTGTGCAAATATCCATCTACTCATCAATCTTCAACAAACTGACATTTTAACTTTGGGTGTACCGGTATGTTTTTTCTTCTTCCAACTTTTCACACGATGACTCAGAATCCTACAGAAATGTCTCAAGTTTTCACTCCACTTTTTTTTTTAAAAAAATGTTGTACATTCCAGTAAGACTTGCAGTGTCTAAGAGGGGTACACAACTGGCTGAGTGAAAATTTGTTTGTATTATTTAAAAACTAAGCATGCACTCAACAGTAAAAGAGAAGTCTAGTATATAAAAGAGGAGAACGTATGTACATATTGCAAATTCATTTTAAATAACGTTATCCTGTCCATTCGTTTTATAAATATTTCCAAAGCATGTTACAGTTAAAAGCAAACATTGAAACTTTTTTTAAAGTGCTAAAACAACAAAGCAGATTAAAAACAGTAAAACCAGCAGACAGCAGCAGCATGGTGAGAGTGTTGGACTGGGACTCGGGAGATCTGGGTTCTAGTCCCCGCTCAGCCATGAAACTCACTGGGTGACTTTGGACCAGTCACTGACTCTCAGCCTAACCTACCTCACAGGGTTGTTGTGGGATAAAATGGAGAGGAGGAGGAGGATTATGTAAGCCGCCTTGGGTTCCTTGCAGGGAAAAAAGGCAGGGTATAAATATAATAAATAAATAAACATGTCTACCCAGAAGTCCCACTGAGTTCAATGGAGTTTACCTGCAGGAAAATGGGGTTAGGATTGCAGCCTAAAAAGACTTCACCCAGTGTCTAAAGGTCATTAAGGGAGCCATCCTATGCATGTTTAGACAGGGGAAAAAAAGTCATACAAGTCCCAACATCCCCCAGACAGCATGGCTGGCTGGAGGGATGCTGGGAGTTGTAGGACGTTTTTTTCTGTCTAAATATGCATAGGATGGCACTCTATGGCTGCCATCCTATGCAGCAGGAGTGCAGAACCTCAGGTTTAGGGGCCAAATTCAGCCCTCTGAGGCTCCCCGGAGGGCCACTCCCCTTCTCCTGGCCCTACTCCCTTTCCCCAACCACCAATCGTTTGGTGATTTCCTGGATTTTGTGAAGTTTTCACCCCATTCTAAAAGGTTCAACTGTCTCTCCTAAGGTTTAGTTACTGGCAGTAAGAGCTTCAAACTACAATATGTTGGTATTGTTGATCTCTATGGACTAGCCCCCTTTGCCTTCGCCCCGCCCACCCCTGGGATGCAGCCCCCAAGAACTTCTCCGAAATTCAATTTGGCCCTCAGGCTGAAAGAGGTTCAACACCCCTTCTACATGTTTTGGGGCTTACTCCCAGGTGAATGGGTATAGGGATGCAACCTTAATTTGGCACCAAGCAAGAACATTCCACCAAGAACCAGTGTGGCATAGTGCTTAAGAGTGCTGGACTGGGACTCGGGAGATCTGGGTTCTAGTCCCCACTCAGCCATGAAACTCACTGGGTGACCTTGGGCCAGTCACTGACTCTCAGCCTAACCTACCTCACAAGGTTGTTGTGAGGATAAAATGGAGACGAGGAGAATTATGTAAGCCGCCTTGGGTTCCTTGCAGGAAAAAAGGCAGGATATAGATATAATTAATAAATGAATCAATAATAGGATGCCCCCACTGGAAAAGCCCTTTCCCCAGTTACCTGCCACCAAATCAGTGACAGCGGGGGCACCTGGAGAAGGGCTAGCCAACACATAGATTTCATAGATCATAGAGTTGGAAGGAGCCTACAAGGCTATCGAGTCCAACCCCCTGTTGAACATCTCTTAACTAAAGGGGTAGCCCCACATTAACCCAGCTCTAGAGTATGACTTTCAGCTCCCCATATCCAGCAGAACGGACAGCTTCAAAGACCCCATCCCATCTGGCTAGCCACCATGCTGCTGATAACCCAAAGCCTCAACCTGCACAGCACCCCAAGAAGGTAAGAAGCAAATATCATATGCACAGGTACAAAGCAATATAGAAGGCAGGTAAGGAAGCAAATACCTGTGTGGCACTTAGAAAATTTTAGGCACTTTGTAAGTGTTAAGTGATGGTGATGATGCTAAAGGGTCAAAGTTCACAATGGGTGCTGGTGCAGACACAGCCAAAATTTGCAGGCCAGAAGGAAAGAAAGTATACACAAACATTCGAAGGAAAGGTTAGAGGCACCAGTCGCTTTTGAAAAATGGACACATTCCAAATCCTGTATTTGATTATTATACCAACTGCTAGCAAGTTAGAGTGTAAAATGTATCCATTTCACCTTTTTTTGTGTCAATTTCCTTAGCTTCATAATATGGTTTGCAATTTCCTGTGTAAACTTTGGAACATCAAGCTCAAAATGGCAGACAACCAAAAGGCTTTTTAAGGAATTGATGACTACAGTCAAGTCTCTCAGGCTTTCCTTCTCGTTTTCTGTCCACCCAAGCAGGTTTGTAATATTGACAGAACCTCACAGAACAAGGCATCTTTAAAAACAGAATCTGCTGTGTTAAACATAGCAGAAAAGAAAGAATGATGGTGTTTTTCATAAAACATTTTTCCTTCTTAGGTAAGGAATTTTTGGTCACAAACTTCTGACAATGACAATAAACA
Source organism: Shinisaurus crocodilurus (assembly GCA_021292165.1). Lineage (NCBI taxonomy): Eukaryota > Metazoa > Chordata > Lepidosauria > Squamata > Shinisauridae > Shinisaurus > Shinisaurus crocodilurus. The sequence goes on along the minus strand of CM037878.1, from coordinate 244,478,533 downwards.
TATCTCCCTTAAAATTGTGTTGTGTTTTTTTCTTCTTCTTCTATCATCACTGATAAGAGGTTACCATAACCTTTTACTGTTATTGTGATTAGGAGTCTGTGAATACAGTGATAACAGGGTTCACAGTCAGATCAAGCCTAGAGGAAACGTTTATTTCCCAAACATTGATGCTGCACAATCTCTATTCCAGTGTTCTCCAACCTTGGGTCCCCAGATGTTTTTGGCCTACAACTCCCATCATGCCCCAGCCAGCATAGCTGGGAGTTGTAGGCCAAAAACATCTGGGGACCCAAGGTTGGAGAACACTGCTCTATTCATTGGGAGCCACTGCACAGAGCTCGCGTCACCCCTCCCTGCCAGAAGGAACACGCAGCTCCAGCTGACAGTTCCCTGGGGCAGCAGACTCTGGTCTCATCCATCGGCCAGAGAACCAAGGGCCACTGGGAGGCTGCACCCCCTGCCTCCCAGGAGTAACATCAGAGCAAGGGGGAGACCAACCTGGCCCCATACATCAGCCGGAGAGGGAGCAGTTGCAGGGGACATGTTTTGCCCTTCCCTGCCAAAAAAAAAGAAAAAGAAAAAAAGAAAGAAAACCCTATAAGAACCTTTTAAACTAAGAACTGGTGCCTGAGTTTGGCATTCTTCCTCCTCCCTCCCAATCCCTTTTCCTTTTGTGTCATGTCTTTTAGATTGTGAGCCTGAGGGCAGGGACTGTCTTATTATTAATCTGTGTAAGCCGCTCTGAGAGCCTTTTCTGGCTGAAGAGCGGGGTATAAATGCAATAAATAAACGGGAACTGGAGTAGTGGTTAAAAAAATGACCTGGAAGCCCCCACTTCAAAATCTCAGCTCAGCCAGGAGCCAACCAAGCGGTCTTAAGCAAGCTAATATCTCACAGCATAATCCCCTGTCCTATTTATTATATAGGAATAATATGAGTCTACCTTTCAGGATTGTTGTATGAACTGGTCCTCAGCAACCTGCACATTACACAGGTGATGTGGTAGCCATTGGGGGGGGGGGGACAAAAATCTGAGCAGCTAGATTCCACATCACAGTAGTAAAACATGCAGCACCACATCATGTGGAGTATCTGGGCCAGCATCACACTGGTGGTGCTGGCGTAGGTGATAATTGTGTGATCCAGGTGAACTTGCATGCATCTTACTAAGCTATCCTTTGCATTAGGCAGGCATCTGTGATGCATGGGACCTTGCTCCCCTTAGGCAGAGGTTGCCGCTCCATGGTAGAGGACACCAGGCACGATCCCCGGCATCTCCAGGTAGGGCAGGAAAAACTCTTGCCCAAAATGCCGCCGGAGAGCTGATGCCAGCCAGTCTTAACGATACTGGGCTAGATGGACCAATGGCCTGACTCAGCATAGGGCAGGTTCCTATGCCCAAAGTTGTGCTCTCTTTACCATCCTAATTATTTGAATTATCGTGCAACATTGTTGTGGCATGGAGAATCCTGCCTTAGGACACGAGGGTGTAGCACAGCCTTCCCCAACTTGATGCCCTCCTGATGTTTTGGACTACAACTCCCAGCATTCCTGGCCATTGGCTGTTGACCATTGGCCATGCTGTCTGGGGGTTATGGGAGCTAGAGTCGAAAATATCTGGAGGGCACCGGGTTGGGGAAGGCTGTTGTAGAAGCTTCTCTTTGCTTCCGTCACAATACTTCACTTCTAAGAAATTCATAAGCAGCAACTTTGGTTTGTGGAAACACCTTGCATACACAGGGCATACTCCATAGGTTAAGATTTAACAACAGCAACAACAACAACCCTGTTTGTCATAATAACCCATGCTTGCGGATAAAGGAACAAACAAGCAAACTGCAGAACTTTATCTAAGACCCTGTCATGACATAAAATAACTGGTATTTTATATCAAAAATAAATCTATTGCTAGTAATGGGTGACTCCAGCAGAAAATATCTGCAATACTGCCAGAATTGTTAAAGAATTCTGAAAAGTGGTTACAACTGCCCTATTTCATTTTTAAAAACATACTGGATCTTGTACACAAAGGGACAGATAAAGCATATTAAGTAATATTTAATAAGTTTCCAGTTATTTTAGTACAGCTTTCCCTAATCTGGTGCCTTTCAGATGTTTTGGACTACAACTCCCAGCATTTCTGACTACTAGCCATGCAGGCTGGGGCTTATGGGAGTTGAAGTCCAAAACTTCTGGAGGGCACCAGGTTGGGGAAGGGTGTTTTAGCACATTGTGCAGTTGTGTGCTTTCCCCATCTAGCCCCCCCCCCATACAAAAAAACCCGCAAAAAACAAACAGGAGACAGGCAAAATAAAAGTGAGGAGTCCAACATCAGAAGTTGCTGTGTGCATCTCTTTGCTGCTGCCCTCTTATCCCACTTCCCAATCCACCAAGGGAGGACCTTTCCAGGATTATAAAAAGGGCACCCCATCCGCCGGGAAGTCCTCTTGCACCATCTCCACTGAGATGAATGGGAGCTGCGCATGGCTTCCACTCATTTCAATGGGACTGGCGCGGGAGAACTTCCCAGTGGATTGTGCCCAGACAACGGAAGGCAAACGCTTCAGCAAGCGATACTCAAAAATGCATGTAAGGCTGCGACCCTAATCGAAGAAGAAAGAAGTCCCACTGGAGACTGGACTCAATTAAGGGAGACTTTGGTAGAAACACAGAGGTTCGGGCCCTAAGTAAGTTCCTGTGCAGTGGAAAGATCTATTCCGGGAACCAAAGCGTCGTTTCTGGCTCCTTTCCGTCACACAAGTCGGTGAAAACAAATAGAAAACCAGATGTTATATCTATTATATATACTTGCAAAGGCTTACCGAACTTGGGCTGCTTCTTTGCAAATTTGTTGGTTTGGGGCTCCTCTTTGGAATTTTAAATGAACCTCAGTCTGCGGTGGCGCTCCGGTCAGTCATCGCCTATATTCAAGTATGTGGACGTGCCGGCGAGCTCATCGTTATCCTAGGAAAGACTCAAGCTGTTGTCCGCAAGGGATGCTCCCGCTACTTTCCTCCTCCTCCTCCTCCTGCCCCCGCCTCGCCTCCATCCCGCCTTCCTCTCCAGCTGCCCAGATGCGCCTCTCCTGGCTCCACCGCTGGGGCAATCACGCCGGCCGCTTCTCACCTCCCACGCCCCCCGCGGCTTCCCATTGGAGGCTTTTGCCTGCTCTCGTCTCCGGATGGGCTGCGGGAGGAGTCCGTCTCGGAGTGGGTCCACCGAGCGTGAGGCGGGCAGGCGCCCTCTGCCGGCGGACAGAAGCAGGACGGCCGAGGCCGCGGTGATGTGGCACTGAGCTTGGAGCGGGGGCCGAGGCGGAGGGAAGCGGAGTGTCCGGGCGTGGAGGGTCCTCCGTGGACAGAGCAGGCGCCCGTTGGCCGGCTTGAGAGCCACGGATTTCAATCGCGGAGAACTCGGCCTCGCCGCTTCCGAGAAGAAAACGAGGCATCTCCTAACTCTTCTTTCTAACAGTTCAGCCCTTTTCAAATAGAGGGCTTGCTTCGTTTGTTTTTCTTCATTGTAAGTGCTTGTGGGGCCATTTCTTCCAAGCATTTTATTGAGGACCCCCTTCTGGCTTTCCCCCTTTAGAAACTAAACCTTCCTGTTTGCGTTTCTGGGGACACTTAAAGCAGTCTTCGTTTGGCCGGACGGTCTGGTCTGGTGCACATTAAATTCCGTAGGGAACTCTGATTTGGTACTAGTTACTAAAGGCTTTCTTCTTCTTCTTCTTCTTCTTCTTCTTCTTCTCTTTTACAGAGTTAGTTGAACTTAATAAGAACTTAATAAAATGATAAAGGAGGAAAATAATGCTAATAATATTAGCTCTTTAATAATTCTCCAGCAAAGAGAAGGACCAAAGCGACCTCTTTTCATTCCGCAGATCAATAATGCAGGAGCTTTTTTTGCTGATTTTTATGTAATTACACCCAGCCATTTCACAACCACAAGGAATTCTTCACAAGAAGTGTCTTCTGTTCTGGATCAGGTGCTATCAAAAATTAAAATCCCCATTTTATTATATGTTTATATACTTTTATGCACAGTGCATCCATCATCGTTTCAGGTCAGGACACAGAAGAGTCACTTTCAAACAAATATAGTAATACCTTGGATTGCAAGTAACTTGGTTTGAGAGTGTTTTGCAAGACAAGCAAATTTTTAAATATTTATTTTAAAAAATTTGACTTGATATACAAGCAACGTCTTGCAGTACAAGTACTGTAGTACGGCTTAAATTAAAAATCTCTGTACAAATTTTTTTGGGGGAATTTTGTTTTGATATAAGAGTGTTTTGGATTACAAGCACGTTTCCGGAACAAATTATGCTAGCAAGGAACTAGCAGCTCCTTGCAAAAACTGAAATCCACTTGCAATGTGTACATAAACCTTCCCCAACCTGGTGCCCTCCAGATGTGTTGGACTACAACTCCCAGGATGCCCCAGCCATCTTTTTTCTTTCAAAAACATTTCAGTCCAGTCCCATGCCGGTTTTCCATTGTCCCTACACTCAGTCAGCCAACATTCTGTAGCCACAGAGCATACTCAGTCCTCATTTTTTTTCCTTAATTTTTTTTTTTTTTTAACATCTGCACATTCTGGGGTTCCCCTAAGTCTGCTGATCCCAACTTCTAGAACATGGATGGTGCTGTTTTATTTATTTATTTATTCATTCATTCATTTCTATACCACCCAATAGCCGAAGCTTTGTGGGCGGTTGACAACAATTCAAGTTTTGTGCTACATAAACAACAGCAGTCATGCCTTGACAGCCAGTGTGGTGTAGTGGTGAGAGTGTTGGACTGGGACTTGGGAGATCCGGGTTCTAGTCCCCACTTGGCCATGAAACTCACTGGGTGACTTTGGGCCAGTCTCAGCCTAACCTAGCCTAACCTACCTCACAGGGTTGTTGTGAGGATAAAATGGAGAGGAGGAGGAGTATTATGTAAGCTGCCTTGGGTTCCTAGCTGGAAAAAAGGTGGGGTATAAATATTGTGGAGGAAGGGGGGGCTGGCTGACCCACCACACCCCCACCCTTTCCTACCCAAAGGACCCAAGACCCCCAGAGATCTCAAGGTACCAGACTGCCAAGCAATCCTACTTGAATCTCTGTTCAGGGACTTGCCTTTCTGACTGTAACCTGGATTTAGTTGCTGGAACCACAGAGCAATCCACAAACACCATGTGGGGTAAAAAACCAAAGGAGGTTTATTCTGGTAGCATTTTACAACAAGAATAGGGAAATGAGGGAAGCACACGAAATTAGAGAGAGAGACTTTGGTACAAAGTAATAGAGCTACAAAAATAACAAAACCTGATTCCTTATATCTCCCAGGCACACAACTCTTCCAGGGTTGGATCCAGCACAGCCTTGCCGCCTGGGAGGACTACTTCACCTACCCGAAGGTCCGAGATGGGTAGCCCTCCACAAGGCCTGCCTTTCCAAAGCCCTCATTCAGCTAATTTCACCAGGAGCTACCTGGGGTCGGATCCTGAGGCCACCCGAAGGCTTGGACCTCTGCCTGGCTTGCTGCCATTGCTCCACAGCCAGCAACCACGCGACGAACCAAAGACAAAGAACAAAACCCACACGTTGGGAAATATACCTTCCCCCCCTCCCCTCCTTTCTGTAGCTTTGCTGCTTCTTAGCCAATCAGGATGCACTTCACCTGGCCAGACAGGGGAAGGGGGACTCATGACTTACTGGGCCTGAACTACATTTGCATTTGAAAGCCGGGTCTCCGGCTTTTCAGGACTTCCAGGCACCATCGCCTCCTCCCAGCCTTACTTGGTTTACACATGAGGAGGCATGTGCGTGTGTGTGTGTGTGTGTGTGTGTGTGTGTGCAGGCGTGTGTAGTGTGTGTGTAGGAACCGTCAGAGGCTCTTTTTCTCCACAAATATAATAATAATTTTTTAAAAAAAATAAACGTCAGAAATAGTAGGAAAAAGTGTTCCCTGGTAACAAAATCTTGCATTGTGGATTTCTAGATTTCTCCACTGACATTTATGGGCAGCTCTCACTCCTGTGCATGGGGATGTTCAAAATAGCTTCTCAGTGTGGACCAGAAAATGATCTATCCGGACAAAGAGAAGGATCACTCTACATATGTGTGTGTGTGTGTGTGTGTGTGTGTTTCTTCCTCTGTCCACCTTTACCAGCCACTCAATTCCATTCTCACTTTCACCCTGTTTTCAGTTTCCCCCCTCTCATTCGGCATTCCATCCATGATCATTGGGATGTTTGGGGTTTCTCTGCCCACAGTTAGATTACCCTCCCCTAAAGATGTTTTATATTTCTGCAAACCTTGGGCTTACCCCGAGTGTGCTGATACCTCGTGTGTGTGTGTGTGTGTGTGTGTGTAGGTGTTGCCATTGCCGCTTTGTAGGCATGTCATAGGCATGGGGCTGAATCCATTGGTGGGGGGGGGGAGTGCTATTGGGCTCCGGGCTCCCCCACAGTAAGGGATCTCAGGGACGTGGCACCAAGACCCGTCCAGCATGAGGGCTGTGAGCTGGCCACAGCATCAGGGCTGTGAGTCCGGGGTGATGGAAGGGGGTTCACATTGACAGTCTGCACCGTGGTGAGCCCCCGGGCCCTGCCATCCACCACCAGCACTCCTAGCATGTGGGCCAAGAAGGGGGAATTGGACACCAGGTGGGCTGGCTGATGACAGGACCCACACCCTATGCCACTGCCAAGGCTATTCAAGCAAAGGTCAATAACACTATTGCCAATTTGTTAACCCCAGCTTTGTGTCTAATTCGTTCCCGTCCTTTCACCACCTGGAGCCAACTAAGCACTACTCCTACAAAAGGTATTTAATTATTTTCTATTTATCTGCAGAAGGAGAAGGCTGAACTTTACTGAAGGGATCATTCTGGGGCCCATGCTAAAATAGAGAATTAAACATACGGTAACCCTCAATCAACTCTTCCCATCCCTCCAAAAAACCCTCATACACCTTCACTTAACCCTTCAGTACTGAGTATACTGATGTAAATTGAAATTGATTTATCTCAAGTAGAGAATTGATTTAACTATAAATCTAATTAAACACAGATAAGTAGTAAAATACTCAGTACTGAAGTGTTAAATAAAGTTTGCTTGAAAGAAGGTTTATTTATTTCTCCTCTTGCTTTTTACTATGGGTTCTAGTACATTCACTTTGGAGTAGAGAATATCAAAATCCACAGGAACCTTCTTAACTGGCAAGAATTTTAAGCTGTCATTTAAGCCTTTAGCTACAGAACTACTCAGTTTAAGAATCCATCATTCCTCTCTTTTTTTAGATTCTTATTCTGACCATCTATCCTTTCTAATACTCCCCAAAATTGGTAGACCTAAAGTTATGTAATAAAAATGTTTAACTGCTTGGTTACCCAATCTTGATACACTTATGTGGCCAAATATGTATGCAATCCTATACATGTTTACTCAGAAGTAAGTCCTACTGTGTTTAATTGGGTTTACTCCCTAATAATGGTGCATAGGATTGCAGCCTAAGACTTCTTGTAGTTTTTCCTATATATAATTTTTTGCCGCAACACTCAGTAGAATATATTACATTAGTAGTATAAACTGCATGTTGTAAGCCATCTGCATGTTGTTAGCCATTTTAATCATCCTAAGAGTTGTGGAAACATGCTAGGTATCATAATAATTTGGTGTGCTTCTGCAAAACATTTTTTTTTAATTCTAACATTTTCTGAGGTTCATAGATTTCATAGGTCATAGAGTTGGAAGGAGCCTACAAGGCCATCGAATCCAACCCCCTGCTCAGTGCAGGAAACTAGAGGAGGGGTCTCCCATCCAAGTAATAACTAGGCCTGACCCTGCTTAGCTTTCCACCCTCAGACAAGCTGAGCCAGCGTGAGCCACAGGCCTGGGGTATGTAATATTGTTGACTAGGATTTGTACCCCTTTTTGTTATTTGCAACTATATCCCCCCTTCCCCCAAAGCTCATATGTACATGTAGTTAACAAAGTAAGGGTGCAGTCCTATGGCCGCTAGACGCTGTCTAGATGGCCATAGGAACACTGGATTCCAGCTCCGACCTCAGGAAAGCACTCTGAGGTCAGAAGTGGGACTCCGAATTCGGAGAACCCTCCCTTGCAGCCCGCGCAAAAAGAACCGCACCCGTTGCAGCTCTGAGGTTTTTAAGTTTTAAGTTTTGTACTGTTTTTAATTGTGTTTTTAATTGTGTTTTATACTGTGTATGTGTGTGTGTGTGTTTCCCCCCCTCTTGTGTTTATTGGACTGTACATCGCTCAGAGTGGCCGGATGTCTGGCCAGATGGGCGATTCATAAATAAAATAAATAAATAAATAAATAAAGACTGACTTCGGAGCTGGCTCTGGGTGGGTGTTCCAGTAGGGGAGGGGAGGAATGAGACTCTGCTGCGGGGATACACTTTATCCTGGTGGCACCTCAGCCTGTCCTCCTTGCATGCCAGCTGCAAAAGACTTAGATGGCCGAAATGGGCCATCTAAGGCTTTTGCAGGGTGAGAGAAGCACAGAGGCAGCCGCCTTCACCTCCACACTCCTTCTGTCCTCAATTGGATGCCTGTAAAATCCTCCAAGTTTGGAGGGTTACGGGCAGCCACATAGGATCACGCTGAACATTGATAATATATCACTCTTTGCTTTGGGGCAGGGAGCAAGTCCAGATTTACTTTGGTTAAAAATTAATTTGGCTTCTAACGTGGCAGGAGTACATTGCTTGAGCACTTTTCATTGGAACAGCTGTTCAAAAGTTGTATCATTTTAGTATATCTTATTCTGTATGACTAATTTTTGTTTTGTACAGCTTATTGGTCATCATTTTTGTACACTGCCCTGGAATCTGTAAGGATGAAGGGTGGTTCAGAAATATTTTAATAAATAAAAGTTTAAAAATTAATCAATAAATACATGAATTTCCTAAGTATTTAAATCTTTGTACTTGCTCAAGGGTATGGCCGTCTAATGTCCATCTGGACTTATGAGCCCTCTTACCAAATACGGTGACCTTAGTTTTCTCATAATTGACTTTTAGATGTTCTTTTTTACACAGTTGGAGAATTGATTATAATTGATGATAATATAACATTCATTTTGTTGCCCTATGATAATTCAGAAATTGTTTCTGCTGTTATAAAGCTGATAGTGTGTGACACTTCTCTGATTCTGTCAGGCACAGACCTGGAAAAAATGATACATTATTTTTTTAATTGAAAAGGAAGGTCTTTTGAGTAAAAGAACTTGCATTATACAAAGTCATTACCAGAGGTCATCTGCTTTTTTCAAAAAAATGAATAGGTACAGTAACATGGGAAGGAAGGATATTTATAAGTTCCATATCCTTCCCAAGTTACTAGACTTTTCTTCACTTAAAAAATTATAAAAGGACTTGGGAAAGAAAATAGGCAACTTTGTATGCATTTGCATACATGTGCACTATCTAACATGCCTGCAGTCCTCTGATATATGCCTGCCTGCATGCCAGAAATTAACCTTATCCCTGTATGTCTCCAATATATATTGAAATTAATGCCTCAAGTGCAGTATACTTTCTTGGAATACAGACTGTTTGTTACAATATGCCTAGTTAGTATGATCTTCTCTTGTCCTGCTCTCTGTGTGATATATATACAGACTAGTATGTGTATACAAACATATACATTAAGGGAAAGCTAAGCTACTGGACTAATGATATTATCACATCCAAAAGCCATTTTAGTACAAGTTCATTGTCTGATGACATCACTGCTGATCTAATAATTCTGCTGATGTAGGTCTCCTATGATCTTTATCACATATGCAACAAGAAGTTTAATATTTCAACAATTCTTAACAATGAGGCTGACTTTAGAGAAAGGAGACTTCAGACAAAAACTGCTTTAAGAATAAGGTAATCTGATCTATTTGGATACATTCTACATGTGAATGTAGAGGCAGAGAATGCACCGGTAGATATTAATATAAAGACCCTTAATAAGTTTCTCAATAAAAACAGAAAGGAAAGGCACACCTTATAACTTATCTGCTTTAAATCTGTCTAGTCAATTAAAAAATCTCAATCCAAAAAATAAGTAACACAATAAGGGCATAATCCTATCGATAGCATCTTCAATGCACATGCCCCCAAACTTGTAGGCTTATGAGCATCCAGTGCGGAGGGGGAGGAGCAGGAGAAGCGATATTCGCCTCCCTGCACCTCCCGCTCTACATTTTACCTAGATGATGGCTGTTTATGGCTGTCTAGCTGGGGCACTTCGGGGGGGGGGGGAAGGAGGCTGGAGAGGTGTCATGACAGCTCATATCCTGGTGGCCCCAGTCTCCTCCCCCCCTGCCCCCTGGAACGCCCCCTTTACCCCCTCTCTGAGGTCAATTTCACAACCATGGAAAGGCAGCCAGCATGGTTCTTTCCGTGCCGGATGCGGGGGGAGGGGGATTGGAGTGCGGATTCCCAGTTCCAAATTTCAGAATCTGAATCATCCTATGGCTCCCCAGACTATGTCTAGGGGCCATAGGAACACTCTCTAAATCAGGGCTCTCCAACCTTGGGTCCCCAGATATTGCTGGATTGCAGCTCCCAGAATCCCTTGCCATTATCCATGTTGGCTGGGTATGCTGTGAGCTGTAGGCCAGCAACATCTGGGGACCCAAGGTTGGAAAGCCCTGCTCTAAATGTACTAAAGTTAAACTGTATTTCCCAGAATAAGTCATTATTTGAAAATAACCTGCCGATTATTATTTTTTCTGGTGGCAAAGACCTGAGAAGGCCCCTCAGCACTATTTCTGAATTTATCAGCTTGTTCAGCCTAACTGGGTGTGGGTATTTATTATTCAGCAGCTCAATCCATCTTCTGTGCTCTTGTTCAGGTTTACAAATTAGCAGAGAGAAGGGCTCATAGAATCATAGAAAAGTAGAGTTGGAAGGGGCCTACAAGGCCATCGAGTCCAACCCCCTGCTCAATGCAGGAATCCAGGTCAAAGCATGCCTGACAGATGTCTGTCCAGCTGCACCTTGAATGCCTCCAGAGTGGGAGAGCCCACCACCTCCCTAGGTAGTTGATTCCATTGTCTTATTGCTCTGACAGTCAGGAATTTTTTTTCTGATGTTTAGGTGGAATCTAGGTTCCTGTAACTTGAGCCCATTATTCCGTGTCCTGCAAACTGGGATGATAGAGAAGAGATCCTGGCCCTCCTCTGTGTGACATCCCTTCAAGTACTGGAAGAGTGCGATCATATCTCCCTTCAGTCTCCTCTTCTGAAGGCTAAACATGCCCAGTTCTTTCAGTCTCTCCTCATAGGGCCTTGTTTCCAGTCCCTTTATCATCCTTGTTGCCCTCCTCTGAACCCTCTCCAGTTTGTCTACGTCCTTCTGAAAGTGTGGTGCCCAGAACTGGACGCAGTACTCAAGATGAGGCCTAACCAGTGCTGAGTAAAGGGGAATTATCACTTCACGCGATTTGGAAGCTATACTTCTATTAATGCAGCCCAAAATTGCATTTGCCTTCTTTGCAGCCACATCACATTGCTGGCTCATATTCAGTTTGTGATCTACCACAATTCCAAGATCCTTCTCACTTGTAGTATTGTTGAGCCAAGTGTCCCCCATTCTGTAACTCTGCATTTGGTTTCCTCTCCCTAGGTGCAGCACTTGGCATTTATCCCTATTAAATTTCATTCTGTTGTTTTCGGCCCAGCGCTCCAGCCTATCGAGGTCGCTTTGAATTTTGTTTCTGTCTTCCAGAGTATTAGCTGTTCCACCCAACTTTGTGTCATCTGCAAATTTGATAAGCATTCCCTGTACCTCCTCATCCAAGTCATTAATAAAAATGTTGAAGAGCACTGGGCCCAGGACCGAGCCCTGTGGTACCCCTCTCGTTACCTCTCCCCAGTTTGAGAAGGAACCATTGATAAGTACTCTTTGAGTCCGATTCTGTAGCCAATTGTGGATCCACCTGATAGTTGTTCCATCTAGCCCACTTTTAGCTAGCTTGCTAATCAGGATATCATGAAGCACTTTGTCGAAAGCTTTGCTGAAGTCCAGATATATTATGTCCACAGCATTCCCACAGTCCACAAGGGAGGTTACCCAATCAAAAAATGAGATCATTGGCTGGAAAAAATGGAGACAAGACAGCAAATAATTGATAGGGTTGGGGCAGGAAGAATTTCTTGGTTAAATTTAATTCAATTAGTACAATGGGGTAAGAAATGGAAGAGGAGACATGAGCATGAAAGGGATTTCACTGCATTTGAGCAGGTGGTTATGTCTAGAGAACTTGTAGAAGGAAATGCATCAGCTAGGGGTCTTACAAAGATGTTATATAAAATGTTGCAGAAATCAGAAGAGCAAGCAGAAAATCTTAAAATAGTTTGGGATACAGAGTTTGAAGAGGAAATATCAAAGGATGAGTGGAATAAGATTTGGGATAGGCGAATATTGAAAAATATGTCTATAAGAATTAAAGAGAATTTTTATAAGCTAATTTGGAGATGGTATTTGACCCCAGTGAGATTAAATAGAATAGATAATAAATGTTCTCCAATGTGTTGGCGAGGATGTCAGGAATTGGGTACATATGCTCATATGTGGTGGAGTTGTAAAAATGTAATGGATTTTTGGAAAATGATTTTTGAGGAAATATCAGAAATTGTTGGAGTTGATTTAGAGGTATGCCCTAAACTAGCTTTGCTAACAATAACGGAAAAGGTGATCGGTTCACAAAATGTTAAAGAATTAATCATAAATTTGTTAACGGCAGGTAGACTAATGATAGCAAGGAAATGGAAAATCCAGCAAGTTTTCACTATTACTGAATGGTATAAGGAAGTATGGGATATGGCTTTGAATGATATGTTGACTTGTAATATTAAATGCAAAAGGGGTCAATTAAAGAAAAATAATTTTAAGGATATTTGGGGTTTATTTTTGGAATATGTGTTTAAAAGGGGGAAAGGGAGTTTACCCTGTCAAGATATATTGTATTTTTGGAATAATGAACAATTATAGAGTTATTGGATTGTTTGGTCCCATGGTGATGGGAGCACAATATTAGTTATGTGTGTATGTTATTTTCTTTGTATTGTTTTAAAATTTAATAAAATATTTAAAAAAAAAAATGAGATCAGATTAGTCTGGCAGGATTTGTTCTTGACAAATCCATGCTGGCTTCTAGTAATCACTGCATTGTTTTCAAGGTGCTTGCAGACTGACTTCTTTATAATCTGCTCCAAAATTTTCCCAGGGATTGATGTCAGACTGACTGGCCTATAGTTCCCAGGTTCTTCCTTCTTGCCCTTTTTGAAGATGGGAACAACATTTGCCCTCCTCCAGTCATCTGGCACTTCACCTGTCCTCCATGATTTCTCAAAGATAATAGACAGTGGTTCTGAGAGTTCTTCTGCCAGTTCCTTTATTACTCTAGGATGCAGCTCATCAGGCCCCGGAGATTTAAACTTGTTCAGAGTAATCAGGTGCTCCTTGACCATTTGCCTATCAATCTCAAGCTGCAATCCTGCCCCTTCAGTCTGCACTTCAGGTTTGCCAGGGGGGTCATAGACCCTCTTTTGGGAGAAGACCGAGAATTGAACACCTCTGCCTTTTCTTTGTCTTCTGTTATCAATTTGCCATCTTCATTGTGTAGTTGAACCACCATTTCTTTCTTCTGTCTTTTACTGTGCATGTATCTGAAGAAAGCTTTCTTGTTGTTTTTAGCATCCCTCGCTAACCTTAGCTCATTCTCAGCTTTAGCCTTCCTAACACTATTCCTGCAGTTCTGTGCTACCTACCTGTACTCTTCCCTTGTAGCCTGTCCTTCCTTCCACTTCCTATATGTGTCCTTTTTTGTTTTCAGGTCATCTTTGAGTTTATTGTGAAGCCACATTGGCTTCTTCTGTTGCCCTCTGCCTTTTTTCCTTGTGGGAATTGTTTGCAATTGTGCCTTTAAAATTTCCTTTTTTAAAAACTCCCACCCATCCTGGGCTCCTTTTCTCATTAGAGTCGCTTGCCATGGGATCTTACTTATCATTGTTCTGAGTTTGTTAAAATTGGCTTTCCTAAAATCCAGGGTACGTGTTTGGCTACACTCAGCTTTTGCTCCCCTTAGAATCAAGAACTCAAGTATAACATGGTCACTTTCCCCCAGAGTTCCCGAAACTGCCACTTTATCCACTAACTCGTCTCTGTTGGTTAGAATCAGGTCAAGGATAGCCGATCCTCTAGTTCCTTCCTTTACACTTTATGTAGGAGGAAGTTATCAGCAGCACAACTCAGGAATTTCTTGGAGGGGCCATGTTTGGCTGAATAAGTCTCCCAACAGATATCAGGGAAATTGAAGTCCCCCATTACTACCACATCATGCCTCCTTGAAACATTTGCAATTTGCTTTTCAAAAGTTTCATCCTCGTCTTCTCCTTGATTGGGTGGTCGGTAGTAGACTCCAACCGCCATGTTCGTCTTATCCTTTGCCCCCTTTATTTTAACCCAGATGCTCTCAATAGGGCTGCCAAGCTCCTCTTCCTGTATCTCTGTGCAGAGATACGTATCTTTAACATAGAGCGCAACTCCACCTCCCTTTCTGTTGCTTCTGTTCCTTTTGAACAAGTTATACCCTTCAATCGCTGTATTCCAGCCATGGGAGTCATCCCACCAGGTTTCAGTTATCCCTATCAAGTCGTATTTGCCCTCATGAATCAAGAGTTCAAATTCGTCCTGTTTGTTGCCCATACTCTGGACATTAGTATAGAGACATTGAAGACTATGTGCTTTATAGTCCGACTTTTCCCCTACATTTTGTGGTAGACTATAATTGGGCACCGCTGGAGCTGTTCTCTCCGTTGTGGCACAGAGGCCTTCTTCCATTGGTACCCCCGAGTTTATGTCTCCCTCCCCTGTTGGATTCAGTTTAAAGCCCTCCTGATTAAGTTCCTCATGCTGTGGCCAAACACATTCTTCCCAGTCCTTGTGAGGTGCAACCCATCCTTTGCCAGCAGTCCATCTTCCAGGAAGTGTAGCCCGTGGTCCCAGAATCCAAATCTCTCACGTTGGCACCACCTTCGTAGCCAGCCATTCACTCGGAGTATTTTTCTTTCCCTTTCTATGCCTCTTCCAATCCTCCATCCCTGGTGACTCGCCTTCCACCCCTCCAGCCACAGTGGCTGCCAGACACCACTTGAGGAGCAGGAGATCCATAGATTGGCAGATGGAGATTACTAAATAGGACGTGGTGGGTTGTATCCAGTGGTGGCTTTGCAGCAGTGGGAAAGCACTTCTGCTTGCGCAAGATCTCATAGATCTCATAGATTATAGAGTTGGAAGGGGCCTACAAGGCCATCGAGTCCAACCCCCTGCTCAATGCAGGAAACTAGAGGAGGGGTCTCCCACCCAACAAATAACCAGGCCTGCCTGACCCTGCTTAGCTTTCCACACTCAGACAAGCTGAGCAAGCATGAGCCACAGAGAAGGCAGTCAATTTTCACTGATCTCCCATATCCACTATACTTCTCTGTCTGTCTCCCCATCCCCCCCCCCACACACACACATAAAGCCGGTCTTGCAGGTCTGGAACAGTATTGGATGTCTCATGGAGGGCTGCAATAGTTAAGGGGATCAATGAAAGTCAGGTGCCTCGTCTTGTCTGAGCGGAAGCACTTTCTGTCAACACAAAGCTACCATCAAATACAATCCAGTGTGGTCAATCCTTCACTTTTCCTCAGGACATGCTGCCTGAGATCTCAATACCCTTATAATGCCTTGGTATGACAGAAGGTTGTATGGTCTAGAAATGCCTAGTAGTTTAAGGTCTTTTTAGTCCTGATACTATTTAATGGCTCAAGAAACTCTTCCAAATTAGGTTCTGTTTTTCAGGAAAAAAATTATGGTCATCTGAAGCCTTCAGTTTAGCCCCTTGGCCCCTACACTCGGACTAAAATGAATCCTAAGCAGATATAACTGCAAATACTCCTATCCATCTCCCTATTACTCTTGGCTCTCTTCTTTCTCCCTTTCCTTTCTCAGTTGTCTAGCCCACTGTCTACATTTAGATTGTAAGTTCCTTGGAGCAGATACCTGCCTTCTTTCTTCTTCATATATATCATATTACTTTGTAAAGCACCATCTGCATTGATGGCACCTTATAAAGGAATCATTATCATCTTTATCAACTGCTATCAGTTCACATTGCCCTTTCATATCTTCTAGCCTAGGGGTGGGCTGACTTCAGGCACGTCTAATCTGTTTCTTTACTAGAACTCCTTATCCATCAAGCAGAGCCAGGTGCAAAAGACAGACTTAGGGCTTTTCTACACAAGGCATTTATTGTGTGCTCATGATCCCTCACTCACAATAGTTTACGGGTCTATTACATGATGTTGTCATCCTCCAGAGCCTTCTCCCGTGTTTTGCAGCCATTTTTGCACCTTTTTTTTAGAGTGAGGAAAGTCAGCTATGAAATTTCAAATGCAAAACTGGAATGAAAGTCTCATGCATTGTTGCAATTCCTCTATACTGCAGCTATACCACAGTGCCACCTTGTGGTTGGGTTATGGAATATATGGAAAGGCAGAAGAAGACAAACCCTGGGGGGGGGGGACCGAATGAAGGATGCACTCTTCCTCCCACAAAAGAAGAAGAAGAAACCTCAGTAAAAGCAGGTTAAATGCCTCATGTAGAGAAGCCCTTAAATTAAAATTAAATAACAGGGTGTTTCTGAGCATATTCTGAGTCTAGGGATTTGTCTTCAGTACCAGAACTTAAGTGAGTTCACAGTCCCTTCACGCACAGGTTCACTCCTGGTCGCCCCAAACTCGCTTCACTTCTGCAGCCTAACAAAAGTCATTTTGTTGTTGCTATTGTAAAACAATTAGGAATTAGAAACAATTGACTGTGTACAGCAAATCATCCTGGTCTACCTCCTGCCCTTCCCCACTCTACCCTAAGCTTTGTTTCAGGCATAATGGCCTTAGATAAATGCATTCTTCTATGAACTCTGAGAAAACCCCAGGGATACAACAAGAAACACTTGTTAAAACCAGTAATTCTTAATAGCAGGTGCAATCTTAAAATGTCAGGACACAATTCAGACAAATTTAAGGACTGGCCCCTTTGATTTCAGTGGGACGCTTTCCTGCATAATCCTTTGCATGTCTTCTCAGAAGTACGGTAAGCCCCACTGATTCCAGTGACAGCACTCTATTTGTTTTTCTGTTTATTTTGCTGATGGTTTTATTGTATTTTATTATATATTTGTGATTTTAGAATTATGATTTGAATGGTGTCTATGTGTAGTATTGTGTTTTACTTAGGTTGTTAGACACCCTGGGCTCTTTTTTTTAAATTTTTATTTATTATATGTATATCCTGCTTTTTTTCCTGCAAGGGACCCAAGGCAGCTTACAGAATTCTCCTTCTCCTTTCCATCTTATCCTCACAACTGCCTTGTGAGGTAGGTTAGGCTGAGAGTCTGTGACTGGCCCAAAGTCACCCAGTGAGCATCATGGCTGAGTGAGGACTGGGACGGATCCCCCAAGTCCCCAGTCCAACACTCTACCCATTACGCTACATTGAAGAGCAGGATAGAAATCAAATAAATAAAGAATTTTGACCAAATGCCTTTGAAAGATAATGTTCAAATAAATTAAGAACTACGAATGAAATGTGTTTATTACATAAAGAAATTGCATTACATAATTGCCTCCTGCTGTTATGTTTAAATTGTTTATTGCAAGCAACACTTGTTACTGTAGAAAAACACAGGTTGTTGTTTTTCATAAATAAATTCTCAGTGACTGTGGTTGCTTATTTTCAGAAAGTAAGCACTTCAGCAGATATTATTTATCTTCGGTTTTCTGTTTTGTTCAAACTAAGAAACAGCCTGCCTGTTTTTATTAGCCCTTAAGAGGAAGGACACCATGAACAATGAACAGGGAGCAGTGAAGATTATCTGCAGATGGTGGTGGAGTAGAATCTGAATCTTACTGAACATCTGCATGACTGGCAAGTCAAAACGCCAATGCACCCCTCCCTTACAAACAATGGAGAAACCTGCTAAGCAGCAGATTCCTAAACTAGAGTCTCAGGTAGGTAGAAAAATAGCTCATCTTTCTTCAAAAGAGTTTCATAGATTTCATAGATTATAGAGTTGGAAGGAGCTTACAAGGCTATCGAGTCCAACCCCCTGCTCAATGCAAGAAACTAGAGGAGGGGTCTCCAAGTAATAACCAGGCCTGACCCTGCTTAGCTTTCCTCACTCAGACAAGCTGAGCCAGCATGAGCCACAGGTCATGCTGCTGCTGAAATTACTCAGAGGCTCTCCTCCCAAAGGAAAGGCTCCATGTGGAAATCACTGAAAGACTAGCCTCCTTCCCACGGAAATCACTAGGCTCCATGCTTGCCAGAGCAAGGTGCCATCATTGGGTGTTTTGCCTCCCATAGTCAAGGCTTCCTGTTTTCCTACCTCTTCACCAGAGACCAGGAGTTGCAAGGATGCTAGTTCTTGTCTCCAGGAAAGAGCCTCAGTCCAGGGAAAGGTATATTGCTCTTGGAGGTTCTTAGTACAAACTGTAGCCTCCACCCCCTTTCGTGTGTGTGTGTGTGTGTGTGTGTGTGTGTGTGTGTGTGTGCGCGCGCTTGCGCTTGCGCTTCAAGCCTTGGGAAGACTCCTTCCCACCCACAGTCCTGAAAACTACTTTTAGGCCAGGAGCCCAGCTTCACCAAAAATGCCCCTAATTTCCCCATCAAGGCATAACTTGGTGAAGGCTGGAGCATCCCCAGTTGGTTCAAGTGTTAACAAATCCATTTGCTCAGCTAATTAGTCCTCAGCTAATAGGACTACAACCCTATCAACAGCGAGAGTCATACCACATGATGATGATGATGATGACGACTTTAACTATGGCTTCCCATCACTTAAAGTGCAATCCTTGTTGGGGTTGGAGTGGAAAAAATGGTCTGTGTGCTAGCAGGCTAAATGAAGCCCTGGCTGTCCACACACAGCAGCAGAGTACTCTCCCCATGCAGCAGTCAGCTTCAGACTTTCCAGCAGCATTCCATCCAGGACTCAGGAATCACACTGTAGCCAAAACAGTTCTATTCTAACTGTTTTATTAACTTATTACAAAGTATCACTACAGGTTACTTTACATTCCATATACAGAGTCCATGTGCATGTGCAAAGTACAAAAGCCTTGAAGGTACATCCGGCTCAGCAAAACGCAAGTGCAGCTCAGAATCATACAAGCATGATACATATGGCCAAAGCCTGGCCACTACACGTCATTGGCCTATGTACACCACATGACCTCCTGTCCCACGGTTAGCTTTCCCATCCTGGTGAGGCCGCAGACAAGAATAGTCCCGTAAACATAGACAGCCATGTCTCACACTGTCTGGGAAGTTCCCAGATAAGCAGCACAGAAGCTGCTGCAAAACATATCAAATCATAACAAAACATAAACATTACACAAAGCCTGTTTTTCTCCATACACTAACAATCCTACGTATGTCTACACTCAGAAGTAAGTACCATTGAGTTGCCTCAGGCTGCAATCCTATGTACATTTAGCTTGAAGCCCTGTTGAACCCAGTTAGATCAAATAAAAGTAACAAAAATGGGACTGGGAATAATAGGGACTCCCAAGAACTTTGATACTCTTCTCTAACATTATCTATGTTCCTTCTTCCCTAATACCATTTGCCAATTCCTATTTAGAACTTATTTGGTGTGACTTTCATCACAGTACATGGAAGCATAACTAATGGGAAGATCAAGGAAGAACTTAGTAAATAGTTTCTTCCCTGCATGCGAACCTCACTATTCTAGTTGCACTGAAGGGCTAGTGCTATGGATTTCCCTTGGCCATCTGGGCTTAAGGGGAACATGGGCATATGGGAAATAATGTGCCCGTGAGGTGGGGACAGAGATTATTTAGTGATTATTGAAGCCCAAACTACACATGGCAGTGGCAGACTTACATCTTTAAATGCTAGTCTGCCCCATGCATGTGTAAGGTGGAGGGCGGGGTACAAATTAAAGGCCAAAGGGGAGCAAGGACAGGGGCACTTTCAGCATAATCCTATGCGTATTTACTCAGAATTAACTCTCCACTGTGTCCAGTAGGGCTTACTCAACAGTAAGCGTGTTTAGGATTGCAGACTTAATCCTCCCTCCACTTGCCTTTCTCAGCCCTATAGTCCATACTTCCAGGTGCTTTCCCCCCACCATGGCTCTGACACTGGACACCTAGTGGGGATGGGCTGTAGGAGAAAAAGCTGCAGGCAGACTCACATTTAAAGATGCAGATCTATCACCACCATCATACGTAATTTAGGCCTGAGAAGACATATGAATTCTGGAAAGGAGAAGGTGGCATTGAATATTGGAAAGGGATTTGGTATTGTGATAAGTGAGATGGAAATGTAGTAGCAAAAACACTTACTAGTTCCAAATGAGGAGTTAGGGAGGCACAAGGGGGGGGAAGTGGCAAAAGAGTTGTGAATGAAATAATGGGAGCATAGCAAGTGGCCATGATGCAAGAAGAGGCAGGGCTGGCCCTATCATTGGGTAGAGGGAGGCAGCTGCCTTAGGAACAGATGCCAGGAGCTTGGGAGTGGCAGTGAGGTGTTGGAGGACATCTTGTCCTTTGCCTTAGATAGCAAAATGTCTTGGGCCAGCCCTGAGAAGAGGTTATTTTACATGGATTCAGTGAGCTTGTGGTTACATTTTGTATGCAGCGTGGGTTTTTTGTCATTTATACAGATATTCTAGCAGGGCCGGTGCTACCATTAAGCGAACTAGGCAGCTGCCTAGAGCGCAGGGCTAAAGGCGCCACTGAGGCGTGCAGAAGGAGGAGGGAGGCGGAGGCGTTTTCTCTGTCCTTCCCGGCCTGACACGCATCCCGCTCCGCCGTCGGTCTGTGCCCGGTGAGTGTGAGAGAGAAGCAGCCCCGTGGCCGGCCGCACACACACACGCCGCTGCCAGGCCTGGAGCGTCGCCCCGCAGTTGCCGCTTCCCCTCCGGGTGAGAGACGCGGAGAGAGCTGCACCTCGGGGGGACACGCTCCGGGCTGGGGCGGGCTGGGTGTGGGGAGCGCCGCTGAGACAACGTGCGATGGGGGCGAGGCGGGAGGAGAGAAGCCGGGCGGAAACTCTCACCGCCTAGCAAGTCTCGCTGGTTGGTGGCGGGGCTCCTCGGAAGAGAGGGAAGGCTGTGCATCTGAGGGAGGCGGGGTCTCTTATGACCAGGCAAGAGGGGTCCTTTTTTAACCCCCTGCAGTTACACATTTTGGGCACTAGGTCGCCAACCCCATTTTGAGGGAAAGGAGGGCTACGATTATTTCTCAATTTGAAATCTCTCCGTTATACCAAATGTTGCCAGATTAAAAATACGGGTATCTGTATAGGGCTGGAGGGAGGGGGGGCTCAAGTGAGAAGGGGGGCGCGCTAAATATCTGATCTTGCCTAGGGCACCAAACTGCCTTGCACCGGCCCTGTATTCTAGGATAATATTTAAAATGTGTGTGCTACTTTCACAGGAACACAAAGAACCATGGGTTAACATACAATATGCAGAATAACACCCAATTTGTTTGCTTTTGTGGCTATATACAGGTTCTACTATACTGTTATCTCTGAGACTATCTAAAGATCACTTGGTAGTGTGCAAAATGTTAGAATATATGGATGATTTTCTCTTTCTTTCTTTCTTTCTTTCTTTCATGAGCCTACCATTGAGTCTTGGCTTAGCTTCCAGTTTTAACAGAATATATTTTCATGTGGCTTTGCACAGCCATGGAGTCTTCTATTTATATTTTCTTTTGTAAATGAACATACATTTCTTTATAGTTACCGTATATCTGACAGGCAGAGTGATCCAATGGCCCCTAGAGAGCATCTAGAGGGCCATGGGATGCTTTGGATTCCCAGCTCTGAAGTTGGAAAAGAACTCCAAAATTGGAGCTGGGGTTTTGCGCTCAGATCCCCATCCCCATCCCCACCTCACAGCCGGCATGGAAAGAACTGCATCGGCTGCTTCTCCAAGGTCATAAGAGTGCCCTTGAGGAAGGGGTAAAGAGGGCATTCTGGGGGTGGGGAGGGGAGGAGACCAGGTCTGCCAGGATACGACATATCCTGGTGGCGCTCTGGCCTCCCTCCCTGTCTGAAGTGCACAGCGAGATGGCCGAAATTTGCCGTCTAGCTGATTTGCAGGGTGAGAGGAGCAGGGAGGTGAAGATCGCCGGAGGCTTACAGGCAACCCCATTGGATTGCACCCTTAATTGCTTGTTTTGATTTATATCAAAACTAATGCTTCAGATTTAATGAAGAAAAGATTAGCAGGCCAACCTAAGAGTTTCAAAGCAATACAAATTATTTTAGTTATAACATTAATGGTCTGTTCTATTTTAACTAAGATCTGCAAATTTTAGGAAATAAAAACTAAGTGTCAGAATATATTTTATACTCTTTCTGTTTGAATAAAAAAGTCAATCTATAATAATTTATACAACACATTTCTTCTTTATGCCTGTATGTCATGGGAATTATTAACTATGCTTTTCAGCTGGAAGCTCCACATGGTATTCTTCTTCCTCTTGCTCTGTCTTTGGTTCCTTCTTTTCTCCTGTTTTCTTATGAGACCTGCTCTTGGGAATATGCAGTTTCTCTCTCTCTCTCCTCTCTTTCATCCCTTCAGGTTCCTGAAAGAAAAATCATACCGAAAATTAAAACTAAATCCCACCATCGTCCATAATAACAAGGTCAAAATTTATCTCAGGAAAGGAAAAAAATAACAATGCAGGTTACCTACCTCTGCCATAGCAATCTTACTGGCCTGGTTCACACACAGTGACAGTGATAACCAAGGGTTTGGGTTTTTTTTTTTAAACACAGGGTTGTTGTGAACGAGCCAGTGTACTAGTCACCATGGTTTGAGCACTCCCACTTGGCTCCTCCTGCCAGTGGGAGTGGCTAAACAACTCAGGGACGCTTTGTCCCAGAGTCAAAGCATCCCAGACGCTTTGACCCAGATCAATGTGCTCTCTGAATCTGGAACTCTGTCTTGTCTCTCCCCTGACAAGCCAGAATTGGAACCCGGGGCTTAACCACGGGAGCAATCAAGCCACATGAACTAGCACACTGGCTTGTTCACAACAACCCAGGGATTCTTTAAAAACCTGGGATGATGTTGTTTGTGAACTGGGTCCTTGTAATTGGGTAATATTCATCAGTCAACTCAAATTTGGGCTTTCCTGTAACCATGGTTTCCTGTTCATCTAAGTGTAATGAACACCAACATAAAGAGCTCAGAGGGAGAGAGAGAAAAATTCAGCCCATCTTTCTGTTTTCTCATTCAAAGCAGACTGACGTGAAGCCAGAAACCATCTTTATTATGTTATCTTCTTTCTAAGCATCTCACCAATCACAAGTAGTGATTAAGTTTATTAATTATCCTAGCTGCAAATTATGGGTTGGTAGTGCTTAGGAAGGCAGAAACAGAGTCCCCCTTCCCCTTTTTATTTTTCAATATTGGAGGACAGTAAGTGGATTGAATGCAAATATTTGGAACATCAAATTTAAGAATAGCTTCTAAAATTTTATGCAGTTCTCTAAAGTATATTACACTAGCTGTTGCCCATGGCTGCGCTAGTGTGGATTTTAGGATTTGGTACAATGGAAAAGATACAGTGTCCCTGACTGAAAGTGTAACGTTTAGGCTGGGTGCTGGCAGCAGAAAACTTTTCTGACAGAAATATCTGATCTTAAAGAAAAATCAGGTTAATCCTCAGAGTCTACAGGTGATGAAGAGTGACCGTGCCAAGTTTGGGGTAGATCCGTCAAAATGTGATGGAGCCTATGTGACGACGCCACACACACAACAGTCAGTCATTTAAAAAGTTTCCCTCTTTTTTCACCCCCTCAGAGAACATTCTAAATGGCCTAGGGGAGATTTGCATACCCACCCCTATTGGTCCCTGCAGGAATTCATACGAACATTCTAAGTGTCGTATGGGCTATTTGCATAACTGCTCCTATTGGCTCCTGCAGCAATTATGAGGTGAGGCTGACTTGCATAACTGCTCCCCTGTTGTTTTGCCCATAGGAGATATGAAAGTGGGCCAATTTTGCCCCCTTTTTTCACCCCCTTAGGGACAGGAATTTCCAAAAATCCTTCCTTAGTGGGTGTCTACGTCATAAAAGCAATGTTCCTTCAAAATTTCACGTTCCTAGATTAAACGGTTTGAGCTGGGCGTTGATGAGTCAGTCAGTCAGTCCTTCTTCTTATATAGATAGATAGATAGTGAAGACTGAAGAACATGCGACAATTGAGTAAACTCCACACAGTTTCCAGGTGTTTTTAGCAGTATTTGCAGACATTTGCAGACAAAATAGCTGCCTTGAATGCCATTTTAGGTAAATGAAAATAAATAAAATAATTTTGTAGAGCTATAGAAAAAATGAGGATAACCTTTTAAATGAAAATGTAAACACCATATCTCTCTGAAGTATTTCAGCCTTGAAAAGTACTGCATACCACCATATCCCAACACCCTTCTTTATTTAAAGTAAGGTATTTGCTGAAGCAACTTGCCAAACTAATGTTTATCATCATTTTGTGTGTGCTTAGAACAAAGCGATATAAGCTTTGGCATACAGAACTTTTGTATTCTAAGCCTAACTTATTAATGGAGATCTCTTTATCTGAGCCAATTATCCTCCTTCCTTAGCTCCATAAGTAAAACAGGGAAGAACTATGCTGAACTTTTTACTAAGGGAAAGAGTTATGGGGAAACACCAAATGTCATAAACTTTAGAGTTGCATGTCTTTAATTTCAAAATGTTTTTGTACCATCTAGCAAAATTAATTCTCATCTATTATTTAAACTTTCTTCTCAGTGTTTGTGTTTTATTTAAAAAACATAGAATAATAGAGTTGGAAGGGGCCTATAAGGCCATCAAGTCCAACCACCTGCTCAATGCAGGAATCCAAGTCAAAGCATCCCTAGCAGCTGGCTGTCCAGCTGCTCCTTGAATGCCTCCAGTGCGGGAGAGCCCACTACCTCCCTAGGTAGTTGGTTTGATTGTCGTATTGCTGTAACAGTCAGGAAATTTTTCCTGATGTCCAGGCGGAATCTGGCTTCCTGTAACTTGAGCCCATTATTCCATGTCCTGCAATCTGGGATGATCGAGAAGAGATCCTGGCCCTCCTCTGTGTGACATCCCTTCAAGTACTGGAAGAGTGCGATCATATCTCCCCTCAGTCTTCTCTTCTGAAGGCTAAACATGTCCAGTACTTTCAGTCTCTCCTCATAGGGCTTTGTTTCCAGTCTCTTTATCATCTTTGTTGCCCTCCTCTGAACCCTTTCCAGTTTGTCTACATCCTTCTTAAAGCATGATGCCCAGAACTGCACACACTACTCAAGATGAGGCCTAACCAGTGCTGAGTAGAGGGGAACTAGTACTTCATGCGATTTGGAAACTATATGTTGGCTTCTAGTAACTACTGCATTGTTTTCAAGATGCTTGCAGATTCACTTCTTTATAATCTGCTCCAGAATTTTCCCAGGGATTGATGTCAGTCTGTAGTTCCCAGGTTCCTCCTTTTTGCCCTTTTTGAAGATAGGAACAACATTAGCCCTCCTCCAGTCATCTGGCACTAATAAACAGTGGTTCTGAGAGTTCTTCTTCTAGTTCCTTTATTACTCTTGGATGCAGTTTGTCAGACCCTGGAGATTTGAACTCATTCAAAGTAATCGGGTGTTCCTTGACCATTTGCCTATCAATCTCAAACTGCAATCCTGCCCCTTCAGCTTGTACTTCAGGATCTCGCTGGATCGTCACCTTGAAGTGGTGAGTGGGCTTGCGTGTTCCGATGAACCCTGTGAGCAATGCCGTTGGGAGCTATGTATTCCCAGTAGGGTCACCCATGGCGGTAAGGTCCAGGGAGAGGAACCAGACAAAAAACGATCCAAAACATAAAGTCCTCAACGGCAGAACAGGCGGAAGATAATTAAACCTAAATTACAACAGCTGTGAAGGCGGATGAAGGCTGCAGCAGAGAATGGTTTTCCAATCGTCATGGTAACCGTGCCATTGGATCATTGCTGTACTCTGTCAAGTTTGTGTGGTGATTCGTTTGTGCACCGATCTCCCCACATAAAACAATTTCACGCACAGGCATCTTCCAACCCAAACAAACAAACAAACAGACAAAAAAAGTCCCATGGCAACTGGCGAATGGCGATGGGGGCAGGACTGTGAATCCGGAAGCCCCTAGTCATGGACCAGCACATGGGCGGTGGATGCAGATTCAGTCGCCCTGTTCAAGGAACGAGGTAGTCAAGCAGCTCGGCAGCTGTATCCATGACAGAGCAGCCCTATTTAGGATCCACTCTGCTCATCCCATATGGGGAGGGGGCTAGAAAAGGTGCCCTAAACATAGTCTACCTCTTTCTCCCCGACTGGATTACCGCAGTCCAGTGGGGGTCACCATTTAGCGGTCGAAAAAGACGTTTGAATTTTGGAACATGGAATATATGAACATTGCTGGATAACATAGATAGTGAACGCCCTGAGCTTAGGACTGCTATTATTGCAAGGGAAGGGAGTTGAGAAGGTTTAGAATTGACATAGCAGCACTGCAAGAAACTCGAAGGGCAGGAGAGGGACAGTTGAAGGAACAAAAAGGAGGTTATACCTTCTTCTGGAAAGGACTACCTGAGCAGGACCGACGAATACATGGAGTAGGCTTTGCCATCAAAAATGAGCTAGTGAACTCTTTGTCAGAAGTTCCTACTGGCATTAACGAACACCTGATAACTCTTCGATTAAAGCTCGCCAATAACCAGCAGGTAACTATTTTGAGCGCTTATGTGCCAACATTAGATGCTGATGAAGACATCAAGGAAAGTTTTTATACCCAGTTGGACACTCTCCTGTCAGAGATACCTAAGGAGGATAAAATTATCCTCCTGGGCGACTTTAACACAAGAGTCGGGCGTGACTTTGATTTATGGCCAGAAACTATTGGAAAAGACGGAGTTGGTAATAGCAACTCGAACAGAATCTTACTTTTGTCTAAATGTGCAGAGCATAATCTCACTATTACAAACACGCTCTTTCGACAAAATAATAAGTTTAAAACAGCATGACAGCACCCTCGGTCAAAGCACTGGCATCTTCTGGATTATGTAATTGTCCGTGTTAGAAATCGCCGCAATGTACTTCTTACTAGGGCCATGGTGAGTGCCGACGACTGCTGGACAGACCACCGACTAATCCGGTCCACTATGGTTATCAACATTGCTCCCCAACATAGGCTTCAAGGAAGGACACCAAGGCGTAAAATGAACATCCACGCCCTTCAAGATCCTATTAAGCAAACCCGTCTTCAATCATTTCTTAAGGAACATATACCTACGGAACCTCCTGATAACATTGAGGACCATTGGTCTAAGCTGAAAACCTCCATTACTGCAGCTTGTGAACAAACTATTGGATATGAAACTAAGAAACATCAGGATTGGTTTGATGAAACTGATGAGATTAAATATATAATTGACCAAAAAAGGAAAGCCTTCCAAATATGGCAAAATGATATTAATTGCGCTGCCAAGAAAAAAATCTACGCCAGTGCAAAGGCTGAGGTCCAAAGAAGAACAAGAGAACTTAAGAACGCCTGGTGGAAAAAGAAAGCTCAAGAAATTCAACAACTTGCAGAATCTCATGATGCACGGGTTTTTTTTAACGCCACAAGGGCCATTTATGGACCAAAAACCTATGGTACAAGCCCTTTACAATCAAAAGATGGCACCAAACTCTTAAAAGACAAAGTCTATTGCACTGTATTGGAAAGAGCATTATTATGATCTTTTAAATCGTAAATCTAAGGTGGATAATGAGATTTTTTCACAAATCCCGCAAAAACAAATTAGCGAGGAACTTGCAATACTCCCCACTTTGGATGAAGTTATAAAAGCCATTAATCAAATGAAGAATAACAAAGCTAGTGGACCAGATGGGATTCCTGCTGAAATCTTTAAAGAGGGCCCCCGCGAACTTGTACAACATCTTCATAAACTCATCAAAAAAATCTGGATAAGAGAAGAGATCCCAGAAGACTTCAGGGATGCCATAATTATCACCCTCTTTAAGAAGGGTGATAGAACAGACTGTGGAAACTATCAGGACATTTCTCTCTTAGCTACCGCAGGTAAAATATTTGCTAGGATTCTCGCAAACCGTCTTCTATCTATTTCAGAAGAGATCCTCCTTGAATCTCAATATGGTTTCCGCCCCTCTAGAGGGACAGTAGACATGATGTAAGTTTGATGCACAAAATATTGCTTCCAAAATGCTCTGCTTGTATCTTTTAAAAAATAAAATAAATATAATGAAGACAATTATGAGTCTTCAATGCTTTCTTATGAAAAGGAAATTAACTGTATGGTATAGTGCTACTTCTAGTTTTCTTACCAGAGAAGTGGGGATCACTTAAGAATATGAGTCACTGTCACAAGGACCTTATCTGCAGTAAGATCCACATGCTCCATGAGTTCATCTCTGAACAGTAAAGGCTATTATTTGCAGGGAAATAAAAGTGTGAGTGATTCTCACATCTGCTGTTTGCACTAATACTGTGTGATGCAAATCAACCTCAAAGTTAAAAAGCTTAGTAACACATTGAAATGTTTTGTGAGGGTATGTGAATAAGTCTGAGCATGTGGTAAAGAGGATATACAGTATGCTGGATTCACTATGTGTTTGTGTGTTCAAATCCCAATTTTTCAATTCATGCAAATATTGTACTACACAAGTGCAAGGGTTTCCAGGAATTAGTTAGTGGCAACCAATGATAAAATGGGACTTGAATACATAAAGAGATCACATGACATTCCCTGTGAAGGCATAGTTTCATTACATATCCAGGTGGTGTGATTTCACTATTCCTCTAACGTAATTATTGAACTATTTCGCATGTCACAGTGGCAATTCCTGGATTGTTTAACCCAGGAGTTGCGGGGATGAGTGGAGTGTATGAGTCATGTGTGAGCCATTTCTGCTTTTAATTGACAACCCAGGAATGCCATGACATGTGAACCCAGAAACTCTGGATTGTTTATGGCTTAAATAACCCAGTGTTAACCCAGTAACAAACCATGGATTAACACTGGGTTGTTTAACCCATAAACAACCCAGAGTTTCCAGGTTTGTACATCATGTTAATTAAAAATGGAAAGGGCTCACAATGCAATTCATGTGCTCCACTCATCCCTGGCAATTCCTGGGTTAAACAACCCTGAAATTGCCGTCTGGGTTGGAGATAAATTACTAAAGTAAATCATGAGATAGAAAGATATAGTTCTTTCAGTACAAATTGTATCAAAATATAAACAAAAATCCACTCCTCTAGGGAATTTTGAATTACACCAAGTAGTTGAAAATTTGAGAGGCCCCTTTCACTTGAGAAAACAAACAACACTGACTCATCATCATCATCATCATCATCATCATCATCATCATCATAATCAGAGTGGCATTCATGGTGTATCACCCCTCCACATTTTATCTTCACAACAAAGCTGTGAAATACATTAGGCTGAGAGATAGTGACAGCCTCAAAATCACTCAATGAGCTTATGGCTGAGCAGGGATTTGAACCCTGATTTTCCATGTCCTGCTCCAACACTGTCTGCTACACCACACAGGCTTTCATCCTAAAACAATTTATAAGGTAGTATAACAACCTGAATATTAGGTTTTCTGTCTTGAAATAAACATGTGCAAGTTCTGCACATGCCCACATGAGGCAAAGCTAGTGAGGTAAAACACTGATGCGTTAGATGGGGCCAGAAGAAAAAACAGTTGAGAACAATGAGTCTGGTGCCTATCAGGCTCTGGTAACATAAAAAGACTAAGCAGGGAAAAACTTAAAGAGAAAGCTTAAAAGCAACTGTCAGGGGGAAGAACAGTTTATGTGATCCAGCCCTACCCTCACAAATGGTCAGAAAGAACAGCACATGGGCAGAATACATTCCTGGATAGTACATAAGCCCAGTTAGAAGAGAACGGGACACGCACTAGAGCAGCCTTCCCCAACCTGGTACCCTCCAGATGTGTTGGACTACAACTCCCATAATCTCTAACCAGCACTGCCTGTGTAGGTTGGGGATAATGTTTGTTGTAGTCCAATACATCTAGAGGGCACCCAGCTGGAGAGCTTGAAAAGGGGATGACTTATCCAGCTGATTGTTGGCAATCTGCCAGCCCCTTTAATTCATGAGAAACTTGTTCTGAAGGAACAAGAAGTGCTGTGCTGCTGCCTGATGCTATTTTGGTTAACAACCTTTATGGAGCCCTACTGGGACCTCTTTGCACCCACCCACCCACCCACCCTTAAAGAGATATGAGAGGGAAATATGTTAGAAGGGGCTGGAAAAAGACCTGCAATATTAAATAAGGCTATTCAGTCAGTCAGTCAGTCAGGCATTCACTCGTGACCGAGTAAGATTGTCTTCCAGGATTAAAAAAAAAAGAAAAGAAAATTTACAAAAAGGAGATTTTAAAAGGAGGAAAATTCTAAAGAAAATTGTGTAGACTCTAGCGATGGGTTCGTAAGTGACTGTGGAGGCCAATTCTATAGTACAGTGAATGGCAATGCCCCCCTCCTCCAAACACCCCTTCCCACAAAACTGTGATTTTGGTGGTCTTTGATTTCTAAGACAACACTTTTAATATTGCTAAAGTATCCTGTAAGATAGAGGTAAGTTAAGTTTAAATAGGAAAAGGGTACCCTTTAAGCAACAGAACTGCATTATCAGATAGGTGTAGAATAGTTCCTGTGGATGCCTGGAGAAGCCATTCAAATCTAGCCGCCCATGGTAAACTTAGACTGAAATAATCATATACTCACGTAACTGGGAGTAAGTCCCATTAAATTCAGTGAGGCTTGCTTCCAAGTTGACATGGATAGGACTGCACTGTTAGACTAAATAATTATTTCATACTGATATCCAACTGGTAATAATATAGATGATTGCATACTATAAAACAGTCACCCGCTCTGCCACTTAAAGAGTCAGAATAATTTAAATAACTATAATTTAAAAATGCTGCTATGAAATTAAGTTAGATTAGCATATACAAAGAGTCATGCATTTCTTCAAAGGTTTTATGCCACTTAAAATTGTTGCTACTTACCAAAGAAACGGAGCGCTTGTTTTTGAAATGCAGTTGCTTCTCAAAGGATTCTGAAAACTCCTGAATGGAGTTTGATCTACTGTTTGGGCCACTTGTCCCCTGGGAAGAATTACCATTCGATGATTTTTTGCATGCCTTCATATGACAATGGCATTTTGTATCTTGGTCTTTTCGCAATTCTTTACAACCCTTCAGATGGCTTGATGATGATGGGATCTTGGTAGAACCATGAAGTCTTGTCATATGGATGGAAGAAAGCTTGGCCTGTAAAAAAAAATAATCCTTATTCAATAAAAATATAAATAGCCTTTATACAGAAATCTGTCACAAAATAAAGGGCTCTAAACAGGTTTGCTGTGAAAATATTTCACAAAAACCTTTTAAAACCTTCCCCCTCTATTGTAAAAAGATGTATCACTTCTGGTGATAATTATGTTGATACAGAAACATCTAGCACCATAGGATGATCATATCAATGACAGGATAAAATGTTTGAGGTAAAGTCTGTATGAATGGTTGTATGCTGATACTGTTATTAATACTGTATTTGGACCCACTAGTTTGCTACAATGAAACCATATCTATTGTTTCCCAAACTGCCCTTTTATCATTTTATTCCTTTCACCTCTGTCCCAGGCCCAGCTCATCAATTTACCTCTCCTTCCCCTTTCTCCACACATATGCTATATAAAGCTAGAAATAAGAATGGTTTTCATATGATGACAGCTCAAACAATGATTATCCTCTAAAGCACAGGTGGCCCTCCAGATGTTGAGGGACAGCAGCTCCCATCAGCCGCAGCCAGCATGGCCAATGGTTAGGCATGATGAGAGTTGTAGTAAACAACCTCTGGAGGGCCAGAGGTTTCTTCACCCCTGGGGACAATTCAGATAGAGAACATTCTACTGTAGTAGAAACACCATGTTTGAAAACGATTATACAAAGCTCTTACTGTTGATTTACATGTTAGGTTGGCCCTTCTGTAGCTGCTGCAATG
Organism: Shinisaurus crocodilurus; assembly: GCA_021292165.1. NCBI lineage: Eukaryota > Metazoa > Chordata > Lepidosauria > Squamata > Shinisauridae > Shinisaurus > Shinisaurus crocodilurus. Next base: position 244,446,352 of record CM037878.1, on the reverse strand, counting down.
GGAATTCTCAAGAGTCATTCACATGCATGAGCATATACTGTAGCCTGGAGTTCAATGGTCTTAGCTGCAAGAACTTCTCAAACATGTATTTAATGTCAAAGATATCAAATATATATTTCAAAGGTGCTGCAACTAAGATGTGTAGGTTACTAGGCACATATCACATTAGTTACATTAGCTATGCGAATGGAAAAGTCACGTGACAGAATATTATATGAAATAGATCTTCATTATCTATTAATTAGGTGCCATCCCTGTGGCATAGCACTTTATGCCAGTGAAACACTGGGAGGGTTCGCATGACATGATAAGCCACCCTACCCAAAATGCACCCCACAGATGATTGGGCACATCATGGGTAGGGTGCCCCTTCCCTCCCACTCAGTCCTCCCATGTGTATCCCAGGAGGCACTGTGGGAGGAATGAGACATTTCCCCCCTCCCCACCACGAGCCATTTTGGGCTCGCCACAGCTTGACTTTTCCTTTTAAAACGGTTGGGGTGTGTGTGTTGGAGATCACGAAAGATTGAGATTCCTGTTTGGGCAGCTATGAGCTGCCTATCCAAGGTGCCCCAGATGTATATTGGAGGGGCTGCCCATGGTCACCCCCCTTTAAAAAAAATTCCCCTGATAATGTGCACAAATTGCATTTTTTTAAAAAAACCCCACCCTGCTTGATTTACGCAAATCCAGCAGGGCGAGGTAGCACAGGTGGACCCTGGGGTGGATGGCCAGGGGACAGAGGGCGTGCTGGCCAAATCCATCAGCACCCACCCTATTTAGTGCCTAGCCCAGGCTGCAGGTAAGTATTTTCCCCCTTTGCAAGCATCTGACAGGTGTCAGATACTGACCTGTCAGATGCTTGCAAAGCTCTGAAAGGTCCTTATTTGTGAAAAAGAGCATGTTTCCCCCTTGCACAGCAGGATCCTTGCTTTTTGGGGGGTAGATCAGGTGTCCCTATTGCCCCCTCAATTGAAAGTGTCCCCCCAATGCTAGCATTGGGGGAACGTTCAAAACTAAAGGGGATTCCCACTGACAGGAGCTCTGAGTTTGACAGATATCAAACTCTAAGCTCCATTTTTGAAGTGGGATTTCAAAGGGTTAAACAATTTCTGTTTTGCCAGGACAGTGTACAGGTATATAGATTCTATATACTTGTACATTTTCCTGCCAAAACAGAAATATGTAACCCATTCCACATCCCACTTCAAAAATGGAGGTTTGAAGTCTGTCAGAGCAGGTGATCTGTCAAACCACATTTACTCCCATCAATGGGAATTCCTTCAATTTTTGCGGCTCCCCAAGGTGCCATCAATTCGGGGTCACTTGCAAAACCTAGGGGACCCTTGGAACATGTGAGCGCCCCCCCCAAAACCCAAGGATCCTGCTGGAAAGTGGGTGAAATTGAGGGAGTGGCCCCCAAACACCCTTTTCTGCAGGACTGATGGGGAGTTTTTTGGGGTGCTTATGTGTCCATGGGTTATCCTCACTTGAAAAAGTGAGGGCAGCCCATAGACATATGAGCACCCAAAAAACCCCTGAAGATTCTGCTGTGAAGTGTCCTTTTGAGGCACCTCCCCTTTTTATTAAAAGCAAAAACAAAAAAAAAATAATATTTTGCAAAGTGTTACAAAGTTGCTTTTTGGCATGCAGTGTGTCTCCCAGCAAATGTACATGCCAAAAAACATTTGTAACTATGTTAATTATGCTATTGCTGCCTTTACATGCTTCTGCTTGTTTAAGCTATTTGGATATATGCAGCTTGGGCTACTTAGCACATCAACATAGAAAACTGCAATGGGAGCATATCCCATAAATAGAAAAAATACACTTTCATTCCTGCAATCTTACTTTGATTTAATATACTGTTCACTACTTTATTAAAGGTCTGTATCAACTGGATACCATTTTAAATAAGATTATTGGCATTCTCAAAACATTCCAGTAATTCCAGTAGTTTCCTGTAATAGCATGTTGAGGGGGGAAATTGCATTTCTTCAAACTTTGCAATCAGGTACTCTTTAGATGGCCATTTAGGAAAAGCATCACCAAAAAAGATGTGGAGATTTGTGTAACATTTGCATATACTAATATACTAGAGCCAGTGTGGCGTAGTGGTTAGAGTGTTGGACTGGGACTCGGGAGATCCGGGTTCTAGTCCCTGCTCGGCCATGAAGCTCACTGGTGACTTTGGGCCAGTCACTGACTCTTAGCCTAACCTACCTCACAGGGTTGTTGTGAGGATAAAATGGAGAGGAGGAGGATTATGTAAGCCGCCTTGGGTTCCTTGAAGGAAAAAAGGTGGGGTATAAATATAATAAATAAAAATACATTTTAAAAAATCATCTACAACTAAGAAAAATTAGGGTTGAGGGTGGTGTTAGCTAGTCATTAGAGTATAATCTAGGTCTAAAGAATCCTATGTTTTCCTCCTTGTTTTTTACTTATCATATTTATAACAAATTCTCATGTTTATAATAAATTCTCTAAGCGTTGTCCAATTTTAAAATAGAATAAAATACAAAGCTCACAATACAAAACCAACATACGGTAATAAAAAAGCACATATAAAGCCAAACTGATAAAAAATACAGTAAAAATGAGGAGCCAAACTAGCAAAGAAATAAACAGGATTTAAAATCACCAACATATAGCAGGGATTAAAATACAAAGATTGAAAAGGCCTGGGAGAACAAAAAAGTCTTAACGAAAAGAAAACAATGTTGGCACCAGATGAATTTCTCTGGAGAGCGCGTTCCATAATTGGAGAGCCACCCCCAGCGAGAAGGCCCCATGAAAGGCTTTTAGCACAACAATTTTCTACCACAGGATGTCATGATAGAGTTTTAAAAGGATTAGACAAATCATGGAGAGTGCATTTGTCAATGGCTATGAGCCATGATAGTTAAATGAAGCTTCCATGTTCAGAGTCAGTATACCCCTGAGTCACTGATGGGGATGCTCATGCCCTGCTTGTAACCTTCCAGCAATATCTCGCTGCCTGCTGCCAGGAACTACCGTAGATGGATCATGGGTTGCTTTTACATTCACTCTTTAACCTGGAATTGCTATCCTTTCTTTACTCACTTTTTATGGAGAGTCCAGGTGATCTTGATACCAAATAGTTGAATTCCAGTATTTTCTGTGTTGCCCCCCCCCCAGATGATTTGTGGCATTTTAAAAAAATGCAATTGCCGTGCAAATTTATACAGTGTGGACAGAAAAAGTGCTATTGAGGCATTTTAGGGTCCCTGGGTTTTTAATTAAAAGCTCCTACTATGAGGTTCTGTTTTTTTATTGCTTCCTGTTGAGCATGGCAGTGGGTGGGACTTTTAATTAATGCTTTCCCCCTCATTGTGGTTGTTTTTAATTTGTATATAGTGAAATACAGTATTTCACCATATATATACATATATATATATATACACACGAAATCATTAAAGCCTCCTTCCTCCATAGTGTCCCTAACATTAAGGGACAATTAAAGGGGGCTATTTAAGGGACAATTAACAGGTTATTAAACAGTAATCCTGTTGAGCATGAGCCGCCATGCTCAACAGGAAGCAATGAAAAGGTCAGAATGGGAAAGCAGGAAGTTTTTAATTAAAGTTGAAAGAGATATTTGTTGAATGGCACTTGCTTCTGAGTAACCATCATAGAAGGATCTTGCCATAAGGAAGGACATTGCAGGATAATATATTGCTATATTAAGTGTTATGAGGAACCTTCATTTTAATTCTGCTTGTAGTGGATTGTAGAAAAGCAGTGTTTCAGCAGTGCTAAAGGGCTCTAGTATAGAAGCAACCACTATCTGATTCATCAAATCAATTCTTAAATTCTCTCTTGTAAAGCAAAATGTGGAAAATAAACTAAAATTTCAACTCAGGATTCAACAAGAACTAGAAAATGCTACTATCCCCTGAACTCATAAAAAGCTACAAAAATCGTTGCATCTCTGCAAGAGTAGCAGATATACTTTTTTTAAAAAAATCCAAATAAGTCTCAAAATTATTTATTTATTTATTTATTATATTTATACCCCGCCTTTTTTCCTGCAAGGAACCCAAGGTGGCTTACATAATCCTCCTTCTCTCCATTTTATCCTCACAACAACCCTGTGAGGTAGAATCATAGAATCATAGAAAAGTAGAGTTGGAAGGGGCCTACAAGGCCATCGAGTCCAACCCCCTGCTCAATGCAGGAATCCAGGTCAAAGCATCCCTGACAGATGATTGTCCAGCTGCACCTTGAATGCCTCCAGATTGGGAGAGCCCACCACCTCCCTAGGTAGTTTATTCCATTGTCTTATTGCTCTGACAGTCAGGACATTTTTCCTGATGTTTAGGTGGAATCTAGGTTCCTGTAACTTGAGCCCATTATTCCGTGTCCTGCAAACTGGGATGATCGAGAAGAGATCCTGGCCCTCCTCTGTGTGACATCCCTTCAAGTACTGGAAGAGTGCGATCATATCTCCCCTCAGTCTCCTCTTCTGAAGGCTAAACATGCCCAGTTCTTTCAGTCTCTCCTCATAGGGCCTTGTTTCCAGTCCCTTTATCATCCTTGTTGCCCTCCTCTGAACCCTCTCCAGTTTGTCTACATCCTTCTGAAAGTGTGGTTCCCAGAACTGGACGCAGTACTCAAGATGAGGCCTAACCAGTGTTGAGTAAAGGGGAATTATCACTTCACGCGATTTGGAAGCTATACTTCTATTAATACAGCCCAAAATAGCATTTGCCTTCTTTGCAGCCACATCGCATTGCGATGTAGGTTAGGCTGAGAGTCAGTGACTGGCCCAAAGTCACCCAGTGAGTTTCACGGCCAAGCAGGGACTAGAACCCGGATCTCCCGAGTCCCAGTCCAACAGTCTCACCACTACGCCACACTGGCTCTTTATCCTTGGGCAGCGCAATCCAATGTGGCAGCCTGTAACCCTCCAAACTCGGAGGATTATGGGCATCCTATGGAAGGTAGGCGGAGCACAGAGGCAAGGATTGCCTCCATGCTTCCCTCACCCTGCAAAACACTTAAGGCAGCTGATTTTGGCCATCTAAATGTTTTACCCCTGCTTGCAAGGAGGAGGGGCTGAGGCACTGCCGGGATTCTTTATATCCCAGTGGAGCCTTGCTCCTCCCCTCCCCCCCTGGAATGCCCCCCCCCCAGCACTGGCCCCAAAGTCGGTCTTCTATCTTCAGAGCTGCAGCCGGCATGGAAAAATAATAATAATAATAATAATAATAATAATAATAATAATAATAATAATAATAATAATATTTCTTCTTCTTACCTGACTCTCCACTTGGATCGAGGCGGGGAACAACAATAAATATGAAATACATAAACTGGTTAAAATATATTAAAACATTCTTAAGAACGTTTTAAAATATCCTAAAAAAACGTGTCAACTACGAGGGTGGAGGGAGGACCCTCTGAAGTCAGAATTCCAGCTCTGATTCCAGCTTTTCCATGGTTGGAGCTGGGACTCCGACTTTTCCTATGGCCAGCCAGACAGCTTCTAGCAGCCATAGGATTGCATCCTAAGTTTACAACCCTGTATAAACATACCTTAAGTTCCATTGAACTCAATAGAACTTACTTCTGAGCAGACATGCATAGGATTGCACTGTAATTATGGTGCACCTTAAGCATTTTAGTAACTTTTTGAATAATTACTTTGACGGAAAGGAAATACATCCTATGTACAATATCTGAATCTTAACATGCTAGAATTTAAAAATATTACAATACAGTTTTATATGCCATGCAATTGTTTGTCACTTACAAATACACACACACAAACACACACAGACACAGTGCATGTGTTAAAAATAAAAATATAATAGTTCACCACTTTTACCTCTGCCATAATTATCCTAAAATCTCTAGTGCTAGCAACAGTAACAGAGTTTTTGAGATCCTGATTAATTTTAAAGATTATTTGGGGCTTTATTCACTTTAGAGTCAACAGGAATTTTGCTCACAAAAAGCAACATATGGGGGATGCAATCCTATACAGCCTTACTTTGGACCATGCAAACCTTCTTCCTGCCCTGCACACCCCAGATAAAAAGTAATGTCTACCACCAGCACAATACTGGATTTATGTGGAATCTTTCTGACCCCCCTATCAGATTGCAAGAGAGGGATGGCTAGCCGGTAGTGTGGTGAGCTATGAACTGGTCTGGTAGTCACCTGGTGGAATGGATTTAAAACTCAGTGCTTCCTCCAGTACGGTAATTAATACATCACCACACTAAAAAAGTGTACATGTATCACCCCTTAATGAGGTCGTTAGGCAAATGCAACAATTGCATAGAATTTGGTTTGATAGGTTCACAAAATGTTTCTTCCAGCGAGAGTCAGTTATTGTCTATTTTCAAATTTAATAGGTCATTAATCATTTAAAACTGGCTAACAGCCCCATCCAATGTGGGTGCCCGTAACCCTCTGAACTCAGAGGATTATATGGGTATCCAATTGAAGGCAGGAGCACAGTGGCTAGGATTGCTGTTGTGCTCCCCTTGCCCTCAAAAAAACATTTAGACGGCCAATTTTGACTGTCTAAATGTTTTTCCTCTCTTCATGAGGAAGAGGCTGAGGCACTGCCTGGATTCCATGGAAGACAGCAGTGCCTTGCTCCTCCCCTCCCCGCCTCCAGGAACACCCCCCCCCCATGCCAATACTGAAGACGGTCTTCTGTCTTCGGATCTCAGCTGCTGCAGAAAGAACCACGCTGGCTGTGAGAGGGGAAGGGCACTCCCTGGGCAGAGTTCCTGCTGCGACCTTGGAAGGGATTTCTGAGGTTGCAGGGGGACTCCGACCTATCCTATGGCCCCCCCAGACAAGGTCAGGGCAACATAGGATTGTGTCCTAATTAACTTATTAACTGTTCCCCTAGTGATTTTGAGCTCATCATCACTCTTCTCTAATAGTAAACACAGATGGTGAGTGCTGGTAGGATTGGAGCTAAAATGGGGCCACTGAGAAACAAGAGAGGGGTATCAGCATGCTCAAGGGAACCCCTAGGTTTGCAGAAGTACAAAAAATCTTAAAAACAAAAGCCTAAGGGGGCAAAAAAGACAAACCCTCCCCTCAATCCTAATAAGAACTAAGCATGCTCAGTAGCCGTTGAATGTTGTGCCAGTTGGAAAATAAAACTGGAAAATGAGAGAAGGGGGAAATAGAATGGACTATCTTGGAGAAAGGCATGGCTGGAATCCTGAACAGCAGCAATCCTGTCAAAGGTGAAGATACATGGAAACATTTTGTGGGAGGGCCAACTTGTAATATGAACTTGGCTGTCCCATACTTATTAGGAGGGCAGAGAAATTGGGCCACCCACCCACATACAAGCTGGGGTTTCTGCATACTCAAGGAATTCTGCAGGCATGCAGAAAAAATAGGACTTCGTACATTAAAAAAGAAAAGAAACCACCCCCAACAGCAAAAATGCCTATTAGGGAACGTACCCATTATTCTCTAGAAGCTGTGGGATTTTGAGGGCAGTTGAGAAAAAAGGAAACAAGAGGAGGAAAGGTTTGCTTAAGCCCCTAATAATAATTTATCTTGTAGGGGTGATGGTGTTATGGTCAGGGGATGCATCCTTCCATTCTAATTGCATACACACATCCCTGCAGGCCAGGATAAATATTAATAGTTCTAATCATACTATAGAAGCTACATTAGTTGGGGGTGGAGGGGATTTATTAGCACTGGAAGAAAGTTACATGCTTACTCCAATTTAATTCTAATTTATCATTCCATCAAGAGCTTTTTCAGATGCAAGGGTGGCAGGGACCTCAACAAAGTATTCTGGAATGGAGTGTGTGTGAACATAGACTTGGGGAATGTGCAGTGCACCACGATCTAGTCCCTGAGCCATTCACCCAGCCATGGAGTTTGGAGTAGAAAATGGGGGACTTCCAAACTTTTTATCCCCCTCCCCTGTAATTCCTCACACCAACTTTTTAATCAATACAGCTTAAACAACTAAAAAATCCACTAGTTTACAGCCAAGCCAGAGCTTAAGATAGCCTCTCATTTCTCAGTTAATGTTGTCTTGGCCCTTTCTCCATTGTAACTGAGATTAATGCATTCAGATAAAACATGTATATTTTTGTTGTGCAAATATGGCTCAAGGTCTTATGGGTTAAAGGCATGCTCTTCATTCAATACTGAGCAATCCCCATGTTTGAGTTCTGTGATATCTTCACCTACATTTTACTTATTAGCTCTGTTTCTGTGAAGTTACTGTATTGACATTCATGCTGATACTTAGTATTCGCACCTTTCTATGCATATGATCTAAAAACATACCGCCAAAACAAACATTCAGTCATAGGCATGATGCATATCACTGTAGGGGATGATCCCTTTTAATTAACTCTTCCTGCGCCCACTCCCACACTATTTCTTGTTTTCTCTTCACAGTTCTCTACTCAAGAGTCTTACCGGAAGGGAGGCTCTCCTTTCACCCAGGGATCTTGCCTGCTGTTTCCTGTATGCTCTACTTTCTTTTTCCTTTTCATCGGTCACACTGTGTCCCCAGAAACTGCTCATCCATTTTGCAAAGGAGATATCATCATCCTCTTCATAGTCCATGTACAGACGGGAAATATGTATGTGAAACAGCACTGCTGAATTAGAGAGCCACACAATGACCAAGGAATAATGCTGTAATTTCAAAACTGCCTCTTCTAATTAGAAAACACTGCAACCCATCTAAACACAACCCAACAAATCTATTAGTCCAGTGCTGTCCTTGGGTCTTGTCTATATATGTACAAGCCAAGCCCTGGTAATCTATTTTAAAAATGGTTACTTGCTTCTAACCTTTCCATTACAGAAACTCCCAATGTCACACACCCTGCAGGGTGGTAAGCGAACTGGGCTGCCTACTTCACATTCTTGCTGCTGAGTGCACCAACTGTCAATACCAATGGAGAGTTGTCCACAATAATATGCCTGGAAGGCTCAGGCTATGATTTGGGTCTGGCTTGCAATTTAGGGAACAGAATTGATGTATTGAACACACTCAGGAACTGGCACAATATAGATCTTAATTGACTTTAGGAAATAAATAACTTTTTATTCTAATATTCAGATAACACATTCCACATGTACAAAAAGGCTCTCCTGAGAAAAGTCTAGCATTATAGTTAGCTAACATTACCTACAAACCTCATCTTGGCCCTGTAGGAAACAGCAAGGCACCAACACCAACTTGCCATTGTATGTGTGAGTGGTTCATGTTATAATTTATATGTCCAAATGCACATCACTCATCTTTGTAAAGGACAACCACATGAACATAAGAACTGTACTGGATCACACAAGAGGCCTATCTACTCCAGCATTCTGTTTCCACACTGGCCAACCAAACGCCTGTGGGAAGAGTACAACCAGGACATGAGCACAATAGCACCCTCTCAGTTGCAGATGCTTCAGTCACACATACGTACTGAGATCATGTAAACATTAATATGCTTCTACATGAATCTTCCAACAGCAACCAGGCTCTGGAGTGGCTTCTTGGAGCACAGCTCATCTTTTACATTCACACATCCCCATACAGAGTACAGGCAGTCCATGGGTTACGAATGTCTCGACTTACGGACAACTCATACTTAAGAATGGACAGCCATATATGTAAAAATCTGAGTTAAATACAATGGTTCATATTTACGAACGCATGCACTATACTTTGCGACACTTTGCAACACTTTGCAAACATTGCACAGCTTCTGTTCTGACTTACGTACACATTTGACTTAAAGACAGACTTACGAACGGATCTTGTTCGTAACCCGGGGGCTGCCTGTACACATTCTGATCCAGAATATTTTTGAGTATCATTTGACAATTTAGAAAAACCACAAAACACTGCTGTGCTTGCTGGCAAAATCATAGGAGTGCATCTGTGGAAAATATAAATACAAACATGTGAACTCTAACAAAATATAGTCAGATATATAAACATAAGGATAAATTTTACATGATCAGTGTGGTGAATCAGAATTTACAATCAGTGTCCCCTAGACTCCCCCTCCTTGCATAACTAATGAAATGGCCAGAGAATTTCTGAAAGGGGGGTTACCTTTTCCCACCCTCCTTGCTGAGGAATGCACTAATTCAGAGTAAGCATAAGAAAAGAACAAAGATAGCAGCTTGAGTTACTTGCAATAGGGAGAGACTCAGGCAAGATCAGGCTGGAGGGTCAGAGAGCCAAATGGAGCTCTGGAAGCATCTTTAGGGTGCAAGGGCCCCCATAGAAAACTGATGGGGGCACAGTATCTGTTGGGGCATCAATGCTGTGAATCCCCACCTATGCTCAATCTGTATATTTGTAAATAAATGCAAATATTACAAATGCCACAAGTCTCCAGTGACCTCATTCAAGGAAACCAAAACCCTGGGTAAATATTTTGCACCCCTGGAGTTATCACTGCTTGGAGGATTGGGGTGCAAGCTCATAACAGTATTCTCTGTTTTGTTTTCAGTTGTAAATAATATTTTTTAGAAAATTAAAAATCCAGGGGAGGGGTGATGGCAAATGAATTGTTTAATTTAAAACAACTGAAAGATATATATATATTTCTTTTCATTCTTAGGAGAGCCCCACAGATCCGTTTGCAATGGCAGATTTTTCTCTTCCACCATTAAGACCACCAGGAAAGCCACCATCAATGTTCAGTGTGCATCTCCCACCCGTGAAAATATCAGCCAGGAAAACACCAGTACCTTTATCAACAACAGCAGTTGCTCCCTCCCATCCAATTAGAGGCTCAAACAAGCATGTATCATCTTCTTCCCCAGTAACAAATCCTGTCTTTCTCCCTCCACTGCATATTTCAGGCAAGAAAATAGGAGGAAAATGCAATGCGCTCCCTCCACTGAGTGCTGCAGTCAAACAAGCAGAAACAACACAGGAAGTGTTTTATTTGCAGGTGAGCAACCCACATTCAGCAATGTCAGTCTTAAAACTGCCACCAGTTAATTTTGTTCAGATGAGTGTGCCAGGAAATCTAGCATCATCAGCTAAAAATGGTCGTCATACTTGTCATTTCCAGAAAGCAAAAAGTTTGTTGCTGCTTGCTTGCTGCTGTAGGAAAACCTCAGCAGAATTAGAAAGAAGTAGGTTTTATGATGAGAGGTGCAATCCACTGCACACTTGGTACACTTACTTAGTGTGGAGGAAGGGGGGGCTGGCTGACCCGCCACACCCCCACCCTTTCCTACCCCAAAGGACCCAAGACCCCCAGAGATCTCAAGGTACCAGATTGCCAGCCTCAGCTGTCTGCAATCCTACTTGAATTTCTGTTCAGGGACTTGCCTTTGTTTATAACCTGGATTTAGTTACTGAAGCCACAGAGCAATCCACAAACACCATGTGGGGTAAAAAACCAAAGGAGGTTTATTCTGGTAGCATTTTACAACAAAAGGTGGGAAATGAGAGAAGCACAAAAATAGAGAGAGACACTTTGGTACACAGTAAAGCTGCAAAATAACAAAACCTACTTCTTTATATCTCCCAGGCACACACAACTCTGTTACCTGGGGGTCAGTTCTCTTCCAGGGTTAGATCCAGCACAGCCTTGCTGCCCGGGAAGACTAATTCACCTACCCGAAGGTCCGAGATGGGTAGCCCCCAAGGCGTGCCTTTCCAGAGCCCTCATTCAGCTAATTTCACCAGGAGCTACCTGGGGCCGTATCCTGAGGCCACCCGAAGGCTTGGGCCTCTCCTTGGCTTACCGCCATTGCTCCAACAGCCGGCAACCACGCGATGACCAAAGACAAAGACCAAAAACCCACACGTTGGGAAATAGCTCTTCCCCCCTCCCCTCCTCCTTCCTGTAGCTTTGCTGCTTCTCAGCCAATCAGGGTGAACTTCACCTGGCCAGGCAGGGAGGGGAAGTCATGACTTTTGCATCTGAAAAGCCGTAGACAGGCGCCATGTCCCATCCGATACTTTATGCACATTTCGCCTCCTCCCAGCCCCCCAACTGGCCTTACTTGGTTTACACATGAGGAGGCGTGTGTGTGTGTGCAGGAACCCTCAAAGGCTCTTTTCTTCACACTCAGAATAAGCCTATAGAACATGTGACCTACCTATTACCAGGTTACAACCCTAACAAAACAGGATGCCTACTGGTGTGAAGAACAGCCTATGAACATACTTGTTATGTGTGTAGGATCTTTTCAGAGCGGCCTATGCACATACATACATGTATGTAGGATCTTTTCATATGAATGTGCATAAATTGGGGCAGAATCTGTCGCGGTGATCCCATTCCCCCCACACGTTCATTATTGCCACAATTGTTGTCTGAATAGTCATTCTTTAATGAGATTTGACTCCATTTTTTTTAAAAAAGTACATATTTATACATGTATTTGACATATACATGCAGTGGTATAGTGGAGTCAGAGCTCATAGGGCTGTAGGGATGCTTTTTTTATTAGCGGGGACGCTGACGTCATCAGCCACCCCTCATTCCTCGTTCCCTCGTAGCTTAGCCACAATCCTCACAGGAGCTGAGGGGTGGGAATGAATTTTCTCAGCAATGATGGGGCTGTTCGCATGACACGCCAGCCCACCATGGGTTATTTAACCCACAGAGAGGCTGTGGTGCGTGTGGGTACAAGCGGCTGACATTGTGAATATGCAACCCCCACTTGCTTGCATATTATTTAATCAAGACATTAAACAAATATCAGAGGCAAACCTGGTCAATATATTGTTCACTGTTGTATTGCAAAGTATTTTGGGGTGGCTTGGTCTTGAATGGGTAATTAAGACTCATTAACTTTACATAGGACCTGCTTCTGGTGGAGATAAAAACTGCTAGAACTGGTTTGTGGTTATGAATCAACACAGCTGCCTGAATTTTTGGACTCTCCTTGGGGGCTTGGCTATGTGGCTTGTCATGATGAGCATCTGCACTTCAAATTTTACCACTACACCACTGTATACATGTATAAATACATGTATATGTTATGCATTAGCAGTTGTTCATGATTCTCACCCTCCAGTTAAGGCTTTTATCCTGCAATAGCCATGCCTCAATCAGGGAATTTTTACAGGAAGTCCAGATGTTGTCCTCAACTTGTAACCTCCCTGTTTTCTAGCCGCTTTTTCCATCTTTTTTTTTTTTTTTTTTAATTTCCACAAAAAATCCTTTATGGAAGAAAATATAGAAGTTGCGCTAACAATCAGAAGACACTGTGCAGCTACTCTGTGTTGTTGTTTTTCTCAACATACTTTTTGCAGTAAGAAAAAGATGGAAGAAGTGGGAAAACAGGGAGGATTATGAGTGAAAGATGACATTGTCTGCCTCCCGCCCCCACAATAAAATTCTGTGAATGAGGCAGGGCGGGCATGACAAAAGCCTCATCTGGAAGCACCCGGAATAGCTGCACAATGCCTTTTGATTGGGAGCGTTAGCAGCTCTCCTCTGGAAGCACCCTAAGAGTTTCAGAGTTCTTTGCATGATGCAAGCTTTGCCAACCGTTTCCCGCCAGCAGGTGGCAGGGCGCCTTTTCTCCCTTCCTCAGTCTAGGCCGCGACTGCGCCGACTTTGTCCCGCCAGCAGGCGGCGCCGCAGCCTAGGACTAGATAGTGGGAAGGCATGCAGCGGGCGGAAGCTTTCCCAGGCCGTTTTTCCCGTTATGCCCCTGGCTTCCGTTGACCCCTCTCTCTCCTGGGCTAGTTCTGCTGCCGCCGGCGCCGGAGCTGCGAGGCGAGCGGGGAATCATGGCCGCCTCGAAGCCCGTGGAGGCTGCTGCACGAGGGGGCGCCTCAGGCTCGGGGCTTCCGCGCTGGCAGTTGGCCCTGGCCGTGGGGGCGCCGCTGCTGCTCGGGGCCGGCGCCCTTTACCTGTGGGGCCGGCGGAGGCGCGCGACGCGGGGCGGAGGCAAGGGCGCGAGCGAGAGGAAGACCCCCGAGGGAAGGGCCAGCCCGGGACCCTCCGACGGCTCCGTGGCCCGCCAGCCCGGTAGTTCCGTAGGTGGTGACGAGATGGTGAGGAGAAGGGACGGGGGAAGCCCCCGCGCTGCGCGGGAGAGGCTGCCTGGGCTTTGTGTGCTGGTGGGGGCGGACGTGAGGAAGGGGCGGCCAGCTCCGGAAGCGTGTCAGGGCTGGCCGTTGGTGGCGCGCGCCCTTCGGGCGGGGGAGGAGCGCCGCCGCGAGCTCGCCGCTCGACGTCACGTGCCCCTGGGCGAGGGTCGGTTAGCAGCGGTCCCTGTTCTCGCCGCCAAGCTTTAGAGGAGGGACCCTCACAGAAGAGGTGAGGGCCGGCCCAGCCCCACCCCCCAGCGTGGGCTGATTGCAAGATTCTGGTCACAGCCCTCAGTTCCTCTCTTTGGGTTGGCAACCCAGGGACTAGGCAGCTGGCCCTTTTCAGGGGGCAGGTTTGGCCCCCGGGCTTCCATTTGCTGGCCCCACCCCCGATTTTCCCCTCTCGTTTCTTATCTCCCCCAGGTTGAAGTGGAAAAGTTGTTAAGAGCAGGGGTAAGCAGAAGATAGATCAGGCTCTGCTGGTACCAGTTGCTGGGGAGCATGGGCGGGAGGGTACAGTTGCACTCATGTTCTGCTTGTGGGTTTCCAGTGGGCAGCTGGTTGGCCACTGTGTGAACAGAACGTTTTACTAGATGAGCCCTTGGTCTGAACCAGCATGGCCCTTCTTATGATAGATAACTTACGGTAGATATCTTTGTGGTTTGGAGTATATGAACAAGGGTTTGTCACTCCCAAATTGTTTAGCAAGAGCAAAATGACTAGCAAAATGAAAAGAGCTTAGGATCGCTAGGAATGGGTTTTGTTCGTTTTTATGTGGAAGGAGCATGAGCTCAGTTCAGTTCTGGTACTCTAAAGAATGCCCTGTACTCAGCAGCTGTTCAGAGGCTCCATGTTCTTTAATTCTAAGCATCTGTCTTTTGCACCTGGCTCCAGCTGGTGGATCTGAAGGTTCTAGGAAAAATCCTGCAAGCCTGAATTCTGCCCTCTCCTAGTCTAGGGCAGTAGTTCTCAACAATTTTCTCTTCCAAGAACCTCTTCTATGTTCACTTGTGTGGTCAAGGATCCCCTGTATGTTTCATGATGGAACCCCTGCAGGTTGCTGGGGATTCAAGAACTTGGGCTAAGTTGCACAGTCAGTTCATGTGAGACATTAGCATGGCCTCTTGACCTTGCTTTCACTGAGAAATGTACCTGAAACATACCTGTGGTGGCTCATTTCTACTGTGACTGCCAATTTCTGGGGAAGGGTGGAAGTAATGGGCAAGCTATCCTTTAGTAACACTTGATAGGCATTACTAATCTTCTCCAGGCCTCACTAGAACACAGTTTGAAAACTAGTGGCTAGCAGTTACCATGTTTTGGCTATCAGCATTGCTTCCAACTTTTCTTTAAGGCTGCAGTTCTAAATGTACTTATCTGGAAATAAGCTTCTTTGATATCACGGGGAGTTTTGAGTAGGTATGGGTGGTAGTACAAGACAGAAGTAGTGACTGGGGGATAAAATAATCTAGCTAGCAAAGAATATCCCTAGCCTTAAGCTGTAATGAAATTGACTCAGTGTTAATTTTTGCTCAGTTTTACTCAAGCCCATTATGAATCAGGACTGGGGAACTCTCAGTCAAGGAAAACTTAAGAAAGGGAATGGCACTAGTGGTTAGTGTTGAGTTTAGCCCATCACAAATTGGTCCAATTGGGGGGGGGGGGAGAGAATAGACCCAATTTGACATGAGTTCAGGATAGGAACCCCCTGAGTTAGCCGTTCCAAAGTGCTCACTTACCAGTGAGAGTCATCACTAGAACACCCCACCACCACATGATATATATCTTCATAGGTCTAATTTAAAGATTATGCGTTTCCCCTGCCTCAGGGCTTCTGGAAGCCCTTCCCCATGGCAGCTATCTTATGCCATGTGTGTAAGATGTAAACATATTGTATGTGTGTCTCTTTGATCACATGTGACTATGTCAGCACTGACAGGCAGGGATATACAGGCCTGATGTGAAGATACCTCTTGTGATTGAGGCAACACACGATAAGGAGCTTTAAAACATTACTTCAATTTAGTGGAACACCTTCACAGCAAATGGCTTTTTGGTGACTTTCCCGTAAAGGCTGCAATATTTTAATTAGCCGGTAGAGCTGATTCAGTGATATAGGCAGGCGTGTGGCACAGCAGCCCTCTCACAAGATTGTACTGCAACAGAATGCACATGTGTGTGAATACTGTGTTGGCTTCTTGGCTATCAAACTACTTACTCTTTCTGAGTTGAAATCTTTTTCCTTGATCATCTCCTAAAATGAGTAGGCACCCTCCTTGTAACTGCAGGATAGTCCAGTTAATTGTGCTTCCTAGTGGAGTCTTGCCTTCTCCTATGCTTAGTCAAGTCAGGGTCCATGGAAAGGTTTGTGATGTCTGGGCAATGGCAATGTTTTTGAGAGTCCATTGCTGTTATCTGCTGTCCCATATAATAGCAATCAACATTGCATAGGGCCGCTCAAAAGGACCTAGAGTGGTAGATACATTCAACCTGGGGAGTTAATTTTTCAAAGCACACTTCAGCACTTGCCGTGGCACACAGTTTGGGAATGAGTACTCTTAAATAAAGCATATTAGTCAATTCAGTGCAGGTTAAGAAACACATAAGCAGTTCTGAGTTAATGTAGAAATAAGTATTTTCTTGTACAGTATTAGTAAATGTTCATTTAAATGAAAGTGAACTGAAAGCTTGCGATGTTTCCAGGATTTCCAAGGTAGTTCAATAGAATCAATTATTGTTTCTAGGAAATATTGAGAGTGAAATATGTACTCTTCCTGCATTTGATGAGGGCTGCTCAAATTGCCCCAAACATGAAAGCTTTGTCAATTATCCAAGACTAGGAGTCTAAGGCAATACTTAACTGAAGAATAGGGATTTTATTCTAACATTGGGGGTAATGGTTACCAAAATTGCTCTGCCTACACTGTTGCATTATGCAAATGTTGTGTAGTCTGATTCTGTGTAGACATTTGCTTAATTTTGTATGCAACTTGGAATGAATTCTGATTCTTAGTCTGCCGGAAAAGCTGTGTGAGATTTGAATGCATGCATTCTCTTGCAAACACAAGGTATTTTCAACGGGCAGTGTCCAATGGTGTTGCTCTGCTTATGCCATTGATACAGTGCTAGTATGACCTCTAGCATAATGCTAATAGCATCTTCGTTTCCCCAGAGAACCCATTGTGCCAGCATACACTATTGGTATTGCACTAGACTAGAGGTTGTTTGGAGCAGCTTGGCTATTGCCCTATGTGAATAAGTATTCTTGGGGATGAACATCAGGATTTCCTTTATAAGAATAAATAATAAATGGCTACCGTATTTTATTTTAAAAGAAGTACACTTTTAAAACTAATAGATCTTATGAGTTGCTTGTATTTTCTTTCCTTTAAAATGGTAGATGGTAATTTTTATTGTTGTGCAGGCAAAATCTTAACACCATTCATATTCAGGGATCGAAAAACCCCGTGCATTTCACGTTGGCTCCTAGAAATTTGAAATGTTTTCCCAGACAAAGGTTTTCCAAAGCCCAAGCTTTAAATATATAATTTAAAGGCAGTACATTACATTTTTATTTGAGAGGCATTTAGTGGTGTGCTGTTGTAGGCAATTGTTGGCTACATAGTTATTAATATTACAACTCTGTCTTTCATAAAAAATAATTTGATACATGATTGTATAAATAGTTATCTTTCTTGAGCCTTCAGGGGTATAGCAGAATAAATGTTTCTCCAAACTGTAGACAAAGTTATTACTTAGCATTGGGTACTATGGGTAGGTCAAAAAAGAAAGAAAACTGGGTTTTGGGAAGACAGAACGTACAGTATGTCTGTCATGTGTTTTAGAAGGGAAGAAGTGGCTTCAAGCAAAGCATATTACACTGGAATTTTGGTAATGAAATCCTTTGGTAATTAATGGACTGCAAAAGAGTGATTTTGCCTCTGTGTATCTGAAGGACAACTTGTAAACTTCATAAAGTTGATGCCTGCCATTTATATATCAAGCTAGTTATTGTAATCTCTTGGCTTCACTGAGAGCATACCCACGGAATGACTGCAAATTCCTCATTCTGCTTGAGAAGACACTGTCCCCAAAACAAAGGCCTTGCTTAAAAGCATTATGACATGGACGAATAATGGAGACTGATACACATCCTTTTAGCATTTATCTTTAATCAATCCTGTTTTACCATATTTATCTTTACAGATGCACTCTGCTGCATTTTTTTATTTTGGGAGTTTGTAAATAAATACTGCCTTGTGCTAGGGTCTCCAACATGGTGCTCAAACGCACTAGTGTGCCCACAGATCTCTCTTGGCACTCACCAGGCTTCCTGTACCTCCTGATTTTTAAAAATTGTTTTAGAGTTTATTTATTTTTTAAAAATAACCGGGAGGTTGGCATGCTGCAAAGCAAGGTGTCAGCCTCCAGCACCATCTTTATTTCCAAGAATGCTTCAGACACATCTGAGCTTCAACAGTTTGCCTTCAACAGTGTGAAATGAGTTTTGGAGTAGAGAACTCTGGGTTCAAAAGAAAGTGTTGGGGTGGTGGAGCTCCCCCCCTCCCCGCCTTGTACTTAGGGTTTGGGGCAAGATACTTTTCTTTTATATTCTCACCAGTTTACCTTCTTGGAAATGGGTGTTTTGTGTATACAGTAATACCTTGGATTGCAAGTAACTTGGTCTGAGAGCGTTTTGCAAGACAAGCAAAAATTTTTTATAAATTTTGACTTGATAAACAAGCGATGTCTTGCAATACAATCGTAGGGATGTAACCGCTTGCCTCAAGCGGGGCCGAAATCGGCCTCGAGCGGGCCAAAGTCGGCCCCGCTCACGCCCGCCAGAGACTCGCTTTGATATAAGAGTGTTTTGGATTACAAGCACAGTTCCGGAATGAATTATGCTTGCAATCCAAGGTATTACTGTACAGGCCTGTGGCTCACGCTGGCCTAGCTTGTCTGATTGTGGAAAGCTAAGCAGGGTCAGGCCTGATTATTACTTGGATGGGTGACCCCACCTCTAGTTTCCTGCATTGAGCAGGGGGTTGGACTCGATGGCCTGTAGGCCCCTTCCAACTCTATGATCTATGAATCTATGATGAACCACGCCCACCATGGCAGCCATTTTGTGAATGGGCAAGCCCCCCCCCCCCCATGGGCACTCTCACAAAACAAGCTGTTTGTTGTGGGCACTCTCACAAGTCTCAACATTCCAAAATGTGTTCACTGATCCAAAAATGTTGGGGACCCCTAATCTTTGTACAGCACATTGTGATACAAAGTGCTATTCAAACAGCCTTTACAAGATCAAATGTCATTGAACCTATATTGTGGGATATGGGCATTTTTGAAGAAATAGTTGCTAGCAGAAAAAAATAGGACTAGTGCCCTAATCCTGAATACTTCTGCTATGATCCAGCATCCACAAACAGTGCATAGAATTATTAAATAGTTATATAATAATAATAGTTTAATAATAATTATTAAATTATTAAATAGTTGCTAGCAGAAAAAAATAGGACTAGTGCCCTAATCCTGAATACTTCTGCTATGATCCAGCATCCACAAACAGTGCATAGAATTATTTTCTTATGTTTTATGAATTGGAGGCTGTTTAGCATGTCAGTAGGGATTCTCCATTGTGGACAGCAAGATTCTCCAAGTCATATGATATGGCCTAGCAGCTCATACATGCATGAAGCTCTTGTGTGCAAAGGAGTCTTACAAAGCTTTGCATTTGGGCTATGGTGTACAATTTTCCATTGAAATCTATAGATTTTCTAAGTAATGTTTGGGACATAGGCATTAGTTTAAACATGTTGGGCTGGATCCAGGCTACCTTAGTTGAACTTTATTCCCATTGAAATCAGTGGGATTTAAGTTAAGTCATGGCTAACTTGTTTGATTATTTAAATTTTTTATATACCAGTTTTCAAGTGAAGTTATTAAAACCATAAGCAACAGTAAAATTTCAACAATAAACAGAAAAGACAAGCAACTGTCTTGAAGAAGTTGCAACATGTTCCCCTCATAATGATTCCTCAGAAGCCACTCTCCAAAAATGGGGGGGGGGGGATTGATTAAATCAAAAAACCCATTGATTTACCGGTAAATTTTTTAAAAATCGTTTTTTTCGATTTTTTGCAACCCTGCTCCCAGGTCCTCCGCAAGTACACATGACTTGAGGGAGAGCCTGAGTCTTGTCTGCATGCATGGAGGTGTGGCCAAGATAAACGGGGAGACATGTCTGCTGTTTCTTACACAAACAAATCTCAGTGCAAGAAAAATCCCCATTTTCCAAACCGTCTGAGTGCTAGAGGTAGAGGTAAAGACTTGTCTGACTTGCAGGAGACTTTGGAGAAAGATAGAAAAAGCAGGAGAACTGCCAGCTGTTTCTGTACTTTTCCAAAGCTTTATTCAAGACCCTACCTCTCCATCTAGCTTTCAGTGTTTATTAGAGGGCTTGAGGAAGAGGCAGTGTATTTTTTGGCATGCAGGAAGCATTGGCAAAGTTCAGAAATTGCACTCTTCCTTCTCCAAAGCTGTAAGTAAGAAAAGACTTTGCATCTCTCTTTAGCTCTCTTGCAAGCACAGAAGGCTGGTGTCGGTCAGATTCCATGGGAATAGACTCTGGAACAGATGGAGAGGGGGAAGAGGAGGTGGGGGGGAAGCGGGGAGAGGAGAATCTCTGGAAACGGGAGGCAGAGGCGGGGGAAGGGGAGGGGGAAACAGCCTCTGTAGTTGGCTCTCTAGTTTGAGGGTGAGGAAGCTCAAAACACCTCAATGCAGAATCAACTGCTTAACATTCCTGACCTCCCATTGAGGGGATAAAGGGTCTTGAATCGCTTTCTTTACTTTTGTGTAACACTTTTCTGCAACCACCTGAGTTGCTCTGTTTTTGCTTAATAAATCTTTACAAAGAAACCCCCGTGAGCTGTGTTTGATGTTTTGGTTGGAGAGAGGGGAGTAGGAGAGAGACACACACAACAGCTGGAGGGTGAGGCAGGGATTTCACTCTTTGACCTGGTTTGCACAGCATGACAACCCATCATGGCTGATTAGCCATGGTGAGTTTTCGTGTTGTATGAACCTGGCGTGGTTTCTGCAGGGTGACTTATTTTTCATGAACAAGCCACCCTGAGAACCCACTGGGCGAGTTCACATGACACGGCAACCCACTCTGCGAATAAGCTGTGCGGTTCATGGAACTACCCACGGTGCGCCCAACACGATTGGGCTTACCGTGGGTTGTTCTCCCGCTCCTTACCCACCCCCAGTCCTCCAGCTGGTACCCTAGGGTCCTGCATGGCAGAACCTGTCTTGTCTCTCCTCGCGACCCTGTTTTTGGTTGCTTTTTTTTCTTTCAAGAACCCCGTGCTGCTGCCAGTGACAGCCGCTCCACCAATGGCCAAGTGGCACTTTGGAATGACCACCAATGGCTCCTTACCCTGTGAGGGGCAGTGGCACAAATGTGTGCAATTTTGCTTGTAATTTTTTTTTTTTTGGTCCTGTGCAGGTGCACACCTACTGCTAGCCAAAATGAGGAGCCTTGCCTGGCCAATGTCCTGGTAAGTGCTGTTAAAGTGCAGTAGGTGACATCTATGAACATTGACTAAGCAAAGCTGCATATAGCTTGCTTTGCGCACACTTGACAGCTGTCACTTAGCAAGCCGTCAGTTGAAAAGCAAAGTGGCAAAGGGGTTTCCCCCCGAAAGGGGGTGATGTGTACATCTTCCCCTTTTGGGTGTGATCCTCTAGTTTTTTTAGAATTGCCCTGACTATTTTCAGTCCCCTCCACCTTTTCCACACTTCCCCCCAGCCTTTAGGTACTCCGGAAGGGGGAAGATCTACATCCCACCCCTTTTTGCGAGCACTTACTTTTGACAGCTGTCAAAAGAAAGGTTTCGTTTCTTCCAACCTATCTAGCAAATGTGAGCATTTTTTGGGAACAGGGAAATATGCAGCCATTAACTCTGTGTTTATTTTCCTGTCCCAAAAAATGCTGGGGGAAGTGTGGAAAAGGTGGAGGGGACTGAGAACAGGCAGGGCACCTACGAAGGACTGGAAAAAATAATTTAAAAAAGCAAAATTGCACACATTTAAGGAGCCAGTGATAGTCGCTCCAAAGTTCCACTTGGGCATTAATGGAGTGGCTGTCTCTGGTGGCAGCACGAGCGAGATTGCCAAGAGCAGCAAGGGGTTTTTGATGCTCCTGCCAAGCGGCTTGCTCACTGCTTCCCACAACCCACAATGGGAACGGTCTCTCAGGTTTGGATGACACACCAACCCATAACGGGTTCAACGACCCCTAGAACAAGCCCTGCAGGAAGCAGTCTGGATTTGGATGACATGGCAACCCACTGGGGCCTGTTACACATGATGGGTTGCCATGTTGTGAGAACCCAGTCATTTAGGGTTGTTCATACTCATGCTAGCTTGTTGCATGCATCATCCAAACCCAGCAGGACAACTCCATCGTAGGTTGTCGGGAATGGCAGCAAGAGTGGTGAAAACCCCTGCCACTCCTCCCAATCTCGCTAGTGCTGCCGCCATCCTCCCTCATCTGTTCTCAGTGTCCTCCACCCCGTGCTCTGAAAAATAAAGGAGGAAACCGGAGAGTGTCCTGAATGTGTTTGCAACTTCTTATTTTTTCAGTTCTGCATAAGTGTGCAAGAGAGAATGACCAGTGCTAGTAAACGTGCACAATTTTTGCCTGTTTTACTCTTCCACCGTGAGATATGTGCAATTTTCCATCCCATTTTACTGCTCTGCCATAAGATTTGCACAATTTCCCCCTTAGTTTTACTGCTCTGCCTTGAAATTTGCACAATTTTTGCCTCCAGGTTTTACTGCTCTGCCATGAGAATTGTGCAATTTTCCACCCCATTTTACTGCTTTCCTATGACATTTGCATATGTTTAGAAATTCTGTAACCCATTAGCAACAGGAGGGAAGTGACAAGCAGGAATGGAGGGGGGTGCCCAAAGTGGCTGGCAGCTGCAGGAGAAGGTGCTTTGGGGGTGGGGGGCTTCAGTATAATGCGAAGCAGCCTTTAAAAAAAAAAAAAAGTGTTCCCTTGCTAGGCAAGGGCTGAAGTGGAAGAGGGGCATACAGGTATGCTTAGCTGAATATCAGAGAGGCGGACTTGCGCTTTTCAAGTCCCTGAAAATAAAAATGAAAAAGAAAGCTGGTGAGTGCTTTCCCACATTCATTAGGGCTTGGGAAATTATTTTCTTTCATCTGATGCAGGGCTGGGGGTAAGCTTATTTCAGTGTAACATGAGAAGGCAGCTGCAAGAGAAAACACTTTACAGGCGGGTGTTCTTCAGTGTAAGGTGAAGCAATTTTTTAAAAAACAGTATTCACTAGCAAGGCAAATGCTGAAATGGAGGATGAAATTGACAAGGACATTGATGTGAGGGATATGAGGGCTTGTGCTCTTGCGCAAGAGAGCAATTCCATGAAAAAAAGGAAAAAGAAATTTGCAAACACATCACATTTATAAGGGCGCTGAAAATTAATTCCATTTGGTGATCTAATGTGGTGCTAGTGGTTTCCCTCGGTAGCCTGCAACCCCAGCGGACCAGTTGTAGAAAGGGTGCTGATGTAGGGACCAAAGAAACGAGGAATTCTGCTGGAAAGGCATCTGGGATACGTGTTGGAGCTGGCGGGAAGAGTAGGGGGTGAGCCACAGCAAGTCACAGAGCTCCTGATCTTCTGTTGGGTTAGCGAGCAAACAACCAATACATGGTAGCTTATTCGCAGGATGACTTAGCATGATGTACAAACCCACCCATTCTGTGGAGGGCAGGATAAGGACAGAAACAGCTGAAGAAATGCCTGCTGTTTCATTTCTTTCTAAATTGTTGAGAGCTCATCCTGGCTGCCATGATCAGGAGGCAGGGGACATTTCATAGATTTCATAGATCATAGAGTTGGAAGGCGCCTACAAGGCTATTGAGTACAACCCCCTGCTCAATGCAGGAAACTAGAGGAGGGGTCTCCCATCCAAGTAATAGCCAGGCCTGACCCTGCTTAGCTTTCCACGCTCAGACAAGCTGAGCCAGCATGAGCCACAGGCCTGTATACTCCAGGCAAGCGTAATGTTGATGCCTACAAATATTTTTGCCTCATGCAGCATAATGCCGTTGGCAAAACATAGACCTTGAATTTGCCTGCTTGAAGTTGAACTTTTAGGAAACGTCAGGAAGTAGGCTTGTTGGAGCTGTTTCCAATCCTTGTATCCTGCCTGGCTATATAGGAAGAAGTATATAGCCAAGTACAGTCAAGCAAGTACAGTCATGCCTTGGATTGAGAGCATAATTCGTTCCGGAAATGTGCTTGTAATCCAAAACACTCTTATATCAAAACGAAATCCCCCCCCAAAAAAATTTGTACAGAGAATTTTAATTTAAGCTGTACTACAGTACTTGTATTGCAAGACGTCGCTTGTATATCAAGTAATAAAAAATTAAATAAATATTTAAAAAATTGCTTGTCTTGCAAAACGCTCTCAAACCAAGTTACTTGCAATCCAAGGTATTACTGTACTGGAATTTGCATGCATAATGACTTTGCTGTGCAGAAACTAAACTTTATAAAGTGGCTTTGGAGACCTTAAAGCTTTACTGAGACTGGGTTTTTATATTTGCATTCTGGAGAATGTATATGTATTTCTTTTTCCAGAGCCCTCTTGATAGAGCCCAAGCAGCAAAGAACAAAGGCAACAAATACTTTAAAGCTGGGAAATATGAGCAAGCCATTCAGTGCTATACTGAAGCCATCGGTTTATGTCCCTCAGAGAAAAATGCAGACCTTGCTACCTTTTACCAGAACAGAGCTGCAGCATATGAACAACTGGTATGAATCTTAAACATCAACATAGTATGTTCGTTTACAACTTAAATACAGACTTCACCTGTTTTCTTATGTGTGCACATTTTTGTTTGTTCTAGTCTCCTTAATTCCTACGGTTCACAGTTCTTCTAATCCATAAGAGCTGCCTGTGGTTTTCAAATGATTGGTAGGAAGTTCTGAATTGCAGGATCTACTGTCTTAACATCTCAAAGACCTCTGCCTTGTACAGAGTATATAATATATCCAGTTGCCTGACTGGGCATTTGAAATGGAGTTGAGATTGTCCAGGTTTTAAGGATGTCATTAGTTTTTGGAGCACTTGCAGCCATAAAGGTTTCTAAACTTCCATGTGGTATGCTTCTTCTGCTTATATTGGCTTATTCTCTGTGTGCATGGCCCTACTCAGCATATTCTATTTGGTGCAGATTAATACTGCTGTAGAAAAGTAGTTATGGTTCTTCATACTGGAAAAGCTGCTCAACATGTATCCCTCTTTCTTCATTTGCAGTACAATAAAATATAATGGAACTGCAAAATGTATGAAGCCAATGTGGCTTCACAATAAACTCAAAGACGACCTGAAAACAAAAAAGGACACGTATAGGAAGTGGAAGGAAGGACAGGCTACAAGTGAAGAGTACAGGCAGGTAGCACAGAACTGCAGGAATAGTGTCAGGAAGGCTAAAGCTGAGAATGAGCTAAGGTTAGCGAGGAATGCTAAAAGCAACAAAAAAGCTTTCTTCAGATACATGCACAGTAAAAGACAGAAGAAAGAACTGGTGGTTCAACTACGCAATGAGGATGGCAAATTGATAACAGAAGACAAAGAAAAGGCAGAAGTGTTCAATTCCTACTTCGGCTCGGTCTTCTCCCAAAAGAGGGTCTATGACCCCCCTGGCAAACCTGAAGTGCAGACTGAAGGGGCAGGATTGCAGCTTGAGATTAATAGGCAAATGGTCAAGGAGCACCTGATTACTCTGAACGAGTTTAAATCTCCAGGGCCTGATGAGCTGCATCCTAGAGTAATAAAGGAACTGGCAGAAGAACTCTCAGAACCACTGTCTATTATCTTTGAGAAATCATGGAGGACAGGTGAAGTGCCAGACGACTGGAGGAGGGCAAATGTTGTTCCCATCTTCAAAAAGGGCAAGAAGGAGGAACCTGGGAACTATAGGCCAGTCAGTCTGACATCAATCCCCGGGAAGATTTTTGAGCAGATTATAAAGAAGTCAGTCTGCAAGCACCTTGAAAACAATGCAGTGATTACTAGAAGCCAGCATGGATTTGTCAAGAACAAATCCTGTCAGACTAATCTGATCTCATTTTTTGATCGGGTAACCTCCCTTGTGGACTGTGGGAATGCTGTGGACATTATATATCTGGACTTCAGCAAAGCTTTCGACAAAGTGCCTCATGATATCCTGATTAGTAAGCTAGCTAAGAGTGGGCTAGATGGAACAACTATCAGGTGGATCCACAATTGGCTACAGAATCGGACTCAAAGAGTGCTTATCAATGGTACCTTCTCAAACTGGGGAGAGGTAACGAGCGGGGTACCACAGGGCTCGGTCCTGGGCCCGGTGCTCTTCAACATTTTTATTAATGACTTAGATGAAGAGGTGCAGGGAATGCTTATCAAATTTGCAGATGACACAAAGTTGGGTGGAACAGCTAATACTCTGGAAGAAAGAAACAAAATTCAAAGCGATCTCGACAGACTGGAGCGCTGGGCCGAAAACAACAGAATGAAATTTAATAGGGATAAATGCCAAGTGCTGCACCTAGGGAATGGAAACCAAATGCAGAGTTACAGAATGGGGGACACTTGGCTCAACAATACTACAAGTGAGAAGGATCTTGGAATTGTGGTAGATCACAAACTGAATATGAGCCAGCAATGCGATGTGGCTGCAAAGAAGGCAAATGCAATTTTGGGCTGTATTAATAGAAGTATAGCTTCCAAATCGCGGGAAGTGATAATTCCCCTTTACTCGGCACTAGTTAGGCCTCATCTTGAGTACTGCGTCCAGTTCTGGGCACCACACTTTCAGAAGGATGTAGACAAACTGGAGAGGGTTCAGAGGAGGGCAACAAAGATGATAAAGGGACTGGAAACAAGGCCCTATGAGGAGAGACTGAAAGAACTGGGCATGTTTAGCCTTCAGAAGAGGAGACTGAGGGGAGATATGATCGCACTCTTCCAGTATTTGAAGGGATGTCACACAGAGGAGGGCAAAGATCTCTTCTCGATCATCCCAGTTTGCAGGACACGGAATAATGGGCTCAAGTTACAGGAACCTAGATTCCACCTAAACATCAGGAAAAATTTCCTGACTGTCAGAGCAATAAGACAATGGAATCAACTACCTAGGGAGGTTGTGGGCTCTCCCACTCTGGAGGCATTCAAGGTGCAGCTGGACAGCCATCTGTCAGGGATGCTTTGACCTAGATTCCTGCATTGAGCAGGGGGTTGGACTCGATGGCCTTGTAGGCCCCTTCCAACTCTACTTTTTCTATGATTCTATGATTCTATTAACAGATTTGTGGTAAGGATTGATTCTCAAAACAGTGATAAAACATTACGTAAGTTAACAGCTGAAATGAGACAGGTTTTTTTAAGCAAGTGAAGCTGGTATGAAAATCAGAGGGAAGAAAACAGTCTATCTGAAAAGTTACCTTTACAGTAACTAATATGATGTCTAAGGCTGAAATTCTATACACACTTACCTGGGAGTAAGCCTAATTGAACACAGTGGGTCTTACTTTTGAGTAGATATGTATAGGGTTGCAGTATAAGCTTCACAATGGAGGAATTACGTACATAAATGTAGTGATAACAAACGTACTTTTAATTGGACTGTTGGAAGTGTTTTCTGCTGTTTACTATTTGCATTATTCCTGTATGAAAGTAATAGTATTGAGCCTTTATTTCAACAGGCATTGAGTACATCTTCTTAGCAGGTGTATCCTTTAAAAAACCCAAAACTAATTCTTTTAGTACACATTCTCCTTTCTTCTCATTTTGCAGAGTTTCCTGACTCCCCTTTCCACTGATTCTTGGTTTCCTAGACATTTTTCAAGATGCAGCTTTGAAAATAAAAATTCCTATGCTGCATTCCCCAAACAATTTACTTGGGAGAAGCCATATTAACTTCACTAATATTTTAGTAAGGCTACTCTGTAATAAATTATTACGGCTACAATCATAGGCACACTTACATGGGAGTAAGTTGCACTGAGTACAGTGGAATTTACTTCTGAGTAACCATGCATAATTTTGCACTGTGGGGTTGGTCACTTAAAAATCCTGGAGAAGCAGCTAAAGTCAAGATCATTCCAGACTGAAAATTGTAGTAGTGTTAAAAGAGGTAGAGAAATCTGTGGTAATCCTTTTTTTTTTTTTAAAGAAAATATTTTATCTTTAATAATCTGGTATTCTTACCTCTACAGCAAAAATGGAAAGATGTGGCCCAAGACTGTACAAAAGCAGTTGAGCTTAATCCCAGATATGTGAAAGCTCTCTTCAGGCGCGCAAAAGCACATGAGAAACTAGACAACAAGAAAGAATGTTTAGAAGGTGGGTATGCCGTATTATAAATGAGGTTAAAGATGCATACTTTGTATTCTCGGGGACATAGGAAATTGCTTTAGATCTAATACTAGTCTTATGTTTTGCTCTTTCTACATTTTTGATACCTTAATGTATGATTGTTTTTGGATGTACATTCAACAAAAAAAATCAGTTTATTTTCAAAATCCTTGGCTACAAAGAGAGGTTATGTGTAGGCTAACTATTTAGAGGAATATACAGTAATGTGTCTGGTAGCTACTCTCTAATTGTATTTCAAGGATTATATGAACTAGTAATAGCCTTGTTTTCTTTTCCCCAGATGTCACTGCAGTCTGCATTTTAGAAGGCTTTCAAAATCAGCAAAGTATGTTATTAGCTGATAAAGTTCTTAAACTTCTTGGGAAAGAAAAGGCCAAAGAGAAATATAAGGTATTACCCTAGTATCTATTGTGATTAGTAAAACTTCAACTATTTTTGGTAATGGTTATGAGAATAAAGCCATACTAATGAATTTGCAAGTACATTCTAAGTATTCTGTAGTGTACAAAAACGTTTAATTCAACAATGTCTGCTCATAGGATTTAGTTTGGCGGGTTGTGTGTTTTTTCTTCAACTCACAATCCTATAGGAGAAACTGAGAAATGTTCTGTGCTGGTGTAATGGGAGACATTAAAATGACACCCAAATCCTGGAGTGCAATTTTTAAACACAGCTGCGTAGTCTTGTTAGTTTTCATGGCAAGCGTGAAGTGCTTTGAAAATTGTGGCCTTAATTAAATTAAGGAATGCTGGTAACTGCCATAACAGTGTTTGGCAGATCTCCCAGTATTCTCGACAAAGCCCCCCTTAACTCAGAAGTTGGGGGAACCTGAAGAAGGGTCTACGAGAAAGATTGAAGGAAAATGGGCAAGCTGATATTGGAGTAATGGTCTTCAGATGGCCTGGCCTCAGGCTATTTAGAGCTTTATAGGTTAAAACCAGCACTTCAGTTGCACTCAGAAACAAACTGGAACTAGAAATCATTTTTGTTTTCTGAGTGTTGTTTATTAGTTTAATTGCATTGGTTGACTTGCCATTGGCTATACAGACCAACGCGTTTCATCTTATTTCAGAACCGGGAACCCTTGATGCCTTCACCACAGTTTATCAAATCTTACTTCAGCTCTTTCACGGATGACATTATCTCCCAACCTCTTCTTAGGGGGGAGAAATCTGATGAAGATAAGGATAAAGAAGGAGAGGCCTCTGTAGTAAAAGAAAAGTAAGTTACTGAAGAATAAACTTAAGTGAGTAAAAAGTCATGGTTCTAAAGATTCATTCTGGTATCATATAAAAATGAGCATAGCTATGCATTTGTGCTATGCTACATAATACGTTAAAACAGAAAAAAATTAATTTGAGCTAGTGCTCACGTTCCTTTCAGTGGGTTGTATCCAATGACGTCATTCCGTTAGCACAAATTAATGTTGCACTAGTGAAAACTATGTTCTGAACTGTGTGCAAGGAGAGAATTCAATGAAAGGTCTGCGACGACGCGGTCCCTTACACTTTAGGACCACGTGCACAAACCCTTCTCAGGCCAAGCATCAGCACTTAAAAACCTGTGTGGAGGGTCAAATGAAACCTTTCCCCTACTAATGAGGGAAAAGATTAATGCTGCTTATTAAGGATCTAGCTTAAATTTATGATGCTGTGGGTACAAAGGTGTGTGTGTAGATTTAAAAGTAAATTTAGGTAATAACGCCAAGCTGACACGTAGGATTTGGGTAGCAAACAAAATAAAAATAGGTTTATTTTAATTCTCAAAATCTTAGTTCCAGAAAATAAACCTGCCTACACCTAACACTTTGTAACTAACCTAACTCCCTACCATTCTAAATACTTTCACTCCTCATACAATCACTGATTCCTCTTAAAACTCCTGACAAGACACGAATAATCCAACTAACCTAACTCCCAACTCTCCCTACATTCCAAACACTCTCCCATAACAGACTAACCCGACTAACTCAAACACTCCTTATATACTCCTCCCACCACCCTTTCTAAGACATCACAAACCACACCCACCCAGTTCAACATTCTATACTCACTAAATATACTAAAGCAGACATACACCAGCAAACTGAATTGTGGGGTTACGCCACAAGGTCCACTTGCAGTTCTCAGGTTTACAAAGTGGTCCACTGGTGCTTCATGTAGCTGCATGCATGATGGGAAAAAGTAGCGGAGCTCTGCTGGTGGAGCAATTTATTTTGCTAATGCTACATTGGATTTAGGCTTGTGATAGGAGTTTCCATCCGCTGTGAGAACCAACTTACATTTTGCTTGTGGCAGCCATGTGAATACCTAATTCAGTGTGGAAGGCATGATTTTGTAGTAAGACTTGGTTTATAAGTAGAATGATTCAGTGTTTGAAGAGACATGATATGTAGTAATGCTGTATGAAGGCACATAATGTGGGTAAGTGGCAATTATTTCTGTGTTGAAAAATATACTGTAATTTCCTTTGCAACTTGTGTAGTTAATTGAAATGAGATTTCCCCATCCCCCACACAGATAATTAACAGCTTCTTTCTTCAGATAACAATCATTTGCATTTCTGTTTTTGGAGAGGATTGTAATTGAGTATCTCTATCCTCAAATTGGAAGCTGGCATTTGTTTCTTAGCTGCTGTTAATTTATATAGCACAGGTGTTTGCGGAAGAGCCATAGCTTAGTGTTAGAGCACATGTTTTGCATGCAGATGGTGCCAGGTTCAATCTGTGGCATCTCCAGGTAAGGTTAGGAAAGACCCTATCTGAAACCCTGGAGAGCCACTACTAGTCAGTATAAGAAAATACTAAGTTAGATGGGCCAGTGGTCTGACTCTGTATAAGGCAGCTTCTTACCTTATCTCGGTGTAAGGCAGTTCCTAATCAATGTGGGATAATGTGGACATAATGCTCCTGATTCTTTATTAACCATGCTTAAAGGATCAGCAGTGGACCACAGACTTGCTCCCTCCTCCATCCCACCTTTGCTGGCCTTAAACACGGTTAATGGTAACCAGGGTTTGTTTTTAACTACCAGTATCTTTAAATCTAGTTAATGTCAGTGCTGACATAATTCTTTATCAGGGCTAAGGCTAGCAGAAGGAAAAGATTGCAAGAGGGGAAGCTGGGGTGAGGGAACATGTGGTTCTGTGGTCCTTTCTGATTCTTTGTCGGGCTATTGGGTCTACATTATCGTCTTGGTGTTCCACTGAGTCAAAAAGATGGGCATCCAAGGAATTCAGAAACGGCTGACTTTCCTTCAAATTAGCAGAAGTAACCAATGTTGTACCTTTAAAAAAAAGAACTAAGAATAGTTTTAAAAGGCTGGTAGGCTTATTGCACCACAGATCTTTTCTTCAAAACATAACATCCATGGTGCTATACGTTTTCAGTTTTGCAAAACTATAAGTAACAGGACTGCATAGAACATTCCTTGAGTTTGCCCTGTCCTTGCATTACCAGTTTTGATGTATCAAATTAGTCTTTGGGGCAGCTCTGGAGCCAGTCAAAATTTTAGTTGAAAGGCCTTGTTTCTGCTGTAGGTCAGAATTGATTTCTTATAGTCCTTCATTTAAGGAAGTTCAAGGAAACATTCACTTATTGGATCTGAGTGCTGCTGAGCTCTGTGATATATGAATTCTCTTTCCCCCTAAATGTAATATGTGAGTCCTCCCTATCATGCACACACAGAGCCACTTAGTTCCACCAATCCTAGTCAGGAGACATGAACACTCTAAATCGGGAATTACTAAAACCATTAATTCCAAGGCCAACATCAACATTGAAAAGGTAGAATATGTTGAGACTTCCTCAAGGGCTTCTAAACCACTTTCTTCAGAGAAACTATATAAAGAATTTTACACATTGTCTTTTCCTTGGTTTGCTTTAATATGTGCTTGGTTTGCTTTATTATTAACAAATAATAAGTATTTGTTGAAATACTTTATTTAAATGGTAAAAGAGTAACTCACGTAATCTTAGAGTGTTCAATTTATAATGATCTTAGCATTAAATATATTTCTCCATTGATAAAACCATTGAAGGGAAGGTCATCATTTGCAAAGGTATGTTTCCTGTTGTCTAATGTTGACAAGTATATATCCTATAGAACATCCAAATTCCTTGTAAATGTTTTATAAATGGATACTGTAAAAACTTAAGGTTATAAGGGAAATTATTTAATTTCTGAAGATCTATTAACTAAGCTCTGACCATGTATAATGGCATTGCTGTGATACAATAAAGTTGTTGTTGTTATTTAAATGGTATCAGAATTAAGTGCTGGATTGGTGAGGGATATGATATTTTGGACCAGTCTGGCCTATGCATTAACTCCCATTCAAAGATACCAGCAAGAATGCCTTGCACATGGTTGTCATTAGAACTAGATTTCCCCCCCTCCTGCATATGAATAACTACTATGCATCTTGTTTTCAGCTGTGGCTATTTAAAGGCAAAGAAATACATGGAAGAAGAAAACTATGACAAAATAATTAGTGAGTGTACTAAAGAAATTGAGGCTAAAGGAAAATATATGGCAGAAGCCTTGCTGTTACGAGCTACGTTCTACCTGCTTATTGGTAATGCAAATGCTGCCAAACCTGATCTGAATCAGGTTATTGGTATGGAAGATGCCAATGTAAAGGTGGGTGAATGATATGTGGGGTTTACTGAAACACTTTGCAGTGTTGATGCAGTGATATTGACTGGGTTCGCACATAACAACAACTCAAGAGTACGAGTTGAATTGTGGGTTGTCATTGAATTGTGGGTTACCATTACATGTGAACCCTGCACTGTGG
This sequence comes from Shinisaurus crocodilurus, assembly GCA_021292165.1. NCBI lineage: Eukaryota > Metazoa > Chordata > Lepidosauria > Squamata > Shinisauridae > Shinisaurus > Shinisaurus crocodilurus. The sequence continues at coordinate 244,413,036 of CM037878.1, read as the reverse complement.
TTTAACTGTAGGTTGTTAACCAAGAACAAGCCAGAGTTCATAACCCAAGAACAAACCATGGGTTCTCTTCCTGGGTTTTTCATGGTTAACAACCCATAACGCATTCTTAGCACATAACAACAATCCATATTCAACCCAGCATTATGGGCAAATGAGGTCATTCTGTTCATTTCTCATCAACCAGTGAACATTGCTGTTCCCTGAGAAAGTTTAGTGCTGGGGTCCCCAACCTTTTTTGGTCTGTGGGCAGATTTGGAATGTTGAGAGAGTGTTGTGTGCACTCTCACAAAATGGCTGCCATGGTGGGTGTAGCCGGTAAAAAAACACCCATTTCCCAGAAGGCAAACTGGTGAGACTAAAAAAAAAGTAACCTGCCCAAAACCTATGTACAAGGCAAAGATGGGGTCCAAGCTCCAAAACACAAAGCTATTCTTTTGAACCAGCATTTTTCTGTTACAGCAACTGTTTCACAGAAGGCAAACTATTGAGCCTCAGAGACCAGTAATTTGACCACGAAGCTGAGTTCAAGGTAGAGGTGGGACCTGAGTCTCAATGCCAAATCACATACTTTCCCCCACAACATGCAACAAAATAACCATTCCACAGGCAAACTGGTGATGCTCAGAGAAACACAGACACACACCGATACCACAGACACATCAAACCCAGGCAAAATGCACCACACATACACAGGCAAAACAGAACATGCCAAAGCAAACCAGCTCACACACACACACACACACACACACACACACCCTGCACAGGCAAAACACCCCTCTCCACCACCCCCTCTAGCCCCCAGGGCATTTCCTATCATCCCGAGCATCCCTTTTTCTTTGAAGCTTAGTTTAGCTTCAAAACTAACTGCTGGGCTGCAGCCATGCACCATTTTTATTTTCTAAGAATGCTTTTGGTACTTTGCTTTGTAGCATGCCAGCCTCCTAGTTTAAAAATGTGTTTATTTTTTTTTAATCCTAAAAAAAACAAAAACAAAAAAAAGGAGGGGCAAGGAGCCTAGTGGGCACCATGAGAATGTGTCTGTGGGTCCCACATTTGGGACCCCAGATTTAGTCTGTTCGGCTCAATCGGTTGGATCCAGACCTGCCCTTCTGCAAATGGAAGGGCTTGAGATCCAGAGGCTACCAAAGCAGGAAGGGGGAGATGATTTTCACCAATTCCCCTTTTTCCCTACAGCCTCCAGCTCCTCCCATTTTGTTTCAGGGGGTTCCCTACCCATCTGGAGCAGATTTTCAGAGGGCTGCAGGGGGAATTGGGCAGAATTGCCTCCCCCTGCGTTCTGAGTGTGAGTGTCCTCTGAATGGAACTCTACTCATGGGAAGTCTGGATCCAACCCAATGTTTGTTCGTTTTAAACAAATGAAAGTTCAGAATAATCCTACAACTCTTGGGCAAGGATGGAGTGATGGTATTTGTAGACAAAAAGTGGTGGAAAGAGAAGCATCCTGCCTGCCATTTCTCTCCTACAAGTGCCTGCTATGCACATGGGAGGAAAGCACAGAATTAGGTATCTCGTGTTTACAGTTCAGTGCTTATCCTAGAAATAACGCTAGAAACGTTTGCTAAGGAAATGTACCCATAAGATATTTTCTTTGGTTGAGACTTGCATAGCAGTTCTAGCTCCTGACCTGGAAGTGCCTTCTTTTGCTGCATGGTCCCTTTCTGTCAATCTGCCCATAATGATTCTGTCATCCACTGATGAGTCCTGATTCACCATTCTGTAGTTACTGCCTTAGGCTATATGAAACAAACTTCCGCCGTCAAAGAATGTACTGTATTTTTCGCTCCATAAGACGCACCGGACCATAAGATGCACTTACGGTTAAAAAACAAAAAAATATTTTTTTTTATCAGCTGAGAGGCGGGGGCTTGCCCCGCCCAGGAGCCCTCCGCTCTTCCCCCGACCAACACAAGTTAGTAAAAAAAATAAAATTGTATCAGCTGTTCCACGGGGAATCAGCTGAGAGGCGGGGGCTTGCCCCGCCCGCCCAGGAGCCCTCCCCCGACCAGCAGAAGTAAGTTAAAAAAAATAAAATTAAAACAATATTCGCTCCATAAGACGCACAGACATTTTCCCCTATTTTTTTTTTTGGGAGGGGAAAGTGCGTCTTATGGAGCGAAAAATACGGTAATAATCTTCCATAGCCAGGAAGTGAAATACAAGTGTTCTGACTGGATGATTTTTAATTCTGTCTCCAATGGAGGCGTGATAGTGGCTTAGGGCATAGAGGACTTCCCTGAGTTAGGAATTTACCTGAGAAGGTAATGTGTCTCCAGCATAATATCACTTGTCCTTTTGTTTTTCGGGGGAATGGAGGAGAAGTCCTAAGTAGTATCCCAGTTTCCAGTGCAGTCCTCTGGATCAAGGGAGTCTATGCCTTCCTGCTGCTTTAGCTCTTTCTTTCATATTTGCTGCATTTTTCACAGTGCAGGCACTTCATGCTTGGACATTTCTGATCCAGCAGCAGAGTCACTGCCTAAGGCTACTCCATGGCTTACCTTAAACTTAAGGCTTGTTTAGGCTTGTTAAGGCTTCTCAACAGTTTAAACAGAAGAAATCCCATCATACATCAAGTCTAGATTGCAAGGAGCCAGTGTGGCATAGTGGTGAGAGTGTTGGACTGGGACTCGGGAGATCCAGGTTCTAGTCCCCGCTGTGCCATGAAACTCACTGGGTGACTTTGGGCCAGTCACTGACTCTCCGCCTAACCTACCTTACAGGGTTGTTGTGAGGATAAAATGCAGAGGATGAGGAGGATTATGTAAGCTGCCTTGGGTTCCTTGCAGGAAAAAAGGCGGGATATAAATATAATAAATAAATAAATAAATAAATAAATAAGGACTCCCCAAATACAAAAGGGAAACTGATCAAAACAATATTATCAGAACTAAAACTCAGAAAAGTCTCTTTGAAAGTCTGTTGTGATCGCCACCAAGTTGGATGGCTTTAAAAGGGGCTTAGACAAATTCATGGGATAAGTCTGTCAGTGGCTACTAATCATGATGGCTACATATTCATTTCATTTATCACATTTCTATACTGCTCTCTGGGTGGTTTGCAAAGATTAGAATCCTAAACATTCAATATAATAGCATAATATAAAACCATTTGCATACAAAAACATAAAACAATTTTGCAGAATCAACAATTAAAATCCCAGGACCCGTTAAAAATCTTATCATATGCTGTCAGATGCCTGGGAGTACAGGAAAATCTTAACCAGGCACCAAAAAGATTTCATAGATCATAGAGTTGGAAGGAGCCTACAAGGCTATCGAGTCCAACCCCCTGCTCAGTGCAGGAAACTAGAGGAGGGGTCTCCCATCCAAGTAATAACCAGGCCTGACCCTGCTTAGTTTTCCACGCTCAGACAAGCTGAGCCAGCGTGAGGGGGGTGTTCCATAATTGGGGCCACCACTGTGAAGGCCCTCTCCCTTGTTGCCATCTTCCAAACCTCCCTCAGAGAAGGCACTTGGAGAAGGGCCTGATGAAGATTATAGTGTATGGGTAGGTTCATACTGGGGGAGGTGCTCTGTTAGGTGTTGTGGTTCTGAGCTGTATAAGGCTAATGTAAGCCGCCTTGGGTTCCTTGCAGGAAAAAAGGCGGGGTATAAATACAATAAATAAATAAATAAATAAATTGTAGGGCTAAACCAGCACGGATCAACAAGATCTGCCACGGACGGCCTTCTCCTTATCCCATCACCCAGAGCAGCCAGGCTGGTGGGGACTAGGAAGAGGGCCTTCTCTGTGGTGGCCCCCAAGTTATGGAACTCCCTCCCTAGTGACCTTCGCCATGTCCCCTCTGTGATGAGCTTCTGCCGTGCATTAAAAACATGGTATTTCAGGCGGGAATATGGGGTGGATTTTAAAAGAATTTTTTATACTGTTTTAATTGTCATGTTTTATTGCATTGTTTTAATTGTACATCGTCCAGGGTGGCCGGGTGACAGGCCAGATGGGCGATTAACAAATGTAATAAATAAATAGGATTGTGCTTGGAAACATACAAGCAACCAATGCAAGCAGGCCAGAATCGGTGTTATATGTTCAGACCTTCTGGTCCCCATTATCAGTCTGGCTGCCACATTTTGCACAAGCTGCACTTCCGAGTAAAGGCAGCCCCACATAGAGCACATTGCAGTTATCTATATTAACTCCAATATCGGGGGTGGTATGCCTATATGCCAGTTTTTGGGAACGTGAGTGGGAGGGTGTTGTTGCACTCATGTCCTGTTTGTGGGCTTCCCATGATCATGTTTGGCCACTGTGCAAACAAAATGCTGGACTAGATAGGCATTTGGTCTGATCCAGCATGGCTCTTAAGTAGCAGGAAAGTTTTATAACAAATATAATTTTAATTATTTCTTATAGCTTCGTGCTAATGCCCTCATCAAACGAGGAAGTATGTATATGCAACAGCAACAACCTATGTCCTCTACTCAAGATTTTAATATGGCTGCTGATATTGATCCTCAAAATGCAGATGTTTATCATCACAGAGGACAGGTAGGTATTATTCCATCTCTTAAATATTTTCCCCTCCAAAATTAGATATTCTGTGGTTAGTGTGAACAACAGTGACATAAAAATTAATTGTTGACCACTTAACTATGTGCATTGCATTATGTGTCACTTTAAAACGTGTCTGCTTTTCAACAGTAGCAGCACAAGATTAAATGGGAGGAGTTGTTAAACATGATATAAATAAGAGACTAGAGCTAGTTAGCTGTGAGGAAATCATCCATGCAAAATATCTGTTTTATAATGAGAGTAGATCTGTTTCTGTAACTATTTTGTGGCAGTAGTGTTTAATTGTAGTGAAGTAGAGTACAGAACTGTGCTCAAATGTTTTTGTTTCCATTAGCTAAAAATTCTGCTTGACCAAGTTGAAGAAGCTGTAGAAGACTTTGATGAATGTATCCGTTTGCGGCCAGATTCTGCCTTGGCACAAGCACAGAAGTGCTTTGCATTGGTGAGTACAGTATATGGAATTTTATTAACGTTTTAGTGTAAAATAAAGTATAAATATTTTGTCAAAATATTTTTGACATAACTTCTTTTTTATATACAGTATCGTCAAGCTTACACTGGAAATAATGCTTTACAAGTACAAGCAGCAATGAAAGGATTTGAGGATGTTATTAAAAAATTTCCAAGATGTGCTGAAGGATATGCATTATATGCCCAGGTACTCTAAAAATGTGTATGTATTATCATTAACCAATTAGCACCTAATTTTCTAGTAAGACATGTTACAACGTAATGTAACAGATTGTGCAAGTACATGCCAGTGTCTATTAATGGAGGACCACATGAGAATGTGGACTAGTCCTGATATAAAGTAGTTTCATATTCACTTAGATTATTTCATTATTCATTTATGTTTACGCATGCAGGCATTAACAGATCAACAACAATTTGGCAAAGCTGATGAAATGTATGATAAATGCATTGATCTTGAGCCAGATAATGCTACTACCTATGTTCATAAAGGGTAAGTACTATAGTTACTGTTGCTGTTTAGCAAGACTTTATGGTTTATTGTGTGTATGATCACTTTTTCTCAATTTCAGCTCAGAAGTAATCTCTTTCTCAAATTAACAACCAATGAATAGAATACAAATTTGGGTAACTGGGATGGGTAAATTACGAGTCTACTCTGAAATCCAAGTTGTAATATTTCTCAGGGGACTATCCTAAGGAAGTATATATATGCACAGCTCTTCAGGCATAAAATTAGTGCACTAAGTGCCTTCATTATTCTCCCCCCTCCAATCTAATGTAAGGGAGGTGTATGCTATTGAGTTGTTATGTTTTTAAAATATTTAGAATTGTATTCCATTCCAATACAATAATTTCCAAGTAAAATTGAATTTGATTATAAGATTTAAACCACACTATGTGGACTTCATTGACCCAGTTCACATATAATGGAGGCAACCCCAGTTAACCTACAATTAGTAGTTACGTTTTGCGGTTACGTGCGACTGGCCCATTGACTTTTTTTCCTAACCAAGTTCAACTACTTCTGGCTATTAGAAAGACTTCTCAGATTGTTTTTTTCTGGCATGTTAAATTAACATGATATACTTTTGATTTAGAGTAGTGGAAAATTTTCATCATTTTCCAGGCAACTCAAATTAATGATAATACAACATGCAAATGTTCTTATAGTAATTCTATAGTATCCATAGAACTCCACAGGATATGGAGGACTTTGGGGGAAAGGGGAGTCAAGAAAAATTGCTGCCTCGCCCCGCCCTGCCCAAGCAGGAGCTTCAGATAGATCTTAGTCCCTTCTGCAAATGGATTAAGCCCTTTTATTTGTGGACAGGACAGTGGATCCAACCCATAGTCAGTTTCTAAATGGATATGTGATTGCTATGTGCTAGATTAAAAGGTGTTACTGAACTGATGAATGGTTGAGTGTAGATGCATGTAGTAAGAGAGTGGGCCTGTTCACATGTCACTACAGCCCACTGTGGTTTAATTTACCTGTGGGGACTGTTGTGTCATGCCTGGCACCCACAGGCACCATTTTTGCATGATGCCCGCAGGTACCCAGCTTGCCGTTGTGTCTTGTGAACCCAGGCAGCAATTGTTGTTTGAGGGTTAGACAACCCTCAAATAACCCTAAAACAAGCCATGGGTCATTTGGGAGTTGTCTTAACCTTCAAACAACCCCTGCTGCCTGGGTTCACATGACACGACAATTCACACCAAGGCTGGTGCCCATGGGCACCATACAAAAATGGCGCCAGACAGCCCCTGTGGATTAATTAAGCTACAGTGGGTTGTCATGTTGTGCAAACCAGGTCATTGTGAACTGGCTTTTTAAAAAGGCCTCTAAATGTAACATGCATATTTCAGGATATTTCTTCATTGTATTAGGTTGAAATAATTGCAGGATTAATCATACTATATATATTACAAAACAGACTTAGGGCACAGTCCTATGCATGTTTAGAGAGAGAAAAGTCCTACAACTCCCAGCATTCCCCAGCCAGCCATGCATCTGTCTAAACATGCATAGGATTGTGCCCTTTAACATTTCAGCTACTGCCTTCATTGGTAACACAACTGGACTTCAGTCCTAAGAACTGTCCCCATGGCTCTCAAAATCTAATTTGAAATTCAGCTGTGTTATTGACAAAAGGCAGAAGCTGAAATATTTAAATAGAATTAAGCCTCTCTGTTTTGTGAGCACTTAATTGTAAATGAATGTATCTGACTTGGATCCAGAGCCTATTTGAATGAAGCACTGTTTTTCAGATTATATTTTTTTTCTCACACATTTCTGCCATGTGCGTGCATGCATGCATGTTTGCTTGCTCTTAGAATGTTAACATGCTAGGTTTAAGTGATACTTTCATGTTCTTATAGGTTGTAGGCTATACATTCATTGTTGATCTGCAATTGATTTATTTCAGTTTACTTCAACTTCAGTGGAAGCAGGATTTAGATAAAGGTTTGGAACTTATAAGCAAAGCCATTGAAATAGATAACAAATGTGACTTTGCATATGAAACTATGGGGACAATTGAAGTACAAAGGTAAGTACCGTACCTTTTCAATTTGGGAAACTAGATCTCTAGATTACTGCTAGAAGTACAAAATGTTACACATTTTTATCTCTAGTAAGCAATAAAATTGGTGCATTGGATGAACTTATATATGGGGAACTGATGCACTACTAGCTGCATCCTATTTAAGGGGAATCACATTTTTCTTGCTTACCTTGTACTGCCTTCATAATTATTTCATTGCTCCAGGAATCTGTATTAATTAAAGGCAATAAAATTGACGTGTGCTAATTTTTTCTTAGATCATTCAGCTTGGTTTGTGTGCACATTGATATATATAATATTCCACGTTTCGGGCAGAGCAATCCGATGGCCACAAAATTTTTGGGATTCCCAGCTACAAGGTTGGAAAATCACTCGGACCTTGTAGCTGGGGATCCACATTCAGAGCTCCCTTCCCCCCCCCCCCCTGCAGCTGGCATGGAAAGAACCACGCTGGTTGCTTCTCTGAGGTCATAAATGCGACCTCAAAGAAGGGCTTTTGGGGGTTTTCCGGGGGAGTGGAGGAGACCGGTGCCACCAAGATATGATGTATCCTGGTGGCACCTCAGCCTCCTTCCCTCCCACTGCTGCTGCTCTTCAGTTACTAGAGGAAGGGTTAAAATAGACTTAGATTTAAATCTCCATTTATCTTCTATTTGTAATACATCTCTGTCCTTGAAAAAATGTGCTAACTAAATTTTTCTAAATACAGTAATACCTTGGATTGCAAGCATAATTCGTTCCGGAACCGTGCTTGTAATCCAAAACACTCTTATATCAAAGCGAGTCTCTGGCGGGCGTGAGCGGGGCTGATTTCGGCCCACTATGCCCGCTCAAGGCGAGCGGTTACATCCCTACGACTACTTGTATTGCAAGACATTGCTTGTTTATCAAGTCAAAAATTTTCACACTTTTTTGCTTGTCTTGCAAAACGCTCTCAGACCAAGTTACTTGCAATCCAAGGTATTACTGTAGTTGTAGCTCCACCATGGAATTAAAGGCATCATGCCTAGGTGTAGAGACAAATGTGATTTTTTTCTGCAATACCCTTAGCTCAACACCACTGATAGTGCTAGCTGATAAGTTAACCACCAGTCTTCAATATTTTTTTTCTTGTATATACCCCTGTTCCTCCCTTGGTCAGCCCCTCCTTCAATTGGCTATTTAAAAAGATGTTTCAGATTGAAATGTAGAAGGTTCTAAAGAGGAGCTATGAGTAGAGTGCAAACATGATCCTCATTCTCATCTGTCTGGCTATTCTCTAGATCACTAGAAAAAAACAGATCTCTCCAGTATTTAAATTTATGATTGAATTTTCTCTAATTGTAGATCCTATTTTGCTCATAATCCGTAAAGGTCCCTATGAAACGTATAGAATTTGATAACCCTAAAATCCAATTGGTTATCCAATTCCATAGTTTTCTGCTGTAATGCCCCTTCACTTCAGTTTTTACCCCACTAGACTTAAGATGGTTCAGCTCTAAATTCAATATCCTAACATCTTCCTTAGATGCTTCTATAAGGAGAAGCATAAGGTCCAAAGAACATTTATTGTGGATAGCATACCATCTGTCTTTAAACTTTTCATTATGGGGGAAACATGCCAGGATCTTTCAGTATGCTTAGACCTCAAGAAATCCTTTGGTTCCTGCAATAATCACCAAGGGCTCCAGCATGGGTATCAAATTTCATGCACTTTTCTTTCAACTACTTATATTTATCCTGATCACCTAATATTTTGCATATTTTCTTACTAGTAAAGAATTAAGGAGCATCTAGCAAAGTAGCCATCTGTGTAGTTAAACTTTTCAACACCATTAGCCATCATGGTCCCTCAAGTAAAAATTTAGGGCTTTAAAGGTAATCACCAACACTTTGAATTGTTCCTGGAAGTACACTAACAAGTTTTTCTTCCATTAGAAAAAAACAACATTTCTTTACATCCACATGTAACCAGACATAAAGAATTTCTGTATCCATAGCAATACTTGGGATTGCTAAACTGGAAAACTATTAGTTTCAGAATGCAGCAGTAAATGAAGCATTATCCATAGATGATGTTTTTAGTCTTCAAAGGTATAAGAATGGCCTTCTCTTTTGCTGTTGTATCACGGTGTGCTTCGTTTATTTTAATGTGACCTTTTTTCTTTATTTCAGAGGCAATCTGGATAAAGCCATTGAAATGTTCAGCAAAGCTATTAATCTAGCCAAATCTGAGATGGAAATGGCTCACCTCTACTCGCTCTGTGATGCTGCCTATGCCCAGACAGAAGTTGCAAAGAAATATGGATTGAAACCACCAACATTGTAAAGAAACAACAAGAGGGAAATGACCTTTTAAAAAGTAAACCTGCCCATTTTGAGCTAGTCCTAAAGACACTGTTGCAGTGTGTTGAATGGTGGAAGTTTCTTTCTGTTCGTGGTGATGTAATTATCTGTTAAATGTTTAGGTGTTGTGGGAGTGAATGTTCAAGAAAGTACACGGTTTGTTCTCCCTGCAGCAGATAATTGTGAAAGGGAGATTAAAACAGAGTTGCAAGGGGATCAATGATTATTTTGGCCATGCAAATAAAATCCTTTTTGACTCATGTTTTGAGGGTAGTTAATGATTGGTTCTATCTACAAGGATGTTTTACAGCTTGTCATTCTGTTGATTTTAAAAATTAATAGTGCTGTATAATTTTTATATGCAGTGATTCCTTTGGGTTGATTTTAGTTTTGCAAAAAGAAAAACATACATTGCAAAATGGTTTAATAGTAGGGATTTTTAAGGCAACTGTGGATGAAGCTTAATTTTTTCAATACATTTACCATGTACAAACTTTTCCTCCCTCCCCTTTACCTTTTCTGCTTCATATAGGACAGTGGCCGCTATAAAGAAACTGAAGTTCTCAATATGCTGTTCTGATGCATGGTTTGGAGAACTACTTCAACGACCCTTACAATTCACTCAGTACTACTTTGGTGTGGCTTGTTTCCCTTGATGCACCCTTTTCTTTACATTTGTCTTGATTTGAACATCCCCAGAAAGTGCTTAATTGTCAGTTTTTCAGGAGAGTAAAATTGCCACTGCATGGGCACTGCTTAGATTGATCTTGGACTTTTCAGGTTAGTTTGGCCTGGTTCGCACCATCACTGCAACTTGAAGCAACCACTGTGGCTTGCTCAAGCCGCTGTGATCATGCGATCTGGATCTTAGAATTGCGGTTATGTAATTATCTTGAGCCCTTGTAATGAAATGTAGTTCAAAGGATCCAACTGGTTTGGAAACCAACTACTCTTAAAAGAAATAATACTTTCTCTTACTGGTGCTGCACACAAAGTATCCATCTGCAGCATTGTTCTTTTGTAGCTCTGTTTAAGAAGTCTTTCTCTACATTAGTGAATTTAGGAAGCTGAATATACTGTTATCAGTTGCCCCACAATTCTAAGGAGTTTCTGAAGCCAACCCATAACTCTGGTAGTACTATTCCAGTTTATAGGAAATTCATTGTGAAATTCATTGTATGGTGCAGGTGCTTCAAGATTGCACCTGAGTTTACTTAATTTGGATCTGCTTTCTGTTCACTAATCCAGATACAGTGAAACTATTTTTTTACTGAACATAGCTGTCTCTTTCCTTATGTAGTAAATGAAGGAGAAAGTTGGGGAGATTCAGCAAAAGTGTAATCCTTTGATTTACGTTCAGTTTAGAAAGTCAGCTGCTTCGGGTTTTTTAGAAGTAATGTAATGAAGCATTTTTATTTTTTATTTTTTTATTTCTCAGACTTTCAAGCTATTGGAAGTATCCCCCTGACTCTTGTCATCTCCCACCTCCAACTGTGACTGCATTGTGTTTTCAAAGGGGTGTCTATATGCGTACACTGACACGTCTCTCTCCTGAAAACAATTAAGAATTAAGCATGTGCTGTCTAATACTAGTATTCCAAATCATCACAGACTGTTGCCTGTTCTTCAGATATTTGAAACTGCACTGAAAGAATGCATATGTTTGTTATTTTTTGTAAATGACTTACACATGTAAAGTCACCAAATAAATATTACATTCAAATATCTCTTACACATATATGGTCTAGGGTATTGGTTGGAAATTGCTTACTAGGAAAATCAACATACAGAATGACAATCATATTCTATGTGAATGTACTTGAAGATGCTGCAGACTTCTTTGCATGGAATTAGTGAAGCTTCAAAAATTTATGTTTTCCATTGTCAAAAATTGGGCAGAATAACTATTAAGTTTTGAGATCAATGGGTTGGATCCAGGCTTAGTCATACCTAGAGTAGAGCAACTTAAGTTACTCATGACAAACTTAAGTCCCACTGATTTCAATGTGTCTACTCTTAAGTATGACTAGTCTGGATTGAACCCAGTGTTAAAAATAAAAGGCTAAACCGGGGAAAGCACAATCCAATGTCCTAATGGGTGGTAGGAACTGAGCAGTCTCCTTTCAGTTGTACCACTAAGCTGCAGATATCTATCTGCTCTTGGTTCTATTAGTAGCGTGTTTTGGTTCCTAACAATTGCCTTAAACATAAGAGAAAAATAAATTGCTTTCTAAAAGTGCCTTTTGCCACTTATAGAGTAAGACTTGAAAGAGAAAACTAGTGCTGCTAATACTTGGTACATCCTTAACAAATGCAATTAAGTAACTAACCTGCTACAAGACATAGACTTGTTGGTTGTAGCTACTGTGAAAGCATTTTCCGATTTGCAATCGTGAACTTATGACATCCCTGCTATATTCTATTTCTTAGACAAAACAGTAAGGTACCAAGCATATATGGGATGTAAAATGATCCTTTCCTTTCCTTTTAAATCACCAGGGGTTAAGATATGAGAGGTGATAAAACTAAGGCAGAAAACTAGCTTTCGAAAAGCAAGTTCACACTGTTTAAAGTTGAAACAGGACTCTTACAAAGGAACTGCTAAGCTGGAATTAACATTATGCTCATGCATTCTTTTATGTCTTGAGCATACCTTTCTCTGAACAATAATTTGGGATGTTTTCAGTGGTATTGACTGGGTATACCCAGTATTAATAGAATATTGGTGCTTATGTAAATAGTTAATGAAGTTCCTGCCTTCTATCAACATAGACTAGTAGCTAGTAAAATTATCATTAATGAAACCCCAAAAGCCCACATTACCTCCACTTTGTACTTTATTATTAACACTTCAAAGTTTTGAAAATATACCACCACAGGCCCCTTTTATTATGTTGTGTCCTGGCCTCTGTAGTCTCCACCCCTCCCCCTGGAATGCCCCCTCTCTGAGGTCACTGTCTCGACCTTGGAGAGGCAGCCAGCATGGTTCTTTCTGCGCTGGCTGCTTGGGGTGGTGGTGTTAGAGCACAGATTCCCAGCTCCTGGTTCCCAGGTTGGAGCTCTTGTTTCCAATCTTGGATCTGGGAACCCAAAATATCCTATGGCCCCCCAGACGATGTCTAGGGGCCATAGGATCATTTCCTAAATGTGTAAAGATACCTAAGCTATTTTTTCAGACTTACCCTAATATCAGAATGTATTGGGAAAAAGGGATGAAGACTTTCTTAGTCAACTGAAGTTAGAAGAAATGCATTTGCATGCATTTTGCTAAAAAGAAATCTTAATTATTACAGAATTTACTTTGCTCCTTTTTCAGAATGGGATGCAATCTTAAAGCACCTGTGAAAGGAAAAACATGTTTAGATTTAACCCATTATAAAATGTATAATACATCCTGTAATGTATATGGGTAAGATTCCATTTCCACATGCCTTATTATCAATTGAAGGAGTATGGAATAAAGTAATACAAAAACACTTAACATAACATGTTTTCTTCAGTAACACTTCCAGGACAATTTATAGGCAATTGAGAAATTAAAGGAAGCCGTTGTCAAGAGACAGAAAAATATATTGGCTAGCTTAAGGCAAAAGTTGTTACTGACTTACTACCTTAGTCAAAATAAGTGAGCTGAAGGGGCAACAACAAAAAAGTGGTTCCCCCAATTAAAATTAATGATAAATATGCAACATCAGCTAAAGAAATAAAGGAATTTGTTAATGACAAATTGTATCCAGATCAGCTGCCAGAAGTTACATTTCAAAAAATGTTCAAAGCCAAAAACACTTCCAGAAGATGAATGCATTTTGAACATACTATCTTCTTAAGAAATCAGACCATATCTAATCTGTAAAGCAATTAAAACTGGGAGTGAGATTCCATTTAAGAAAACTAAATAAAAGCTTGTTCATAATTATCAGGGAATACTCTGATGAAACTGAGTTAGATGAAACTGGAATATTCACAATTATTTTTTATGCTGATACTGCATTGCTCTATGTATGTCTACTTGGAAATCTCACTGAATTTACTGGGACTTACTTTTAGGTAAGTGTATGTAGGATTGCAACCTCAGTGGCTGAAACGATGAGTATAATACATTAATTTTAGTCTTGGGATACAAAACCAACTTGCAGAAATACAATGGACTGAATACAATATTGATATATTACTTAAAATCAAACAGCAAGACCGACTTCTATACCATGGAAGAGCATAGATGTTAAATATTTAAGACTTAAGTTGCAAGAGAAGTCTGTTGGAAAATAAGGGTGGAAAATGTTAGGTAGGACATGTGGCTCTCTGTTTTTTCATGGAATGGTAGAACTGAACTGGTAAGAATTAATGCCATCCCACCCCTCGCAAAAAATTATGACCAAAGAAATATTACAATTAAGACAACAAATCCTGAACCATTACTTAACTTTGTATACAATGGTGTGTGTATATATAGATAAGTACGATAGAGGGACAGCCCTTATATTTACATAAATTGACATAATAGTTATAGGGCAGCTGGTCTCACTAGGGACCACAATAAATTCCTGAAACCCTGAAGAGCCGCTGCCAGTCCGTGTCAATACTGAGATAGATGGACCAATGGTCTGACCCAGTATAAGGCTCAGTTAACTCTGTTCACTATATATCAAGCAGTCCAACTGATACGACATGTTTACTTTGTTCTTCCCAAATCAATATTTTTTATATGTGAAAAGGTACAATATGGAGTATACTTAAAATACAGGGCTTTTCTATAAGTTTACATTTTGATGAAACCATGAAGCTGATCAATTTTTACAGTATGTAAAGATCTGAAATTTCAGCTCCATTATGATTGCTATTGCAGTGCATATCACATATCTGATGTCACATCATGCAACCACCTTGCTGAAGCTAAGCTGGTCTGGGTCTGGTCAGTGCCTGGATGGGAGACCACCTGTGTTTCGTATTGGAAGAAGTGTGGGATGTAATTATAGTGAACAGGTTGTCCAATATCACCTAATGGGAATATAGTAACCTTACTGAATTAAATGACCATACACGACATGTTAAGTAACAACTGATCAAGATGTGATGAGAATGCACATTGGCCACCCTGGTATCAATCAGTACTTTCAGAGTTGGCATATTTTGAAAAATATTACAAGGAACTTTTAGGAAAGACTTGTTTACTAATTAACATCACCCTGTTTCAAAAGAGATGGGGTAGGACATAGCAGTAAATATTTTGAAGAACTGGAAATTTGGGGAACTATACTTCGCACAAACATTTGTTTTAATCTTAAGGAATGGTATCTTCCATTATAAATTGGGGGGGGGGATAAATTTGAAAACTATAATTGTTGGGGGTATAAACAACATCAAGCTGATCTATGTATTTCTGGAGCTGTCCTGAGGCAATTTGGAGTATTTAACCCAGATAATAGAAAACTAATGACAGGATACCACATAATCCATTGGTGGTGGTGGTCAGTATATAGAGTGGGTGCTGACAAAAGTTGATCATTTACTAGTAGCAATGAAATATTGCTGAGAATTGGAAAATTGCTGTTCAACTTTCATCGAAATAATATTTTCAGAGTCGGATATTGCTACTGTGGAAGCACAAATTTTCTGCATGTCAGGGAAGGAAGACGAATCTGACAATAAAGTTGTTGAAAAGTTGAACATACTGGAATTATTAATATTAGGCTCATTTCAGTCCTTATATTTTATGGGCATTATGATTTCTGTAATTTCTCATTTAGTGCATAAAACAAAAAATAAAATGTTGAAAACTTGATGCAAAAAAAAAAAGGCAAACTGGTGTTATACTTGCTGACGTGAAGTTGGTATTCGAGCCGCTACCTTATGGAGTGGTCTCTGCTACAGTATGGAAATATGGACACTTCAAAATATAAAGGCATGATCCAGCCAAAAATACGAATTGAAGTGCCATTGATTTAAAAGTAATGGGGAAGTTAAGTTCAGTATCTCCCATTGGTGGCAGTTCAAAGTGCCTAATTTTGGCTGGTTTGTATCCTTATAGTGCAATATCTGTATCTACTCAAAAGTAAGCCACATTGAGTTCAGTGGAGCTTACTCCCAGATAAGTGGGTATAGGATTGCAGCCTTACGTTCCAAAATACTTCCCCACCATGAGAACTTAAATTTTGTTGCATGGTACTATAGTTGCATTTTATATATGCAAAAGCTGAAATGAGGACTATACAATTGATTTTTCTCAGATTAACCTCTTACTGAGGTTTTTTTTAATGTTTTTGGGGGGTGGGTGGGGAGGGAGGATGGAAGAGAACTTCTCTATCACCCAAGTCCAACCTAGTTGGAAAATAAAGCTAAGATAGTAGTTATTTAGAACATAGATTCTGGTTCAGAGAGGAAGTATGTTGCTTGTGTATAGCAGGCAATTCAAAATAGACAAGAATGACCGTGATGCAAGCTAAGGCATCTGATACTGAATACTTGAATTGTTTGTTTTTAAAAGATATTTTAAAATAAATTTCCTTTCACCCTATGTCTTGGTTTTTTGGTTTTTGTTTTGTTTGTTCTTTGCTTTTCTTAATGTGTGCAACATATTTGTTAGTCCAGCAAAAAGAAGGGTAAGATGGAGGTATTGCTGGTGATGAGCAGTGGTAGTCCCTCACAGGTTTGGTACTTTTCTCGGGCTGAGCACTTGTGTTTTTTTTTTTTTACTTCCATACTTCAGATATGTAGGTGCTTATCATAGAAGCAAAATGTCTGTTTGGGGGAAGTGATGGTCCACTGGTCATTATTGGAGGCCTCAACTTTCATATCAGCTTTAACTCACTCATTAGCTGTGTTCTCCTAGCAGCAGCTCATTGTTCTGACAGTTTTGATTTCTTACTGGAGGATTTTTAATGCTTTGCAAAGTTAACATGCTATCTATTCACAGGAGTCACATTGATCTCTGAGGATCTTTGCTTTTTGATGACAACCAATCAACTAATAGATGATTCATAGGATAGGATTCATAATATCATAGAGTTGGAAGGAGCCTACAAGGCTATCGAGTCCAACCCCCTGCTCAATGCAGGAAACTAGAGGAGGGGTCTCCTATCCAAGTAATAACCAGGCCTGACCCTGCTTAGCTTTCCATGCTCAGACAAGCTGAGCCAGTGTGAGCTACAGGCCTGTATAGGCAAATATAACAGATGCTGGTGCACACATTCCAATTCTACATTATTTTCATCCTAATCTTCCCTTGTATGCTGTTTCCTGAAGACATTGTTGCAGCAATGGCCCAGGGAACACCTACAACTGTTAAACTATTTTCATTTAATGCAACATTAATAGTAAAAAGTCAATTTAGTTCCATTATTGAAGAATCTGCAGTGGAGTGTATTACCTAGCCATGCCATACCAGTCTAGGGCACTCTTAAGCAAGTTACAGAACCAAACCTTTAAGGAGTCTTCTCATACATGTGAGAACATGGCATACTTCAGTTGTCTCTTACATAGAATGTATTTTGGGCCATGAACGTACAGTTGAGATTAGGCAAGAAGGATCAGTACATACTACCCGCTTAGAAAATTCCAGGAGGATAGTGAAACCTTTCGTTTGATCTATGCCTGGTTAGAAATATCAGGGAGGGTTGTATAAAGTTAAAGAATACAATGATTTGACCTAACCAAGGTGTATAAATGTTACAGGGCTTGTGTTGGGTGTTTTCATTTATATTTACTTAACAGACATAACCTGCCCCTCAACTAGTTCCCAGGATAGCTTTCACTTTCCTATTCTCATCACAGCCGCAATAGTCCAGAACACATTTGGTAGTGCCCCCCCCCCACACACACACACAGACTTGGGCATTGAGAGCATTCGGGCTAACCCAATCACCTATAATTTATTTCTAATCATGGAGCTGGGGTGTATTTACTGATCCAACGTGCAAACTGTGGTAGTGCTCTTTTTTTGGGCAGCTACATCATTCTAGAAATCACGCTAACAAATGTAGCACAGGAATGTAATCTGCTAGATTACCACAATTAATCACAGATGCTTATGTATCAAGGAAGAAATGATGTACTTAAAGTAGCCCTGTAACCTGAGTTGGCAGAAATTGCCATCAGTGTTCTTCCACCAGCCTGTGCCCTTGCCCTAAACAGCCTTTCCCCTGAAGTGAGAGTCAATGGGAAACAGCCTTGCAACGTGGCAGAATTTTTATTTTCTCAGACCTTTTAAAATCCTGGTTAAACTTGACTTTATTATTCTGTTGCATTTTTATGCTCTGCTACTTTATATTAATATAGTGCTAATACTTGGATTTCACTGTTTTTGTAATTGGTTTTTATGTGCATTAGGCACCCTGGGAACTCCAGTGATGAAGGACGGTGCTGAACTTGTTTCAAATACATTTCCTTGTGTCAGTTCTAACCTAAATCTTCTGCACTAATCCATTTTCAAACAGGACTCCACTCTCTCCCACTATGTGTTGATACTCTGAGCTTGAATAATCCGTTTAATAAGTCCCAGGCTACAATCCTCTGATTCCGGGGTGGGCGTCTCAGGGGCCATAGGATGTTTCAAATCTCCTCTTAGCAGAGAAAGAAATCTGACCTTGCAAACCCCCTGCAGAAACCTCTACGGCCTTTGCATCCCTGCCATTGATAGGGGCAAAAAGGGGGCAGTTTGGGGGAACACTTGGATATGTCGGATTCCCGCTCCCCTGACACGTCCCTGCGATTGTGGGAGATGTATGGCAGCCCTACAGCTGACAGACATAATTTCCCTCCCACTGCAGCCCATAAAGAAAAAAGCTGGTGGGAAGAAAAACACCGCTCGCTCCTTGTTCCTGTCATGATGGCACAAGCCCGTTAGGGCTTTGACTAAGGCAATTCTTCCATCTTCAGAACTCCTCCCAACCCCCAATCCCTCCGGCCTGGCAGGATTGCTCTGTTAAGTATTCCTTTTCTCTACAATAAAACAGTTTACAAATATCGGCAAATACAAAATGACGACTAGATACCAAATTAAAATGTAGCCTACAAGAGTTAAAATCTCCATTCTCTCAATATGGAGAGTCCACTTGGAGTTTTCCCAACATGTCTCACTGGTTGGATGGGGGAGGTGTTCTCTCAGCTAGATTAAAGCCATAAATGGCCTGAGGTTAAAGGTCAAATCAACACTAGACTAACACCCAGAAGCTTAATGGATAGCTTGTGCTTTGGGTGAACGTTTGGTATTGTAGCCCTGCATTCTGTGCCAGCTGAAGCTTTTGAATGCTTTTTAAAGAACAGTTACAAAAGCACACGTGAATTTTAAGTCTAATGCTGCCTACTTGATGGCAGAGGAAGTGGCAAGAAAAGTTTCAGAGAAAAGTCAAAGAGATATTTGGCCATAAAACAGGAAATAGAACAGATTGTGGCTGAGAGCTTGGAAGCTGAAAACAGATAAGCCCCTGGAGCAGGGCTCTCCAACTTTGGGTCCCCAGATGTTGCTGGACTACAGCTCCCAGAATCCCTTGCCATTAGCCATGCTGGCTGGGTATGCTGGGAGCTGTAGGCCGGCAACATCTGGGGACCCAAGGTTGGAGAGCCCTGCCCTGGAGGAACAGCTCTCCTTTTCCTCTCCATTACAACAGGGCAGACACATCCTCTCCAAAATCTCCTCTTTAACTTGAATATTGTATAGCCACAGAAGCAGCTCTATTGTTGAGAATGTCTCAGACCTTAAAACCATTATTCTTTATAATAAAAAACATTGTTCTATCAGTATGAAGTTTAGCAGACAAAACCAGGCCTGGATCGACTCCGTGGGAGGCACTATGTTACAGTGGTTTCGGTCCTACCTGCAGGGTCGATTTCAGAGAGTAAGATTGGGTAACTATACCTCGGACCCTTGGCAACTGCGCTGTGCGGTTCCGCAGGGTACCATCTTCTCCCCAGTGTTGTTTAACATCTATATGAAGCCGCTGGGAGCAGTCATTAGGGGATATCCCTGTGACAACTGAATCAGGAGAGGCTGTGCAAGTCCTGGATCAGTGCCTGAGTTGGATGAGGGCCAATAAACTGAGGCTGAATCCTGGCAAGATGGAAGCCATGTGGACGAGTGGTTCCTGAGTCTGGGAGATAGGTTCATTGCCTGTTCTGGATGGGGTTGCATTCCCTTTGAAAGATCAGGTTCGTAGTCTGGGAGTACTACACTCATCATTGTCGCTGGAGTCCCAAGTGACTGTGGCAGCTCGGAGTGCCTTTTCCCATCTTCGATTGGTTCGCCAGCTACGGACTCTCCTGGATAGGGATAACTTGGCCACAGTGATACAGGTGCTAGTAACCTCAAGACTGGATTACTGCAATGCGCTCTATGTGGGGCTGCCCTTAAGGCTGCCCCGGAAGCTGGAGCTAGTGCAGAAGGCAGCAGCTCAGCTATTGTCAGGAGCTGCCCCTTTTCAGCATGCAACTCCTTTGCTGAAGGAACTGTACTGGCTACCTATTCACTACCGGGTCAGGTTTAAGGTTCTGGTATTTGTGTACAAAGCCCGAAACACCTTGGACCAGGTTACTTGAGAGAGCGCCTCCTCCCTTTCCAACCTGCCCGGTCACTGAGGTCATCAGATGGCATGGTCCTGGTGGTTCCTCATGGACCTTTGGCCCGATTGGAGTCCACCAGGAGAAGGGCCTTAAGTGTGGCAGCTCCATTTCTGTGGAACTCCCTGCCTCTGGAGGTGAGGCAGGCTCCAACACTGTGTTGCTTTCAGCACCTGCTGAAGACCTCGTTCCGGGAAGCCTTCTCTGTTGTCCAGCCACCATTGTAATTTTAGTTTGTTTTCAATGTATTGTTTTTGTTTCTACCTGTTTTTGTCTTTTTATTGTTCACCGCTCTGGAATCTGCTTGATGTGGAGCAGTATACAAATACTGTAAATAATAATAATTATTATGTTTAATAAATGTTGACTTGATAAACAAGCGATCTCTTGCAATACAAGTAGGGATGTAACTGCTCACCTCGAGCGGGCCGAAATCGGCCTCAAGCGGGCCAAAGTCGGCCCCGCTCACTGCCCGCCAGAGACTCGCTTTGATATAAGAGTGTTTTGGATTACAAGCACGGTTCCGGAATGAATTATGCTTGCAATCCAAGGTATTACTGTACAGGCCTGTGGCTCACGCTGGCTCAGCTTGTCTGATTGTGGAAAGCTAAGCAGGGTCAGGCCTGGTTATTACTTGGATGGGTGACCCCACCTCTAGTTTCCTGCATTGAAGCAGGGGGTTGGACTCGATGGCCTTGTAGGCCCCTTCCAACTCTATGATCTATGAATCTATGTGAGTTGTCCATCTACATTTCAAAGAAATTCAGAGGAAAGATTGGCTTGTTAGCAGTTCAGAGATTTTTCCAGGTGTTTTCCACTGTTGTTCAATGGAGCAACACACAGTATAAACATCTGCCTAGAGGTATAGAAGGTTTTCAAAAATTCAAGCGTGCTACCAAGGCGTGCCTTAATTTTCAAAAATCCATTCTGCACATAACATTTTACAGTGTTTTCCAGCTGCCATGTTTTGCAGTAGAGATGGAACTGGTGTGGGTGCAACTAAGTTTGTAGCTGGAAGGGAAAGAGTTTGGGGAAAAGGAAGCAGAGCCAGCCCAAAGGCGCAATCCTATGCATGCTTAGACAGGAAAAAAGGCCCCGCATGCCCCAGCCAGCATAGCTCCCAGCATGAGTTGTAGGCCTTCTCTAACACAAAGAAGGGAAATTGGCTGAATAAGAGTAGGTAAAGCAAGCCTTGGTTTGGGGGTAAAGAATGTGAGAAGAAAAATTGCATTTAGCCTTGCGTTTTATGGGGGAGCAGATGGACTTGGTTGGGGAGATATGTAGATTTTAAAACAATTTTTCCAAATAGTTGCAGATATTGGGTGTACCTCTACAGCAGGGCAGCCACATCTTGCTCTGGCACCTGGGGCCTGGTTCTCACTGCGGTGAGAAAGCTATAACTGGGCTGTACCTATTCTGACCATACTAGGTAGCTCACACAATTCAATACTCCTATACCCAAATAATCCCTCCACAGAGAAACCTAGCATGACAGGAAAAAAAGGTTATGCTAGAACCCTTCATGACATGTAGCTTAATATATAGAAGAAAGGAATTCATTTTTTAAAGTGTGTTTTAAGTATGTGAGCCTCAATCTTCAGTCCAGGTGCAGGTTTACCTGAGGATTTATTTATTATATTTATACCCCGCCTTTTTTCCTGCAAGGAACCCAAGGCAGCTTACATAATCCTCATCCTCCTCTCCATTTTATCCTCACAACAACCCTGTGAGGTAGGTTAGGCTGAGAGTCAGTGACTGGCCCAAAGTCACCCAGTGAGTTTCATGGCTGAGCAGGGACTAGAACCCGGATCTCCCGAGTCCCAGTCCAACACTCTCACCACTATGCCACGCTGGATTCACATCAATTTTCTCCAAGGTTAAGGGCATTCCTATTAAGCAACTAACCACAATCGATATCAATTCAGAAAAAAACCCACTGACTTCAATGGAATTTACTCTGAGCTAACTGCTTAAACATCTCTGCTGTGTGAAGTTACTGCTGGTAGAGAGGCAATACTTTAGAATCCAATATACAAGACCACAGGCAATGCTTTAGTTTGTTAGATTTCTGCTTTAAAAGCTGACACCTTAAACATAAGCTTACATAAATTGTCCTTTTATGCCAATAACGCATATTTGACTTAATCTCTTTGGACTAGTTTATCTGGAATCAAGTAAAGACCAAAATTTACAGCACAAATCTATCAAAATGAAGATGCGTTTCAAAACAAGAGTGATACAGCAACAAAACTGAAAATGTCCCTGCCTTTTCAAAATAAGGTCAGAACATATTGCCCCAAATGGATGATACGTTGAAGCATAATATTTAATTCATTATTTTATTTCCTCAAAGAATTTCCTCAATTTATAAGGCACTGCTCTGGTGACAAATTGATCCCTTTTAATTGCATTGTGAAATGGCTGAAATATGCAGAGGGCCTATAAAAATAACACTCGGATACGCCTCTCACTTCTAGATTTTATATAGAAATTAAGCCAATTATTTAAATTAAAAGTTTGGTTTACTAGTTTCTTATACGAAAGTTACTTCATTTTTTACTTGATTTGACTAAAGTTAGATATAGGAAAAGGTAGGTGGCGTACTGGTCTAAGTCACTACAGACATCATGCAGTTTTTGCTTGTACAGCATAAAGGTCAGACCGTTTCTGGGAAAGAATGGGGATTTGCTGACGAACTTCTACAAGCTTCTTTAGATCTGTAAAAAGAAATTAAAAGGCCCATATTACTACTACTACCTTTTCCTCTCCATATCATTATGATAGGTTATGTAGCCATTATCATATTTAAATCCTTAATTTTAGGACTTCTCACATGAGAACCCTTAGATTGGCAGAGCCAGCTGTAAATTAAAAGAACAATTGTATGCCAGAGAAGAGGTTTCAACCCATGGAAAGACCAAAAATGCTACTGTCGACTCACCTATATCTGCATAGATTACGGTTTCCTCAGTGCCAGCTTTGGCTATGACCTCCCCCCTGAAAAGGAAAGCATCGTGTTACACTATGGCTACACACAGTGGGTTGGGTCCTGATCAACTGTTCCATGAACAGAAGGGTTTCTGCTGCTGCTGGAAGTGACTCTAATCCAGCTCTCCCACTCTGGAGGCATTCAAGGTGAAGCTGGACGGCCATCTATCAGGGATGCTTTGACCTGGATTCCTGCATTGAGCAGGGGGTAGGACTCAATGGCCTTGTAGGCCCCTTCCAACTCTACTTTTCTATGATTCTATGAGGCGACTTTTGCCAATTCCCCGTTACCACCAGTTCCACCTCCCATGCTGTTCCAGAAAGTCCCCCGATCCTTCTCTTACATAGGGAACCTGCAGACAAAAAGGACAGCTCAAAGAAAAAGTGGGGAAAGTTTTCTTCCATCACTTTTCTTTCATATCACTTCATACTTCAACTATAATTAACTTTTTGTCAGGGAACTGAAATTTACACAGTAAATCATCTTTGGTCTAAGGCAGGGGTGATCAACTTGTGGCCCTCTAAATATTTTGTCCTACAACTGCCAGCAGCCCTCACCATTAGCTATGTAGGCTACAGCTGATGGGATCTGTAGGACAAAACATCTGGAGGGCCACAAGTTACCCACCCCTGGTCTAAGGTAACCAGGCCTGCAGCACTTGGGGACTTGTGACTCCAATCGTCCCTTGCAATTATCGCAATGAAGTAACAAACCCACACTGGGAAACCCTCAGCCTTGACTGTCTAACGGTGCAATCCTTTGCATGTTTACACAGAAAAAAGCCCTACAACTCCCAGCATGCCCCATCCAGCATAACTGGCTGGGGCATGCTGGGAGTTGTAGGGACTTTTTTCTATCTAAACATGCATAGGATTGCACCCTAACAGCCCTAATACCAATATGGCTTACAAAATTCTCTTCTCACACTCATAAGAACATAAGAAGAGCTGTGCTGGATCAGACCAAGGGTCCATCTAGTCCAGCATTTTGTTCCCATGGTGGCCAGTCAGATGCCTATGGGAAGCCCACAAGCAGGACATGAATGCAGTAGCACCCTCCCACCTGTGTTCCCCAGCAACTGGTATTCAGAGGCATATTGGCCCAATACTGGAGGTAATATATTGTCGTCCTGACTACTAGTCAATGATAGCTTTATTCTCCATAAATTTGTCTACTCCCCTTTTAAAACCATCCAAATCTGCAGCCATCACTACATCTTGTGGAAGCAAATTCCATAGTTTAACTATGCACTGCATGGAGAACTACTTCCTCCTGAATCTCCCACCATTGACCCCAGGGGTCCAGTATCAGTCGCCTAAGGTTGCCCATCTGCTGTACCAACCATTCTAAGCAGAAAGGAACTGGAACAAGCCTTTCCATTCAAAGTCTACAGAGGATATATTGACTTTAGCTTTCCAGCTGAAGAACATGTACAGAATTAGAAGGGCGACTGTTGCCTGAAGGGGTTTCAAGGATCCACTGTATCTGTTTGTCAAATAGCATTTTAGGGCCAAGGCTAAAACTGTCATACAGTATGCTCAGTCTGATCCCACTGAAATGCATTGAACAGTCTTAGCATTACTAATTACACAGTTGAATGACTGAAACCCTGAAAGTGTAGGTTAAAGGATTCTAAAGTTTTATGTTTTCAAAGTAATTCAGGCACCATAATGCTTTCAACCTAAGTATCCAAATGTATTTTTTCATTTATTGCAGTCAAAGTCTCTCTCTCTCTCTCTCTCTCTCTCTCTCTCACACACACACACACACTTTTCTATAGGCTGTACCAACTGTTTGAAAATATCATTAAAATATTATAGTGGCTTTTATTTTTATTTTATATAGTAGCTTTAAACTTTTATATAGTAGTTTATCATGTTGTACTTTATGGTTTTAATTGTTGTGAACCGCCCAGAGAGCTTTGGCTATTGGGCAGTATAGAAATGTAATACATAAATAAATGCATAGTACAAAACAGATTCTCACAAAGGTTTACCTGAATAGGTGGCCTGGCATTATGCCACAAAATTCAAAAATTTTGATAAAACTAGACACTGAGGCTTCTAAAAAAGATGATGTGGAGGCTATTGTGCGTATGTCATGCGTGGGGAACCTCTGGCCCACGGGCTTGATATGGCCTAACGGGGTTCCCCATTTAGCCTGGCAGCTTCCTCCCTTGGTCCCAGCCCCAGCCACTGATCGGAGATAAGAGATTTTCCCTGTAAGGCAGAGGAGCTGGGGCTGGGGTGGAAGCTGCTGAGTGATTTAGTCCTGCTTGCTTCTGAGCCTTGTTCTACGGAGGTTTGCTTCCTTCCTTGTGAGTAGACAGGCTGGTCATGCTTACTTCTGAGTAGACATGCAGAAGCTTGGTGTTTGGGGTACTATTTGAAAGTGCTGCTGAGTGATTCAGTCCTGCTTACTTCTGAGTAGACAGGCTTCCTACTATAAAACGGTAATGATGAATGGGGTTTTTGGGGGGAGTTTTTCAGCCCCACCTACTATTGCATGTAGCCCCACTGACTTTGCCTTTGGCCCCACCCACTAGTGGAATGTGGCCCCCAAGAGCTTCTCCAGAATGGAATTTAGAATTCTGCACAGGTGAGCAATGCAGCATAGGTGTCATTTGATCTGACCGTCTCACCCCCAGTGACACTTGGGTGGCTATGCTCTGCGACGAAACATTGTATAAAGCATTTGAGACTGTAATTGGGTATTTTATCTTGTTAGTTTTATCTAATTCTGCTAATGTCCTGCAAGAGTCTATTTTCCTGCTTACCATGGATTTACTACAGTGCTATGTCCCCAGGCCACATAAGATGCCTTCTCATCCCTGGCAGGAGATGCGGTTGCTACATAGACTTGGTTATCGACAGCTCTGTTTGAAAAGGAACAAAAGGTTACAGCATAAAGCTTCATACGTTGAATAAGAATTAAATGTGGCTGGTAAAAGCCACAGGCAATTAGGATGGAGCAACCTTTATGGTTTATTTCACTATGCACTTCCATCTTACATTTTGAATATACAGGAATCACCCCCAACGTTTGCATTCTTAGATAAATCTAAATTGTGAACTGGTAACACACATGGCAGACAGATCTGTGAAACTCAAAGAGTTCCAGAGTGGACTCAGTATACGTCTAGGCATCTGTTTCAGTGGTTTTACAAAGTATGAGGGATCAACTCGCTAATGATAGAAGTTATTAGGAATGCTATGGAAACGTTATGATCTGACACATCAGGTGGGATTGAATTAGCAACTCCTGTTGGATTGTAGTTATCTAATACAGCAGCAAGTAAGGCATAACTGAATTTTAAAAATGATAGCATTTAAAAACTGATTTTCTATATAAGCAACAGCGCCCAAAGTGATGAAGGGCACAATCCCATCCGGATGCCCATAACCCTCCAAACTCGGAGGATTACGAGCATCCTATGCAGAAGGAGCTAAGGTCGCCTCTGTGCTCCTCCTGTCCTGCAAAACACTTAGACGGCTGAGGTGCCGCTAGGATACTTCATACTGTGGCGGCGCATGTCTCCTCTCCTCCCCTCCCTACCTCCGGACCTCGGAGATGCAGCCAGCGCGGTCCTTTTCACGCCATCTGTGTGTGTGGGGGAGGGCGCTCTAAGCTTGGAGACCCAGCTACAAGATCAGAGTGTTTTTCTGACCTCATAGCTGAGTCTCTGAAAAATCCTATGGCTGTCTAGACTCTGTCTAGACAGCCATAGGATTGAGCTGCCCATGAGTCACTTTGTTAAATCATTGTTTGGATGTGCATTTGTGGGAAAGGATAGTTCAGTTGTTCTTACCGTCCTCTTTGCAGAAGTTCCCAGTGGGCTGGCCCGGTTGTCAAGTTAAAAGCCCCCGGATATACCAAGAGCTGGCAACCTGGTCCAAAAAAGGATAGGACGGCAGAGTTGTGTTAATAGTATCAGAAGAAAAAAGGCATAGTCACGGAAAAGCAGCATCAGACGAAATATCATCGCTGTAATTCTGAGGCTATATAAATGTTTGTCATGCCAGCCCAAGTCCAGAGGTCCCTTTCAACAGTTATAATCAATCTGTTCATTGCCAAATCAATCACTGGTCATTCAGAAGAGTAATGCTGCAGAACCAGTCTGCCCCCTGCACTGCAATGAGGTACCATAGTAAATACCTCATTAAAAATCCATAGATGATAGAAGATGGAGAGGACACATCAATCCTAATTAAACAAATGAACAGAAGAGAAGGAGCCTTCCTTCCCCAATAACCAATAGCAAAGATGTGACCTTTAAGAGCACCTCTTCACTGATATGAAAAAGAAAAAATGGAGGTCCCTAAAAAGACCTGCTGAATCAAGTCAAGATGAAGCTTTGGTCAGACAGAAATTTTCTGCCTTGTTGGACCAGAAGACCCCCATAATGCCCATTCTAATTATGTCCCTTTGCAGCCGGCACACACACGTCTTTTTCCTTGCTAGCATGTGCAGCTTTAGGGCGGGAATTCTAGATGCTTCTAAAGCGGGCATAGAAGGAATGGCCAGGTCTCAATTATGGGGAGAACCCACGTATTCCCCCTCCCACAAAAGCAGACACTTAACTCAGCAGAATATCCTCACCTTTCTGTGTGTAGATTTGAGCAAGCTCAGCAAAGCGCATGTCATAGCAGATCCCGAGTCCAATCTTACAGTATGCTGCCCCAAAAGAAAAGCATGTCAGACACGTGTTACTGCCCTGGTAAGTCCAAGCAGAAAACTCCATCCAGAAATGCTAAAGTCTGGTGTATGACCATTTTGTACTATTTAGGAAGACACCCTGATTTGTAAATATCTGCTCTAAATCACAACACATTCCACAAGAAGAATTAAAATACTCTTTATACATTCATACTTGTTTATTTAAAAATATGGCTGAGAAGACCCCCATAAAATGCACGGTAACAAAATTAGACACTCTTGATTTATATACAGAAACTAATAGCATGGATACCCCTGTACCCATAAACTACAACAGTAAACATTTATAATAATATGTTTAACGGTAGTTCACATTAAAGTTGGAAGGAACTGTGATCTGCTTATGTAACCGAGAATTATCAAAAGGAGAGGGAATATGAACAGAACAGGAGAAACAACATACATTCAGATTATACCTGATCAAAGTTCTAACGTATTTTCGAAACAGCCATAACAGTAACAGAGCAATCCTATGGCCCCTAGACAGCATCTAGATGGCCATAGGATTGTTTGGTTCCCCAGCTCTGAGGTTGAAAAATTGCTCCGTCCTTGGAGCTGGGGATCCACGCTCAGATCCCCTTCCCTCCTTCACAGATGGCATGGAAAGAACCACGCTGGCTGCTTCTCCGAGGTCATGCTTTAGTTGGCAGGGAGGAAAGGAGAGCGGTGCTGCCATGATACAACACATCCTGGCGTCACCTCAGCCTCTTTCCCTCCCCCTCCAAAGCGCCGCAGTTACACAGCTGAAATCGGCCGTCTAGCTGATTTGCAGAGCAGGAGGAGCGCAGAGGCAACCTTCACCTCTGCCCTCCTCCCACCCTGCATAGGATGCCTATAAATAATTCTGTGAGTTCGGAAGATTACAGGCATCCCCATTGGATAGCGCCCTAAGAGAATAAATCCAGAGGTTTATTGGTTATCACTAAAAGAAAGACACTTTGCTTACGAGTATCAAACACTGAGAACCTGTCACCAGGACTCAGTGTTTCTGATTCTTGAAACCGGATTTTCCCAGGCACATCAATGTCAAACAAATGAATCTGTTTTCAAAATAAAGAAAAGCACAGGTTAGAAATTATTCCGCATAAATGACATTGACTGTGCATTCTCTTCACACATTAGAGATGGCTATATAAAGATATGTAAAATTCTATCTTGTAATGATAATCAGTGAAAACATCTTTGGAGAAATATATCATCATCATCAGGCGATCACTCGTGACCGAGTAAGATTGTCTTCCAGGATAAAAGGAGGAAATTCTAAAGAAGATTGTGTAGACTCTAGCGATGGGTCCGTAAGTGACTGTGGAGGCCAATTCTAGATCCACACAGCTTCCCACAGTGAGGACACAGGTTACCAGATGGAAGATGATCCTATAAAGGATTCGTTTGACGTGCTTTCCGCTTAGCACGTTTCTCCCTTTCACCTTGCACTCGGAGAAATATATACTGTCATGGCTAAATATCCTAAATAATTAGAGGCAGTAATATTTAGACATAGTCTGTGTTTAGCTGATCAAATCTTGGCTTAATAAGTTGAGATATGCACAAGCTTTATGCACCTGCATGCAGCTGCTTTGCTCCTCCCTTTGTGCAAGCAGAGAAACAAGTCAGGAAGTTTCCTGTTCCTGTCTGAACTCTGCTTAATGGCTTGTGAACAAGCCAGGATCTGGAAGCCAACTCTAATGAAGCCAACCATGGCTTCATATTCTGGTTTGGTTGGAAGGCATTAACCCTAGCTTCCTGGTTCTGACATAACAGGAAGCTATGGTTAACTGTTACTTCCTGGCTTGTTTTGTCACTCATGTGAAGGGAGAAACAACAGCTGAATTCAAGAGCAGGAGGCTCGTGCATATCTCAGCTTATTAAGTGGAGACTTGATGGTCTGAATGCAGCCATAAACACAAATAGATATACTGTATCAAGCTGTATGTACCTTGTGCATAATATGCACAGACTTTGCATAGAAATTTAACATTACATAAAGCAGGAAAAAAGCACTCCATTACTGTTCTATCCCTCCCTTTCCTTTCTTTCTTTTTCTTGGAAAGTGCCATTTACAGAGCTTTTGTTTAATGGAGTGTAGTTTTCTGCTATATGTGTCTATGGGACAAGGAATGGAGCCATCCCCACTGCATTCTGCCCCCCTCGCCCGGAACATAGAGCCCACACCTTACAGTAGTGTGTGGAGAGAGTGCGAGTGACAAGTGTATAGGTTTAGATGTTGCAGGACCCATACCTTCTGCTATGGAGCAAACTGGTGAGATTTGGGCAAGTCACTATTTCAGCCTAACTTATTTCATCACGTTGTAGTGAATCTAACCTCCGCTCTAACCTCCCCGGCATAAAGCGCAAGATGCAAATGTAACAAAGAAATAAGTATTCAATCGTGTGGACAACATGTTTCTCTTGGGTGCTGCACGATTGTTAAAGAGTTATACTACAGCTGCCTCAATAAATTAGTGTGTGTGTGTGTGTGTGTGTGTGTGTGTGTGTGTGTGTAATGGGACAGGTAACTTCAACCATGTCTGAAAGAGAAACCCATAGATGTGAGATTTTTACCTTTCTGTACTTGGCTAACATGGCACCATCTGGACCAAAAACTGTACATGTGTTATAAAACTTCCCAGCATCATCCTCTGGAATAGAACCTTTCATTAAAGAGAAGAAAATTGACATTACTTAGTCAGAGATTCAAAGGCAATGGTTGTTCTAATTCAGCCTTACCCAACCCGGTGCCCTCCAGACATGTTATTTTTATTTTTTATTTATTATATTTATACCCCGCCTTTTTTCCTGAAAGGAACCCAAGGCGGCTTACATAATTCTCCTCCTTCTCTCCATTTTATCTTCACAACAACCCTGTGAGGTAGGTTAGCCTGAGAGTCAGTGACTGGCCCAAAGTCACCCAGTGAGTTTCATGGCCAAGCGGGGACTAGAACCCGGATCTCCAGAGTCCCAGTCCAGCACTCTCACCACTACGCTACACTGGCTCTACAACTACCATCATCCCCAGCCATTGACCATGCTGGCTATGGATGATCAGAGTTGTAGCCCAACACATCTGGATTGCAGCAGATTGTGGAAGCCTGTTCTGATCCAATAATGGTATTTATCAACACCCTTCCCCCAAAGTACAGCAATTTACCTCCAATGAGATATATGCCACACTCCTTTGCAATTTCTGAGAGCTTCTGTGTGGAGTCCCCAGGAATTTTCTCTGCATATTCTGAAAAATATTTTGGGCCATAGGGAGAATTGAAGCATTCCTGGAATTGGAAACAAAATGAAACAGACATCCATGACCATTGTAGGAAGTACCCATATATAGAGAGCCAGTGTGGCGTAGTGGTTAGAATATAGGACTGGGATCTGGGAGACCTGGGTTCTAGTCTCCACTTGGCCATGAAGCTCACTGGGTGACTTTGGGTTAGTCACTGAGTCTCAGCCTAACCTACCTCACAGGGTTGTTGTGAGGATATAATGAGGAGGATCATGTAAGCCACCTGGGGTTCCTTGCAAGAGGAAAAAAGGCAGGATATAAATGTAATAATAAAAATAAAAATAAAATATTCAATTTAGGTGGCTCAGGAAGGAAAAGCAAAGACGATCTCATTGGAGTCCTGCACTAGTACAGCTAACAGGGAAGATTTATCCAACTCCAGAGTACCCATTATTAAGAGGAAAAAGATTCCCCCTCCTCCGCACACTTAAAACATGCTGAAGAACTTTGCACTGCTGAGTCATACTTTGCAACTGAAGGTGAATGACCAACTCAGGCAGGAGAGTTCTGTGGGGAAAGAGACACAACACAATTGGAAAAACACCAGTGCAAGGATTCATTGACGCGGTTGCTGTGCAAAGCAACAAAACATCATGTCAAAAAAAAAAAAAAAAATCACGTTGCAGTGTGTGAAAAAGGTGGCACAGAAAAATAAGAAAGAAGATAATAAAATTAAAAAGGATATAAAGTCAAAATGGTGCTTAGAGATTAGCCTGAGAAAAATAATTAGATGCCTACATTGCAATAATTTATTAACTAGATTCTATCTGAAAGTTGTTTAACCTAGTGTGTCTCCAGATGCAGGGGCCCTAGTGCTAACTGTCAGAAGGCACTGTGCAGCTACTCCGTCTTTCTTCCTTAACAGTAAAAAAATGATGGAAGGAGTGGAAAAACACAGGAGGGTTAGAAGATGTCCTCATCTAGATCCCCCACAAAATTCTGTAAATGAAGTAGGGTGATGAAGCGGCATAAAACCCTCTTCTGGAAACATCCCTGTCAATTTATATAGCTGTCCATGGCAACTTACAGACCTGGTTCACATGACATGACAATCCACCATGGGTGATCAGTCATGGTGGGTTGTCGTGTTGAGAACCCAGCACAGTTTCTGCAGGGTGGCTTACTTTTCACAAACAAGCCACCCTGAGAACCCAAGGCTTGCTTAGGCTTGTTGAAACCCACAGTGGCTTGTTGTGTCATCCGAACCAAACAGGGCAATTTTAGTGTGGGTTGCTGGGACGGCTACAAAGCCGCCTGGCCAGAACAGCAAAATCCCCTGCCACTCCTTGCCACCACCATCCTTCTCAGAGACCTCTGCCCTATGCCCCTAAAAATTACAAATATCAAGATGTGACAGCTAGCAACGGAAGGAGGTGACATGCAGGAAGGGGCGTGGGGAGCCAAAAGCGGCTGGAAGGAAGGTGCTTTGAGAGTAGATGCTCTTACTTCAGTGAAAAGTGAAGCCGCCTTTAAAAAGGCAAGCTCCAAAATGGATGATGAAATTGACTAGGACGCTGACAAGAGAGGGATATCAGTATGCTGGGCTAAATATCGGAGAGTCGATCTTGCGCTGTTGTGCAGCAATGAAATTTCCCTGGAGAAAAAAAGGTGGTGAACATGTTCCTGTGTTCATAAAAGCTCTGAAAATTAATTCCATTTGGTGATCTGATGTGGGAGGATGGGAGTTTCCCTCGGTAGCCGGCAAGCCCAGCAGACCAATTGCAGAAAGTGTGCTGGCGTAGGGACCGAGGCAATGAGCTCCGCTGCAAAGGCACCTGGGATACATGCCTGAGCTGGCGGGAGGACTGAAGGGGAATGGGGTGGGAACAAGCCACAGCAAGCACGATCATCTGTCGGGAGTACCATGAGTTGTTCAGCAAACAAGTAACCCATGGTGACTTATTAGCAGGCTTAGCGTGATGTGCGGATCCGCCCATAGACTGGGAAAGTGGGGTATAATAAGAATCTAAAACACTGAACTGATTTAGAAAGATTTGAGCAGGGCTAGAGAATACCTCTGTTGAAGAGTTGGAGAGCTTCTGACAGTTTGTGTAGACCAGTATTTCTCAAACTATTGGTGGATACCCACCAGTTGGTCTCAGCCAACCTTCAGGTGAGTCACAGTACTGCAGCCTGCCCAGGTGCCTCTTTGCTTGGCCATCTTGTACCATGGCCGCACCGTGCACAGTGCATAGGCTGGCATGGCAGCAGGAGTTGGTTAGAGAGCAAGGCCAATATTTTTAATAATAATAATAATAATAATAATAATAATAATAATAATGATAATACAACAACAACAACATTTTTAAAAACTGGGAATAAAAAGGAAAGGGGTAAGAGATGGAAGCTGTTATAGGAGGAAGTGAATACAAAAGCAGGAGGGAGGTACTATAGACAATACTGGGCTAGATGGACCAGTAGTCTGATTCAGAATAAGACAGTTCCTTAGATCCATAAGTTTGTGTAATTCCAAAAACATAAGGAAAGGCTACTGGGGAGAGGGCCTTTTAGGTGGTGGCACTCTGACTTCAACTCACCTTCCTAAAGAGGCTCACCTGACGCCTTCCTTGATATCTTTTCAGCCATTTAAAATTATTTTATTGCTCAATTTAAATAATGTCCATCTTTTCTAATAGGTTGCTGCTACATTTTCTTAGGAATGGTTGTTTATCTTATATTATGTATTTCAGATGTATTTTGCATTTTAAACAGTGTACTTTATTGTTAACTGCCCTGAGAAGTCTGTTGAAGGGGGGTATGACTAACCAAAACAAACCGCCATCTCCAGTTCTCATATCCAACATATACAGAATGAAGATTCTATGAATCTTACACTATTGTAATTTAGCTATTTCAGAGCCTGTTCTAGGAAACCATGCCAGGGAGAAAGACTGAAACAAAGAACGTATGACTGAAGAACAGTAAGAAAATTTGATGGTTTTGTGGAGTAACAGGTGGGGGAAATGTTACGAATACTCACTGGCAAAACCACAAGTTTTGCTCCTTGTTCTGCTGCAGTCCTCACAAGCCCACAGGCGTGGTTCAGGTTCTCTGTTTTGACAGCGGACACACGAAGCTGGACAAGTGCTAGACGAAAATCTAAAGAGAAAGAAGGCAGATATCTTAAGAAAGAAAGACCCTAGCAAGAGACTTCTAACCTTTAAATTAAAAACAAAACAGCCTAGTATTGTATCTGCACTGCTCCAAATGCTGCATAGTCAAGTAACTTACTGATTATGACTGAGAGTATGACAAGGCTGGAGCCTGCAGAAAAGAAGATCAAATAGATAAGAGATAGTTTAGGGGCAAAAGCTTAAAACAACACATGGATATTAGTCTTTACTCTGATTATTATCCCCATCATTTTCACAGACACCTTCCTCCTCCTCATTCAACTACACTCTGTCTTTTGCCATCAAGTCCTCCATTTCAGCACAATCCTTTGGCAATGAAACGACTTGATAAACCACATCCAGACAGGTTTATGGCATTGCCTCTCATACCAGTAATGGATGTGGAAAAATTTAGGTAATATAAGACACAGAGGTCAAATGCCATTTTCTTTAGCTTTCTGTAGCAATTCAGCACTGGGTTAATCCTAACTAAAACTTCACCTCCAGGTCTGTACAATATGCAGGCCTTCCTTATACACACTTACTGTGAATGTGCTGTGTAGTGGTGCACATATCCCATTCATTCTGTTTGGCAACTGGCTAAACAAACCAGGGATCCTGGGTTGTTGCTTCCCTTTACAAGCCAGGATTGTAAGCGAGGGTTTACAAATCCTGGCTTGTAAAGGAAGCAACAACCCAAGACCGCTGCTTTGGATGAGCTCTAAACCATTCTTGGTTTGTTTAGCCAGTGGTGCAAGCAGGAGGAGTCAAGTAAGAGTAAATGAGCTGCATCTGGCAAGTTATCCATCATGGTTAGACTACTGCAATGCACTCTATGTGGGACTACCCTTGAAGAATGTCTGGAAGTTTCAATTGCAGCATAATGCGGCAGCTAGGCTGCTAACAGGTGCACAGTATTGTGATCACATCATTCCAAAACTGAAAGATCTGTACTGGTTGCCAACTGTTTTCCAGGCTCAATTCAAGGTGTTGGTTTTAACCTTTAAAGCTCTAAATGACTTAGGGCCTGGCTATCTGAGGGACCGCCTATTTCGGTATTAATCTGCTTGGTTACTAAGATCAGCAGGAGAGGCACACCCTTTTGAATACACCCTCACTTACAGAGGCCCTCTTGTCAGGCATGTGGGAAAAGGCTTTCTCCTGTGTTGCAGGATCCCAAACTCTGGAATGCACTCCCTTTGAAGTTAGACGACCGGTCCCCACTCACTCTGCATTTTTAATTTGTCTTTCTAAATTGTTATGGTTTTCAAGATTGTTTTTGCTGTTTTACTTATTTATGATTTCTATTTTCTGAATTTTTGTAAGCCGCCTTGGTTAGTTGGAGAAATGTGGTAAAGAAATGGAATAAATAAATAAATAATTTTGTAAGCATATAATACCAACTTCCCACCTGTCTTGAAAGCTTTCTTTCAACAATCCTATATCTTTACTTGGAAGTAAAAGTCCCATTGTGTGGGGCTTATTCCCTAAGCGTTTAGAAATCGAACACATTCAGCATTGCCATTCATTTCACAGCAACTCAGATCTATAAAGCAAAAGAACAATAATTCTTTGAAATGTTCTGTTCAGCCCATGGGTAATTAGGTAACTGATTTAAGGTGCAATCCTGTGCAAGTTCAGACCATGCTGGCTGGGGCACGCTCGGAGTTGTAGTAGGTCCTTTTTCTGCACAGGATTGCGCCCTTAGGGTAGGATTTCTTCAGTCATGACTAAACCTGAAACATGCTTTCTGCTTATCCTGCACAAAGGGAATCCTATTGTTTAACCTAGAAGACTGGTGGGTGGTGGAGGAGGATCCGCCTTAGTAAGATCCCCCGGCACAGAGTAGATAATCCAGACAACCACTGTTACCCCAACTGCACTGAATCCTCGACAACCCAAAAGTATAATTTGGGAGGAAGAAAGAGCACAGATAATATACGTATAAGAGCTCTACGGAAAATAGGCACTGCGGTCTCTGAAGATCCTTTTTCTTTTTTAACACCCCACCCCCCGAAAATAGCAGCTCTGATGGAGGGAATGATCAGCTCAGGCTGCAATCCTATGCATACTTACTTGGGAGTAAGCCCCGCTGGACTCACTGGCCATGATTCCTTTCGCTGGACTCAATGGGGCTTACTTCTGAGTAAACATGCATAGGATTACGCGGTCAATGTTCGAGACAGCAGCAGCAGAAGGCAAACGTGCCTCTCTACCCCGTCTCAGGCAACAACAGCCCCACAGCAGAGGAAAACGAGATCCTGGCACGGGCGGGAGGTCCCTATTGAGCTTCTAATCCCCCTCCGCCTTTTGCGCACGCCATGGCAATTAAGAGCCTCCTCGAAGCACGAAGGTTCCCGCTTTAGGAGAATCACTCACTGGCCATGATTCCTTTCGTCAGCTGCTGCTGCATAACAACTAAGGCTTGCCGCCTCCCAGCAAAAAAAATAAAAATGAATAGATTATTCGGGGCCGAGGGAGGAGCACAGCGCACGCTCAATGGGTGCGGAGGGCTGCTGGGAAATGTAGTTCGGCTGACCGCCGGAGCAAATCCATTGTAGTACCAACTTTATTGTATGCCTGCGAAACATGGACCATCTATAACGCCTCCAACTCCTTGAAAGATTTCATCAACGTTGCCTCCGGAAAATCCTGCGAATTACTTGGGAAGATAGGCGGACAAATGTCAGTGTACTCGAAGAAGCAAAGACTACTAGCATTGAAAAAATGATCCTTCAA
The DNA here is from genome assembly GCA_021292165.1 of Shinisaurus crocodilurus. NCBI lineage: Eukaryota > Metazoa > Chordata > Lepidosauria > Squamata > Shinisauridae > Shinisaurus > Shinisaurus crocodilurus. The sequence goes on along the minus strand of CM037878.1, from coordinate 244,375,731 downwards.
TGCCAACTTCAGTGGACCGGTCATGTTGTTCGAATGCCTGACTGCCATCTCCCAAAGCAGTTACTTTATTCCCAACTCAAGGATGGAAAGCGGAATATCGGTGGTCAATATAAGAGGTTTAAAGATGTTCTTAAGGCTAATCTAAAAAAATGCAATATAAACATCAAAAACTGGGAAGCTCTGGCCCATGAACGATCTAACTGGAGGTTGGCCTTTCACAAAGGTTCTATGGACTTTGAAGAAGCTCGAGTGCAAGGTGAAAGGGAGAAATGTGCTAAGCGAAAAGCACGTCAAATGAATCCTTTACAGGACCATCTTCCATCTTGTAACCTGTGTCCTCACTGTGGGAAGCTGTGTGGATCTAGAATTGGCCTCCACAGTCACTTATGGACCCATCGCTAGTCTACACAATTTTCTTTAGAATTTTCCTCCTTTTAAAATCTCCTTTTTGTAAATTTTCTTTTTTTTTTTTATTTTATTATCCTGGAAGACAATCTTACTCGGTCACGAGTGATCGCCTGACTGACTGACTCTCTGCTTGGATCAAAAGAAGAGAATATTTAAAGTTGCTATTCCACCCCCACATCATGCCAGAGCTCGTATACCAGGGGGCATTGAGATGGACTGAATTCCATTTCAGAGATGCGAGGGGGGGGTGAAGCATTCCTGTGGTAGGTGGAGCCAAAGGCAAAAGGGGCAGGGCCAAAAATAGCAGCACATTTTAGCTTAACTCTTACTGCAAGTAACGAAGCCTTAGGAGAGGCATTTCCACCTTTTAGAATGGGGGGGGGGATGGCGCAAAAGCCAGGAAACCACAGCAGCATTGGTAGCAGTGAGGAAAATGGATGGGGGCCAAGGGAAGGGGGCGTGGCCATCTGGGAACTCCCAAGGTGGCCAGATTTGGGCCCTGTTGTAAATCCGCCCAGTGTCAAGATAAGCCGTTCTCGTTATAACAGTCCGAGTGTCCAAGCCAAGATATATTAGTCCAAAACCGAGCAAACGTAAACCAGTTAGGGGTCAGGCACAAGCGTAGTCAGGGTCGTTCCGAAGATCAAAGGTACAGGGGTCCGAGGTCAGGAATATCAAGAGCGTCTGGTGGTAGCTGTAACAAACAATTGCTTCCAGCATCTGAGTGTGTTTGGGACCTGCCTTTTGAGCAGGTGCTGATTGGTAAGGCTGCCCAGCTGGGTCAGGCTGCAGTTAGCCTGACCCCACCCCAAACACACTCCGGCACGGCTGGTCTCTGTCTGACCTACTGGAGGCACAACACTACCCCCATCCCTAGGACAGACCCCCTCTGGCCTCTCCCCCGGGACAGGTGTTGGCTGGGGGAGCAGAGAGAAATCCAAGGGGTAGCTTCCGAAGGCCCCCAAGCTCCTCCCGGACAGACCTTTGTTGCAGCCGCACACTCCACCGGGTGGCCTCTTGCTGGATCTTCCGCTTCCACCGCCGGCGGTCCTGCGGGGGCAAAGGAGGTTCAGAGTCCAAATCGAGAGCTGGGTCGGTGGAGGGCACCACCACCGTGCCCGGGTCCTGTTGCCTAGATGTCCCAGGACGCGGAGGGGAGTCCGGCACAGCCCTGGGTGGAACAGGATCCCCCAAGGTAGGGTCCGCTGGCTGCTCGGTGGTGGAAGATGGTCCAGACTGCCCTGCTGGAAGTTCCCCGGAGGTATCTGGGTCAGGCCACTCCGAATCGTCCTCTTCGTCTGAGGACTCCATAGAGGAGCTGTCTGTGGGACCCGCAGGCAGTGGCAAGGGACCTGGCTTAGTCGGGTAGTGTGCATGGAAACGGCGGATGAGATGTGGGGCATGCACCTGGGATGCATCCTCCCAGGAGCGGTCTTCTGGGGCATACCCCCTCCAGTCAATCAGGTACTGGAGCCGGCCCCGAAACTTGCGGGAGTCAAGAACCTGGGCGACTTCATACTCCTCCTCCCCATCAACCTCGATCGGCGGTGGGGGCCTGGAGCGGGTGCGCAAGGGGTGCGGCGGAGCAGCAGGGACCAACAGGGACCGGTGGAAGACAGGGTGCACATGGAGCGACTGCTGGGAGCTGCAACTGGAATGCCACGGGGTTGACCTGGCGGGAGATGGTGAAGGGACCGACATGGCGTGCATCCAATTTCCGGGATGGCCTCTGGGAGCGGAGGAACCTTGTAGATAGCCAGACCCGGTCCCCAACTCGCAAGGGAGGACCCTCCTGGCGGTGGCGGTCAGCCGCCTTCTTATACGCTTCCTTGGCCAGGTCTAGTTGATCTTTCAAAACGGCCTGTACGGCATGCAACTCCTGGGCAGCAAGATTCGCGGCAGGAACTGCTGACGGGGGCAGGACTGAAGGGAAGAACCTGGGGTGATAACCGTACATGGCGAAGAACGGAGTCAGCCGCGTGGAGACATGCGTCGAGTTGTTATAAGCGAACTCCGCAAGGGGTAGGAGATCCACCCAATCATCCTGCTGGAAGCTGGTGTAGCAGTGCAAGTACTGTTCCAGTGTCGCGTTTGTTCGTTCTGTCTGGCCATCAGACTGGGGATGATGGGCCGATGATAGATGGACTTCGACATCCAAAGACCGGAACAAGGCGTGCCAGAACCGGGAAGTAAATTGGGGCCCCCGATCCGAGATCAGGCAGTCAGGAAGGCCGTGGAGACGAAAGATCTGGGCAATGAACAGCTGAGCCGTCTCTCAAGCTGAGGGGAGTCCTGCACACGGGAAGAAGTGTGCCATCTTGCTGAACAGGTCCACCACTACCAGCACAGAAGTCTGGCCCCGGGACACGGGCAAGTCAGTGATAAAGTCCAGTGACACAGACCGCCAAGGTCCCTGGGGAGTTGGGAGCGGGACTAAGAGCCCCTGTGGGCGCCCCGGGTGTGCCTTCGCCCGGCGGCAGGTATCACAGGCTGCCACATAGGCCTTGGCATCCGCCTGAAGTCGTGGCCACCAGAAGTCCCGTAACAGCAGGTGGAGGGTCTTGTAGGTCCCAAAATGCCCCGCCGGCCGACTGTCGTGGCATAGATGCAGCGCCTCACCCCGGAGAGCACCTGGGGGGAGGTAGAGACGGTCCCGGTGATACAAGAGCCCCTCCAGGAAGGAGAACGGAGTGTCTAAGTCCGAGTTCCCAGCACGCAGGGCAAGGATGTGCTTCTGAGCAAACGAGTCCTGCTGTTGTTGCACACGCGCTCGGTCCACCAAGGACTGGGACGGTAGGGTGGCAGCAAAGTTCTCAGAAGGTAGGATGGAACGCAAAGGGGTCTCGTCTTTCCCTGCCAGGTACTCGGGCTTCCGGGACAGCGCATCCGCCTGTTTGTTGTGCCGCCCGGGTAAGTATGTCACGGTGAACTGGAACCGGGAGAAGAAGATGGACCACCGGACCTGTCGCTGGTTGAGGCGCCGGGCCGTCTGCAGATGTTCGAGGTTCCGGTGGTCCGTGCGCACCTGTACTGGGTATCGGGCCCCTTCCAGTAGATGGCGCCAAACCTCAAAGGCCACTTTAATGGCCAGCAACTCCTTCTCCCACACGGTGTAATTCTGCTCAGAGTCGTTGAGTTTCCGGGAGTGAAATGCACATGGGAGAAGGGTCTGGTCCCCCTCTACTGGTTGCAACAGTACAGCGGCCACGGCTTTGTCAGACGCATCCGCTTCCACGATGAAGGGTCGGGCTGGATCGGGCTGCTGTAAGATAGGCTCCGACGTGAAGGCCTGCTTCAGGTGCTGGAATGCCCGTTGGGCGGCCTCCGTCCACTGGAAGGGCCCTTTGGTGTGGAGCAGGTCCGAGATGGGTACAGTGAGCTGTGAAAAGTGGGAGATGAACCGGCGATAGTAGTTTGCGAAGCCCAGGAGACGTTGAACGTCCTTGACACTCCTTGGGGCCTGCCACTGTAGGACGGTCTGTACTTTGGCGGAATCCATCTGAAGTCCCGAGGGGGAAATGCGGTGGCCTAAGAAATCCACGGTGGTGAGGTCAAATTCGCACTTCTCGAGCTTGGCGAACAACTGGGACTCTCGCAGCCGCTGCAGGACAGTGCGTACATGCTGGACATGTTCCTGCGGGTTTTGGGAGTAAATTAAAATGTTGTCCAGGTAGACAATCACGAAGTGGTCTAGACAATCCCGGAAGAGGTCGTTCATCAGATGCTGGAAGACCGCGGGCGCATTACATAGCCCAAACAGCATTACGGTATATTCAAAATGGCCGTACCTTGTACGGAACGCGGTCTTCCATTCGTCCCCTGCTCGAATGCGGACCGGATTATATGCTCCCCGGAGGTCCAGCTTGGTGAAGATTTGAGCGGCACGGAGCCGTTCCAGTAGTTCGGGGATCAAGGGCAGAGGGTACCTATTCCGCACAGTGATGCGGTTCAGGGCCCGGTAGTCATTGCACAGGCGGAGCTCCCCACATTTTTTCCTGACGAACAAGACGGGTGCAGCTGCTGGTGAAGTGGAGGGTCGGATAAACCCCCGCTGGAGGTTCTTCTCGATGAAGTCCCGCAGGGCTGCTAACTCTGGTTCCGACAGGGAGTAGATTCGACCCACCGGAATCTTGGCATCCGGAACCAGGTCAATGGGACAGTCATAGGGCCGATGGGGCGGCAATTGGTCGGCCTCCTTCTTCCCAAAGACATCCCGGAAGTCCTGATACTTGAGGGGTAGCCCCTCCAGAAGCCCGTCCCCTTCAACGGACGAGCAGGCCTGCACTGCCTGGGTCAAGCAGCAGTCTCGGCAATGGTGTGAGGGAAATGTGATATGACCTGTTGACCACTGGATCAAAGGATCATGGCGCTGGAGCCAAGGCAACCCAAGGACCACCGGAAAATGGGGAGTGGCGGCCAGATACAACTGGAGGGTTTCCCGGTGCCCTTCCAAGTCCATGGTCAAGGGTTCTGTCTGTTGAACCACCGGTCCGGAGGACAACAGCCGCCCGTCGATAGTTTCCACGAGGACGGGGTGCTCCAGGAGTCGGCGTGGGACACGGTGCAGATCTGCGAAAGAGGCATCCATGAAGTTGCTGCTAGCGCCCGAGTCCAGCATGGCCTGGACTTGCAGGATCCCTAGCCCTGGAACTGTCAGGAGTATGGGCACCGTCACATGGCTGGCGGGAGAGGTTGGTGGGCGTTGGGCTTCTGTGGAGTTGGTCTCACCCCAGCCTAGGGGCCCTTCAGGGCCGGGGGCCGGCAGTTTTCCGGAAGCGTGCTGGCTCGGACCTTGGCGGGGCAATGAGCGGCAAAATGTCCCTTCTGCCCGCAATAGAGGCAGAGGCTGAGTTGCCGACGCCGTTGTTTCTCCTCGGGCGACAAGCGGGGGCGAGCTCCCCCCAATTGCATGGGTTCTTCGGGTGAGGCGGGTTTCGGAATGGGTACCTCTCCCAGCAGGTTTCTGGGAGCGGGACCCCCAAGGCTGTGTCTGGAGCGGGAAAGGGCCCGCCGGCTCTCCACTCTCCCTTCTATTTTGAGGCAGAGGTGTATCAGGTCCTGCAATGTGGAAGGCCGGTCCGCATAAGTGAGCCCATCCAGTATTTCCCCAGACAGCCCCTCCTGGAATTGGTCTATGTAGGCCTCCTCATTCCACTGCAAGTCCTGCTGGAGCAGGCGGAATTCTGTCACATAGTCCACTAGGGGGCGCTGGCCTTGCCGTAGCTCACGGATGCGTCGATTGGCAGTGACTGCCTTCACAGGGTCCTCATACATGGCCTTGAGCTGCCGAGTAAAAGCAACCAAGTCTCCCAACACCGGGCTCTGTTCCAGCAGCAGGGGAGTCGCCCATTTGGCCGCAGAGCCTGTGAGCAGGCTGATAAGAAACCCCACCTTGGTCTTATCATCGGGGAAAGCCTCGGCCTTCAAGCTCATGAACAGCTGGCCCTGAGCCAAAAACACCGGGAGCTGAGCAGGTGTGCCATCAAACTTCTCTGGCACAGCTAAGGGGCATTTCTGCTTTCTCACTGGGACAGGGGCAGCGGCAGCAGGGGCCGGCTGGGCCTGCAAAGCCTGAACGGCTGCTATGAGTTGGGTTACCTGCCCCTGCAACAGCAGGTTGTCCTGAACAAGCTTTTCCATCTGGGACAGCTGCTGCTGCTCCTCTCCGTTTTTATTTTGGTAAGTGGCTGGAAGCAAGCTGTCGTAAATCCGCCCAGTGTCAAGATAAGCCGTTCTCGTTATAACAGTCCGAGTGTCCAAGCCAAGATATATTAGTCCAAAACCGAGCAAACGTAAACCAGTTAGGGGTCAGGCACAAGCGTAGTCAGGGTCGTTCCGAAGATCAAAGGTACAGGGGTCCGAGGTCAGGAATATCAGAGCGTCTGGTGGTAGCTGTAACAAACAATTGCTTCCAGCATCTGAGTGTGTTTGGGACCTGCCTTTTGAGCAGGTGCTGATTGGTAAGGCTGCCCAGCTGGGTCAGGCTGCAGTTAGCCTGACCCCACCCCAAACACACTCCGGCACGGCTGGTCTCTGTCTGACCTACTGGAGGCACAACAGGCCCCAGGCTCAAGGTTCCCCACCTCTGTCCTATGCCTTTAACAGCTGTGTGGCAAGACCAAAACCATCACTGCCCAGCAGAGGTTTCTCATTGTGTCAGTGCTGTGGTGGGGGAAAAGAGAAGCTTGTTGAACTTCTGTGTATCCTACAGTTGCTAAAGGCTCTTCACATAAGAGAGCACTTAGATCTGCTATGAACACATGGCAACCGCAGCTGCTGCATTCGATTAATGTTTTATTCAGTTTTTATGGACACCAGGCAAACTAAAGACATTGAAGAAACACAATATTGTGCGAAAAAGGAGCAAGCACACAACCAAGATCTCCACCTACCTTCAGGGTTGCCAATTTATAAACAAGCTGCTTTAGCTGGCCATTTAACAGCAGATGATGTGCAACAATTAGCAGGTAATCAGGTTTGGGTCTATGCCATGGCAAAGTTAACTGGTTGATTTTTGCAAATCCTATCTCTGTTCAAAGGATGGGCTTAGTCCAGCTGTTTTTTTTCTGGCCAGTTGGCAACTTTGTTGTCCTGTTGAAGTGCAATCCTATGCATATTTACTCAGCAGTAGGTCCCATGAGACTTTTTCCTGTGTTCCTGTGCATAAGATTCAGCCTTAATCTCTCCCTTGAGATGTCAAAGGGCCTCTGTCTGTGTTCCTAACACAATTGTTCAAAGCACTGTCAAGATGGGCTTGTATCTGATCTTTGCTCCTAAAAGGTGCAATGCACAACCTTTCTGGTAACATTGGAATCATTTACAAATTAATCCAGTAATTCAGGCACCTGTATATTAACTAAGAGGCAGCTTTGTGTCTTTTTTACAGAGAACAGTCCTCTATTTCAAGGCTCCTTCTATTTGAAGGGCTGCCCTGTGCACTTCCATTGTAAAGATAACTTGCCCATCACCAGTCAGCACCTGGGCAGCAGACTGACCAGGCAGACACACCGGTGAATTGATCACAGTCTTCTACATTATGGTGAAATGTACTGTATTTCTATTTAAATCCTAATAATTTTAATTTTGCTTCCATACATATACGGTAGATTAGCATAAGCAAATTTTATGTAAATCCATGCCTTTTTTTAAATGACATTTCCTCTTTTGGGAACTATATAAACTATAGATTTGTACATTCTAAGATACACAAGCCAAATGTGCTTATTACTCTAACATATTTCATATCCAGCCTATTACCATGAAACAGAGGCCAACTAATTGAAATGTTGCCACTTGAGCACAAGGAAGGCTATCCTCCTATGCGCACTAGCTTTAGAATAAGCTTTGCTTAATGCCGTGGGACTTTTATGTAAATATGCATAGGAATGGGATTGTAAGGCTACAATCCTAAGCATGTTTACTTAGAAGCAAGTGGGACTTATAGTAAGTGTATTTAGGGTTGCAGCCTTAATAGGGAGAGATTTACCTAACACTGGAGGTCCTATTATCCAGGAGTGAAAACATTTGCTCCTCCTTAAAACTTTATAACTGGTTTATGAAGAATTTTGCATGGTCCAGTCACACAAAAGGCAACAGAAGGCTAAGCACAGGGAGCAAGAATTATCCACACATTTTTGTCATTGGAGGCCCTGCTCTGACTGCTCTCACATGTTGAGATACAGCAGGTGGCTACTTGGGAGTGGGCCTTTTCAGTAGTAGCTCCCCAGTTATGAAATATTCTCCCCAGAGAGGCCCATCTGACACCTAATCTTTTCAGCACCAGGCAAAGACCTTTTTATTCTCTTGGATCTGTTAATCCTCTGTATATTTCTGTTTAATGTTGTGTTTAAGTAGTTTTATCCTTGTGAGTTTTTAAAATCTTCTTGTGATGCCTGTTATTCTAGCCTCTAGCACTTTTAATTGCTTGTTTTATTTGCTGCTTTTGATTTGATGTATAATAAAAACACAGAGAAAATCCATATACATCACTCTGAGAGCTATTTGCTATAGGGCATCTTATACATCTTAAAAATAAACAAGAGGCCTTAAGACACACTTGGCTTCCTCCATTAGTAAACCGCTAAATACAGCTGAAAGAGGAAGAACTGGTTTGCTAAGTAGTGATTCACCATGTGTGTTCTATTAACTTTGCATGCTTCCCTTACATTGTTCCAGGAATAAAAATACCACCTGATTTTTGGCCTATCAATTCCAAAATTGTGCATGTCAAATGGAGCAAGGCTTTATGTATTCTTCTACTGTAGCCCTATGCAGGCATTTGCTTGCACACGTGAGGGCTAAAACTGTGTAGGGGACTCATGCAAGCCCAGCCCTCAACATCTTTCTGTACCTTTGCTTTTCTTGACAGCTGTAGAGACAACAAAATTCAGTGCATTTTAAAGTACTACATAACCATTTAAACCCTCAGAAATGACAGTCAGATGAAACATGTTTTATCCAAATGACTGTTGTTCAAATAGTACTGGATTTATTTACAATGGCAGTTTATAAACAGTTACACAAACATTTTACATTAACTATATGAGGGGAAAGAATCTCATTGCTGAAGTAGGCACAAGTTGAAGGCCCTTCAGGAGATTTTATTTTGTTTTTAAAGAGGGGCAGGAGAAAGAAAAAGTAATACAACAGCTCTGAGGCAGAACTATAAATACAGGAGCATTGGCAAAGGTGCAGTTCATGCAATTCATCATCAAATACTTATTTTAGTATGTTTGTTTAGATTTTTTTTTAAATGGGAGTTAGTTTCAGGATTAAGGAGCCTTAACTTGATTCATACTAAGAACATAACTTAAAAGAGGTGATTGTTATAAAGGTCAGCTGAATTTATTTTCTGATGGTACAGTAATAGTACCTTATGGACCTGCAGAAGTTGTGTTATTGTTTTTTACACAGCACATTAAGATCCTCAGAGCTATTATTCCCAAATCTTACAGACTTTCATGTCAGTACATACACAACTTGCTCCAGGATCCTTAGTGCATTCAAGTCCCTCTGAAACATTTTGTCAGTATGTGAAAGCTTCAGATTTTTAATTCACAAGAGTGAAGACATTATTTAAAAAGTGCAACTGACATGTCTCAAAGAAAAAGAAAAGATGTGTTATACATAAAATAATTGCAAATATGTATCACTCTGATCACTTTGCTTCACTTGCATAAAGTATAGCTTCAGCCTGTGCCAGGCAGTTTCTGAAAAGGTATCCTAAAGATTATGTTTGTCTCCCCACCATTGTGGCCAACTCCTATTTACTATCTATCACATGAAGCATGACCTGTGATTTCATTCTAACGCTGACCTTAGTCCAGGAAAATGGTAGCTTTCATAACCCAACCACAGACCTGGAGTGTAAACATTTCATTGTTGTATATGTTAATATTTCAACTGTAGTAATTTCCTTTTTTTTAACCTGATAGTGCACAGAAGACTTTAAAAATCACTTACACAAGAGTGTGTATTCCACTCCCCCAGCAATTATTTTTTGTTGGGTCCCAATTTTTATTTTATTTTTTAACGAACGGGGGAAAGCTCTAGTTCTTGCCCTAAGTATTGTGTCATTCCTTGATAACAGAACCAGCAGATCAAACCACATATTCAGTGCTTAGGGCTTTGAAAAATATTTGCTACTTTTCAGTTTGTAACATTAAGAAGTATAAGTTCCGGGATATGTTCCAATATCTAGAAGTGCTGTGCATCTTCAATACAATTCCTCAAATAGATCTGTGTAATCGAGTCCTCTTCTTAAGGTCAGCTGCTCTAAAGCTACTTTAAAAATAACTGATCTTTATAATAAACAACTTTTGCAAAATCCAAGAGTGTTAAAGAAAAATACTTTAAAAATCTCTTCAAAATGTATAATTTACCCCTATCTTAAACCTGCTATCCAAGCACTCCCATCAGTAAACTGAACTGTCCTCTTAGGGTAGTATTAATCTGGAACACAGTTGTTTTAGGTCCATATCTTGGTGGTCATTTTCTTTTGAAGACTCCACTGAGAAATTCTTTTCTTATTAACTTTCCAGGGCATCCAGAACTTTCATAATCTGTTGCTTGATGGCTTTGGTAGCTTCACCTGCATCTGGAATCAAGTACCTTAGGAAACGGAAACGGAAATACCATTTGTTGGCATATAAAAGGATTAAAATATTGTTTCATAGGCTTAATTCCAAAGTCATGCTAGCGGAAATCTGCCAGGGAGATAGGACTTTCTCCCTCTCTCCTCCCCTCTCCACCTTGCTCTGCTGCCTGAAAATCCCTCTGGAGCAGATTTTGAGGGTGTGCAGGGGGCTGCTGGGGGGAGGGAGGAATTACTGCCCTCCTTGTCCCACTGACAGAACAGAATACCCAATGTGATATATGCCATCTTCCATCAGCAATGCCCTTTTGCATTCTACAGAGGCCAAACAGGCCAGTCTCCAGGGAAAATAATAAATGGGACACAAATCTGACAACAGAAATGGCAATATTCAGAAACCAGTGAGGGGACACTCCCCCCCCCCAGCTTACTCTATCACGGATCTTAAAGTGACCATTGTAGAGCAAAGGAACTTCAAAGGGAGATTAGAGTGAAAGACTGCTGAGTTAGAATTTATCAACAGGTTTAATTCTATCACCAGAGGCCTGAATCAGAGTAACAGATTTTTATCACATGACTTGTTTTAATTGGCTTACCTAGTGTCAAGATGTTTGTTATTAGCAACAGCTGCACTGTAAATGAACACTGTTGATGTGATTGTCACCATCAGTACTTCCTGCATTGAATTTCCTTCTGACCTCACTGTTTAAAATTCTTCTCCCCCACCAGCCATAGGTACTGTATAAAAAACCTAAAACTCTCTATAATACTCCATGCATCTGATGATGTGGACTATAGTGCACAAATGTTTATGTCAGAATAAATTTCATTAATCTCTAAGGTTCCACAAGACTCTTTGTTATTCCGTGAGTTTATCTTTCAGCACCTCTTCTGCCTCCACATCCTTTTTACTTTTGGAAAAATTAAGTAGTTTGGGGCTTTGGTGAGAAGAACTGTTAAAAGGGAATCTCAGAACTTCTGCACCAAAGTTCCTACATAACAAGGACCACCAACTTTCTTAAAACTACTATAGAGTAATAGACGGCAGTCTAACACAGTTGAGATATATGTGGATATATGTAGACGGCAGTCTAACACAGTTGAGATTTATGTGGAGGTATTTTACATTAGAGCAGGCAAAATAGCCTTTCAAAGGACAGTATGTAGCATGGTATGCTAAGTGTGGCCCATTACTTGCACCAGGATATTACAGCTCCCCAAACACCATAGCTGATCCTTGAAAAAAATGCATTGTGGGAAGAGTTATGTGTAGATGAATCCCAATCAAGCCACAATCTTACCTCTCAATTGCCAAAATCTCTATGCCGGAAGTGGTGCTATTTCCGTACTTAAAGGTTATTAATTCAGGATGTTTTTTCTTCGATGTGATTTTAACAACAGAGTTTAACGCCTGTCGAGACTGTATGTAAGCGAATCCCTTTCGAGAGACAATCTCTCTCAAACAGTACATATGTGTAGCAGTTACTAGAAGATGACTTTGAGAAAAGCAAAAAGAAAAGTTAATCAGAAAAGACCCACATTTTTGTCAGAAATACAGAAATGGGGGGAAATAAGTCACATGGCCTCTCCTGATCTTAGTGACCACCGTTTCCTAAAGCCACAGTACTAACTTCCTGAATCATATGCCTTAAAAGACTTTGCAATCACTTACACATACTTCTTTCAGAACTCAAATGTTATTCTTGTGATAGAACATGACAGCTCTTTAGCTGGATGACAGAAGACCTTCCCATCAGTTGGACTCTCTTGTTGTTTTTCCAGAAATTCAAACAGAAGATGCCTGTTAGGGTGGAGTCCCACAACCATTCTCTCTCCTGTGGAATGACTTTCTGTAGTCACTTTGCAGTGAAAAATCTGTGAGGCACCCATTCATGCAAACAAATTAAACACAATTAAGTGCCAGTCCAGTAGACTCATGGAGAGCTTAATTTTTAGCTTTTCCTTCTGAAGGAATGTGAAAACTGGATGTGATCCCAAGCCTAAACATATTTTATTTTGAAGTAAGTCCACTGCAATCAGTGGGGTTTACTTCCTGGTTAGGCTTCCATGGCTAGGAACATAGGAAGCTGCCTTATACTGAGTCGGACCACTGGTCCATCTAGCCCAGTGTTCTCCAACCTTGGGTCCCCAGATGTTTTTGGCCTACAACTCCCAGCTACGCTGGCTGGGGCATGCTGGGAGTTGTAGGCCAAAAACATCTGGGGACCCAAGGTTGGAGAACACTGCTCTAGCCCAGTATTGTCGACAATGCCTGGCAGAAGCAGCTTTCCAGGGTTTCAGGCAGGAGTCTCTTTCCTAGCCTACCTGGAGATGCTGGCAATTGAATCGGGGACCCTCTGCATGCAAAGCCTGTGTTCTACCACGGCCCTTCCATGGCTAGGAGCATAGAGCCTGTGCACTGAAATCATTTACAAGATGTACATCATACAAACCTGCACCATGAAAGGAACAGAAAAACTTATCTTGCAGTGGAAAAAAATGACTGTGTGAATCCACACATTCTCCACCATCTAAAATGCAACAGCTGTCTCTATACCAAAATGAATAACTTTGTCATATAAATTCATGTACTTTTAATCTATAGAAATGTTGTCAGTGATTATAATTATCAGTGCATCACTACCTAGGAAACCTGTGCCCAGTTTCTTTCACCTCAGTACACGGGAAATGATACTTTATGTCTGGCTTATTTATCCAAGTCTGGATGTTGACAATCTCTTTTCGATCATCATCTGACATTGAGGTGTTATCAATTTCATCTGTTTAAAAAAGAAAGAGCGATGTTACATGGACGAAACATAGGGTAACACATTTTAATTGCTGACATATAATTTGAAAAGTTGTTTTCACATTCTTATCAGCTGAAGCACTGGCTGGAGGAGCTCCTGCCAGCATTCAGCCAGGAACTGAATGCTGTCAGGGGGTGTGGCCCCACCCACTGATGTCATCTGCCCCCCAACGCAAAAACAGTTCTCCACCCTTGTTATAAGCACTTGTATTAAATATATATATACACAGATAAATATTTAAAAATCTGCTTGACTGACTAGTTGGGGGTACCTTTTTCGTCGACTGTTTTGTTTTAATCAATGAAACTAACCTATTTATTAATTAAATGTTGCAGTACTAGTTGGAAGAAGGAATTCAATTATACTAATTTGACACTAAGTAAGATTCCGAAGCAGAGGTTTACAGTGGCAGGCATTTCACAATTAAAAAATCAGCAGTATTTGCACAATATGGTACAATGTGGTATTAAGTGCAAAGCATGCTAGTTCTTCTGCACTGTCCTCACACTTGACATTTATTTAGTAGCAGAATTACTATGCTCCCCAAATAAGCAATTTCCGTATCCAATTTTTCCATCCTATTTTTTTGTCCTACTTGTCCTACATAACCTATTGCAATCTAATCAATGCAACTGAGAGTTCCAACACCAATGCAGTTCAATCCTAAAAGCAACTCTAAATATAGTACTGAGAGGCTAATCAGCTGTCATTCTTCAGTGATTTCAGATCACATGTTTGGTTTGTGAACAAAATGTTCCAACTGCCAGCAATCAACAAAGATGGATTTTTCCTCATTCACAAAAGCCAGCCCCTTTTTAAGACTCTGAGACGCCCAAGGGCTGAATGCTCATCTGATACCCCCTCTCTTTTCACTGCACCCTGTGTCAACATCTCTTTCCCCTTGATTGTTTGTAAAGTTTGATGTGAGGCCCAGGGCAATTGCCTCCATTCTCTCCCCTTCCCTGCCTAAAAAAGGGCCTGACAAAAGCCAGTAATACAAATCTTGATTTCCCAGGGGCTTTGCTGGATTATAATCTAATAAATCAGTGATTTTCAAACTATGTTCTCTGGAACCTTGGGGTTCCTTGGAAGCTTCTCAGGAGGTTCTAAATGAGAAGATCAGTAATGGCAGACCAGCTTCCCCACCACTACTGATCTTCCCTAATGTGTAGGAGAATGTCAGGTGCACTCTAGGTTGGTTGCATTCACTTCAAGCAAGGCAATAGTGAAGCCTAACAAGCCTAGTCAGTATCCCACATGAAATGAGTATGTGCCCTAGAACATGCCTGGGCATTTTCTGCAATGCACCTGGGTTATGTCATAGATGTGCAGGGTTCCTCAGCAAACTTTCTTCAGTACAAAGTTTGAAACTACCATAGAAAGGTTACAAGTATGCTGAACAGAGAACAACCTTGGTATAGTGACAGGTGCATTTAAATTGATAGTAATATCCAAGCATTAAGTTCAGGCAGTAGTTAGAATATCTCTTTGGTAATATAACTCATGATTTAGCTAATAATTGGGACACTGAATTTGCTTAAACTGGATTTCAGACCAGACACATTCACTACTATACCAGTATCATATTCCTCTTCATCTCCAATGCTGAAAACTGGTTTCACACCACGGTAAGGTTTTCCCACTCTGTCACTGCTGCTGACATGTCTGTTGGCAGGGGAAGATCATAAAGAGAGGGAGAGAAAAAAATCCTACATATTTTAAAAAGAAAATTATCACAGCATATTTCCCACAGCAGCATGCAAGGAGGCCAAACCAAAAACCTGTGTGCAGCCAACGAATTCCAGATGAAGAAAGCTGGCCATGAGAAAGCAGAGAGTGGCAAAATAAGCCACAATGTATTAGTGAAAGCAGGCAAGAAGGTTATCTAACAGGTTGAATTGTATTACACTTGTGAGGTTCACCTTGAGAAGCAGATACAAGTGCATTCTCAATAAGTTTGGTCAGAGAACACAGCTCTCTCTTAACAAGTCAAAGCACCTATGTGGAAAGACAGACGTATCTTTAAGGCGCTCTCAAAATATTAAGGCACGTTACCAGTCATGCTATTTATTTTTTCAACGAACAGCACAGCTTTGGTAAGATGAAAATCTGAGAATATTTAAATGTCAGTTTGAGCTCTGGAGAGACCATCTCACCAGATAGCACAACTTTGATAGGTACAGTATGAATGATGACATTCCCGCTTTTCAGTATTTTTCTTGATGCTTCTATCTTATTAATTTTTTACTGAGTTTCTAAAAATGTAATTCGGCAT
This sequence comes from Shinisaurus crocodilurus, assembly GCA_021292165.1. Lineage (NCBI taxonomy): Eukaryota > Metazoa > Chordata > Lepidosauria > Squamata > Shinisauridae > Shinisaurus > Shinisaurus crocodilurus. The sequence continues at coordinate 244,360,145 of CM037878.1, read as the reverse complement.
ATGTAACAAATGCAGCATTAAATGACTCCATAAACCATGGCAAGGAGCACACGTTTCCAACTTGATATACATGCTACAGTGGCTTAGTATGTTTCAATTAAATCTTTCTACAATTCTGTTTTTGAAAATGGATCTGATTCTGTACCATTGTTGAAATGGCTATGGGAGAATAAATTTAAATACCATAATAAAGGAGGATGGGAGAATGATGTTTGTCTCTATCCTTGAGGGCAGAACTTAAGGCTTTTGTTTTCTAAGACATTAAAGTGGATAATACTTGGGAAAATGAATGGTTAAATGAGAAACAAACCTGCTATCCAAATAAAGCAAGGTAAGGAGTGCACGTTAGTAATTTAAGACAATAAGCATCAGTAACACTGACAATGTTCCCTTGAATGGTTGGTGTGAGAGGTAGGTATGACTACTGTATGCCTTATAACTACCCAGGGCTGGTGCAAGGCAGTTTGGTGCCCTAGGCAAGATCAGATATTTAGCGCCCCCCCCTTCCCACTTGAGCCCTCCCTCCCTCCCTCCCGCCCTATGCCCATTATGAAATAAAAGTCAATTGGCAAAACCTAAAAAAAATAATATTATCATAATCAGGACCGGTGCAGGGCAGTTTGGCGCCCTAGGCTAAATTATATTTAGCGCCCCCCGTGCCGTGGGGGGGGGGCTCCGGAAAGCAGCCCTGCTCTGCAACCTCCCCCCCCCCCCGCTGCCACCGGAACGCCCGGCAGGGCGCCTGCTTTGTTCGGTAGCACGTCCAGGCAAGAAGGGAGAACTTCTTTCCAGCAGCACCTCCAGGCAGGGAAAGCCCCCTCTCTTTCCGGGGCCCCGGGGAGCTGCCAGTCCAAGGGCGGGCTTCAGCAGGGGCAGGCAAGCCAGGGCTTTAAACTACAGCTTCCAGCCAGGGATGCTGGGAGCTGTAGTCCCTTAGAACAGCCTCCCCCAACCCGGCGCCCTCCAGTTGGGTTTGGCCGCAGCTTCCGGGCTGCCTGGGGATGATGGGGGTTGCAGTCCCACACAGCCGAGGGGCACCAGGTTGGGGAAGGCTGGGCCAGGAGGTCCCTGAAGGCCTCGGCCGCCTCCCTCAGCCGCCGCAGGAACGCTGCCCCAGGCCGGGACCTAAAAGGCCAGCCCCTTCCCACCGCCCGACGGAGGAGCTGCGGGAGGTTTGTACCCGGCGGCCGCAAGGCGGAGGGGCGGCGAGCGACTCGGGACTCGGCTCGGCTGGCCAAGCAGGCTGCTAGGCGCCTCCGCACGCCCTGGGGCCGCCGCGCCCGGCCTGGGCTGGAGCGCAGCCGCCGCGCCAGGCGGCACAGCAAGCAGCAGGAGCGACGCGGGCACCAACGCAGCCTCTCCCAGGGCCGCCTGCAGCCCGTCCCGCCGCTCGGGGGAGCACTGCAGTCTGCAGCGCTCATATCTCCGGAATGCGGGCGGGTGCGGGGCTGGGGCTGGGCACAGGCACGCCGGGGAGACGATGCTTCCCTCCCTCCCTCCTACCTGGAGGCCGATCCTCGGCCTCGCGTAGCACACAGCCCCCCTACTACCAGTCTCCAGAATGTTCACAAGAGTTGGTATTGAGTACTGATTAAAAACAGCAGCCTTTGGCCATAGTGCATGTTTGCTCGCAGCAGTGAGAAGTATTTGGATAGCCTTTTCTATACTAAGCTTTTTAATAAAACGTTCCTTAGCAGCTCCCCCACTACAGATTGCTGGGAACCGCCCAGAGAGCTTTGGCTATTGGAGGTATAGAAATGAAATTGATGATGATGATGATGATGATGATGAGTCCCTTCCAAGCCTGGTGTAGAAAATGCCTAACTGTAGTGAGCTCTAGCCATGGTCTGTTGCTTTAACAAGCACCACAGAGATCTGTTGGCCAAGATGAGAGGCAAAGACCATAATCCTTAAACACAGTCTGACTGGTGCAACACTGCTAACACGTGCCATTTTGGGGGTTATTAACACAATATTAGATTTTTTTTTCTCCTTAAAAGGTTCAGCATTATTAGCCCCTTTCAGACCTTCATGGAATGTGTGTGTGTGTGTGTGTGGGGGGGGGAATGGAGGGAGCAGGATTACACACACTGTTCCCTTTCCCCTGTTCCTAATCTCCCCACGCTAATTTGATGGTTGGAATAGAGCCTATGCATGCACAACTATATACATGTACAGCTCTCCCCCACACCATTAGGAACCCTGCCAGTAGGGTTCCTGACTGCACAGAGAGCGCCCCATGAACATCGGGTTGAAACCATGAACATCATCCTAGCAGAAGTCTGCTAATGCAACAAGACTCCTCTCTCCTCTCCCCTGCAGCCTTCTGCGCTGCTTGAAAATCTGCTCTGGACAGTTTCCCAGCCCTCCGGAGCAGATTTTGAGGACAGGCAGGGGGGAGGGGAGAATCGCCCGGACCTGGTTCTGTTGACAGAAGCAGTTCCGTCAGCGGAATGACACCATTAGATTCAACCCATGTAATTGCATACGCGTGGGCTCTATGCCAACCTGCAAATGAATGCTAGGAGATCAAAGAATGAGGACAGCAGCATGTGTGGATCCAGCTTCTCCCCCTCCTGAAGGAGGCCATTCCTGAGCTTCCCTATATGAAATGAGAGTAAAATAAAACTTTTGCAAAGCTTTTTTGTGTGTCATGACTTTTAAAGGCCATTTAAAAAAAACATTCCTACAGTATACAGAATTTTGACAATTGAAGAGTGCAAACTGACTAGGTTGAAACAGACAGAACCTACCTACCTAACCTAACCTACCTCACAGGGTTGTTGTGAGGATAAAAAAGGAGAGCAGCAGGAGGATTATGTAAGCCGCCTTGGGTTCCTTGCAGGAAAAAAGGTGGGGTATAAATATAATAAATAAATAAATAAACATTCAAAGACAGATGGACCAAATTAGTTTACACGTCCTTGAATATTAAAGCAGAGGACTCTTTCCAGACCAAAGAATGGATGAAATGTTAGCCTACTGAGGCTAAAAATGTATTCATTCATGCAGGAAATTGTTTATGCTGCTAAATCTCTCCCGCAGCAAAAGTAAGCTTGGTGTGATGCTGTTTCAATATTTGCTTTATTTGTGGTGTAAACTGTGCAGAACAACCTCCCCTGCCCAAGTATGTCAAATGTCATCACCTCTGGAACTGAAGAGGCAGGTAAGTTATAAATCATAACTCAGAAAGGAATATTCCTATATTGCAGGAGGAGTGTGGAAGCATAGGGAACAGCGACCACACTGTCTCTGTAACATACAAACTGGTCCTGATTCTTGAAGTGCGAGGTGACCCCTAGGGAGGGCGGACAGTTTTCTGGAGAAATCTGAAGATTATCTCAACCCTTTCTGCTCTGTGTTAACCCATCACCATTTCTCCCAGTCAATGGTACAAGCGAGACTTTGATCTATCCCTGCTGTTCATTATCAGTGTGGACAATCAACAAGGTAAATAAATCTTGTTGATTTTCTCACAGACTGTTTGTAGGTTCATCTGTTCCCATTCTCTCACAGCTCAAAGAGATATCCCATGGGAGATTTATTATAATCAAGTTTGATTGCACCTGACATCAGTCCCCAGTGCTGGAGTTGCTTTCCCTTTAACATCCACACCCCAGAAAACACAGATTTTTTAAAAAAATATTATTCTCCAAGACAATTTTCAACTACCCAGCCCGTAGCTTACGCTAGCTCAGCTTGTCTGAGCGTGGAAAGCTAAGCAGGGTCAGGCCTGGTTATTACTTGGATGGGAGACCCCTCCTCTAGTTTCCTGCATTGAGCAGGGGGTTGGACTCGATGGCCTTGTAGGCTCCTTCCAACTCTATGATCTATGAAATCTATTAAACCTTGTAACTGAAAAAATATGTAGAAGTGCTTCTAATTCCTTTCATACTACGAAGCTTCTTACCAAGGATACCTGGTGCCTCTTCTATTACACATGGGCCTGATTTGGATGATATCTCAGCTTATTAAGATATGCACACACCTTTTCTCTGCACATGCAGACCCTTCGCTCCTCCCTTCACACAAGCAGCGATTAAACCAGGAAGTTGCTAATTAACCATAACTTCCCATTCCATTTGAACCAGGAAACCAGGGTTAACAGCTTGGAACAAGCCAGGTTAGTAGGCCAACTTCAAACCATGGTTTAATACTCTGGCTTGTTCCGAGGCCAGTGACCCTATTTCTCCAGTTCGGACAAAATAAAAAGCATGACTGGGTTTGGACGACATGCCACAGTTCATCGTAGGTTATTTAACACATGATGAGCTGTGGTGCTGGCAGGTGCCAAATTACATATGCAACCGCACTCTAATGTTGTCATGTTGTGCAAACCCAGCAAGTGTGGATTATGTGAAGGTCAAATAAACCTCGCATAACCCATGGGGGGCTGTTGTGTCATGTGAACAGCCCCTATGTTTAATTAGAGATTTTCTGGTTTGATTGCTGCATGCCAAGAAGGGAGGAGCCGAGATGTGACCCTCTGAATGCAACTATGATGTTCAAAGGCTTGAGAGAGAAGCAATCAGCGTGGCCCATGATATGATAAAGAGCAAAGATGTTCCAGAGCAAGCAGTGAGGTGTGGGGGGGGAATATGAAAAAGTGCCAAATACAAATGAACATGAACAAGTACTGTGTATACAGTTTCTTTCTCTCTAGTTTCTAAGACAACACTTGAAATGGTTGGGTAGCTTGATGTGAAGCCTACCTTTAAAAATTATTCTAAGAAAGATTGTCAGTGTAACCAATGCTTACAAACATTGTGAAGTCATGCTAAAAAAAGGCAAAGGCAGCTTTCTATACAATGGCTTACCGCTGCATACTTGCTCTCTCAGGCCAGGAAAGATTGAAAGGAATTCTATAGCAAATTGGGGCAGAGGACAGAACAAAATAATTAAAATATATAGGAAAGAATATGTGAATAATTTCTTCTCATTTGGAAGCAGTGAATCAAGCTGATTTTCATGTTCCCAGGCAGGAAGCATAAGATGATTTGAAAAATTCCTTTTTAGGAGCCTTTAAAAAAAAAAAAGTGTATATTTCATACAATAAGTACTATTTTATGGCTTTCAGGAGCTGTTAGTAGGAGCTGCTACTTTTCCACACAGGTAGAAATGTTCCAGTTTTAGTTAAATAATCTCAAAACTATTTTGGGGTATGAGGAATGACAGATAACCTTCTCCTGACTTCACAGAATGAGTTTGTGGTTCATCTGTTGGCTAAAATTGAGAAGTTCAAATTATTTTACAAGTAGTTAAAGGACAAGCAGTTAAACATGAGAGCCACTTTCACAATAGCAAAACACAATGAGTGGGGAATTAAATGTATGTTTTTTCGGTGTCCAGTGTCTGCACTCAAAAGTATTATGGGAGTGGTTCAATAGTTTTTAAGAACACCAAAGTTGTAACACAGAGACTGGGTTTGGACAACAACACGCCACAGCTCATCGTGGGTTATTTAACCAATGATGAGCCGCTGGGCCTGTGGTCACCAAACTGAATATGCAACCCCTACTCGGGGGTTGTCGTGTCATGTGAACCCGGCGAACTTGAGTTATGCGAGGGTTGCATAACCCTTGAAGAAGCCATGTTTGCCAGGTTCGCATGACACAACAACCCCCAAGCGGGCATTGTACATTCAAAATAGCGGCCGCATACACCCTCTATGTGCCACAGCCCCACCATGGATGGGACAGTGGGCTGTCGTGTCATGCGAACAGCCCCAAAAGCAAATTAGGATGCTCTAAGATGGTAAACAATCAACTGCCAGTGGTTTTGACATTCTGAAGGAGGAACATTTGTATGAATCATTTAAGATTATTTCTAAGCAAATAGCTTAGCCTTCATATTCGTAAAATGCATTTGAAATAAGGATACATTGCAGCCCAGTCATATCAACATTTATTCAAAGGTAAGTCCCACTGAGATCAATAGGACTAACATGCAAGTAAACATGCATAACTGTGGCCAGGAAACATTGAAGTAAGTCAGACTAAAATAACTCACCTATCTACTGGAGTTGAAGTATTTTCAATAAAACTAATAACTTTTTCTTTCACATTCACCGATTTAGTCTTCAAAGCTTCAGTCATCTTGTTTACCAAAGACTTGACACCCTTTCCATCACTTGAACCATTAGGAGAATCACCCTGTCAAAGCAACATCTCTGGTTAATAAGCATAAAACAATACCTGATCAGTAAATCTGTAATTTGAATAGAGGTTTATTGCCATGTTTTACCTCAGAGATGAAGACCCAAGTTAGGTAAAGAGATATAATCTAGGATAACAGATTTTGTGTGGGTGACTGTACAGGAAACAGACTGAGATCACTATAGTTTGCTTTACATCTTAGCCAAATTACAAAGACAGTCATAAGTGGCCATCATTGATCCAGAATTGTTGCAAGAGCACCGTGCAATACATACTTTGTGAAAACAAAGGAGGGAACAAAGGAAAGAGGAACCTCTAGTAACGTTTAAGCTATAACATTTGATCTGCAAACCTCTGGAAACAAATGGCTTGGAAGACATGTCACAGGGGGTGACGTTAGCATGAAGAATTACCATGCTTGTGAATAAAAGATCTGAAACAGTCCATTCAGCAGCTACACAATTTGATTTAGGAAGCACACTCACATCAACTAAGGAGTTAATGCTACTTTTTGAGCCTGAAGTACTAGCAATCCAGTGGCCATATCCATTTTCTGGTCCTTCCACATTAATGTCTGCTAAGTGCTGTTGCAGTGCTGTGAGAAAGGGCATTAAAAATATTTAGTGTCAATACAGCAATATTGCCTCTGTTTTATCCTTATTATAAGGTATGCACTACTGCAGACTTGTTTTAATGAAGCTGATACACACACACACGTAGAAATAAACAAACAATAAGTTAACTACGGTAATACATTCTGTACTTGTCTCGTAACATATAATTTATTCATTCATTTTATTATCTTTTAAATCCACCCAATAACAAGAGTTCTCTGGATGGTTTACATAAAGCTAAAAGAATCCAATGCAATAATATTAAAAAAAAAAAAGCACAGGAAAAACAATTACAGTATATAAAACCAGCCCTAAAATCTGAAAGCCCTAAAATCTAAACTCTAAAGTGCCTGAGAGAAAACAAAGGTCTTTTCCTGTTGTCGAAAATATAACAGTGTAGACACCAGGCAAGCCACCTAAGATAAAACATTAACTTAAATAAAAGCCACTGATTCTAAATATGAATTTGTCCACAAATTACAGGGTCAAAACTTTTAATTAATTATTAAGTTAATTATTTCCAGGGGAAGATTTATAATGCTACCATCCTTCCTAGATTTAAGAATGGTAACCATTAGGTAAAAGTGCAGTGTTTCTGAAACTGGAGAGTATGAAAACAGGTATGCATGTGTGTGTGCGCACATAAAAAGCACAGGTATGAATTTGAAACAGACATGGTTGAGATTTCGCCAAGAGGCGATAGTGATCTCACTGGCATTCCTGAAGAGCTAGAGAGGTTATAAATCCCTGAATAGGGCATCTGGAGATGAACTGGTTCAGAGTGAGGGGAGGAGTAGATACTGTAGAAATAGTACAGAATAATTTAGAACTATGTGAAGTTTCAGAGATTCGGGGGAGGGGAAAAAGAGAGGGTCAGAAGATAACACAATGGCGCATTTCAGACATAACAGTTCTGTTCCAACAAACTATGGGCAGTATCCAGTGCTGGCAATCTGCCAGTTCTAAGCACGTTACGCTAACGGGGATGACTGCCAGCACAATGGGAAATTAGCACTTGCTAGCCCAACCCAGGGGAACTAGCTAAAAATACTGAAAAGGGACAGGTCATCAGAGTGCCCTAGCACAGCAACAGCATTGGATACACCCTATGGTGTGTTGGAGTAACAACAAGCTCAAGCACTCCCTTTCCTTCCTCCTCTTGCGCACGAGTGCTTAAACCACAGAATCCAGGTTTGGATATCATGGGGAAACTTTGGCTTTCACAAACCAGGAAGCCTCCATTGCAGCTGAGCACCGACGAAGCAGAAGGAAGGAGCTTGTTCCCACTGTGACAAACCATAATTTGTTGATTGAGAGCATTACATGTGAATCAGGCCACAGAAGAAGCACTAATAGGGAAACTTCAGAAGCATTAATAGGGAAACTGCTTCACCACAGACAGAATAGTCACTAGAGATGGAGGACAGATGGGGAAGAAGGTACAGATAGTCTTTAAAGCCTCTACCATTTAGTATCTTTGACATACTGTAACCAAAGCAAAGCTAAGAACAAACATATGGTTAAGCAATCTGTGTATAAACAATACAGGAGAAAAAGATACAGTATTTTTCCATGTATAAGACTATACTTTTTCCTAAAATTGTTAGACTAAAAATTGAGGGTCGTCTTATACACGGAAGTAAGCCAAGGAGAGAACCGCGCAGGGCGTCTTATAGACGGAAAAATACGGTAATTGTAAAATAGCCATTCAATTAATGGAATCCTAAGCAATACCAAGTTGTAGCTATCTTGTGTAAATGACATTTAAAAAGAGAAAAGAAGTGCAGATCTTACCCATAAATCCTCCTTTAGCAATGCTTACATATTCTTTATTTTTCTGCAACAAGAAGATTGGACATACTAACATTTTTGTTTTTTTCCAAGGGAAGCAGAAATGTGAAATAGCTTCAGCACACTTTGACTTGGCTCTATCTGGCATTTCATTAGAACATGTCTTTAAGATTTCAAGCGCTATAGTAGAAGAACCTAGATATACAGGACTTCACATGTGAGCATTCTCTCATATAAAATTAAACATAATGGCTTGGATCCAGACTTGCTGTTCTGTGAACAGAAGGGCTCCTTCCATTCACAGATCTTTGATCCAGTGGAGGCTTCCACTGGCAGAAGGAGGGGAGGCTATTTTTGCAGGTTCCCGTTTCCCCTTGCACCACCTCCCATGCGATTCTAAAGGGTTTCCCAACTCTCTGGGGTAGTCTTTGAGGGAGGGGTGCACAGAAAATCACCTCTCCACCTTCAGCCAGCAGAAGCATCCCATGACCTGAGTCCGGGTCATGGGATCTCTGGTTCCAAGAGCACGGGATTATTTCTAAATGAAATTAAGCATAAAGGGTTGTATCTAATGGCAGCTTTGAATTAGCAGAAAGCGCTTCCACTCCTTCAAGGCTGGTACCCAATTTTCACTGATCCCCACCTCCACATCATATCCCATATTGTTCTGGAGGGTTCCCCAACCCTCAAGGGAAGTTTTGGGGGAGCATGGGGTGGGGTGGGGGCTGAAGTGGGAGGGGGATGCTCTGTCCTGTACAAGTAGGCGTACTTTCTGGCATTGATGGCAGGCTCCTTCTCTCCTACAAATTAAATTACTATATTAGGACAGTGACACAACAACCCCACTATGGAAGCGATTTAACATCAGGCAGTGATAACATTACTTAAAATTAAGTAATCCTTGTAAAATGCTCTGAATACTCTTAAAATTCTTTATGCATTGATTTGAATAAGAGTTTAAGATTTGGCATTACAAATAAAACCATTGTTTGGAAAAATGTAGAAATTCAGCCACCATTACTGGGTAGTGATAGGCTATCAATCAGATCAGCTAGCAAATGAGTATGAGAACACTTCACCTCTGTCCACAAAAGAATTTCATGGAGTATAATCTCAGTTTTCTTTTTACTTTAAAATTTGAAAGATTACTATATTTTAAATGGAACTACGGTAAACAGGATTTGATAGACATTATATAAAAGGATGAACACAAAAGAAAATGCAAATACTCCAGCTTAATCAATTTGTGGACCAAGCTAAAGTTTGATTTTAAAAGAAGTTAGTATCAATATAAGTAATAAGCTTAAAATGCAAGAGCTCAGGGAAAATGTCTCACACTTAAATCTTATTTGGAAAGCAATCTCTCCAATTTCAATGGCACCCAATTCCAAGTAAGGATGACACAAATATCAGTGATCTTCAATTCCAGAGGCAAAACGTACATATTTGCAGTTTCAGAAGGTGTCCCAAATACAGCAAAATGTCAGTGATCAGTTATTGTAGATCCTTAAACAAACAATGCAACAACTTGTTGAACAGTATGTTTCATAATTAAGCTAACTACACAGAACAAGAACTGATGTGCAATAAATCCAGGTTATTTGGCAATTCTCATCCTAAGCATACTGTAAGGGATATGCAAAATCTTTAAAATTTTGTACATCCCTTCTTTCCAAGTATGCTTAGGATGAGAATGTTAGCCACTTTGCATTGGTGGTAGACAAAACAAGAAAACTAATTAATATGTTTAAATATAACACATTCTAGTACTTTAGATGTACCTGTAAGAAGTGTGCCAGCACCATGTTCATATACATATCCTCCTCTTCTCGGCCACTTCCCATGAAACAAAGGTGCTCTCCACCAGCTATTGAGCCAGATTCAATAGACTGTTTCTGTGCTTCTAACAAGGACTTTACAGACTGGGCAAATTCTGATGGGTTCTGGAGCATCTGTGGAACAAGACAAAGAGCAGCCTATTTTTCTGCATATCTATTCAGCTGATTGAGAAGAAATTAAGAAATCACTTGAAAACATTGATATATTTAAATGTTAAGACATAAACTAATGTATGCATAGCAACCAAATTTAAAGAGAGTTTTATAGTTACTTCATAAATCATGCCAGTGTGGCGTAGTGGTGAGAGTGTTGGACTGGGAGTCGGGAGATCCGGGTTCTATTCCCCGCTTGGCCATGAAACTGACTGGGTGACTTTGGGCTAGTCACTGACTCTCAGCCTAACCTACCTCACAGGGTTGTTGTGAGGATAAAATGGAGAGGAGGAGGATTATGTAAGCCGCCTTGGGTTCCTTGCAGGAAAAAAGGCGGGGCACAAATATAATAAATAAATAAATAATGTTTTGCTATGCGGAGACTGGCTTATGTTTAGGAAAATGTAACTATGTAGATGCCCTGAGATCACAGGATCTCAAATGTTATCAAAATGGACCTCATAAATTGAAGGCAACAATAGTTCAAAGACTAAGAGCGCAATCCTATGCATGTTTAGATAGGAAAAAAGTCCTACAACTTCCAGCATTCCCCAGCCACCAAAAAGTTATAGGACTTTTTTTCTGTCTAAACTAGGGTTGTGCCTTAAGTAAACCAATGCTAAGGACAGATAAATTGGTTGAAATGTATTTTAATCCAAGATCGGAAGGGAAAAGCAAGAGAAATAGGGGCATTAGGTCTGCCTAGACCCTAGTACTGTGTTTCCTGAAGGTATCTCTCTAGAAAAGGGCTTTTAAAAATGGGGGACATTTCAATGGTCCCTACTGCTATCAACCACTACAACCATCAAAATTGTGAAGGAGTGGAGTGAGGAGGTGCATATAAAAGGGGGCTCCAAGACATCACAGAGGAGCTCATGCTCCTATTTGGAGTTGCTTGTACCAATTCCACACTCACTCCCTGAATTCATTTTCGTGTATTTAGTTCAATATGAGGGACAGACTATAGCCCTATTCAGGCATTGAGTTGGAATATGTGAGAGCACAAAGTGTGTAGGGGGCCAGTGGTGCATGCACTGCCCCTGCCCCCTCCACTTCCAACCTTCATGTGCTCAGCACAAAGGTCTGAAGCGGGATGCCAAGCGTGTTCAGCGGAATGCGCTTAGAAGCCTCCCTGCAAATGGGAACCCTGCATTCAGCTGAAAGCACTTAGTATCCCCCTTCAGAACTCTGCGCTCAATGTGCAAAGGTTGAGAATGCAGGGGGCCGCCAGGCCACTGCAGATGGGGACACTGGGGATGAGTGTAGGGATTGGGCCCACTCTTCCTGCAGCGGAGGACCTGGAAACGGATTCATAGAAAGAGGGGGAGGACACGGGGTTGGAAGGGGGGAAGAGGCTTTAGAGATAGACTCTACAGACGGGGAGGAACGGGAGGTGCCAATTCCATGGGAAAGCAGGCTGAGCTCTCTGATGGGGAGTGGGGTGTATCCAGCGTCACAGACCCACATGTCAGATGGGTACTCAGGAGGAGGGAACAGCTGACAAGTATCATGTGCTCTGTGAGATTGGCTCTTAAGTATAAGGACCCCGCCTTTAGGGGGACGGGGATGTGGCTGGGGGGTGCTGGTTGATTCTCTAGAAGGGGAGGGCTTAGAGCTAACTTCCTAAATCGCTATTATTCTAACTAGTTTGTAGCTTGTGATTGACTCTGCTAATCACTCCTTTTGTAATTCAAAGCCAGATTGCTAGGCTGGCCTGAATAAAGCTTTTCTGTTAGAAGCCTGTGTGTAGATTCTTCTCTGGAAGGAGGAGGTGAGAGTTTCCCCCTCAACAATGAGTCCAGCATGCAGGCCCTCACATGTGCAGGCTGAAAATCTGAACTGGGCTTATGAGAAGTAAACATCGTATCACTTTAAAAGACTAACAGATTTATTATGGCATAAACCATAAGCACCCAACCGGATGCCCTCCAGACGTTTTTGACTACAGCTTCCAGCGTTGCTGACCACTGGCTATGCTGGTTGGAGCTGATGAGAGTTGAAGTCCAAAACATTTGGAGGGCATCGGATTGGAGAAGGCTGCCATACACTTTCATGTATTTTAGTATTTAAGGTGTAATTCAGAAAAGCACCAACAAGGGGTCTCAATACTTGTTATATGACCTATACACTAACTAAAATGTAGATGGAGGTCTTTATGACTATCCTTTGAAACAAATGATATTTTAGGAAAATATTCAAGCAATGCAGGGGGAGATTCTAAATACCAGATGAATCATTTACAATTCATCTAGTGTGTGACACACAAACTGGTCATTTGAAAGAATCTCACTTCTAAAACGCGGTGGTATAACCAAAAATCATAAAACTAAGTACGTACTCTTGGAACTAAATTTTGACAACTCTTAGACTCCACCCTTCTTCTTTTTTAAAATCTAAAGAAATAAAAAAACAAGCATATTAACCAGCTAGAAAATATGCTTACCAAGTCCGAGTCTAAATGAAATGCAGTCGATAAATGCCCAGCATTGTACTGTTCTGCAGGGCGACAATCCACCACAAAGAACCTTACTCCTTCCTGAAATAAGAACATTTAACTCAGGTCAGTTTCAAAACTATTAATAGGCACTTTCCCATTAAAGAGAGTTTGTTATGTCAATTCATTTTCCTTGATGCTAGAGAAAGGATTCAGAAAAACTACTATAGCCAAAGTGTTGCGCATATTTTTGACATTTTTCTTTGAACAGCAAGCCCTTATGACATTTCACAGGCTACTTTTGAAACTCCCCTCAGTTTCAAAAAGCAGTTTGCCATGTGGCACTGGCAGGGCATGTGTGTGCACGAGCACATGCTCTTTTCAACAAATGCAAGCCCAAAGCCCCTCACTTATCTGGGGAACGACTTGCATGGTTCTTGAGGCCCTGGCCAGGGCCTTCCTCTAGTTATGGCAAAGCTCTAGTCAACAGACATTTTCATCAAATACAAAAGCTTGATTATAATTACATTACATTAATGTAACTTCATATTTAGAGAGGCTACAGCTTTACAGAATTTACGTACACACAACATATATCACCTCCTACAGACAACTCAAAAGTTACTTTTGTTACACACTTCTATTGATTTTTTAAATAACAAATCAATATGAAAATACAGTCATGCCTTGGATTGAGAGCATAATTCGTTCCGGAAACGTGCTTGTAATCCAAAACACTCTTATATCAAAACGAAATCCCCCCAAAAAAATTTGTACAGAGATTTTTAATTTAAGCCATTACTACAGTACTTGTACTGCAAGACGTCACTTGTATATCAAGTGAAAAATAAATAAATAAATATTTAAAAATTTGCTTGTCTTGCAAAACGCTCTCAAACCAAGTTACTTGCAATCCAAGGTATTACTGTAAATGAAAGAGAACATTTTAAAAAGAAAAGATTATACAGCAGCTCAAAAGTCCACTGAATAGATACACACTATTAATAGCGGTTTCCAATTGTGCTTTTGTTGTTATGACCCAGCAAGTGCTCTTTCTGTGAAGAGTATTTTAGAAACTACTTTTTGTCTTTCAATCCAGTTAAGCACTTCAAACATTAAAAAAAAAAAAGAGGGGGGGGAATGATAGTATGGGGATTTACAGTGCAATCCTACACATGCCTACTCAGATGTAAGTCCTATTGAGTTCAATATTACTTACTCTTGTGTAAGTGAGTACAGGATCGTTACCTTACTTAATCATCTATATGGGCCAAGTAAAAGGTTGTTGAGTTGCTGGGTCAAAACCAGATTTTTGTTGTTGTCACCACTATTATAATCAAAACATTCTAAAAAGGTAGTCCATATGCCATTAGATGTAACAAAGGTATTTCTTTGTTCACATGCCTTCAACAGTTACTTCATACCCAGCATTAATTGCACAGAGAGCCAAAGTGGTGTAATAGAGTGTCAGATTAGTACTGGGAAGATCCTGCATCAAATCCCCAGCTATAAAGCTCATTGCATGACCTTGGGACAGTCACTAAGCCCCAACCTACCTCACAGGGTCATTGCGAGGATAAAATGGGGGTGGGGTGGGAGAAAACCATGTATGCAGTCTTTAGTTCCTTGGAGGAAAGGTGGGGTTCCAATAAATAAATACATAAATATAAAAATAGATATCTTAGGAAAGCAACAAATAGAAGAAAGTATGATTAAAGTACAGTAATACCTTGGATTGCAAGTAACTTGGTTTGAGAGCGTTTTGCAAGACAAGCAAATTTTTAAATATTTATTTATTTATTACTTGATATACAAGTGACGTCTTGCAATACAAGTACTGTAGTATGGCTTAAATTAAAAATCTCTGTTCAAATTTTTTGGGGGGATTTCGTTTTGATATAAGAGTGTTTTGGATTACAAGCACATTTCCGGAACGAATTATGCTCTCAATCCAAGGCATGACTGTATAGAAAATCCAAAGCTGACAGGAAAATAAGAGCAGAGAGTAGTAATTTTTCCTGTCACACAACACTAGTAGGTATCCAATGAAGTTAACAGGCAGCCAGTTTGCAACAGATCCAAATAACATTTATACACAAACAACCACTCTCTTGCAGCTATACTATTGGTGGACTGAAGGGCTGGAGAGCAGGATCACTGGCTGAGATCCAAAGATCTACTTAGGCTCAAGCAAATGGCTTCCATTTGCCCAGTGGAATTTTTGACATTTCCCTCTCTGAAGAGAAGGCAGAAACAACAAGCCCTGTCATATCACATATAAAACAGCTTTTGACTTCCGAGAAGTCTGGAAGGCAACTTGCCACAATGGAGGTAGAAGAGGAACTGAGGGGAATGGGTGGGAACCCCTCAGGGCATGCTCAGTGAGATGGTGGGGGAGGGGTTCCCGCCCCAAACGCTTCAACTTTACAAGTTTCCTGAAGGAACCTCTGCGCAGGCACAGAGCCCATATGTGTGATGCACAGAGACCACGAAGAAGAATTTAAATTCTTCTTGGACCCCACAATTCTTTGGAGCCTAACCACTGACCCGAGAAACAGCAGAAGTTGCATTGTCTGGGCTCCTAATATTTAGAAATTCTTACAGATACGTAAGTGACTTCCTTCATTTATCCCTGTTTTGGGAGAACCAGACCTACTGACCCCGTGCTGTTGATTTGCTTGAAGAATCTCCGATACAGAAACTGCTAGACACAGAGCTTGGCTCAAGTCTGAATCGTCATCTTTGAGGCCCAACAAGCTGCTACCAAATAGACTGTGGTTGTCCTGTGATGGTAAGAAGAAAACACTAGGTTATGATCAATATTAAGGCTATGTGCAAAATAAAGACACCAAACTAAAACCAAGACTGTATCCTATTTACAAGCCTCTAATAAAAGGCTACTAGATACTTACACAACTCACTCACATTTTAAAAACAGAAATAAAAATGCAGCTCATAAGTGCAATTTCATCACTACCCTGGGGCTCAGTGGAAATTGTTGGATCAAGCCCTATTTCAGTCACATACAGGATCTCTTATAGCTCTCTTTCCTATTCAGTGTGTCAAAATAACCCCTGAAACTCAGTCAACCGATGATATGAGTGGTTTGTGTGTTACATTTCTGGATATAGTCATTCCCAAGTCTGCACAGACAGATAAACATAATGGGTCTGACCTGCAAAAGTCCTGTGCTGTGTTGGCATGGCCACTGCCTTTCCCTCTTGCTCATTCCCTGCCAACACAGGCAGCATAGCCCCAGTCAACTCAAGGTAAATGTGGAAATCAGATACTGCAGCTGTGAACTACCATCAGCAATTCCCCATTCCTGGATCACAGATTTCCTGGGACAACATTCCAAGATCTATTACAGTTCATTTCTCCAGTTATTGTATGAAAATGGTTGTCCAGGTTCTATACTAGACTTATACTAGCTCATCCCTCATTCAAGTCTGGTCCAGCAGCAACCATTCATCAGAGATGGAAATGCAGGATCCACTCCATTGGCTCTGCTGAGAGTCCGTCCCCATTTGGTTCTTCCTCTCTCTCAACTATTGATTCAAGGTGATAATTATGAGAACTCTGAAACTTTAAGAAATGGTATCTGAATTGCTTGCTTTCCTCTTCCCTTCTTATCCCTTTTTTGTTTTGTGTTAGATGTCCTAGATCGTAGTGGTGAGAGTGTTGGACTGGGACTTGGGAGATCCGGGTTCTAGTCCCCGCTTGCCATGAAACTCACTGGGTGACTTTGGGCCAGTCACAGACTCTCAGCCAAACCTACCTCACAGGATAAAATGGAGAGGAGGATGAGGATTATGTAAGCCGCCTTGGGTTCCTTGCAGGAAAAAAGGCGGGGTATAAATGTAATCAATCAATCAATCAATCAATCAATAAATCAATCATATGCCTGAGGGCAGGGGCTTTCTTGTTTCTTAGACTCGGTTCACATGTAACAGTGGCATTCGGTGACAAATTAATTAAATTAATCAATCCACGATTTACTGGGCTGTATGCCACTGTCTCGGAGGTTGCTCCGTGACATCCAAACCCAGGCACTATAGGTTAATTGTGGGTTAAACAACTGACTAACAACTAACTGACAATTAGGTGCTGTTCGCATGCCATACCACCACGTTGAGCCTGTGGCGCCTGCAGACACCATTTCGAATATTCAACTCCTGAATGCAGGTTGTCATGTCATGTGAACCTGGTTGGCAGGGGTTATGTGAGGGTTAAAGAACCCTCGCATAACCTAGAACAGGCCATGGGTTAAATAAGCTATGGTGAGCTGTGGCATGTTGTGCGAACCCAGTCTAGTAGTTAGGTTAACTGTGGGTTGTTTAACCCATGATTAATCCATAGTGTCTGGGTTTGGATGTCAGAGAGCAACCTCTGATCAGGCCAAGGCTGCATATTCAAAATGGTGGGTGGCACGCACCAGGCACGCACTGCGGCAAATCGTGGGTTAAATCATCCACAATTTGCCACTATTACATGTGAAAAGCTTTTTGCTGTTGAGTAAGTTTGCTCTGGGAGTCTTTCTAACTGAAGAGGTGAGTAAATATTAAATAAATAATTGACAATACACCATCCATTGTAGTGGTAACTTTAGCATTTTTTGTGGTAAATTTGAAAAAAATCAAAATAAACATGCAGCTCATTCTATATTCAGGAAATCCAGTATTCAAAAACAGGCTCAGGATTTCACAAGTCTATCAGCAGCCAAAACTAACATGCTAACAATTAAAACTTTACATTGATCTGCATGTGCAGACAAATTATTTCCATTACCTGCTTTTGTAGATAATCATCCCAAGTTTCCTTTTTCTAAAAAGTTCATTTTGGAAAAGAATAGAAGAAAATATTTTTCTTCCTAATACATATTAGCCAAATTAAGTCCAGATGATTATAGTAATGAACAGAATAAGTGCCTGGATTTTTAAATGTTTTATTCAGTGTTCTTTTCACAGGTCCCCTAGCTGTCTTACAACAATATTACAATACAGCTAAAAATAATGTCTTCAATAAAATACAGAATAAAATGAGAGCATATTATATCTAGCTTGAGATTTATTTTCCCAAGCCTCAATAAGGCAATTTGTTTGTTTTCCAGAGGCATTTACCAGGTGGGAAACAATATAACATTCAATGCTATTTTGCTCTTGCTACATGGGAGTAAATGAAGCATACTTAAAACTGATGTTATTTTAGACAGAGTGGAAACTTACATAACCTAAAATCAATGCTTTTCAAAGCTGTTTGAATGTTGGCACAAGCCACTCAAAGACTTGTTCCAAATAGTGGTAAACTGCTGCAGTAGTCCAAAAGTGTTGCACAGCCACAGTTTAAAACAGAAAAAAGCTGCATCTCAAAACAAGATCAGGCTTGACAAAGTACACTGTGCTAAGGTGAAAACTGAATTTGGCATAATTGACTAATCAGTAGAAACCTATAGCAAAATGGTATGGAAACTGCGATTATATGTTAACTCTAAGGTTTGGCCTTATTATCGGATTGATTCAATGAATGAACAAAATTTGTATGGCAATGTTCACATATTTATGAAAGAATAAACTTCTTTATCTAGTTCATTCTGTAAGTTTAAGATACCACACTGCATGCCATTTGTGGAAAACACGGCACAGATTCTGCATGCAAGCAAAGAGAGATGGGGCGGAAAAAAATGTAACAGACCAGCCTTCTTCCCTTTGTTTACCGCTAAATGGCAGCAGCTACAATGGCACTAGAGGAGGACACCAGGGAGGTGGGAGAAGGCCAACCTGATATATTCCCTTCTCCCACTGTTCAACTTACCAAGCACCCAGCTTCCTGCTTTCAAAGGAACAAGGAACATAACCACCATCACATGTGCTACTTACTCCTACTCCCAGGCAAACCACATATGCAGGGGCCCAAGGAGCCAATGGGAGGAACAGAGGAGCTTGGCTTACAATGCCGTTGCCTGGCACGTTACGGCCTCTGTATCCTTCCACAGACATCTTGAGCAGCTTGGCTGCATTATTTTTTTCTTTTTTAATTAAATGCTTTTATTTCATTTTCAGGAATTTGCAATACAATCAGAAATCACCCTTGAGTTGTGAAACCCCTGGGTGATTTCCATTTGCTTGGCCACTTCCTTTCCGACAGCCACTAGCCATAATAGCAGGATTGCACGCTTAGCCTTCTGTGAAGCTCAAAGCAAAATATGGCTCAATAAACACAGGAACATAGGAAGGTGCCTCATACTGAGTCAGACCATTGTTCATCTAGGACAGTATTGTCATCACTAAATGGCAGAGGCTCTCCAGGGTTTCAGGTAGAAGTTTTCCAGCCCTACCCGGAGATGCTGGGGATTGAACCTGGGACCTTCTGCATGCAAAGCAGGTGCCTACCACTGAACTACAGCCCCTCCCTAATAAATAAAATTAATTTTAAAATAATCCCATTTTGTTTTCTCTCAATGTTTTGTTTTCTCCCCAATATCCTTGCCACTGCCAATCTAATGTCTGCTTAGTTTTATATACTCCACAAGTCCACAACATGTGTGAAGAGTTGGCTTAAGACGGGAAATCATGTTCTCTAAAAGTGAAAAAAAGGGGGCACCAGCGCAAAAGGCAGGCACCCGTATTTTGTGCTGGAGGAAGCACAACCCAATTGCCTCTTGCTTACTGCTTTTATATACAGTATATTATAAAATCAGGCTCAGGGGCCCTTGCTTGATTCTGGCCTGACTCAGATATGCGGAAATATCCTTTCAGAAATATCCTAAGTGTTTAACTATTACCTTTCTGAAAGAAGCTGGAGTTTTGCTACAATAATGTTGTGCCAAGGCAAAAAGGTCTTCTATATCTTCTACTTCCAAACTGGCAGGGGATTTTTCTAGAAATTCTGAAACATACAACAATTAGGGTTTTGACATTTAAACAAAACATTACAACTGGTCCTTACCTATATGCAAAATATATTTTCTTTATTTAAAGCACAGAACAATTACGTATCCTAGCATGTTTGCAACTTACTCTCTTTCAGTCACTCATACAATTTTGGTCACATAGCTCAAATATTTTCCATAGCATTACTTGTGTGGCAGTCAAGTTTCACCACAAATAACATATGTCAGGGGAGAGAGACTCCTCAAGTCTCATGGTAATAAAGGAGCACATCCCAGCTGACTGAGCAACCATGGCAATGCTCCCTACCTAGCTGGCATTAGTGGCAACATGAGAGATTGTGTCCTAGTCACCACAGCAACTAGGCCAATACCTCCTTGTTCTGGGGTAGCTCCTCCAGGTTCACACGGCTGCCAGTCAGGCAGCCTCACCCAGTCCTTCCTCCAGTTTGGTGGGGTGTCTATTACCTGGCGGGTGGGGATGAGGAAGAGGACAAAGAGAAAGATGTGTGACAGAAAAAGCCTGTACTGGGTCAGGGAGGGGGACTGTCTACTGACTGGTTAGCTATGTGTTGGGCATGTGAGTGTCCGGGAGGGTGTGTGTGTTAGAATTTACTAGCTAAAATGTTGGCCATAGGCCTCTAGTATTCTTTGCAGTACATCTGTGAATTCTGTGATAGAAGAGCTTAACAAGCTATTTACTGCACCATTACTCCAAGTGAAAAATGCAGCAAAAGAAGCTGAATTGTAGGTAACGGACAGAATATAAAAAGTGAACAGACAGAAAATGACATGAAGTTAAAAATAGGAGAGTTGAGGGACTTCAGAGGGAAGAAGACCAAAGATGGAATTTGTAAGAGATGAAGAACCTTTTCAGATGCAACACAAAGCCATAGTTTACATGCATGAGCCTTGGACTCATGTGCTTCACCCTCCCTTCCCCTTCTCTGCTGTGGCTGCTAGGAGATCCTCTGATCTGCTTCTAAACTAACCAGAGTTCCCTGTGAATCTGAACTCAGAGAAACTCTGATTGTTTTAAACAAGCCAGGATCAAACTGTGGCTTTTGATCCTGGCTTGTGCACTAATGAGAGTTTAAACTAACCAGAGTTCTCTTGAATTTGGACAGAATGGGAACTTTGGTTAGTTTAAAAGCAGAGCTGGACATTTCTGATCCCTCTCTCCTTTGGTGCAGCTGTGATTAGAGGCATGAATGTGTGGGCCCAAATCTTGTGCAGGCTTATGCACATAAAGCTGAACAATAGTTTAGCTTTGTGTCTGAAACAGCCTCATAACAGCTAAGCTAAGCTTTTAAAGGTTCTATTAATTTAAATAGGTGAGAGTTAAGTGCCTGCTTAATTCTTCAACATATCGATGGGATTTCAAAGTACGAGACTTTGGCTATATAGTGCCTAATGATTTTTTAAGCAGCAGCAACAGCATTACAAGGACTTACTCATGACATCTTCTTTGTTATCTGACTCTGGTGCTAAGATCAATTCTCTGGAAAGAGGTAAACACAGAGATATAGAGTAAACACACCAAGCAGAGCCAGGAATAAGTGGTCAACTAATATGTTGCCATATATTAATTGTATACTCACTTTGCATTGACAAGGATGATAAGCATTAGGAAATAAATGAAGAATGGATCCGCTAGCTGTAGGTATCCATCCCATATTGCCTGAGTGACTTCATATGAACAGTAGCTTGAGAACAGGCATCCAAGCTGGAAAGTTGAGAGAATGAAAGGAAAGTCAAGCATGTGTTTTAGTAACATGATTATGTTGTTTATTAACTACTTTCCTAAACATATTATTGGAGGTAAGTCCCTGTGATTTCAATGGAACCTCCACACAAGCGTGTGTTTAAGATTACACCCTAATCTGGCTATCCTATGCACACCTATCTGGCAGTAAGCCCCACTGAACTCAGTGGGACTCTCTTCAGAGTAAACTTGCACAGAATCACATTGCACATATCCTAAAACTTCAAGTATACTAGTTTTAGAAAACAGTTTTTACACTTTTCATGAACACCCAGGTCAGTTTTTAAAACTTGCTGAAATGTCGTGGCTTTGCCAGAATCATCAAGGCTTCTCCTTGAGATCCCTAGCAAGTATATGAACGCCAGGAAAACAATAAAACCAAATGTTTGGAAATGAACTATAAACATGGTACCTGTTTTCTGATGCAAAGTACTCTAAACAGTCAGTCTAAAACTTTTTATTCCTTGAAGCTGTTATGAAACATGTTAACAATAAACTGTCATCACCACTTAATAAAATGACATCCTATGAGCTTGGGATTCATTTTTAGGGATTCAGTCATTGGTGTCCCATATGCTAAGCCAGACATCAAAATCTTATGTGAATGTAACACCTATCTGCAATTACTACACTTACGTAATACATAACAATCTTGTCAAAGATTATGCATACTTTATTGCTTAAGCTTTGTTATTCAGCAGTAGATACTTTTAAAATTACTTTTCATTATGGTCCCCTACTTTCACTTTATTACCCAGTTGAGTGCATACAAGTCTGGTGTCATCTTTTTGGTGTCCAGAAAGGAGCAGAGTTCTGGCTCATGATACTGGAGGAGCAACCTAAAAAGATGAAATGGTCTCCCTTTCAGGAAACAGTCTCTAAAAGAAGAGTAGTGAGAGAAGATTCATGAAAAGACACAATAATGATAATTGTAAGCAACTTTAAAAACAACAACCAAGAATATAAGGCACTAAAACGCCACACACATAAATGATCAAAAGGATCAGGGGCATTTTGCAGTTTTGTTTCACATGATAATGACAACAGAAAATACCATCCATCAATCCACAGATACAACAGAAAATTATTCCATTCTTCAAAGACAGCCAGAGAAGCCTCTCTCCTTGGAAAGGGACTGGGGGTAGGGGTAACAGACAAACAACACCTTATACCAAATACAGTGCACATGAAGAATTTTGTACTTTACCTAGGTATATACTTATTCATGATAGCATAGAAGCAGTTGTACAAGTCACTCCGTGGAAGTTGAAGATGCACCAATGGCTTGAGTAGGTATGTCCAACTAAGGCTAGAACTGTATTTCACATTACGAGATTTACAGTAAAAAGTAATCACAGATTCAATATCCAAAAGTAAAACTGACTTCTCCTCCTCTTGTACTGACAGCTGATCTGAAAACAGATAAATATGAAAGGGTATTAGAAATGTGACTTTTATTACTTAATTCACTGGTGGTAGTTATTACACTGGGATCACTCCCAGAAACTGGGCATATAGGAGGGTGTGAGCATGTGAGCTCAGTGCATATGCAGCTGCCATAGTGCTATGCCAACACAACAGAGCAGACAGGTTCCAAAGAGCCCTTTGTGTGCACCAATAGTGCTCGCTCAGACACACATTCAGTTACTTTTTCCTTCCAGCTGTCTCTCTCACACTGCATCCAATAATGTTACAGAGTGTCCACCAACATTAAGGAGCAGTTTTTCATGGAACGAGGATCTGGAGAGGAAAGGAAGGGCTGAAGAGCTCCAGTGTGCTCATGGAAGATCATGCACAGCCCTTTGGATCCTGGCCCAGTGTTATGGAAGCTGCACAATAGCTCTACCTGGAGAGGGAGAGTTGGTGTTGCACTATGCCTCATGCATGTGCAGTTTACAACTCAGCTGCTCTTCTGGTTGCAGTTGCAACTCACCACAGATGAGCAGCCAGTTGGCAAACTGCATAGCTGTTCTAAACTTGTAACAACACGAAATGCATTTTTGATGCTAAATTGCCCTGCTTCATGTTGCACATTCATGTTTGAAAGTTCCGTGGATAGGAGTTTTTAGAGTGAGAGGAGAGTGACCACAGAACTCCTTCATCCACCTATTAACAAAGGGGACTACTCTTGAGCTCTACAAAAAGCAACTGCCAGTAAGTAAAAATATATTCACTTAAATGATAATGTGTCATTTATTTATTCATACATACCCTGTTTGGCAAAATAAATAAATAAATAAAAATACTCAGACAGCATTACAATTGCTCAAAACAATTTAAATAATAGAACAACAAAACAGTAACAACAACAACAAGAAGAAAACAGCAGATGCAGAATAAAATGACAAAAGCAGATTAAAAATGGTTCAGCTAATATTTGAAAAGACCTACGAAAATAGAGAGGTCTTCGCCTAGTACCAAAAGGACATAAGAGCAGGCATCAGGCAAACCTCCCCAGGGAGAGCATTCCACAAGCAGGGTGCCATAGCAGAGAAGGCCCACTCAGCAGTTGCCATGACTCTCCTAACTTCGTAAGTCAGGGGCACCTGGAGAAGGGCCTCCAACTAGGATCTTGACGCACAAGCAGTTATAACAAGGATGCCTGAAGGATACACCAGCAAACGTGTCCATTTCTTCACTATGAAAAGGTATTGCCTCTGTCAAAATATCTGAACCACACCTTACTCAGGTGATTGTGTTTCGTTTCAGAGGAAGTTCTGAGTTGTACTCAACAGGTTTCAACAGTGAGACAGGACGATAAATGTTATGGAGAGAATAAAATTTACATAAGGTTTTCAACCTAGCAAAATGTTTCTTTAGACTTACCAACAAGTTCTTGACAATCTTTGTGAATCAGTGTCTGTTCTGGTAGATCTAAACAACCATCCCAGGATGCCAAACTGTCTCCTTTCCCTACAACGTTCAGTGCAATCTAACAACAAATGCAAGGAAAGGGGGGGGGGGGCGTTCAATACTCACTATACCCAAAATATGATTCTTAAACTTGAAGTATTTCAAAAACCATGTGATCAAAGAAAAAAGTATTTCAAATATAAATGCTGGAGGCTAAGAAAATTAGCTCTTATAATGATACCGCTTTCAGCATTCTTGAACAATAAGCTTCCCCAACATTTGTATTTAATACAAAGCAACCATTCCTGACCAGACTACATTTATTCATTTGAGTAATGTGCAACCAAGAAATAACATTACTCTAGTAGTCTAAAAGTCAAAAGGTCACATTCTACTTACTCTTGTATAGTCCTGCTGAATTCAATTAATTTATTAAAGAAGCGATGAACTTGAAGGGACACTTGAAGGGACAAACAACATGTTATATGTACATACATGTAACAGTACTCTTTTTTAAAGGAAAACCACTTCAGGAAGTGGGTGACTGGGACCAAAGAAGTGATGAGGGAAGGAGGTGCTTAACCCGCTTCCCACCTGCTGTCTCCCTGCTCCAAAATAAATCCTTCCAGCTGCTCCCTCCCCACCCACCCCCAAGAATTTTCAGATACAATTGTCCTTGCAAACATGCATTTGGAACTCCATAGAGAGAAAAGCCACTTGGAGGAAGCTATTTGCAATAAAGAAATGGCAGGCAGTTAAAGGAATAAGTGTCCTGTTCCCACACAGCTTATCTATTGCCTATGACATTCTCCCCCTCATATAATACTAGAACCTGGGGTCATCCCATGAAGCTGATTGGTGGGAGATTCAGGACAGATGAAAGGAAGTACTTTGTCACACAGCTCATAGTTAAACTATGGAATTCACTTCCACAAGATGTAGAGACGGCCACCAATTTGGATGGCCTTAAAAGGGGATTAGTCAAATTCACGGAGAAGGCTATCAACGACTACTAATCCTGATGGTGATATGCTACTTCCAGTATCATAGGTAGTATGTCTATGAACACCAGTTGTGGGGGAACATGAGCAGGAGGGTGCTGTTGCACTCATATCCTACTTGTGGGTTTCCCACAGGCAACTGGTTGGCCACTGTGTGAACAGAATGTTGGACCTTGGACTGATCCACCATGGCTCTTCTTATATTCTTATGAAATGGCTTTTCCATTTTAAGAATGGCAGCTAGGCTACCACTGCATGTGTTTGTGTGTGATGGATTGGATCCAATGCTGGCTGTCTGCTAGTGGAATGGAAACCACTAGCAAAATGGATTTCCTATCCCTCCTGCAGCTTCCTTTGTGCACCGCAAATCTGCTCTGGAGGGATGGAGGACCCAGCAGAGCAGATTTGGGGGTGGGGTGGGTGGGCAGCTCCAGGGGAGAGGAGAACAAGGAGAAATCTGTTCAAGCAGTGTTTGATTTAACTCAATGTCTAGTTTGTCCCTAAAAGGATGCCTACAGAAGTTCATTTTAGATTAACAGCATGAAATGTAGGTCCTTGAAATACAGGTTGTAACTGCAAAGTTTTAGGTATTTTTTATTTCTTGGTAAATGTATTTTTTTAAAACTCCACACACAGAGTGGAAAGCTGAGCTATTAACCAAATACAGTGCTAAAATAATTGATATGGCACTAATAATTGATATGGCATTTATCATTAAACATTTTTAAGAAGTAAAGGCAGCCCCTATAGCTGGTTCAGTTCCTGTCTCTTTCAAAAAAGACACAGAACACTGATATAAATTATCACACACACCCCAAAGTGATATTCTTACCTTCCAGACCTTGGCTCTTAGGTCATAAGGTAGAGCTCTCCCTTGGATTATGTTTCGGACTGTTTCAAGATCACAACCACCTTCTTCTAGAGCTTCTGCAAGGTCATTTTCCCTGTAAAAGTTACCTTAAATAAGGATCAGTAAATTTAAAACACAGCAATATTTTCATCTCTTAGTACAGGCATAGCTGCATGTAAATAGAAGTATACATGATTAAGATCAGTCTCATTTGAAGTAAATATGCCTTAGGAGTTTAGGCTGCAATCCTATACCAACTTACCTGAGAATAGGCTCCACTGAATTCCATAGGTATATACATATTCTGAATAGACATGTATAGGACTGAGTTCTCATTCTACTTAAATGTTATACTCCTGAAAATAAAATGTTAAGTATGCTTTTAATTATATTTTAATAAGCCACCTTGTGGGTCTGGCACAAGCTGAAAAGTATGACAAATTATTTAATTAAGTACTGTAATATTTGAGACACAAATCTCATAGGGCAATCAGGACTCCATCCTGATTTTCATTAAACTTTCTCCCCCACATGAACTCCTCTTTGTTTTGTTTTCTTCTTTTTTTTGCTGAGCTGGAACTACACCTACAATTTTAGAAAAGATCTAGAAGAATTTGGATCGTACATAGAAGCATACAGAGGAAAAAAATGACAGAATAAAAACAGAATTAAATGCCTTAACATAATAGATTATTATTAGGTAAGCATAAGAGGTAAGAGTTTAGTAGAAGTTTAAAAGATGACCCTTGTAAAGATTCCCTTATCACATGTATTTTAATATCATAGCTATTGCCTGCTGCCAGTTTATTATTCTACCAAATCTAGGCATAGGACATCTGTTCCGGAAGCCACAACCTGTCAGGTCAATATTAATCACACCACAATAGGTGTACTGTAGTAGCTATAGTGACACGTTAAGTACAATGTATCTTACTGCACATTGTTAACAATGGAAATCTTTAATAGGTCCCTATCGCAGGGATGTGGAACCTCCAGCCCATGGAAGTTCCAGTATCTGGGCCATGGAGCTTCCTTGAGTTCCTCCAGGGGGCACAGCTTGGCCTACAAGCCCCACTCCCTGGAGGAATCCCTGCTGTTATCTCCAATTTGAGATGGGAGATAATAGGGGAGATGCGAGCAGCAGGGAGACTTAGCCAGTGCTGAGAAGAGTGGCTGCTCTTCCCAACGCCACCTGATGGCTTCAGACGATGTGCACTGTGAAGGTGCAGACAACCCTGAAGGCGCGCAAGACCCTCTGCGCGGGGAAAAACCAGCAGAGTGCTTCGCATGTGTGAGATGGAAGATTTAACATCCTATTCCCGTGTGCAAACGCCCATAAATCTACACACAGAAGTTCAGACCTGTCTCTCCCACTCCACGCAACATTCCAGCGTATCGGATGTCAGCCAGTTCAGCCTCCTCCTTGCAGATCCCAGTAATAAGGAAATAACTCTGTAAACTCCACAGGTTGTTGTTCTACCTGTTTATTTACTATAGCAAGTATATCCTACAGAGAATACATTTCCTAATTACAGTCCATGTGCAGAGTACAATGCATAGCAAGCATTAATCCAGTGGAGCAAGTTGAGCATCACTCCACTGAGCTTAGACGTTACATGATTGCATTAAGTCCAGCAAGCTCTAGTCAGAAGACCAGAGAGAAGAAAAAGAAAGCATAGAATCATAGAAGAATCATAGAATCATAGAAAAGTAGAGTTGGAAGGGGCCTACAAGGCCATCGAGTCCAACCCCCTGCTCAATGCAGGAATCCAGGTCAAAGCATCTCTGACAGATGTCTGTCCAGCCGCACCTTGAATGCCTCCAGACTGGGAGAGCCCACCACCTCCCTAGGTAGTTGATTCCATTGTCTTATTGCTCTGACAGTCAGGAAATTTTTCCTGATGTTTAGGTGAAATCTAGGTTCCTGTAACTTGAGCCCATTATTCCGTGTCCTGCAAACTGGGGTGAAGGAGAAGAGATCTTTGCCCTCCTCTGTGTGACATCCCTTCAAATACTGGAAGAGTGCGATCATATCTCCCCTCAGTCTCCTCTTCTGAAGGCTAAACATGCCCAGTTCTTTCAGTCTCTCCTCATAGGGCCTTGTTTCCAGTCCCTTTATCATCCTTGTTGCCCTCCTCTGAACCCTCTCCAGTTTGTCTATGTCCTTCTTAAGTGAGGTGCCCAGAACTGGACGCAGTACTCAAGATGAGGCCTAACCAGTGCCGAGTAAAGGGGAATTATCACTTCCCGCGATTTGGAAGCTATACTTCTATTAATACAGCCCAAAATTGCATTTGCCTTCTTTGCAGCCACGTCGCATTGCTGGCTCATATTCAGTTTGTGATCTACCACAATTCCAAGATCCTTCTCACTTGTAGTATTGTTGAGCCAAGTGTCCCCCATTCTGTAACTCTGCATTTGGTTTCCTCTCCCTAGGTGCAGCACTTGGCATTTATCCCTGTTAAATTTCATTCTGTTGTTTTCGGCCCAGCGCTCCAGCCTATCGAGGTCACTTTGAATTTTGTTTCTGTCTTCCAGAGTATTAGCTGTTCCACCCAACTTTGTGTCATCTGCAAATTTGATAAGCATTCCCTGTACCTCCTCATCCAAGTCATTAATAAAATGTTGAAGAGCACCGGGCCCAGGACCGAGCCCTGTGGTACCCCGCTCGTTACCTCTCCCCAGTTTGAGAAGGAACCATTGATGAGCACTCTTTGAGTCCGATTCTTTAGCCAATTGTGGATCCACCTGATAGTTGTTCCATCTAGCCCACTCTTAGCTAGCTTACTAATCAGGATATCATGAGGCACTTTGTCGAAAGCTTTGCTGAAGTCCAGGTATATAATGTCCACAGCATTCCCACAGTCCACAAGGGAGGTTACCCGATCAAAAAATGAGATCAGATTAGTCTGACAGGATTTGTTCTTGACAAATCCATGCTGGCTTCTAGTAATCACTGCATTGTTTTCAAGGTGCTTGCAGACTGACTTCTTTATAATCTGCTCAAAAATCTTCCCGGGGATTGATGTCAGACTGACTGGCCTATAGTTCCCAGGTTCCTCCTTCTTGCCCTTTTTGAAGATGGGAACAACATTTGCCCTCCTCCAGTCGTCTGGCACTTCACCTGTCCTCCATGATTTCTCAAAGATAATAGACAGTGGTTCTGAGAGTTCTTCTGCCAGTTCCTTTATTACTCTAGGATGCAGCTCATCAGGCCCTGGAGATTTAAACTCGTTCAGAGTAATCAGGTGCTCCTTGACCATTTGCCTATCAATCTCAAGCTGCAATTCTGCCCCTTCAGTCTGTACTTCAGGTTTGCCAGGGGGGTCATAGACCCTCTTTTGGGAGAAGACCGAGCCGAAGTAGGAATTGAACACTTCTGCCTTTTCTTTGTCTTCTGCTATCAATTTGCCATCCTCATTGCGTAGTTGAACCACCAGTTCTTTCTTCTGTCTTTTACTGTACATGTATCTGAAGAAAGCTTTTTTGTTGCTTTTAGCATTCCTCGCTAACCTTAGCTCATTCTCAGCTTTAGCCTTCCTGACACTATTCCTGCAGTTCTGTGCTACCTGCCTGTACTCTTCCCCTGTAGCCTGTCCTTCCTTCCACTTCCTATACGTGTCCTTTTTTGTTTTCAGGTCATCTTTGAGTTTATTGTGAAGCCACATTGGCTTCTTCTGTTGCCCTCTGCCTTTTTTCCTTTTGGGAATTGTTTGCAATTGTGCCTTTAAAATTTCCTTTTTTAAAAACTCCCACCCCTCCTGGGCTCCCTTTCTCGTGAGAGTTACTTGCCATGGGATCTTACTAATCATTGTTCTGAGTTTGTTAAAATTGGCTTTCCTAAAATCCAGGGTACGTGTTTGGCTACACTCAGCTTTTGCTTCTGTTAGAATCAAGAACTCGAGTATAACATGGTCACTTTCCCCCAGAGTTCCCGAAACTGCCACTTTATCCACTAACTCGTCTCTGTTGGTTAGAATCAGGTCAAGGATAGCCGATCCTCTAGTTCCTTCCTCCACTTTCTGTAGGAGGAAGTTATCAGCAGCACAGCTCAGGAATTTCTTGGAGGGGCCATGTTTGGCTGAATAAGTCTCCCAACAGATATCAGGGAAATTGAAGTCTCCCATTACTACCACATCGTGCCTCCTTGAAACACTGGCAATTTGCTTTTCAAAAGTTCCATCCTCGTCTTCTCCTTGATTGGGTGGTCGGTAGTAGACTCCAACCGCCATGTTCGCTTTATTCTTTGCCCCCTTTATTTTAACCCAGATGCTCTCAATGGGGCTGCCAAGCTCCTCTTCCTGTATCTCTGTGCAGAGATACGTATTTTTAACATACAGTGCAACTCCACCTCCCTTTCTGTTGCTTCTGTTCCTTTTGAACAAGTTATACCCTTCAATTGCTGTATTCCAGTCATGGGAGTCATCCCACCAGGTTTCAGTTATCCCTATCAAGTCGTACTTGCCCTCATGTATCAAGAGTTCAAGTTCGTCTTGTTTATTGCCCATACTCTGGGCATTAGTATAGAGACATTGAAGACTATGTGCTTTATAGTCCGACTTTCCCCCTACATTTTGTGGTAGACTATCAATGGGCACCACTGGAGCTGTTCTCTCCATTGTGGCATAGAGGCCTTCTTCCATTGGTACCCCCGAGTTTATGTCTCCCTCCCCTGTTGGATTCAGTTTAAAGCCCTCCTGATTAAGTTCCTCATGCTGTGTCCAAACACATTCTTCCCAGTCCTTGTGAGGTGCAACCCATCCTTTGCCAGCAGTCCATCTTCCAGGAAGTGTAGCCCGTGGTCCCAGAATCCAAATCCCTCACGTCGGCTCCACCTTCGTAGCCAGTCATTCACTCGGAGTATTTTTCTTTCCCTTTCTATGCCTCTTCCAAGTACTGGAAGGATGGATGAGAAAACTATCTGGGCCCCGAAGTTCTTGAGTTCCCTTCCCAGCTCTTCAAAGTCTGAAGCAATTCCACCTCTCTCCAAAATGGCTACAGACAGAAACCTAACAAGTCAGTACGTCACCAGAACATACAAACCATGTGACCAGCTCGTGTTTCTTTCACACCTACTTTTCCCATGAGAAACAGGCAGGAAGTAGAAGACTAAACATGACTTGTTTACCAGCCATTCTGTACCTTACATATGTAAACAATGTGCCACAGCTGGTGTTTGTGCTACATGTCACAATATCCCCCCACAAGCTGTGATACATCTTGTTTACATTTACACAATGAGGCCTAGTGCCGTCATTAGTTTCCTGTGTCTTACTACAGGCAATGGTTTTGTGAAAAGATCTGCCACCATATCCCCTGTTGCACAGTACTTGAGTGTTACCCACCCTTTTTGCACACAGTCCTTTACATGAGAGTAACGAACATCAATGTGTTTGGTTCTTGGCCTACTTTTTTCATGAAGAGCCATGCTAATGCAAGCTTGGTTGTCCTCAAAAATTGTAACAGCCTTGTCTACTGGTATGTGCATATCAGCAAACAATTGTTTGAACCACTCAATCTCATTACATGCTTGAGATAAACTGATGAATTCAGATTCTGCGCTAGATACAGCCACACAAGATTGCTTCCGTGTATACCATTCAATTAAACTTTGGTCATACATGAGCACAGTCCCACTTGTGGACTTCCTATCTGTAGCAGAACCCCAATCAGCATCAGTGTACACACAAAAACCTCCCTCTGTGTGTGATGACAATTTCAGTTTGCAATTCATGGTACCTTTTAAATACTTTAACACACGTTTCACAGCTAGCCAATCATACATAGAAGGATTTTGCGTTTTCCTGCTAAGTATGTTTACAGCATTGCTGATGTCTGGCCTACTCACATTTGCCAAATATAGCAGGCTTCCAATAACACTGATTTTCCAATATCTTCAAATCCGGTGTTATCTGTGTGTTTCTGATATTCAAGAGTCATTGGAGTAGTAACTGAGCTACAATTCTCCAACCCATGAATTTCCAGCAATTTCTGAATTTTTCCACTTTGTTCAACCATGAAAGAACCTTCCTCATCTTGAGATAATTGCATTCCAAGATAGTGTTGTACCAAACCTAGATCTTTCAGTTCAAAGTGTGCTTGCAATTCTTGTGCAATTTTGTCTTTTTGACTTACTGATTGTGTCACCAGCAATATATCATCAACAAAGACCAACAAATACACCCAGTTTCCCTGTTCTGTGTGATTTGTATACAGACAGTGATCAGCCTTGCTTTGTTTGAATCCCAAACTAATCAAAACTCTGTCTAGTTTCTGGTTCCAGCATCGAGCTGCCTGCTTCAACCCATATATGGACTTGTTTAGACGACATACAAGACTGGGATTTTCTACAAAACCTTTTGGTTGCTGCATGTAGATTTCCTCTTGTAATTCACCATATAAAAAAGCAGTTTTTACATCAAAATGAAATGCCATCATTTTTCTTTGTGCTGCCAATTTCAACAACAGTCTGACAGTTGCATACCTTGTTGTTGGTGCAAACACGGAATCAAAATCTACCCCATGTTTTTGTGCAAACCCTCTGGCAACGAGCCTTGCTCTGTATCTCTCCACCTGCCCTTGGTGATTTGTCTTCACCTTGTACACCCATTTACAGGTGATGGCTTTGCGCCCCACAGGCAAAGATACTAGACTCCATGTGTTGTTTTCAAGCATTGCATTGATTTCATCCTGCATGGCCTCAAACCAATCATTCTTCACTTTTGGTTCCATGCTTTGAATTTCCTCAAAACTTTGTGGTTCTAAAGCTATTTTGAGAGCTTTATGTACAACAGTTTTCCCACTTTGGAATTCATCCTGATATCTAACAGGTGTTTTGCGTTCTCGGGTTGAACGCCTAAGAGATTGTTCACCTCCCTCCTGCTCCCCAGATATCTGCCCAGTGGCTTGTTCTGTCCCAGAAGCATCCTGCTGTGTTTCAGACATTGCATGCATTGGCAATTCCACCAGCTGTTTCTGGTCATTTGTTTGCTCATGAAAAATCACATCCCTGCTTAGAATTACCTTGTTGTGTGGCGACCACAACCTGTTTGTGCATCATACCCCAGCAGAAAACATTCAAAGCTTCTTGGAGATAGCTTTGTTCTGTTTTGAGCCTGTATATGAACAAAACATTTACACCCAAAAATGCGCACGTGTGCTATCTTTGGTTTCCTCCCATGAAACATTTCATATGGAGTTTTCCCAATTGTGGTATTTGGTAACCTGTTCAGCAGGTAATTGGCATTTGACAGTGCATCCCCCCCCCAGAAACGGTTTCCCACCTGTGATGTCCTCATCATCTCGTGGAGTGTTCTGTTGTGACTGTCAGCTACACCATGTGAGTTTTGGGCCGTGACTCTGTGCCCAATGCCCTCACTTTCCAAGAATTTATTGAACTTTGTACTCATGTACTCTCCCCCACCATCTGTGAGTAATTCTCCTATTGGATATTGTTTATATCTGTTCCCAGCCCATTTAACAAATGATTTAAATCTCTCTTGAACCTGAGACTTATGGTGCAGAAGATAAACAAAACAAAAACGAGAAAAGTCATCAATGATGGTCATATAGTACCTGTTTCCCCCATAGCTATTTTCAAATGGTCCAGCCACGTCAGAGTGTACTAGCTCAAAGATTCTTGTGCTAACTCTATCACTGTGTTTCTGAATGTTAGATCTGTGTGACTTTGCTGTATTGCATACTTCACATTCCACATACTGAGAACAAGGTTTCATTTTCATACCCTCACACAGACCCGGCATCTTCTCGATGCTCCTGTAGTTGGCATGCGCAAAACGTTTGTGGAAAATATGCACACAATTGTCATGGGGTTTACAATTCGCATACTTTGCCCTCTCATCATGTGTTACAAATGGATTTATAACATACAGAGAATTCTGCAAATCACCTTTTGCACAGATCAACCCTTCATGTGAAATTACAGTTGCTTTCAGAAAAACATATTTCATATCCATCATTAGCCAATTGTGATATACTGATCAAGTTTGTATCCAATTCTTGAACAAGCAGTGCCCTTTGTTGACCCAAAGTAGCAAAGTCAATTGTTCCTGCAGCTGTCACCTGGATTCGCTTTCCATCAGCCAGTTCAACAAATTGATTTGTATATCCATCATCCAGAGATTGAAACATGTCTCTGGAATTTGCCATGTGGTGTGATGCCCCACTTTCCAAAACCCACATGTTGTTGTTGGAAACCCCCACCCGAGCAATCAAACTTTTGCCCGTTTTAATTGCCTCCTCAGGTGTACTGGTAGCTTCCTTTTTTGTCTTTTTCTTGCCCTTAAAATTACAGTCCTTTTTAAGATGCGATGTCGACCCGCAAGAAAAGCATTTTCTCACTTTTAAAGCTGCCGCTTGGGTAACTCCCACCAGCTTGCTGCTACTCCCAGCTTGGCTGTTCCCCGCGTCAGCCGCACTGTCTGCTGATTTATGTCCAGCATTGCTTTTCTTGCCTTTCCGTTTCTCCCACTCAGAGAGAAGCTTGCCTGACACATACTCCATGGTCAGATTCCGATCTGGTTGCCTGTCAGCTCAACCGGTACAGCTTCCACGCAAGTATGATCCTACTCCCAGATCTGCTTTACAGTGTCCAGAAACTGTTTTTGGTCTCCCACTGCAACTGCTTCTTGTATTACAACATTCCAGAGCCCCGCATGATTTAAACAATGCTGCATCTGGTCGTTTCATAATACACAGTTCAAACCAGATAGCTTTACCACTATCTGTGGGTTTAGAGCTGGTGCTGCCGCTTTCCCGGGAACAGGGATTTCCCCCTCCTTCCCCTCCAGAATTCTCGGCTTCGCTTCCTGAGCTTTCGGCTTGGAACAGAGCCTGCAAGCTCTCAGCATACACACCTCCCGCTCTTCCCCTCCTTACCGGACGAAGGCCCAGGAGATTTCTCTTCCGCCTTGATGTCCTCCTCTGCCATAAATCACTGCATACCCGGAGTCAAAGCTGTTGACACAGCTGTTGGAAAACAGGTCCCGCTGCTGCTGCCGGCGTTGACCCTCAGCCTGGTCCCGAACTGGCTCCGTTCGGTTCTGGCACTGGTCCAACAGGTCCTGCTGAACCCGAATTTCTGGGCACACAACCCTGAAGGTGCAGACAACCCTGAAGGCGCGTAAGACCCTCTGGCACCGAGGGCGCGCGGGAAAAACCCAGCAGAGTGCTTCGCATGTGTGAGATGGAAGATTTAACATCCTATTCCCGTGTGCAAACGCCCATAAATCTACACACAGAAGTTCAGACCTGTCTCTCCCACTCCACGCAACATTCCAGCGCATCGGATGTCAGCCAGTTCAGCCTCCTCCTTGCAGATCCCAGTAATAAGGAAATAACTCTGTAAACTCCACAGGTTGTTGTTCTACCTGTTTATTTACTATAGCAAGTATATCCTACAGAGAATACATTTCCTAATTACAGTCCATGTGCAGAGTACAATGCATAGCAAGCATTAATCCAGTGGAGCAAGTTGAGCATCACTCCACTGAGCTTAGACGTTACATGATTGCATTAAGTCCAGCAAGCACTAGTCAGAAGACCAGAGAGAAGAAAAAGAAAGCAATTCCACCTCTCTCCAAAATGGCTACAGACAGAAACCTAACAAGTCAGTACGTCACCAGAACATCATAATCAGGCGATCACTCGTGACCGAGTAAGATTGTCTTCCGGGATAAAAGGAGGAAATTCTAAAGAAGATTGTGTAGACTCTAGCGATGGGTCCGTAAGTGACTGTGGAGGCCAATTCTAGATCCACACAGCTTCCCACAGTGAGGACACAGGTTACCAGATAGAAGATGGTCCTGTAAAGGATTCATTTGACGTGCTTTTCGCTTAGCACGTTTCTCCCTTTCACCTTGCACTCGGGCTTCTTCAAAGTCCATGGAACCTTTGTGAAAGGCCAACCTCCATTTAGATCGTTCATGGGCCAGAGCTTCCCAGTTTTCGATGTTTATATTGCATTTTTTTAGATTAGCCTTATGAACATCTTTAAACCTCTTATATTGACCACCGATATTCCGTTTTCCATCCTTGAGTTGGGAGTAAAGTAACTGCTTTGGGAGATGGCAGTCAGGCATTCGAACAACATGACCGGTCCACTGAAGTTGGCGTTGAAGGATCATTTTTTCAATGCTAGTAGTCTTTGCTTCTTCCAGTACACTGACATTTGTTCGCCTATCTTCCCAAGTAATTTGCAGGATTTTCCGGAGGCAACGTTGATGAAACCTTTCAAGGAGGTGGAAGTGACGTTTATAGATAGTCCATGTTTCGCAGGCATACAATAAAGTTGGTAATACAATGGCTTCATAAACCAGTGTTTTGGTCTTCTTACAAATATCCTGATCCTCGAACACTCTATGTTTCATTCGAGAAAATGCGGCACTTGCGGAGCTCAGACGATGCTGGATTTCACTGTCGATGTTAGCTGTAACAGAAAGATAGCTGCCAAGATAGAGAAAATGATCGACATTTTCCAGTATTGTCCCGCCAAGCTGGATAGATGGCATCACCAAAGGATTGGCTTGCACTTGCTAATGAAGCACTTTGGTTTTTTTGATGTTAAGTGAGAGACCAAGTTTTTTGTATGCTTCTGCAAACGCATTTAGGATAGTTTGGAGATCATCCTCTGAATGTGCGGAGACCACATTATCATCAGCATACTGAAGTTCCACAACGGAGGTTGTAATTACCTTACTTTTTGCTTTCAGCCTGCTGAGATTAAAAAGCTTTCCATCTGTTCGATATATAATTCCCACACCGGTGGGAAGTTTCCCCTTGACAAGATGTAAAACCATGGCGATGAAAATGGCAAACCATGTGACCAGCTCGTATTTCTTTCACACCTACTTTCCCCATGAGAAACAGGCAGGAAGTAGAAGACTAAACATGACTTGTTTACCAGCCATTCGGTACCTTACATATGTAAACAATGTGCCACAGCTGGTGTTTGTGCTACATGTCACAACACACTGCACAAAGCCTGAGACTCAGTCAGTACTGGAAGGAGTAGCTGCTCCTCCCAGCACCAGTCGAGTCCCCCTCTCCATGCTGACAGAAGCACAGAACTTCATGCCTCTCTTAGTATGGAGAAAGGCAAAATGGGTGGGGCAATGATGCAAGTGGCTATGGCCACACCCACTGACAGCATCTGGCCCATGGAGGGCCTGGTGGCGTGGGAGTTAATTTGGCCCCTCACCCAATTATAGCTCTGCACCCCTGCTTTACAGTCACTGTTGTGGGACTTTTTTTCTGTCTCAGCATGCATAGGATTGCACCCACTTACCTAGGAGTAAACCCCATTGAACTTAATGGAATGTACTTCTGAGTAGACATGTAGAGGATTGCAATACAAGAATACTTTCCATGTGGAGCATAATTAATACATCTATTTTACACATCTGTGAGAAACCAAATGTGATCCTGTGTTACTGTCAATTTGGATGTTACCTCCAAAGCAGGGGATGCTAAAGCAACTGTAATTTATGCTTCCAAATCCCTAATTCTAGAGTGACAGCAGAAATGGGGCTCTGCAATTTCACCAGCTGTCATCTGAATGTGAGCTTATTGATGTGATGGGTAAAGCCTGTGAATCCCAACTTTCTGAAGTCATTGCCAATTCAGACACTGGTATTCTAAAATCATTTTTGGGTTGTTTCCCTCAAAAACGTGCCTATAAAACAATCCTCTACACATCATACATAGAATAATGTTACTGACCTGCTTTTGAGACATTTTGGTGTACAGATCAATTCCTAGATATGCCAAACTGCTTATAAAAGCAAATATGCACCAATACAGAGAAAAGTGCTACATTTACAAAAGTATTGACTATGCATGCTCAAATAACAAAGAACTAGCGAGAGGGAAAGGCACCAATTGTATCCAAAACCAGAAGATAAAATGTTCTCAAGTGCCAGAAAATGCTTTAATAAGCCCGACATGTTTCAGAAAGGTATTTCCTTCCTCAGGGGCACTTGTCTTTTTTCACATATATCTTGCAAAAACTTGCTAATGCTTCCTCTGTTTTGGAATAGTTTGAAACAGAGGAAGGATTAGCAAGATTTTGGAAGATATATGCAGAAAAAGATGAGTGGCCCCCGAGGAAGGAAGTCTCCTTCCAAAACATGTTGGGCTTATTAAAGCTTCTTCTGATACTTGAGAACATTTTCTCTTCTTGTTTTGGATCTTAAACAACAATAGCCAGTGATAGTTCTAATTACAACAGAAATATTGCTGCATGCAGATCCCTGGGCAGTAAAGCTGCTGTTTTCATGTTAGTTTAAAGTTAACATTTTTTAGGGATGAAAACAGTAAGAAAATAGGAGTACCAGAGGCGATTTAAAAGTTAGAATATGACGACACACGATATTATGTTGTTTTTCTTGCTGTAGGAAAAAGACTATGGTTTCCCTTCCTTTCACATCCAGCTACATTGATACTTATATATTTTTAAAATGTTTTTAAAATATTTTTATTTTAACTTCTTCAACTTACATAACAACACCGTCAGTACAGAGCAATTGACCATACACAGGAAAGGTACACTGTTGTAGAAGACAGATTACAGAACAGAATATGGGACCACAGCAGTTTATCCCAAGAGATCTTTCCACAAGCTGTGATGAGTGGATGAAGCTGTGATGAGTGGATTAGGTCTAGTTTATTTTGTGCTGCACATTCAAGGAATGGAAACGAGACAGTATAAAAGTTATCTGTTTGTACTATACATTGGGCCCAAATTTGCTTTGTGAGCTTTTCCATTAAAGCAATGTCCCAACGTTTCAACATCCAGCTACATAAGGATGGTTCTTGCTCAGCCTTCCATTCTGCTGCCAGTTATATGCGTGTAGCTACCAACACAGAAGCTAGCAATTCCCTATGCCTGAGACCTGTGTTCCTTCCTTCATAAATTGTGAGCAAACCTAGTGCTGGGGTAACCTCTATTCTCTGCTTTGTGATTTCCCCTGGCTTCTCAAAAACTTGATTCCAAAAAGCCTATGAGATCCTACAACCCCACCACATATGAAAAAAGCTTGCCCCTCTCACTGCAATGCATCCCACACAATGGGCTAGCATCTTTGTAAATATAACTAAGCCTCTGGGGATGTCAAATACCATCTGTTTAACAATTCTAGAGTATTCTCTTGTATTTGTGAGAAGGTTGATTTTAATGGTGCCAAGGACCACAAGGCCCTCCATGACTCTTTTGAAATGTTGATTTTTAGATCAGTTTCCCATGGCAGCTTTATTCCTATATCTACCTATACTCAAGTATAGGTCGGCCCTAATATAAGCCGTGGCCCCTAATTTCACCCCCCAAAACTAGGAAAACTTATTGCCCCCAGTATAAGTCTAGGGTGGGAAATGTATGAGGGGAGACTCCCGCCGCCACCCCCAGACACCCCCCGCCACCGTACCAGCACCCGCCGCCGCCGAAGCCCCGCCACTGCCAAAGCCCCCCCAGGACCCCCGCCACCACCCCCAGACACCCCCACCCCCCCCACCCCCGTACCTGCACCCGTACGCGTCACTTCCGGGGCCGGATGTGACGAGGACGGCGCCGGCAGCGCGGCAAGCCGCCGCTGACAAAGAGAAAAGTAGGGAATGGCGGAGCAGCTCCACGTGGGTCCCGGGAACGAAGCAGCATGGCAGCGCGCGAGGCGCCAGCAGAGCGAGCGGCTGCTGGTAAAGGTATGGGGGGGGGAGGAAAATAATTATAAAGAGCGAGCGGAGAGGAACAGCGGAGTGGCTCCACATGTCTCCCTGCCAGGGAGACGCAGCCCAGCCACTCGCTCTACGGGCGCCTCGCGCTGCTGTGCCGCTTCCCTGCCTAGGAGCCGGCATGGCAGCGCCGGCGCCAGCAGAGCGAGCGGCTGCTGGTAAAGGTATGGGGGGGGAGGAAAATAATTTTAAAGAGCGAGCGGAGAGGAACAGCGTGGCGTGGGGGTGTTTGGGGGTGGCGTGGGGGTGTTTGGGGGTGGCGTGGGGGTGTCTGGGGAAGCTGCGGCATGGCGCGGCTTCGGCGGGGGAGGGGCTTCGGCGGGGGAGGGGCTTTGGCGGCAGCGAGGCTTCGGCGGCAGGGAGGCTTTTCCGCGGCAACGGGGCTTCGGTGGCGGGTGCAGGTAGGGTGACGTGGGGGGGTGTCTGGGGTGGTGTGGGGGTGTCTGGGGGTGGCATGGGGGTGTCTGGGGGTGGCATGGGGGTGTCTGGGGGGGGCTTCGGTGCGGCAGGGCTTCGGCAGGGGAGGGGCTTCGGCGGCGGCGGGTGCAGGTACGGGGGTGGGGGTGGGGTGTCTGGGGGTGGCGGCAGGGGTCCTGGGGGTGGAGGGGGGTGCCTGGCGGTGGCGGCGGGGGTCCTGGGTGGGCGCTGACCCAGGTATAAGTCGAGGGGGCATTTTTCAGCACAAAAAATGTGCTGAAAAACTAGACTTATACTTGAGTATATACGGTATATTTATTATCACTGGCTGAGCCAAAATAGGATCTCTTTCATCTCTCCTTGTTTACTGAATTCACCATAATGAGCACCTGTTTTGAATCAACTCATTGATCAGCCAGCTGGAACCTTAGAAAATTAAAATCCACCTACGCTGCAGCAACACTCATTCATATGCTGCTCATTGATGTGATGCTTAAATTAATGACAGCAGCTCAGTAGATGTTTTACATGGCTTGTGTCAACATTCATTGTAGAGCCCTGCTTAAAAAATATTGCTTGCATTCTGAGAATCTTAAAACAAATCTTCATATGCAGTTCCTTTTGTACCACATGTTTAAGAGGGCAGCAGCCAATTGACCAAGTTATACTCTGGCTCTCATGTGCACATTTGATCTCCTTTGCCCCACACCCAGAATTTCCTCACCAAGCACCTGACATTACAGAAAACATACTATGGGGGCAAGTTGCTCACCCATGAGGGCTGCATTAAAAATGGACTGTGAAGTAAAGTGCTGCAGCTACCTGGTGCATTTTAAGATTACGCTGGCTCAGCTTGTCTGAGTGTGGAAAGCTAAGCAGGGTCAAGCCTGGTTATTACTTGGATGGAGACCCCTCCTCTAGTTTCCTGCATTGAGCAGGGGGTTGGACTCGATAGCTTTGTAGGCTCCTTCCAACTCTATGATCTATGAAATCTATGAAACTTAACCTGCCAAAATGCCATTAGTGGACATCTTGCTATTATTTATTCATTTGCTGATGGCATTTGCATGCCACCCCATAATCAAGAGTTTTCTAGACTGTTTGTAACAGAATACAAAACCATTTCCCTCAAATGTGAAAAAACTGTGCCAGACCTTGAAAAATATTGACACATGGACCTGGCCTTTTTTATTTACATCATTTATATATTGTCTTTCAAGTTTATATCTAATATTCCACAAGTCTGGATACATTTCTAATTACCACTCGGTATCCTCATCTGAGGATTGTTGGAGGCCCCCTCCCCACCTCTGTTCTTTCATGTACTTGTTCAGTTCTTGGTCTTGCATTTGTCATGCCCCCCACAAATTTCTGTTTTTCTCACATAAGGGTGATTCGAGTGAATAAAAGGGGAATTACCACAACCCTCCATTCCATTTCGTGTGTGGTTTTGGGTTGCTCTCTGACAGACTGCTATTATGAGAAAAACTTCCTGTTTTGTTTTGAGAAAGAGGCCTAAAAGTGTCTTGTTTTCAGACTTCTCTAGGAATTATAATGTTCTGGATTGTGGCACAATTTAAGCAATCATACAAGTCATTCAACAATATTACCCTGTGAGTTAGCGAGACCCAAGTGTTTTCATATATTACAAGTGGGACCGTAACAAAATGTGACTGTGTGGGGTGTTTCCCATTCAGGATGCCAGCTAGCCATGCACTCTTCCAGGATGCCACCCACCCAGTCAGAAACCATTCCATGCCCACTGAGCATGCTCAGTCCTCACTGCGCTGATTTTGGGGTCCCCCTCCCCGCCTAGAATATTTTCCTCAAAATTGTTTGTGCTTCTGAAAATGTTGGCATCTCCACAAGCCTAATGATATCTTCCCTCTTTTGTATGGATGGTGCTGATGTGGCTACACAAGAATCCACACCTGGAGAATGAGTTCACCATTAGTATATAGGATGACTGCTGAAAAAATATGATTTTTCACCCACTTCGTTTCCAGTTCTTTAGAATTTTACCATATATTTTCAAACCTGTCTTCACTATCCAGAAGAGTAAACATCCA
This sequence comes from Shinisaurus crocodilurus, assembly GCA_021292165.1. Lineage (NCBI taxonomy): Eukaryota > Metazoa > Chordata > Lepidosauria > Squamata > Shinisauridae > Shinisaurus > Shinisaurus crocodilurus. The sequence continues at coordinate 244,317,576 of CM037878.1, read as the reverse complement.
TCTATCTATCTATCTTAGATATACATATTAAATGCTGAGATTGTGAATGCATGTACCATACAAAATTGTCTTGGGGTCCATATGGTCATACCTTTGCTTCAGGAAGAGACTCTGGCACTGATTTTAGTCCTTGTTCAATGCTTTATATCATTCTTCCTGAAAATTCAATAGCTCCCTCAAAGGTCCTACATTCTAAGCATTTAGCTGCATCAAATCATAATTTTGTATTTAAAATAGGGCTTTTTTGTTTGTGGAACCTTTTTTGTTGTTGTTGAGGGGTGCATTCCCTCAGGGGTAACCGTCTGGGGGCTGCATAATGGTGGCGGGCATGGCTCAAGTGACCAGTGGGTGGGACTACCTTTTTCTCTCTCTCTTTTTGCCACATACTTCTCACTCTCACCCCCTCTACTTCCCCAACCAGTGGTCAGTCAGAAAGGAAAAGGTTGTTCTTGCCAGAGATCTCAACTGATCTCTTGCAGAGAGCTTTTGAAATTAGGCAGAAGGATGCAGATTGCTCACCCATGATTTCAAGTTTGGAAAAAAGATTTCTGCTTTTCAGTGCAGCTGGTGGAGTTAAGAGAACAGGGGCACAATCTAATGCATGTGTAGACAGAAAAGAGACCTACAACTCCCAGCATGCCCCAGCCATCATAGGATTGTGCCTCAATTTATGAATCAGGCAGTCCCCAGTTTAAATCTCACCTCTGCCATGAACTCACCAAGTGGCCTTAGGCAAGCCACTCTCAGCCCCAGTGGCCTCCCTCCCTCCACCCGCAATCTGAAAAACATGGGATATTGTAATATTGAGTTACAGCAACCCTGTAAGGTAAGGATTACAACTAGATAATGCATGTGAAGCACTTTGAACATTTGAACATGCTATACAAATGTTAACTATTATAGTATTTTTCTTCAGTGGTTTGGTGTTCTCATTACAGTAATACCTTGGATTACGAGCATAATTCGTTCCGTAACCATGCTCGTAATCCAAAATACTCATACATCAAAGCGAGTTTCCCCATTAGAAATAATGGGAACTCCGCTGATTCATTCCACAACCATTTAATCACTGCTTTGCCGGCTCCCTGGTAGGGAGCCCCATGGAGGGAGCAGGCAAAGCAGTGATTAAATGGTTGTGGAATGAATCAGCGGAGTTCCCATTATTTCTAATGGGGAAACTCGCTTTGATGTGCCGGCTTCCGGGCTCCCGGCCGCGCCTTGCCGCGCCTCCACTCGCTCTGCCAGGAGTGGCCAGGAGGCGGGGGCTTCCCTCGAGGTGAGGTGCGGCCGGACTTGGCCGCCGCCTTGCGCTGCTGCACCGGACGGCTGAGTGGCCACTTCCCCTCGAGGAAAGCCCCCGCCTCCTGGCCACTCGGCCGGTGCAGCAGCGCGAGGCAGCGGCCGAGTCCGGCCACGCCTCGCCTCGAGGGAAGCCCCCACCTCCTGGCCACTCGGCTAGCCGGCGCAGCAGCGCGAGGCGGCAGCCGAGCCCGGCCGCGCTGCGCTTCCAAGGAAGCCCCTTGGAGGCGAGTCATGGCACCTCGCGTTGCTAGCATAAATTTAAATTTGAAAGACATCTCGCAACAGGAGCCACATGCGGCTTGTGTTGCGAGACTTGCTCGTCTTTCAAATGTAAATTTATGCCAATTTTTTTCCTCGTGTTACAAGAAACTCGCAAACTGGGTTACTCGTAATCCGAGGTATTACTGTACATCAGTTCATGATTCTTAGACCCCTTACTCCTGTGTATTCCCAGTAATTTAATAGGACTCCAAAGAAAATGGTTACATATTGTGTGAAGGGGGGAAATGTTCTCCATAAATGTGTCATCCTAACACTTGTGGTACCTTTCCAGTAATAGTTTCAGAACTATTTTCTCCTGCTTTTTATATTTAAAAAAAACATAACTTCCTTTCATGAATCAAAAAGTTTGCTAACTACGTAAGGCGTTTTATCTATTTATGGGGGGGGGAGTGGGACTGGGATGACACCTGCATGATGTTCTGTTCTAAGTTACCTGAACACTGGTACATGAGATAAAGTTAGCAGGCTACTATGCAAATAGGATTCTCTGCATGACTGGCTACATTAAGGGGAAAATGCAGAAAAAGCATGATTTTCAAAGAGCAACATACTTCTTTAACAAAACAACAACAACACAGAGGCTTGTGGCACCTTAAAGTTTTACAAATTTACTCTGGCATAAATTTTTGTGGAGTATAGAAAGCTTATGCTATAATAAATTTGTCAGTCTTTAAGGTGCCACAAGACTCTTGGTTGTTTTTGTTGCAACAGACTAATATGGCTACCCTCTAGAACAGGGATCCCCAACACTGTGCTGGCAGTACCTTCAATGGTGCCTGTGGAGGGGTCCCCAACATGGTGTCCATGGGCCCCCCTTCCCCCCCCCATTTTTAAATATACATACATTTATTTGTATGAAATACATACAACTTTCAAGCAATTATACATAGGCTTCAACAAAAGTGGAACAAATATTCAAATAAGTATCCATTTGAACTTATATGTATCCATTTGAATAGGTAGTCTAAATATTGAAAGTGTGGTAAGGTCCTCAATGCATTGCATTATAGGAAGCAAGTGTTTATCCTCCCAATGTTATATCATCAGTCTTTTAGCTGTCAAAAGGGTGCAGAGAATCCATTTCTGCTGACCATTTGTTAATTTCCATGAAGCAGGTAAATAATTTAAAAGAACGTGAACATCGATGAATATTAAAGACTGCTCCAGTACAAAACTTATCTGCATAATAACCTCCTCCCAAACAGAAGCAACTACTGGACATTGTCAAAAACATGTTTAAAAGAAGCATTAGTTATACAGTACCACCAACAATTAGCCAAATTAGACAATCCCTTATTAAAGAGATGTTGCAGTGTCCAATAGATACAAAAGTTTTGCTGAATAAGACACAGCCTAAGATGCATAGACGTGACAGCTAGATGCCAAGACGGTGATCCACTGATTAGGCATTTTGTGGTGGTGCTCACAGCAGTTTCTCAAATTCCCAAATGGGTCCAAAAAGTTTGGGGACCCCTGCTCTAGAAATTATTTACACAAAACACTGTTAGACCAATCCCACATGTTGGGCTGGAAAAATTTCAGGCACCCAACCCCTAAATTCCTGCTGCTGGAGCTTAGACATTTTAATTCCCCCAAGCCAGTCTTATGCAGAGTAGGTTTCTAAAAATCATATCCTGGTACCTAAAAACCAAAAGCAAATCATTTCATGATTCTCTGAATCTGAAAGAGTCAAGTACTATGTCACAGGCTTATTCAAACTACATGGAAACTTAACCATACCCACTAAAACAACCTTCCCCAACCTGGCGCCCTCCAGATGTGTTGTAGTCTGTAGGGCACATCTGTAGGGCACTAGGTTGGGAAAGGGTGCTCTAAAACATGAAAATGAGCTGGAGTTTTTAAAGCATTTTTGGCAGCTGGTGATATTCATAACTGGTACTCTGTTTTTACATCAAGCTTTTGCTTAAAGCCTTCAGCAACTGATCAATGCATTGTCCAAAACACAACTTGGTGGAAATTCCGTGAAAGTATAAAAAGATACCATGGATCCTGACATGTCACTAGCTTATCAAAATTCTATATCCTAGCAGAAATCCTGATATATTTGTTGGGGCTGTATGCACACTTGAGGCTAAATGAGGAACCTAAGAACTCGAACAGGACCACATCCAAGAAGTCGTAATTGCAGGATCAAAAGCCTCAGGATCATATATTATATTTTTGCAGTATTTTGCCTATAGGTCATTTCATGTCACGTATTTTGTGGTATGGGCATAAATAGACACGTATGGAAGAAAAAATGGAGGTGTCCCTTAAATAGAGGTTTTTGTAATTGCATTTACTCCAGGCAAAAAAGGTGTTTACAGATATTTGAGTCTACAAACCTGAGAAAAAAAGTGCCACTGATAATCAGGTTTGCTGCATAAACCAAGTGAGAAATATGCGATACCTGATTAAAATAGGGGGAGTTTATGAGAAAGCTCTAGAAAGGCTATAAAGATTGGAGTTTGGCCTCCCTGGAATTTCCATTTTGACAACCATACACTTCCAACATCACAGTGCCCTTTGACACCTTATAACAACCTTTGCTTACATTATTATAATCTCCAAACATATTTACTCAACAACATATCACACTTAGGGATCTCACTCAAACACCTAGTACAAACTTTATTATAAGACACAGTTTCAATTTGAAACTCAGTTCAGGAGAATAAAGGTTCATACTTTTACCACATAAAATAAGCAATATAAAGGCTCATTTTAAAAAGGGGTTATACTATTTTTCCTACTTACTCTTACTTGTTGCTTATTGTCAATATAGTAGAGAAAATTTAAAGATTTTGCAAGCTTCATATCAGCATGTGCCCAACAGTGTTATAACCAAGTAGCAACATTTTCACAATAACAAAAGTAAAATATACTAATAATTAAGAGAGCAATCCTATGGCAAGCGTCCCAGAGACCATAGGATAACTTGGGAAATCCCTCTGAGATCAGAGATAGTGCTCTGCTGACCTTGGAAGCAGGAGTTGGTGATTCAACCCCAGACCATTCTCCCTCGCAGCTGGCACAGAGAGAACCACGCCTGCTGCTTCTCTGAGGTCAGAAAAGTGACCTCAGAGGAGGAGGAAAGGGGGTATTCCAGTGGCCAGGGAGGGGAGGAGACTGGAGAGACCAGGATACAAGTTATCCTGAGCCTCCTCCCCTCCCCTTCTGAAGCGCCCTTGCTAGAGGGGCTGAAAAGCCCATCTACCAAAAATACAGGAGATTGGAGAATGGGGAGGCAAAGATTGCCTCTGCTGCTCCTCCTACCTTGCCAGTTTCAGCCCGGTAGGGCATAGGAATCTCGAAGCCCTCGACTTCAGGGGCTTTGGGCAGCAAGGGCGCAGTCCTAAGTGCATGATTTGAATGATCATGCCTCAAGTTTGATCCCTGTATTGCCAGCATCAGGACTGGGGGGAAAAAATCTAGGAAGCTAGATTTGAGAGCTGCTGCTAGGCAGACAGACTGCTACTCTAATTCAGCATATGGATGCTCCTTAAATCTTTTTCAACACATACTGGAATTTAGAAGCAACACCATTATAACGAATGCTGTGCTCTCTATTTTTATTTCGTGTGTATGTGGCAGAAAGCAAAACAGAACGTCTGTCGTTCAAGTCTACAAATTAAGTTCTTGGATACCAGTGTGGCAGTAGTGGTTAGAGTGTAGGAGTGGGACCTGGGAGATCCGGGTTCTAGTCCCCACTTGGCCATGAAGCTCACTGGGTGACTTTGGGCCAGTCACTGACTCTCAGCCTAACCTACCTCACACGGTTGTTGTGAGGATAAGATGGAGAGGAGGAAGAAGATTATGTGAGCCGCCTTGGGTTTCTTGCAGGAAAAAAGGCGAGATATAAATATAATAAATAAAATAAAATAAATAAACCAACTCCTTGAAACAACCAGACATCAGAGGAAGTAGAGTAGGGCAATCATGAATCAAATCCAGTCCACTGGAACACACTGACACCAATGAATGGTGGATGTCATACCTGATGCAGGGTATAATTATGTATTCTGTCATGTATTTGTTTATGTTTAATTTCCCCAAACATAAACAAATACATGACAGAATGCATAATTAGAAATTAACGATTTCAAGCTTTATACAAGCAATCCCAAGACTGTAATTAATAGACACAGCAAAGACAGCAGCAGAAGGAACAACCATACAGTGAAAGGACAACACTAAAGATCACTGTCACCTGTACTATGCAATCAAGTGGGACCCAAGATCCCATTTATAACAATAGCAGTGTGTATATGAAAAAAATATATGAACACATCTAGGACTCTGATCTGCTCTTCCATCTCACACACATTTACTTCCAAATGAGCATAAAATCATGCTGCACGAAATCAGAATGATTTATTTCCAAGAAACCATGGTTAGGATCCAGGTATATTAGTACTATAACAGTTTGCTAGAAACAAGTACCTTAAAGAAAAGGCTATTCAGAATTAAAGTAGTAAGAGATGAGATTGCTAGACCTTTTACTGAAGCAGAGTGGGAAATGAGGGAGGGCATGATTTGCCGTTTCAGATTTAAAAACAATTGACACCATAAGCACTAGCATGGATGTATGCCTAATCCTAAACACTTAAGAACTGCTTTACGGAATCAGACCAAGATCTCGCTGACCTAGCATTGTTTCTAGCAAGAGCCAGCCAGGCACATCTGGTAAATTCATGGAGATAACGGAACAGGGATGGGCAGAAGGCAGCACAAGATAAATTGGTAAATCTCTGGGTAATCTGTAGTAGACTGGCAAGGATTTCAGACTCTCAATTGTTTAACAACAGCAGTAAACAAAATGATCCACCCACCACCCTACATTATACTAAAGAATTCAAGAACACTTGTAACAACTGGGGGTGGATTTTTGTGTAGGACTGTGAGTTTCATTCAGTTCCAGTACCCAAAACTAATTCCTGGGGTCAGAATTCTTTAAATTCTAAGTGTATGCCTTTTCCACCTGGCTCTAGTTGGTGGATCTTGGGGTTCTAGTAAAAATAAAAAAGGTAGATCCCACAAGCCTGAACTCGCACCACCCCTACCTTCAATCATGCGTAGTCCTCCTGAGCATCTAGTAATGAGGTGTATACTGGATCTAGATAAGGAGTTCCATTCAGCCATTATTTTTATTTATTTATTATATTTATACGCCACCTTTTTTCCTGCAAGGAACCCAAGGCGGCTTACATAATCCTCCTCTCCATTTTATCCTCACAACAACCCTGTGAAGTAGGTTAGGCTGAGAGTCAGTGACTGGCCCAAAGTCACCCAGTGAGTTTCATGGCCGAGCGGGGAGTAGAACCCGGATCTCCTGAATCCCAGTCCAACACTCTCACCACTACGCCACACTGGCTCTCACCTTTATCGCCAGTTTGGTGTAGGTTAGTGTTGGACTAGGACTGGGGAGACCCAGGTTCAAATGCCCTTACTCAGCCATGAAGCCCATCAGTTGGACCTTGGTCCAATCACTATCTTCCAGCTCACGCTTCTTCGCAGGGACGTTGCAAGGATCAACTGGGGGTGGAGAGAGAGACTTATACAGTGCTGCATTGAGTTCCTTGGAAGGGCAGGATATAAATGTAATAAATAAATAAATAATCACAGCTAATAGTCTTTGATGGCCCTGCTCCTCCATGAAACTAGGACTCTGGGGTTTGTGAATGAGTGGGCCTCCTTGAAATATGTTGCAGTACTTTATAATAATTTTAAAAAGGCTCTGGCCTTAATGGGATTTCTTTCAGGCTTTATTTTAAGCCCAATTTACAACTTGTTCCTCTTCATCCGAGGGCAGGAAGAAACACACCAAGATGAACGGCAGCTCTGAGTAAAACAGCCCTGCGTGTTTCCGCAGGAACCGTTCCTTGGAGAGTCAGAGATACAGAAAAAGACAAGAACAACCTGCCTACATTAGGTTATGTAGGCTATCTGGCGTCAGTTCAAGCCGCACCAGCCTCCGCGACTGGGCAGTGAGTTTCGGTCTGGGGGCCACCTGAGCTCAGAATGGGTCAAGGGATGGCCCGAGCGATAGCCGCCCAGAGGTTTCTGAGAAGGGCGGTGGCAATGGTGGAGACACATGCTCTCTGCCCCTCTAAGGCAGCCTGTTAACCGATGGATTGTCCAACTCACCAGCTGCTCAGTGAAGACGCTTCCTCCCTTTCCGCCATAGCTGTTGACGTGCCCCACCACCTCGCCGTAAAGCGTGATCTACATTCTCAATATTCTGCGTCGCAATCCCACCTCCTACATGGCTGCCGTAAAGCGCAGCAGCAGCGGCGGGGACGCTTATACATAGACCTATAATAGTGAGACTCACACGCGTTCACTCGCTTCCGGGTTCATTTTGGAAAACTTTTCGCCTCCCCAACACGGTGTGCCAGCTTCCCATAGATTGCAATGGAGATACCCATAATTGTAGCGTAGCTGTGATTATATAGCGGCCTCCCCCAACACACACACAAACCGGTAGAAGCAAATACTCTTTCTAGAACTTATTTCGTGACGCAAATGTGGGTTTGGGGTTTTTAGACATTTAAAAGCTGCATCAATCGAATACAAGGTTTCTGCATGCAACTGACGGTGGAATTTGGGCTGGAAGAGGACAATTTAGACCAGCCTTTCCCAACCTTGCGTCTTTCAGATTTGTTGGACTACAAGTCCCATTATCCCCAGCAAGCATGGGTGATTGGTATGATGGAAGTTGCAGTCCAACACATCTGGAGGGCACCAGGTTGGGGAAGGCTCACGCTGGCTCTGCTTGTCTGAGCGTGGAAAGCTAAGCAGGGTCAGGCCTGGCTATTACTTGGATGGGAGACCCCTCCTCTAGTTTCCTGCACTGAGCAGGGGGTTGGACTCGATAGCCTTGTAGGCTCCTTCCAACTCTATGATCTATGAAATCTAAGGCTGATTTAGACTAACCTTTGCTGTAACCTGGGGGGGGGGGGCATTTTGTAAGGTGTGCGTGTGGAGGGGGGTGAAGTTGAGGGATTTTGACAAGAAATTCAAACCAGCCTCGGCCCTACCTATAACCTACAATATTAACACTGGATTATACTGTATGGTTGTTGTATGATAGCCTCTCAGCTTCAGGCTGGCCAACCTGCAATAAGCGTGTAAGAACACTGAGGCACATGCAGGGTTTTCAGCCTTAGCCTGATACTCCCCACCCAAGTTATATTAATCCTGGACTATATTACAAGGCTGTTGTAAGCCACAGCCACTCTCAGCTCAGCCAACCTGAAATATGGAGACAAAGGACTATACTAGCAGTGGAATGTGCATAGCCAGGGCTGTTTTGTGTGTGTTTTTTTTAATGTTTAGGAACTAAAGAAATAATAATTAGAAACTGATTAGAAACTAATTAAAAAATTAAGTGGGAGGCCAGCATGCTGCAAAGCAAAATGCCAGCTTCCAGAGCTGCTCCATTTTTATTTCCAAAAATAAAGGGCCCTGGAGGCATTTTTAGAAAATAAAAATGGTAGGTGGCTGCAGCCCAGTGCTTTGTTTTGAAGTGTGCTGTCCCTGAAATAAGTATTGAAGCACAAAACTGTGGATTTCAAAATAATGGTTTTGTAACTCAGACCCACCCCTGCTGGGTAATTAGGTTCTTGGACAAGATAGGCTGCAATCATATGCTCACTTATTTGGGAGTAAGCTCCATCGAGCTCAATGGGACTTACTTCTGAATAGATATGCATAGAATTGCACTGTTACTTTTCTTTTAGACTCACCAATTTGCCTTCTGGGAAATTGGTGTTTTATGACTGACCACACCCACTATGGTAGCTATTTTGTGAATGGGAACCATCTCATGGCAGCCATTTTGTGAGAGCACCCACCACATACTGGTAAATTGGCCCACTGGCTCAAAAAAGTTGAGGACCCCTGCCTCATAACAAACAGAAATCTAAGATGGAGGTGCAGTTCTGAGTAAGGATTCAGAACTTGAATAAGGCTTCAGAACAGTGTTGCATAGTGGTTAGAGTGCTGGACTGGGACTGGGGAGACCTGGGTTCTAGTTCCCACTTGGCCATGAAGCTCACTGGGTGACTTTGGGCCAGTCATTGATTCTCAGCCTAACCTACCTCACAGGGTTGTTGTGAGGATAAAATGGAGAGGAGAAGGACCATGTACTGGGTTCTTTGCAACAGGAAAACAGGTGGAATATAAATGTTATTTATTTATTTATTTATTATATTTATACCCCGTCTTTTTTCCTGCAAGGAACCCAAGGCGGCTTACATAATTCTCCTCCTCCTCTCCATTTTATCCTCACAACAACCCCGTGAGGTAGGTTAGGCTGAGTCAGTGACTGGCCCAAAATCACCCAGTGAGTTTCATGGCCGAGTGGGGAATAGAACCCGGATCTCCCGACTCTCAGTCCAACACTCTCATCACTACGCCACACTGGCTCTCTAAATATAAAATGTCATTGTGCTACCATAAACTATCTCTAGTGCAACGCAGATAGCACTTGCTCGTGCGTTGTGCCAGCAATTGGCATTGTGCTAGAGATCATTTATGCTAGTGCAATGACATTTATGTTAGCAGTGGTGCAGTGTTGGATACTACACAATATATCAGGCCTTTCCTTTAAAAACAAACCCTTCCAAGATGTCGATGTCTGATGACAATTTCTTACAGGTTTTGTGATTCTTATCTAGCCTAGTTTCATATTTCTGTGTGTGATTGCTCTCAAGTAGATGGCACATTATGTATGGTTACTCTCAAGAAATGTTATTTTACCCTGTGTTCTGGCTGCAAATGGGTTAATAAAAGTTTAATATTGCATAATTCTAGTATGTAGTTCTTGGGTACTTAACATAAACAGAGCCCTGCTGGATCAGACCAAGAGTCCATCTTGTTCTTGTCCAGTATTCTGTTCACACAGTGGTCAAACAGCTGCCCACGGGAAACCCATAAGTAGGACATGAGTACAATAGCACTCTCCCGGTTGTGTTCCACAGCAATTGGTTTACATAGGCATATTGCCTCTGATACTGGAGGTAGCATATATCCATCAGGACTACTAGCCCTTGATAGTCTTATAAGACATTCCACTATTATTTTGCAACTACCGTATTTCAATTATAAAATGACTGTTCTGGCCCACCCTTATGCCTTGTCCTTAAAATATGGTTTGATTGTCATGGACCATAGTGCCACCCCATGATCATTAATGTTTACTACTGTATACAACAGGACAGTGGCTTAGAACGTCAGTCAGAATATTTTCAAAATAGGTACTATTTATCCTTTTTATCTTAACTGAAAATGAAATTGTGAAGAAAAGAGCCTTTGGGGGTTCCTACATGCATGCATGCATGCGCGCGCATGCATGCACACACACACACACACACACCCTCATGTGTGAACCGGCTAAAGGCTGGGGGGGGGCGGGCGAAGTGTGCATAGTTCCTCTGGGTGGTGCCTGGAAGCCCGGTCTACGGCTTTTCAGATGCAAATACCATGAGTCATGAGTTCCCCTCCCTGCCTGGCCAGGTGAAGTTCATCCTGATTGGCTAAGAAGCAGCAAAGCTACAGAAAGGAGGGGAGGGGGGGAAAGGTATATTTCCCAAGGTGTGGGTTTTGTTCTTTGTCTTTGGTTCAGTCGCGTGGTTGCTGGCTGTGGAGCAATGGCAGCAAGCCAAGCAGAGGCCCAAGCCTTTGGGGGGCCTCAGGATCCGACCCCAGGTAGCTCCTGGTGAAATTAGCTGAATGAGGGCTCTGGTAAAGGCAGGCCTTGTGGAGGGCTACCCATCTCGGACCTTCGGGTAGGTGAAGTAGTCTTCCCGGGCAGCAAGGCTGTGCTGGATCCAACCCTGGAAGAGAACTGACCCCCAGGTAACTAGTTGTGTGCCTGGGAGATATAAAGAATCAGGTTTTGTTATTTTGTAGCTTTACTCTGTGTACCAAAGTGTCTCTCTCTATTTTGTGCTTCTCTCATTTCCCTATTCTTGTTGTAAAATGCTACCATGAATAAACCTTCTTTTGGTTTTTTTACCCCACATGGTGTTTGTGGATTGCTCTGTGGTTCCAGCAACTAAATCCAGGTTACAGTCATAAAGGCAAGTCCCTGAACAGAGATTCAAGTAGGATTGCAGACAGCTGAGGCTGGCAATCTGGTACCTTGAGATCTCTGGGGGTCTTGGGTCCTTTGGGTAGGAAAGGGTGGGGGTGTGGAGGGTCAGCCAGCCCCCCCTTCCTCCACAGAAATGTATCTATGACTTATCATGGCCTTTTCACTGCAATCTCTGCATTTAGTAAAAGAAAATGCATGTTTTACACTTCCAAGAAGAAGCCAAAAACAAGCTATCACCAAATATGCCAGCATTAAAGAGGCTCAGACATTTCTTTTCTCTACAATTGACTTGTAATAGCCCCTTCATTTCAAGGGATAGAACTAGTGGACTGAGTTTAAAGGTGTACAAAAACTCTTCACCAGCAGCTTTTTGCCTTTATCTTTATAATAGTGGGGGGTTGGGGGTTGGTATTTGGAAGGGAAGTGTGTTTTAAAACATGTCTTAATAAAATATTTCTTTGCCTATACATGTTTCAGCATCCTGAGGGGTAGATGTGAGTTAAGCAAAAACAACCAAGTGTCTTGTGATACCATAGACTGCAATCTTAAACACACTTAGGGCACAATCCTATGCAAGTTTAGACAGGGGAAAAAAGGCCTACAACTCCCAGCATGCCTCAGCCAGCTTTACAAGGGAATAAGCCCCACAGAACACCATGGGACTTAACGTTGGAGTAAATATGAATAGGATTGCACTGCATAAGACTAACAGATTTATTGGGGCACAGGCATTCGTAGATATATTAGGATCAATAACCGGAAGACATTGTGATGAGTTAGTATGACCTGTTCACAGTGTCCAGCACAGGCCTTTAGTGTAGCCATAAAAGCAATGGGAATTCGTTAAGTTTAATTGCTGTGAGAACCTGCAGAGTGGGGGGGGGGGGCTCAGCTTCCAGCCGCTCGGAACTCTTTACCTCATTGTTTACACACCCTTCTGCTAAATTGGGATTTCTAGGTCTTCACTTGCCCTCCCTTTTCCCACTGGCAGCTTTTCACAGCTTCTAGCAGCCTCTGGCATGCTCTGGAATTTAGAGAAACAGCTATAAAATCCATAGCTTGTTAGTTTGCTTTTTGGCTTTCCACTTGGGACAAGGAGCATGCAAGTGTCCAAGCAACCTACCTAGTGCCCCGGAAGCAACATCATATTAGGAAGCCCTGTGACTGGAGGGACGTGTGTGAGCTGTTTCTTTTGCTTGCTTATTGATAATCTGCATCCATAGGTCATCATCATATTCAATAAACTGTATGTTATCTTTCACACAAGTGGTTTTATTTCTTCCTGATTGTCCTTGAATCTAAAGTGAGGTGCCTTGGCTGTAGTACAGTAGACTAGAACAGGGATGCGCAGGCTTCAGGCTTTTAATTTTTTTTGCTAGAACCCTGAGGTCCACCAACTGGAGCCAGGTGCAGCCCAGGTAGGCAGACATATTAAGGAACAGGGCACCTCTGAGTGCATGCCCAGCCCAGGGATTTGTAATCAGTATTAGAACCAAGCTCAGAAGTCCTTTTACACGTCTGAATTTCTTTTTCAGCAACACTGTCTGGGGGGAGGTGGAAGATTTTTAACTGTTGCTATAGTTAAGGCAGTTGGGAGTCAGAAACAGAAACCCTTGCCCATCTATTGCAAAACATCCAGAGAACTACAGTAGATTCCAGGGATGTTGAAGAGTCCTTGGTTTCGAGTCTCGAGTCGAGTCATGAGTCTTTGGACCTGAGTCTCGAGTCCGAGTCCTTGGTCCAAAATGGTGACTCACGAGTCACTCCCAAAGCTGACTCCACGAGTCCCTATTAAATTCAATGGGGGGTTTTCCCAACAAAATAAGGCTATTTCAGATGTGTGGCTTAAATAAATTCTAGGCACAAGTGTGCCTTTTTATTTCAAAACTCTGCAACTGATTTTGGCAAGAACAGACCAGGCAGACAAACTCAAAATAACCAGACAGGCAGAGGAGGCAGGGAACCCCAAAACAGGCAGGCAGAGGCCTTTGTCTTGGACAATTCAAACTATGGAACTGGTTAAAAAGAGACCAGGCAGGCAGAGGAGCCTGGGAACCCCAAACAGGCAGGCAGAGGCAGCCAAACCCAAAATGTCTGAAAGGTTGCATTTTAGGAAAATGATTTTAAAAAATGAACTTGCTGTACTTCCTAAAACCTATCCATGTTGCATTTGAGGAACAAATTTTGGAACACGAGTCCTTGGTCTCGAGTCCCGAGTCGAGTCCCATTAAAAATACTGGGACTCGAGTCTGAGGGGGGACTCAGTCCGACTCACGAGTCGAGTCCTGGAGTCCAAGTCCCCATCCCTGGTAGATTCTGATCTGCCTTCTGCCCACCTCTGGACTAGACTCACTCTACTTCATCTTCTAGTCCATGAAAGCTTATGCTACAATAAAGGTGCAATCCCATATCACTTGGGAGTAACTCATTTGAACTCAGTGGCACTGACTTCTGAGTATGTATGTGTAAGATGCATTGCAAAACTGGTAGCCTTTAAGGTGTCAGCAGACGCTGTTATACTCCAGCATATAACATCCAGACTCAAAATGTACACATACAAAGATTGTATTCCTTTCTAAGGGCTGTTAGTTCTACTTAGAGTGTTCTACTTAGAGTAGACCCATGAATGGGACTTAAGAGTAACATCAGATACATCTCTCTGTTTTACAGCTCCGGGCTAGCTCAACCCCTAGGCAAATGCAGTACCCCTAAGCATGTATTGAGCGCAAATCACATTGAGTGCCATGGGATAATTGGGATATACTCCCGTCCCTATTAAATGTGGGCCGGATGGAAAGTTTACACGTGAACCCCAAAGGCTAGCGATCGTACACCTGTGCAGGCCCCGTGATCATACGCCCATTCGTCGTCTCCTCGGGGCCGGTTCACCACATGCTGCTCCAGAAGCCGATGGAGGAAGCCCAACCCACGCAACGCCTCTCTGGGCGGGCTTCCCTAGCTCGAAGCGGCGGCCGGCAGTGGCGTCCTTGGAGTTGCCGCTGTTGCTCCTCCTCCGGCACAGGCGGCGTGGCCTCACTGGCCTGTGTTGGATCCGCAGCATGGGGGACACGTTGGATGAACCCTGGTGGGAACCACGTGAAGGGGGCAACAACAGTCCAGGTACCGGGAAGGGGGGAAGGCGAGAAGGCTTTTGCTGCTGCTGCCCAACTTTTCAAAAAAGTAACCTTTTATTTTGAATTCTCTCGCCCGGTTACATTTTTCGTTTTGCCGATTCATTCCCTTACTGCAGTCCGTCTTCTTTCTCTCGTTCATTTTGAATGTCTTTCTCCCCCGCCGCCGCCGCCGCTTCCCCCCTCTTTACACTTTATTTCAGCCAGGGCAAAGCAGTGCATAGCATATTAGCCTCAAAACCTACTTCATTCAGATTTATTACCGTCTCTTCGCGACTGTTCGCTAGAATTCTCTTCCTCCGAAGTGAGCATTCACAACGGTTAATTTCCCTCGCTCAAAAAGCTCCTGGTTTTGAGCAATCCCCTCCCGCTCCGCCTAATCGAATGTAAATTCATGAAATTAGCATTAGAAAGCAAGCCGCGTTCGAAGGGTATTTTCCCTGTTCGTTTTGAGCTATTATCCACCAGGTGGCGTTTCAGATCATTTCAGATTCTGAAATAATGACAGAGCCACCGGGTGGATTCCGAATTTATTTCACCTCACTGTTTTTGGCTGGTTTTTCCCCTTTATTTTCATAAGCAAGTGAAAGCTGATCCCCCGCGAGATGGGCTGTGAGACTTTAAATTGATCCTCCTCGAAATTTTCGACTCGAAGAAACTCCCTGATTGAACGCAGTGGGGCTAATGGGACTTCCTCCAAGGTGTGTATAGGATTATAGCCTAAGGATGGTGTGACCAGGCCCGTTTTGCAAGGCAATTTGGTGCCCTAGGCAAGATCAGATATTTAGCGCCCCCCCTTCCCACTTGAGCCCTCCCTCCCTCCAGCCCTATGCCCATTATGAAATAAATTTCCCTCCCTGGGAACTGCCAAGCCCCATAGAAAAACTTTGTGGACTTTGAGACTTTTCCTTTGTGTTCACGAGGAAAGCAAAGAGGCAACATCAGCCCAGCTATGCCAGGAACTCCCAAGGACTTCTCCTACTCCATATATATGTAAAAGCCTGTCTCCTCCTGCAGGCAGCACAAGGGATATGAAAAAAGGATGTGAGAGAGGTGTGGTGGCGCTACCTGTGAGGAATAGAGACAAAAGGGCGTCTTGCAGCCTCGCAGGGTGGAGGTGCAGAGACACCGGTTTGACTCGTACACCTTCTGGGTTGCAGGGGGGGGGGATGCATGTAGTAGAAACATAGCAAAGAGAGAGCCCGTGGATCATCTGGTTCAAATTTAGGAGGGGATTTACGAAACTTGCTACTTCCCCTCCTCTCTCTATCACTTTGTTGCAATATTTCTTTATCAGAATAATGTATATTATCCTGTCTTTCCCTTTACCAGCCTAGTGCTCAAGGCAGACAACAATATTCAAAGTACAGTAAAGAAAACATCAACAGCTCAGGGCACAATCCTAAACACGTTGAGGCAGAAAAAAGCCCCGCAACTCCCAGCATTCACCAGCCAGCATGGCTGGCTGTTGGAACGCTGGGAGTTGTGGGGCTTTTTTCTACCTCAACGTGCATAGGATTGCGCATGGCTGGCTGGGGAATGCTGGGAGTTGTAGGATTCCCCCCCCCACATCAAACACGCATAGGATTGCATCCTAAAACCATTTAAAACCAAAACACAGAAACAGCATGGTAAATAATTAAAACATTGGAGCCCCAGCTAGCTTAAAATACCTTTCCCTCCCTCCCTGGTTGCTGGAAATAACTGCTTTCAGGGGACCTTGAGCTGAGGAACCTGAGGCTCACGCGAGGGAGGGAAGGTGAAGGAGGTGTTTGCAGGTGCATCCTTGAGAGGGAAGGCGAAGGAGGTGCATCCTTCCAGCCGCCCACCAGCCTCCCATCATTGGCCCCTGCCCGCCTCCCCTCCAGTCTGTAGCCTTCTCTGCCTCTTTTGATGCTGGTTGTGAGGAGGAGCCTGCCTGCTGCTGTTCCTGGTAACGAGCTGGAGGAGAGAGAGGGAGGGGTGCGCTTCTTTCGCCTTCCCTTCCCCGCCACAGGACATGATTGGTAAAACAAACTTGATAAAATACGTGATGTATTTTTTCCCCCCCAAGGCATTTCTGGCGCCTCCTTTAGCCCAGCGCCCTAGGCAGCCGCCTAGTTGGCCTAATGGTAGCACCGGCCCTGGGTGTGACTGTCTCCCGGTTGCATTCTAGGTTTATGAATGTTCTTCAGTTTAGGAGAGGAGAGGCAGGGGACTTGTTTTCCTGGCTGTATAAGGAAATCCATATAAGGAAAGAGTTTAATGCTCCATTTTTGAAACAGAGTTTAATGCTCCATTTTTGAGCCCATTATGAGCTGTGTCTGAATTCTGGGAAAGGTTTGTACTCAGCTTGTAATGGGCTTGGAGGGTTTCTGAACTGAGAAAGTTAGTTTCAGATCCTCCTCAATCCAGACGTCAAAATATGTCTGGGGTAATTCAGACTGGGATGAACCTGTGATCTGGACAAAAACACAGTTCTTTCAGTTGAGTGTCCCCGGGCAGTTCTTGATATTTCCTCTGACACAGATGATAATGAGTTGACACAGATGATAATGAATTGACACGTTCTTGTGTCTCCTTAGCCCTCTTCAGGCATTACCAAATTGAAAGCACGGAGGGCAGATGGAGATGTGCATGTTGTCTCCTCCAGCCTTGACCTTCCCACGTGCGGGGAAGATCTGTTGCAAGGCAGTAATTGCGTTTGCTTTAAGGTGATTACAGACCTCCACAGGACTGGAACCCTGTGTGGGTCATGAGGCAGTTACAGCCTCGCTTCAGGCCTTCCTCAACACAGAGAGGTCAGGACAGGGAGGGGGGTCTCTGCAGTTTCAATTTTGTAACCCCTGAACATGCATGCTTTTTTGTGTATGTGGTATTTGTGTTGTGTTGTGTGAGTGTGAGTGAGAAAGAAAAATTCTCAAGATGTTGAGTTTGATCTCTTGGCTTACCACTTCAGGTAGAAGAACTTACCTACTAGTTTTTTGAAAGTGTGGCAAACACCAGGAAAGCTGCTGCTCACCCCCCCCCCCCAGTAGTGTCTTGCCATTTTATTAGCCTTTTAAATCATACTGTAGTTATTTGGAGTCTGTGTGCTCCTCCTCTCCATCACTGATAATTTTATTTTGAAGGGCCAAATGGCAGTATGGCTATTCCCCCTCCATGTCTCAGGTGGATTGAATATTAGTGCTGTCGTTTAGGACTGTTCTTCACCGCAAGGCCTGAGCTGTTCTGGATGGGGTTGCACTCCCTTTGAAAGATCATGTTCGTAGTCTGGGGGTACTCCTAGATCCATCATTGTCACTGGAGTCCCAAGTGACTGTGGCAGCTCGGAGTGCCTTTTACCATCTTCGACTGGTTCGCCAGCTACAGCCTCTCCTGGACAGGGATATCTTGGCCACAGTGATACAGGTGCTAGTAACCTCAAGACTGGATTACTGCAATGTGCTCTATGTGGGGCTGCCCTTGAGGCTGCTCTGGAAGCTGGAGCTAGTGCAGAATGCAGCAGCTCAGCTATTGTCGGGAGCTGCCCCTTTTCAGCATGCAACTCCGTTGCTGAAGGAACTGCACTGGCTATCTATTCGCTACCGGGTCAGGTTTAAGGTTCTGGTACGTGTACAAAGCCTGAAACAACTTGGGACCAGGTTACCTGAGAGTGCACCTCCTCCCATACCAACCCGCTCAGTCGCTGAGGTCATCAGATGGCATGTTCCTGGTGGTTCCTTATGGACCTTTGGCCCGATTGGAGTCCACCAGAAGGGTCTTCATTGTGGCGGCTCCATTTTTGTGGACATTCCTGCCTCTGGAGGTCAGGCAGGCTCTGACATTGTGCTTCTTTCGGCACCTGCTGAAGACCTCCTTGTTCCAGGAAGCCTTCTTTGCTCTTCAACCACCAATGTAATTTTAGTTTGTTTTCAATGTATTGTTTTTGTTTCTTTTATCTGTTTTTGTCTTTTTATTGTTCACTGCTCTGGAATTTTCTGGATATGGAGCGGTATACAAATACATGATGATGATGATGATGATGATGATGATAGGACTATTGCACAAAGGCTAGAGTGCAAGTGGGGTATGCACTGACTGATCTGCTGGATGAGCTCATGATCTAGGTTGGGTTAGGCCTTCCTTGTATATTGGGACATGTGGGCTCAGCCGTCCTGTGTTTAAGCAAGATATAAGGTCAGTGCACAACCCCGATAGGATTCTGTCTGTGGGTCAGATATTTCCAAGCTTTGTCCTACTAGCAAGCTTTAAGAGGAGAAATTAATTCTGCAGGCCCTCTTTGAGTGAAATAAAGAAATGCAGCAGGCAGTGCTCACCACTGTCTTTTGCAAGCAAGCTAGCACCTATGGAACATTATTGAAATAATATAGATTGATTGGAGGAGGAGTTTTGTGTTTTGTCACTTGACCCTTTCGTTCATGTACACATGTCTTAGAGGGGATCTGCTTGGATATCCTTTAGAAGCAGCTTCTGCCACTTTCAAGAGACCCACCTCTTTCTCGGAGAGCCCTCCTTGTGGTAGTCATTTACTGCTTGAAAGGACATCATTTGACACCAGGAACCAAAATCATTTAGTAGCTTTTTGCGCATGCACACGCACACACACACACACCATTTTATTTTACCTCATATGCTTCTAGCTGAATTGCTTAAAAGTAACATTTCTCCCTCTTTTGCATAGCACCAGTTAGGGATGTTGTTCAATGACTTATATTATTTCATGTATAAGTACTAAAAGAATTTACTTTAAAATGAGATACAGGAAAATGTTTGTTGCCTTGCTTTACAAACCCAAACATACATACTGGTTTTAAAAGAAACAATTTCCAGTTTAAAAAAATAGTTAATCATTCCAACATCTCTTTGACACACAAAATACATGGCCATAATTAAAATACACAGCATCTCAGCTTTTTAAAACACATAGTGCCCTTTTAAATAAGTATTCTGGGGACGGTAATCCACTTACTTCATATACTATGTGGCATTTCACCCTCTTGGTGCCATTGCTGCATATAACCCTCTCTTTTTTTTTTCTGATGGGGGTGTTGACTGGTAGGCCCTCAGCCATTCTCCTGTGTTTCTTTTGCAGCACTGTGGGGCTGTTATTTTAGTGTGTGTCTCTTCCTTCGTGCTAGGAGAGTTTGCAGAAGCACCAAAGTGCTCTGTCCTTCTGGAGCATTTTCACAGCTGTCAGTCTCCACACTTATTTGTCTTCTGGCCTTAAGGAGCTACTGTCCCTCTAAGACTAGAATAGAGATTGTGATTCATGAATGTAGCTGCCAAAGCACTGCACTGGGGGGCGGGCGGGGGCAAATAAAATATAGCACTATGATGTCTGGCAGGTCCAGCTTTAAAGATCTGGGAAACACTTTGACTATACTGGCATGGAAGCATGAAGAAATAAGAGTGGAGGGAGCAGGCAGGTTCAGTAGGCCTCTTGGCAACAATTGCTACTGTCTCAAGTTGTCTTATTTCTCTTCTTCCAACCAACCACTTGCAGTACAGTAATACCTTGGATTGCAAGTAACTTGGTTTGAGAGCATTTTGCAAGACAAGCAAATGTTTAAATATTTATTTTTAAAAAATTGACTTGATATACAAGCGACGTCTTGCAATACAAGTACTGTAGTATGGCTTAAATTAAAAAAAAATCTCTGTACAAATTTTTTTGGGGGGATTTCGTTTTGATATAAGAGTGTTTTGGATTACAAGCATGTTTCCGGAACGAATTATGCTCTCAATCCAAGGCATGACTGTATTTTACTCTACCTTGGTCAGATCTAAAGTTTTATCATACCGTTTGTCTGATACAACTTTTCTGTTTCATAGATGTGTAAGCCTTTTTTAAAAAAAACCAACACATTGCTACCTCGCAGGTAGTCCTATGACTGCAGCAATTGTTACGTGTATGGACACAATTTCACTGCTGTATGGGGAAAGTATTGTAGAGCTAACATTTGAGATAACTGGTAACCTCACTTCCCAGTCTGTACTAATGGACAAGCTCTGTTAATGTGTAACTTTGCGCAAATTAGGAATACGGAGCAGGATTACACTGACTGGTGGATGACTGAAACTGTTCATAAGGATGTCCGGACGCCTTATAATTCCAGTGTCAACGTTAATGTTTTCTACCCATTTCTGATCTTATATTACCTTTTTCTTGCACAGGTCTCAAAAGTTCGACATTATGCTATCACACATCAGGCAGTCTATGTTTTCCCACCATTTTGAATGACAGCATTGGGAATGGTTCTTGTGGTGCGTGGTTTTCCATCTTTACTGTCCTGGAGTGGTGTCTTGAGTTGTCCAGCAGGTGTCCTCACTGGTACCACTGTTGCATTCATAGCTTTTGATTTAGGGATCCGAGTAGGAATTGCTTGACGGAAGACATCAGCAATCTGGGATAAATTAAAATAAAGGGGAGGGTGGGAGACTGTTAAGGGTGGCAGTTTGCACAGCTCTTTAGTACTCTTAACATGCAAATTGGCATGAAACAGAATTTGTACAAATTGCCAATATAATGTTTTTTCACTAAAGAAAAAAAGATAGAGTATAAGAGCTTGGAAGGATTTTGTTTACTTTTTGTCTCTAGATGGCAGCAAAGGTCAGCACTTTGTACAATTTGAACTTTTTCAAATTCTGCAACATGCTTTTTATAGCTGTTGCTGAAGATTGCCCGAGACAGAATTATGTGTATAGGAGTTTTAGATCCTACTACAAAGCTAATTGTGAACCAAGCAGAAAATGAAGACATTTTTAAAAACAAAGTGTTCTAAAGAGTATTGTTAGGGAAAGTAAAATAAAATATTGTTTGCTTCCATATCCACAAATATCAGAAAGAGTTTCTGGTGAGACCAGAATAGAATTCTGATTTCTGTGCTGTATCTTTTCTAGATATGCTCTGAATTCAAGTGGAATAGGATTAACCAGGAACAACATTTCTGTTATCAGTCCACTATTTCACTTGGCCTCTAGGCCGCTCTTTTTACCTTTTGTAAAATTAGAAGAATTAGAAGACTGGTTGGCATAGAAGGAGATTATATAGAAAATGTGGACCATAGAGAATGTCTATTGAAGAACAGCAATACAATGTAGCATTGTTCTATTTCTAAGAAAAAGGCACGTTTGCAGCCTGAGACCATAGTTCACTGTTCCAGATATTTCTGGAGTTATACAGGTAGCTGGATCAGCATTGTATTAAAGGTGTTAGCCTTTCAGGCTCGAAGAAAGAACCACATTTTTGCCACATGCATGCTACCTGGAGGCAACTGCAGTTCATGGTAGGCATGCAGAAAATAACAGGACTGCAGTAACTATAAAATTAAATCCACTCAACATTAGCCACTAAAAGCCATTCCAAAGGATGGTATAATCAAAGGAAATCTCTTGACTTATGGAGGTTGTGATGCAAGATAGGAGAAGAATTGTTATAGGTCAAAATTGACTCTCCTAATTGTGCCCTGAAAGAAATAGGTGTCCATGGTATTGGTATAATATCCTCCTAGGGAATCTTACTTTCATCTGAGGGGGGCTATATTTGCTCAACTTCCAAATGGTTATCAAGGGCAGACCCCACTGTTGCCCCTTAATAGTCTACTGGCAAGGTTAAAGCCACCAAGAAATACAGTCAGTAAGACTGAATCTGCAAGGAAGGCTTGCAGCCTGTTAACCAACTGGAGAGGAAACTGGTAACCTGAAAATAGAGACAATTATGGCACCTGTGGGCTGCAAATACCAGTGACCAGTGGAAGATTACCATTGCTTACTGATGTACTTTTTTGCATAGGTTAGAAGGTTATTTGACCATCAATTTCATGGTTTGCTTGCAGAAGCCACTTTAATTTATTTTACATAATATATTATGTGGGCTGCATGCCCATTGAACTTCCCATTTGGACTACTGGAAAACACTGTGGGTGGAGCTGCCTTTGAAGATGGTCTGGAAACTACAGCGGGTGCTAAATACGGAAGTAAGAGTTTTAACCGGGACTAGGTGGTCTGGAAACTGCAGCTGATGCAAAATACGGGAATGAGAGTTTTAACCAGGACTAGGGGGTTTGAACATATTCCACCAGTCCTGTCTCCTTTGCACTGACTTCCAATTCGTTTCCCAGCCCCATTCAAAGTGCTGGTTTTGACCTATAAAGCTCTTCATGGCATGGGACTTTGGTATCTGAAGAAACACCTCCTCCCATATGTGCCTACCCATACCCTAAGGCCCCTCTCCAAATGTTCCCTCATTCTTAAGCTTGGAAGGTGGCTACTAGAGAGGGCTTTCTCGGTGGTGCCCCCCGTTACAGAATGCTGTCCCCAGCGAAATTCGCCTGGTGCCAGCATTGTTTTTCTTCTGTCGCCAAGTTAAAACCTTCTTCTAAGCCTTTTACATCTTGGCTACTTTAATCCTTACTATATGTTGTGAAGATGGGACATGGCAGAGGTTAAGCTAAGTTCCCCCTTCCCCCTCCTCTGATTGATTTTGAATTCTTTCACCCTTGTTCTCTTGCTCTTCCTTGGAATGTGTTGGGAGTCCTTGGGTAGCGTAAGATAGTTAGTGGCACCTGGGAGATAACAAATTATCTGCAGAGCTGTGTAGCAAGGCCAGAAGTTAATTAGGATGAAATCATGAGAAAGTGCCTGCAGCTGGGAATGGGTGGGTGGGGGGCTCCTTCAGAAGGTAGGAAGATGGGATTGGTGGAGGCTGGGCGGGAAAAAGGACCTTGGTTTTGGATAAAGGAGTTGGGTGGGGAAGGCACCGGGTTCTTCCTTCGGGCCTGGACGCTGTGGAAGTTCCATCTTGGGCAGGTATGCCGGATTTGCAGGATAGCTGGGGAAGCTAGGCCTGGTTTGGCTCAAGCAGTTCTTTGCAGACTTTTGGGGTTTGTTTTAGATATCCTTTTAGAGTCCCTTTTTATTCCCATTCCCCTCACAACAACCTACCTCACCCCCTTTTCCCTACCCTCTTTTTAGCCCTTCCTTATAAGGGATTATTTTTATATGTATTGGACCATTGGAAACCCTACACTGCTTAATTCTTAATTTTTGTTTTAATAAAGACTCCATCTTAAATTTGTGTGTGTGTTCCTTTTTGGTCTGTAAGGCTGGGCTGCTACACCAAATTGGTGTAAGGGAGCCAGGGAGGTGGGCGGCAGTCAAGGGGGGAATTGGTACTGTGGCCTACCTTGTAGGACGGACGTAAGCAGCTGTCCTTCACATATGTTGGTGGTTTTTAACACCTATTTGTTTCTTGGCTGGTTTTATTTCCTCATTTTTTTACTGTGTATTATGAGGTTGAATTTATATTATATTTTTATCGGGCTGGTTTTGTATTTTTATTGTGGTGGTTTTATATTGCATTGTTTTTAGAGCTTTGTACTTTACTGTATGCTTTTAAAAAAAAAGTATGATGCATATATAATTTGTTTTATAGATGTCTTATAGATCTAATCGAAGAGTTAACAGGCATTCGTTAATGCCAGTAGCAACTTCTGACAAAGAGTTCACTAGCTCATTTTTGATGGCAAAGCCTACTCCATGTATTTGTCGGTCCTGCTCAGGTAGTCCTTTCCAAAAGAAGGTATAACCTTCTTTTTCTTCTTTCAACTGTCCCTCTCCTGCCCTTCGAGTTTCCTGAAGTGCTGCTATATCAATTCTAAACATTCTCAACTCCCTTGCAATAATAGCAGTCCTACGCTCAGGGCGTTCACTATCTATTATCCAGCAATGTTCGTATATTCCATGTTCCAAAATTCAATCGTCTTTTTCGACCACTAAGTGATGACCCCACTGGATGCAGTAATCCAGTCAGGGAAGAAAGAGGCAGACTATGTTTAGGGCACCTTTTCTAGCCCCCTTCCCATATGGGGTGAGCAGAGTGGATCCTAAATAGGACTGCTCAGTCATGGATACAGCTGCCGAGCTGCTCAACTACCTCGTTCCTTGAACAGGGCAATACTAGAAAATGTCACTCATTTTCTCTATCTTGGCAGCTATCTTTCTGTTACAGCTAACATTGACACTGAAATCCAGCATCGTTTGAGCTCCGCAAGTGCCGCATTTTCTCTAATGAAACGTAGAGTGTTCGAGGATCAGGATATCTGTAGGGAGACCAAAACACTGGTTTATAAAGCCATTGTATTACCAATTTTATTGTATGCCTGCGAAACATGGACTATCTATAAACGTCATTTCCACCTCCTTGAAAGATTTCATCAACGTTGCCTCCAGAAGATCTTGCGAATTACTTAGGAAGATAGGCGAACAAATGTCAGTGTACTGGAAGAAGCAAAGACTACTTGCGTTGAAAAAATGATCCTGCAACGCCAACTTCAATGGACCAGTCATGTTGTTCGAATGTCTGACTGCCATCTCCCAAAGCAGTTTACTTTATTCCCAACTCAAGGATGGAAAGCGGAATATCGGTGGTCAGTATAAGAGGTTTAAAGATGTTCTTAAGGCTAATCTAAAAAAATGCAATATAAACATCAAGAACTGGGAAGCTCTGGCCCATGAACGATCTAAGTGGAGGTTGGCCTTTCACAAAGGTTCTATGGGCTTTGAAGAAGCCCGAGTGCAAGGTGAAAGGGAGAAACGTGCTAAGCGAAAAGCACGTCAAACGAATCCTTTACAGGACCATCTTCCATCTGGTAACCTGTGTCTTCACTGTGGGAAGCTGTGTGGATCTAGAATTGGCCTCCACAGTCACTTACAGACCCATCGCTAGAGTCTATACAATTTTATACAATTTTCTCTTTATATAATTTTCTTTTTGTAATTTTATCCTGGAAGACAATCTTACTCGGTCACGAGTGATCGCCTACTACTTATAGATATAAATAATAAATAATTTAGAGCAAATTTGTATGCCTGATTAAATACCTCCTTCCATTAAAAAATAACTGGTAGATAGAGTTTGTAATAATGAAAGTTGAGTGTCAGAGGTTTTTCAATATATGAAGTCTTGAACTGTTAAAGTTTGGCCAGCAGAGGGTGTAATTGTTTTATTTCCTTTACTCTTAAATTCTGCTGTGTGGTCTAGCGCTGACTACTTGGACACTAAGTTCCCTTCATACCAATGGGCAGATGGTGGTTTGCGTCAAAACTATTCTTCACCTAGTGAAAAAAAACAGATATGCCAAGAAGAAGGCTATGTACTATGTTGGAAAACCTGGAATAAATTGGCTGGACTGTTTCTCTTTTTTAAATGTTTCTGTATGAGTTGCTGAGTTCCATTTTACTTATAAACTAATTAGAAATCGTTCTTAGGATGTGTTGTCTTCCCTGTGTGCTTTTCAAATGTTTTTAATCCCCCTTGGACAGTACATATATTCAAAAAATGCACACATGAATATTTCAGTTTAGCTGTGGAAGTCTTTGGCAACTGTTCCTCTGTGTCAACTTAAATTCTTAATGTATACATTAGAAATTAATAACCCATTTCACAGGGCTTATGTAGATTGGTGAAATAAGGACCATAAAGCACATTTTGAATTATTTAAGTATTTGAGGTGCCTTCTTTGCATGAGGGAGGGGAAGCACCATAGCTCATTGATAGAGCACAGGATTTGCATGTAGAAAGTCCTAGGTTTAATCCCTGGAATTTCTATTTTAAAAAGGATCAGGTAGCAGATGATCTAAAAGATCATTCCAGAGACCTGTAAAGCTGTTGCCAGTCAGAGTTGTAGCCAATACTGGGCTAGATGGACAAATAGGTACGGTATAAAGCAGCTTTCTATGTTCCTTATTATGAATTATACTTTATTGTATGCCTGCGAAACATGGACTATCTATAAACGTCACATCCACCTCCTTGAAAGATTTCATCAATGTTGCCTCCGGAAAATCCTGCAAATTACTTGGGAAGATAGGCGAACAAATGTCAGTGTACTGGAAGAAGCAAAGACTGCTAGCGTCGAAAAAATGATCCTTCAATGCCAACTTCAATGGACCGGTCATGTTGTTCGAATGTCTGACTGCCATCTCCCAAAGCTACTTTACTTTATTCCCAACTCAAGGATGGAAATTGGAATATCGGTGGTCAGTATAAGAGGTTTAAAGATGTTCTTAAGGCTAATCTAAAAAAATGCAATATAAACATCGAAAACTGGGAAGCTCTGGCCCGTGAACGATCTAAGTGGAGGTTGGCCTTTCACAAAGGTTCCATGTACTTTGAAGAAGCCCGAGTGCAAGGTGAAAGGGACGAATCCTTTACAGGACCATCTTCCATCTGGTAACCTGTGTCCTCACTGTGGGAAGCTGTGTGGATCTAGAATTGGCCTCCACAGACACTTACGGACCCATCATTAGAGTCTACACAATTTTTTTAGAATTTGCTCTTTATATAATTTTCTTTTTTTAATTTTATCCTGGTCACGAGTGATTGCCTACTACTATGAATTTGCATTTTTTAAATACAGTATTCAACAATGTGTTGCAGAAAAGTGGGCTCTTTTGCAGTGGTATTCAAGAATTATTTCCCTGTGTGTAATCTTACTAGATACACCTGTAGCATCCTTCAGGGGGGACTCAAGTGTCCATTCTGCAGCAACTGATCCACCACTGTTAACTCCGCTCTTCCTCTTGCACTCCTAAAACCCTTTAAATGCCATGTAGTGCAGGTAGCTGGACTGCAGAAACACAGGCCTCAAGACAGCTGAAGGTATTCGGGGATGCTGCTGCAATTCTATGCACAGTTAACCTAGGAGAGAGCCCTATTGGACATAGTGGGACTTCTGAGTAAATTTGCCTAGGATTGCTCTGCAAATCCCACTGAAAGCAATGGAACTTGCCAGTCACAACTAAGTGGTTCCGTTGGCTTCAAGGGGACTTGCAGTGTAATCCTATTCATGTCTATGCAGAAGTAAGCCCCACTGACTTACTCCTAGATAAGTGTTTATAGGATTGCAACTCTAATCATGATGAACTTTAGCTGGATTAGTGCCAGTCTAGGGTTCTATATTTTAATCCTGGTCATGCTACCTACTGCATCAGTCCTTTTCTTCTTTTTGAGTCTCATTTTCTTCTCTTAAAAATGTGACTGAGTCTTCTCCCCTCCCCAGCCTTTAAAAATAAAATAAAATAAAAATGAAGCATTTTGAAATAGGACAAGGATTCTTACTGGGATCATGGAAGTGACCTGAGGGGATCCCTGCCCATTTATTTATTATGCTTATGTCTAGGTTTGTGATTCTTACTGTAGTTGTTCATTGCTGGGAACCTAGCTTATGCTAGTGGAAAAAGAGGGCTCACATACCAAATTGGAAAGCCCCTGATTAGGCCCTGGATGGGAATTACCAATAGGAAAATGACTGAAAAGTAGCTGACAAAGCAGGGGAGGAATGTTTAATGTAATAAATAAGGGACAGGAAGGAAACATTAAGGAGGGGTCATTATTATAGGTCACAAATATTTTGATATGTAACAAAGATAACGTATCATACTTGGTGTGCATGATCAAGGTATGTGACAATCCCTTATATGGACATTTCAGTTGCAAAGTTGCATGTGATACGATTCTCAAATATGAGGTTGCTTATCTCAAGATACAGATGGTTCATTAGGTCACTTTGTGCTAGAAACAAAAACCTAAATTTCATGCTTGGTAAAAAAAGTTGGCGATTCTTTTTAAATACGTAGTGCACAAGCCAGCGAAACGTAAGCACTTCTAGATTCCATTGATTCCAATGGGAAAGAGATGAACATATGCTTAATGTTTCCATTTAAATTAATGCAGTGCGCAAGTGTTTGATTTTTACATTTCTTCGGATGGCTTGTTTTTAATAAAAACGTTAAAGCCTCTGGATCCTTCTGCCTCCCTGCCCTATGGAATTGGTAGGCAGAAACAAAAGACCTGCTGGTTATGAAAGTAGCCTTTCAGTGGCAGCAACTGGGTTAAGAACATAAGAAGAGCCATGCTGGATCAGAACAAGGGTCCATCTAGTCCAGCATTCTGTTCACACAGTTGCCAACCAGCTGCCTGTGAGAAACCCACAAGCAGGGCATGAGTGCAACAGCACCCTCTCACCCATGTTACTGAGCAACTGGTCTACATAGGCATACTGCCACTGATACTGAAGGTAGCATATAGCCATCAGGACTAGTAGCCATTGATAGTCTCCTCCTCCATGAACTAGTCCAGTCCCCTTTTAAAGCCATCCAAATTGGTGGCCATCATTACATCTTGTGGAAGTGAATTCCATTTTTTAACTATCTGTTGTGTGAAGAAGTACTTTTATCAGTCCTGAATCTCCCACCAATCAGCTTCATGGGATGACCCCGGGTTCTAGCATTATGAGAGATGGAGAAAAATATTTCCCTGTCCACTTTCTCCACACCATGCATAATTTTTGTACATCTTTATCATGTCTCCCTTACTCGCCTTTTTTCTAAGCTAAGCAATCCTAGACATTGTAACCTTTCCTCACAGGGGAGTTGCTCCAGCCCCTTGATCATTTTAGTTGCCCATTTCTGCCCTTTTTCCAACTGTACAATGTCCTTTTTTAGGTGTGACCAGAACTGTACACAGTATTCTAAGTCATAGATTTGTATAAGGGGAGTAGGATATTGGCAATTTTATTTTCAATTCCTTTCCTAATTATGCCCAACATAGGATTTGCCTTTTTCAAAGCTGCCTGCTGACTCCACAGAATTGGCTAGCATACAGTGAGCAGACAGCTTGAGGCACTACTTCCTGCCTTTACGGTTTTGCTGCCACAATGTTTTGCATGTCCCCACTATGATACCCCTGACGGTCAAATACTGGGAACAAGTTGCAGATGACTATTTCCCTCTTGCTCCGCTTGTAAGTGTACCAAGGGTATCTGACAGGCCACCGCTGAAGAAAGCACTGCACTAGATGCAGCCGTGATCTGATCCGGAAAAATAGTACTTGTATGGGTGACACATAATATGAGCTAAATATTCTTAGCTTTTGCTGTTTTCAATTATATAATACATTTAGAGTAAGCTCAGGAAAATAATGGGTAAATGCTTGATTTTTACTTGTTCATCTTGCCCTTTATGATGTAACTGATGATTCAAGGATTTCTAAATTTTGTATTATAGGATGTTTAATTTAGTGTGGGCTCAGGATAGAATTGCTTAATTTCTCAGGATGTGGTTACCATTTGAAGCATTTAGAAAGAAACCCTATATTTAAGTTAAAAGTAGAGGAACCTTAGGGGCAATTGGCATAATCTGTAGCCAGCCCATTATAGTAATATTATGATAGCTTTTTACATGGTATTTGGCATATAATTGGAGTTCTGAATAGAAGGAAAGGCTTTTTATTCGTTTTGAACTGTGATCTTATATATATATTTCCTCAGGAGTAAGTCCTTTTCAGACCACTATAAATTACTTAGAAGTCGGTGTATGTAGGTTTGTAGCTATGATAAAGTAGAGCTGAGGGTTAGCATTATTAAATGAAGTGTTCATGTTTCACTAAGGAAGCCAAATAGTTAGAAGTAAATGCCCTGCCTTTCAAACTTTGTAAAATAACACTGTCTTGTCTGTTCGGTGGATTTCCCTCACAAGAAAACAAAATTATACTGTCTTCAGTCAAATTCCTGATGATTCCTGATGTGATCCTTGTGTATCAGTGTAAGTAAATATAATGTATTAATATGTCATTCTAGGTCAACCTTTCTAGGGTACTCATAAAAGGCTGTTTTAATTGTCTCAGCTATTGGTTAATTATTTATGGTTATTGCCTAACTCTGTTGATGGTTGAATTTATGTTGTGAAGACCCAACAATTGTCCTGTTCTGTTGTTCCATGTAAAGAAAATGTAGCAGACCCCTCAATACCCCCCCCCCCACTGCTCAGGAAGGAGAGACGCCCTCATCCTTATCCTCTTGAGTAATGTTCCCTGAGCTGCAATACCAAAGACCAGGAGTCTGTCTCACATCCCTAAATTTATTTTGCTCCTTTCCCCATCATTCCGGGCTGTACTTTTCCTTAAAATTTCCTGTGGATACTTTGTCAAATTAGCAGACTTCGGGTAGTATCCAATGTTAGTCCTACATAGAGTAGACCGACTGACACATGCATAAAGACACATGCACTGACACTGAGACACTACTGTGGCATGGTGATTAGCATGTTGTACTGGGACTCAGGAGACCTGGGTTCTAGGACCCACTCTGCTATGGAGCTCACTGGGTGACTTTGGGGCAGTCACTGACTCTCAGCCTAATCTACCTCACAAGGTTGTTGTGAGGATAAAATGGAGAGGAAAACAATCATGTATGTCTCCTTGGGCTCCTTGGAAGAAAGGAGGGATATAAATATAAGAAATAAATAAAATAAATAAAAACTTTGTAGGGCAAGGGTTACAGAAATGTGGTTCTTATGCTATTGTAAGGTATCTGGCCATCAAATCAGTATGCTAGCACAGTCATACTAAGCTTTCATTTCACATTATTAAATATGTTGATTCAATCTTTCTTTTACTTGTAGATTGACATCTTCCTCAGCTAATAGCTCTACTGATATTTTTCTTTCCGTTCTAAAACTTTTTCTTCCCTCAATCCAGCTTGAAACATTCACTATTTTAGAGAGTTGAAATTTGAAGGCATACTTATAGTAGAGAATCAGCTTGGGCAGTGCAAAGCTCCTAGGTGCAGATGGCCCATGTAGCCTACTTATTTGATTCATAAATAAAAACATGGCAATATAAGTACTATAGCTTTTGTAAAACTATCTACTTTCCATTCCCTGTGTAGTGTGCACATATGTGAAGATGGCAAGTTTACACAATGGCATGGTTCAGATCTAACAATCTCAGGCCAATAAACCATGGTTTATCAGCCTGAGAACCTCCCCTGTGCACCTGGCTTCATTGCTGAGTAGGAGGCTTGTCTAAACCACAGTTTCCTGCTACATCTGAACCAGGAAACTCTCATTTAATCCCCGCTTACTAACCAGGATATGAAACAAAGATCTGATCCTGGTTAGTAAGCAAGGATTAAAACAGTCTCCCCATTTGGGTATAATGGGAAATTGTGGTTTAAACAAGCCATGATCTCAGCACCAAAGCTGGACACATGAGGGAAGGAGGGAGTATGTGGACACGCAACTTATTCAGGCCAATTAAATCGTGGTTTATTGTCCTGAGATAGTTAAAACTAAACCAGGCCAATCTAAGTGATTGTCGTTCTGTAACTATTTACATGAGTTACAGCACAGACTTGTGTTCTGTATGTCCAGGGTGGTGATATACATCGCCCAGGATGTCTGGGTGACCGGCCAGATGGGCGATTAACAAATATAATAATAAATAAAATGTGAATCTTCTCTGCAGTGGAATTCATGGGAATGCTTTCCCTCTACCCCACTTTGGCTGGCTTTTTAAATATGATGCGTTCTAATATTTGATGCACCCTTCTCTTCAGCTGAACAGTCTCCTTGATTTTCTGCATTTGTACATAGTTTGCTGTCTTATCTGTCAAATCATGTATACTTGGACACTGTGTTCCATTCCATCCGATTAGCCAATGGTGGGGAGTGGGAGTCTTGTTTTGAAAAATGAAACTACAGCTCCTTCAGATAGGGCAGTTTCAAAGACTGCATCCTGTGTTTACCTCACGTTCTTTACTTTAAAATTTCCTGTGTCAAATTAGCAGACTTTGAGGAGGGGTATCCAATGTTAGTCCTACAAGAATAGATCCATTGAAATTTATTTATTTCATTTATCTCAATGGGCCTACTCTATGGAGGATTAACATTGGATGCTACTTATTTATTTGCAAATCTACATTTTCTATGCTTTAATTAAATTTCTCATTCATATGACCTTAGTAAGTACCTAAAAGTTCATAAAAAAGAAGGCATTACTGGATGCTTGACCAGATCTCTCACTGGAAGCTCAGAGTCTTTGGGTATGGATAATTGGAAGTCATATTTTTCTGCATCTGGGAAGGCTTTGGCAACTTAGGATCTTGGCACATGGGAGATGGCATTTTAAAACATCTGAGGCAATGAAGTACACTAGACTGCAGTCATGATCACTTTTCAAAGTTCTGGTAGTGCTTCACATCTTATAGTTAAACAGTGTATTCCACTAGCTTGAATAGTACTAAAGTAACTGTTTAAGATGCCTTCCTACATTCATGCTTGACTATGATTTCCTTTTTGTTTTTCAATATGTTTGTTTTTGTTAACTTACATGTGTTTTGCCTTTTATTTATTTATGTACAGCATTTGTATACGGCTCCATAGCTAGACAGATTCCAGAGCAGTGAAGAATAATAAGATAAAACAGATAAAAGAATAAAAACAATGCATTCAAAACTGGATGCCATTAAAACCGTGGCTGGTCAGCAAGGTTTCCTTGTACCCATTTTCCTATAGATCTGGGGTGCACACCCTTTTCGGTCCCGAGAGCCATATCAGGTGTCTGCTGGGGTGGCGGGGGCTGCACATACAACTCACACATACACATCCTTCTCACTCACACTTATCCCAGAAGCAGCAGCATCAAGGTACTGAAGCCCACCCCAGCCACCCCCAAGGCAAACACCAAAAAAGAGGAAAAAAGGCTCTAGGAAAAGGCTCTACGGTTCCTGCTATAGAGCAAGAACCTCATTCCTAGAGCATCCCAGGAAGTAGGCAGGAAACTTCAACCACTGTTTCCTTGGACACTTGTCCTTATTTTTTCAGAGGTGGCCAATGCTGGCCATCTGGAGGCTGCCAGATAGGGCTTGCCAGGGCTGCCCACAGGCTGTGCTTTTTGTACCCCAGCTATAGATGCTATTCTTACTGCTCTTTTGTATTTTTGAAAGGTGCAATATAGTCTTAGATCTTAAGGGATTTTTCATACAACTTGTTTTCAGTCCTCTAGAATGACTTGAGTGATAAATAAGAATCCGGTGGTGGTAGTAATACTATTACTTCATTGATGCTAATAGAATTAATGTGGTCTGATTCAGACTGTATACGTTTACTTAGAATCGTGATTGTTGAGAAAGGCAGCATTTCTCAGTTCCATCTCTTTGGCCTTTGTCATGCTGCTCCTTTTATGTCGAAGAGGCTCCCACCCATCTATTTGTTATGATATTTATTTATTTCATTCCTTCAAGACCTCCTCATAACCCAGTACTTTTAAACAAAGCCCTTTCTGGATCATCTTGCCTTGGTGCCATTGAAGTATCTCCAGTTTCACCCTGTCCATCAGACTTTTTCTCCTAATGCAGATTGTAAGTCCACTTACAGTTTCTTCTGGGTCCTGTACAGCATCTAACACAGTGTTGGCGTTTAAATGTTTACTAGTTATTTATGGCCTGTTTTTCAATATTTGCAGGTATGACACTGTTCTCTTTTAAACTCTTTTTTCAGTTGAATGCACTTCATGAATCTAGCCATTCCTCATATGTCCTTGCATGAGAAAAGCTTTAACAACTGTGTTCCTGTTCTCTAAATACTTTCTAGCTTTTCTGGCTCTTAGAAGTAGCTCATTTCACTGTTCGCTGAATTTCAGCTGAGGCCTAACCAAAGCCCAGTAGAGCAGTGCTGCTGCTGCCTCTGATTGCAATCCAAAGAAAGTTAGAGACCAAAAAAATAGTTATCCAAAGAAACCTTTGGGATAACTCTGGGATTTAAAGTGTGACTAACCTTCCCTGCTGATCCATGTCTTAAAACCACAAGTATTTGAAAACAGCTGCTAATGCAACTGAAAATATAATTTAAAAATTTTCCAACATCAAACAAGAACAGCTAAGATTGCAGTCCTGTGCTCACTTACTGGGGAGTAAATCCCATTGAACTCAGTGGGGCTTATTTCTGAGTAGGCATGTGTAGGATTGCACTGTAAATGTAGAAGATGTACAGTAGTCTGAGAATACTGGCATTCATACAACATCACAACTTTACTTACTCCCAGGTAAGCATATGCAGGATTGCAGCCTCAAAAGTATAAATGCCTTAGCACACAATCCAACTGAGATGAGTTTGGAGGCTCATGCTCATGTAATGCAGAGCAGGAGGAGCTGTGGAGATCTTCACCTCCCCATTCCTCCTGCATTTTCACTAGATGGCCATTTTTGGCCATCTAGCGATGGTGTCTCAGAGGAAGAGGGGAGGGGAGGAGGCTGGAGGGGTTTCAGGACACTTCATTTCCTGGCTGCTTCAGTCTCCTCCCGCCCCCCAAAACGCTCCCTTAAACCCCTCTCCGGGGTCGCTTTCCTGACCTTGGAGAGCAGCCAGTGCGGTCCTTTCTGCACTTGCTGTGAGTGGGAGGGGGATCGAAGCTCTGATTCCCAGCTCCAAGGTTCGAGCACTGTCTCCGACCTCAAAGCTGGGAACCCAAACTATCCTGTGCCCCCCCCCCCAGACAATGTCTAAGGGCCATAGGATCATTCCCTCTGTTTTGTATATGCAAAACTGCAAATATGCCCAATACTAGAGAGATCTGCAAACTGCTGGACCTTGTGCTTACCTAAGCACATATATCTTATTTTTTGCTATGTGAAAAATAGGGGGGGAAATAAGAGTTGAAAATAGACACCACAAATGTTGTAGTAAACAAAAGCAGTGTATTATTTGAACAGAAACAGCCTCATACAGACTTTATGCTCCTAGAGGGTACTGCCATCTTCATGAGAGGAGCATAAAGTCTGTATGAGACTGTTTCTGTTCAAATAATACACTGCTTTTGTGTAGAAATGCATCTTGGATCTGAGTGTTGTATATGTCTACAGTATACACAGGAATGATCATTCTACTATATTTTTGTCTTACATAAAAATCTTCATACTACATATTTTGAGTGAATAAAACCTTAAGTTATTCACAAAGAAAAAATATTTCATAGGCTTCCCCCCCCCTCCCAAGTGTTTCTCCCAAATTTCCAGTTTTTCCATTGGAAAAACTGGGGGGGGGAAAGTCCTCAGGAAACCCCCCAGCTTTTTTCCTGATTTTTTTTCAAGGTTAGTTTTCTGCGCCTTCACATCCTTAAGTGGGTGGCAACTGGAAATAGGGCCTTTTCAGTAATAGTGTCAAATCTTTGGAATGCCCTCTTCAGAGAGGCTAAATTTACACCGCCTTTTTTAAATTCAGTTACCATTTGAAAACCTTGCATATTTTCTGTTGCCATCTTGGGCCTTTGACTGAAATGCAGTTT
Organism: Shinisaurus crocodilurus; assembly: GCA_021292165.1. NCBI lineage: Eukaryota > Metazoa > Chordata > Lepidosauria > Squamata > Shinisauridae > Shinisaurus > Shinisaurus crocodilurus. The sequence goes on along the minus strand of CM037878.1, from coordinate 244,281,659 downwards.
TCTCAGATGGGAGGGGTTGTGTTGTATGGGGGGTTGTGGTCATGTTATTTTGTACTGGGTTTTAATGTTGTATTAATATTTTCTTCTGTGTTACTGTGAGTTACTTACAACATATATATGGAAAGGTGGGATAAAATATTTTAAATAAATAAAACAATACATGTATATCTCAGTTAATTCATCAATGTCATACAAACCCTCTGCTACGTTTTCCCTCCGGTAATGGCATGGAAATGTAAACAAAGGGATACCTAATGTTATGTGTACTGATAGCAAGTGCCATTGTGTATTCAGCAGTCTGCAGGAACAGTAAATAGCTCAGACAGGCATGTTTCACTGCTGATACTCTGCTGGTCATTGACCGTAATAAAGTAATTCATTCACTGCTGATGTTACTTTGACACCTGGGGCCAGGTAGCCTTCCTACTCCTTGGCTGTGTGAATGCAGGGAGGAAATTAGTGTAAACTGAGTGGTATGTGGATTCAGTCACACTGATTCCCATGATTGTGGTAGCTTGGAAGAAGCTGTGCCAGTGGAATTCTCAGCTAGCTGTATTAATGTTCAAACTAATATTTACTTGTGTGATTGCACACACATGTGGCTGAGAAGACCACACCTGCTTAGGGGGTAGGAAAGAAGCTCACTTTTCAGTGGCCTTGAGATTCATCTAATAAATAATATTTTTGAGAATTAGGAGTGATGGTAAAAATGTTTTTCTTTGTTCACAAATTAAATGGATATGGAACCACACTGAGTGGTAGTGCTCATGCTTTGCATGCAAAAGGTTCCTTGGTTCAATCCCTGGCATATCCAGTTAAAAGCTTCAGATACCATGTGATAGAAAAGACCTCTCTGCCTGAGACCCTGGAGAGCTGCTGCCAACCAGAGTAGAGAATAGTGGGCTAGAAGGACAAATAATCTGAACTAAGGTGTAACTTCCTATGTTCCTAGAGAATGTGTGGGGAGGGGTGAGAGATAACTGGCTTTAAAGATGTAATGATACCATTTTCTTCAATTTATGTTCAAGGAAAAGAGAGTAGAAGAAAGAAATATAAGATTACCAAATATTTTTACTTTCTATTGATAAAGTGTTTTTCCCAAGTCCTAAAACCATTTTGCGTATTTTCTCTTTGGATCCTTAAAAAACCTATAAGCTAGTTCAATGTCTTAGAGATAGTGGCTTGCCTTTTGCTACCCAGAGAGTTAATTGATTGTTCAAATCTCACCTCTGCTGCTGTCTGGCTCTCAGCTCATTCTCATAACCGGTAGGCTATTCTAGGGGCTCATGTAATTTCATGCATCATTATTTTTAAATACATGCAATTTTGTGTGATACTTGATCTGAAAGTATCTGTATAGTCATGGAAAATCTAGGAAATAAGTAAGGTAGTAAACAAAGGTTCACAAGCTCTCTAAAGATTAAAACTGAACTGTTTCACATGCAGAAGTTCACACATAGGGAAAGGAAAACAGAATGAATTCTGCAGGCAATGGTTAAATTTTTTTTTTTACTGTTTTGTAATGTTAAAATATTTCACCTAAACAGTTGCAGTCAAAAATAATGTCAGTTACTGAAAATGTAAATACATAAAGATGCATTTATACAGGTGCAAGTCTACTGTATCTTACCAAAAGTTATTTAAATGAACAGATTAATACAGTAAGCGCACGCTTGATACGATTAAAGAGACAAATCCGCGTGTTAGTTCTGTATACTGTTGTAAGACACATGCAAAGAACTCTCACAAAATTGTAATTCAAATCGTCCCAAATCATTCTTGCTGGGATGGAAAATCTAAGTTTGTACTGGTGATAAGTATGTCAGCACAGCAAGGGGCAGTCAGTTATAGACATTACTTACTGTAATTTGTGACTGTCGAGGGAGAGGAGTGGCTGTTGGTGTAATAGTGATGCTGCTGGTGATTTTGTTGATAGGTTTACTTGGTGTTCCATTAGTTAATGCTGGAGTTCTGTTATCCTGCGCAGGGGTGCAAGGACTAATGGTTTTTGCTGAATTAGGAATAGCTTGGACATAAGGGCTTCCTAAATGAATATGTATTTTATTATCCTCAGTAGTTATCACACTAGAACCGGAACTGTTAGATCTTTGGAACTGCCAGGATGACTGCCTTTCAGGGGATACTCTAAAGATAGCTTGCTTGTCACTAATTTCCAGCGGCTCCGGCGAAAGTAACTGCTCAGGCGAACTTGAGTAACTTGTTAGAGCCATAGGGGACATTGTCCTTTCCGGAGTTACAGTGCCACATGATTCAGGTGTTTGAGATCTAGCAAAGGCAGCCATAGTAAGAGGTGGCATGGCTTGTTCCGGACTTGAGTAACCATCAGCTACTTTAGATTTTATAGGAGTTAAAGATCCATTTTGAATTATGGTGATCCTTTGCTTTGGTGTGCCACTGGTGGGTATCGTAGCTGTACTAGTAAAAGAGTGAGAGATCTCTGCAGTAGGGCTTGTTATTTCAAGGGTAGCTGTGTTTTGTCCATGATCTGGAGTAACCTTTATATGAAGAGGCTGGCCCGGTGTGTGACTTAGAACTAAATTTCCAGGTTGAATGCAATTTCCATTCTGCTTAGTGTGAACTTTTCCATTTTGAATATGACTTTCTTTGGACTTCATCCATGGTATCCAAAGTTTACTATTGTTTACTGCATTTGCAGCAGAGGAATTGCACTTGAAGGATACTGTTTGCTCATCATCGGCATCATCTTCATTATCACTCTCTTCATATAAGTGTCCATTTATGACAGCCCGTTCCAAAGGAACTAGACTCTTGTAATCAGGTGGTTCATTGTCTGCTGGTTCTGTTTGGACTTCCTTAGAGACAACCTGCAAGTCAGAAATTCTCCTTCCATTGAGACTTGGTCTGAGGCTCTTGCTGAAACGCCTATACCTCTCCAGTTCTTTAGTAAGGATTTCCATTTCTCTTCCTAATTCTTTGTTTTTGTTTTCTTGGTGAGTGAGTTTCTTCTGCAGAATTGTATGGTCTTCCCTTAGATGGCATATTAAATCCTCTGTTGCCATGTACTCATGAATTTTCTCTTTCAGTGCATCTACTTCTCTCGAAAGGTGTCCTGACTTGGCCACTTCATCCTTGAGTTTTCGGAATAATCTCTGCTCATGGTTGCATTCTGTCTTCTCTGCTAACTTATACCGAGCCAGTTCTCTTTTCACAACCTCAAGTTCCTCTGCCAGAAATTTGGCTTTATCTTGTTCATTAATGTATCTACGTTCTAAAGATTCAAATTCATCTTCAGTTTTCATGAGATCATCTTCTATGGCCTTCATTTCTTTAAGTTTGTGTTTGAGCCTTTCAATTTCTTGGGCTAGTTCTTTAATCTTGTTGTTTTCTTGCTGTAAAGATGTGGTTGGTTTGGTTGTCTCCTTAAGTTTATTTTTAAGAAACTCTTTTTCAATGGCTTCTAGGGACTGAAGCTTTTTCCTTAGCAGATTCACCTTGGAGGAGAGATCATTTCCTTTTTCTTCTTCTGCTTTTAGTTTGCTTTTCAGTTCATCTCTCTCTCTTGTAAGATTGGACATTTTTTCCTCAGCCTCGGTCTTAGATTTTAATGCCTTCTTACTTTCCTCAATCAGTTTTTCTGTGACTGACATAACTTTTTTTTGTTCCAGCTGAAATTGTGAATTTGCAGTCTGTAGGTTTTCTTCTGTTTGCTTTATTTTTTCGTTCATCGTTTTCCTCTCATCTACAAGCAATACTGTTAATGATTTCAGTTTAGTCAAATCTTCCTTAAGTGTGAACTCTGTTTTTTCCAATTTACTTTCCATGGTTTCAAGCTCTGCAATACGAGCTTTTAAACCATCGAGTTCCTGTAACATCTGCTTTGTTAACGTTTTTTCTTTTTCTAGATTGTATTTCAAAGAGTAACATTCCTGCTTGCTCTTGCTGAAAGCATCCTCCAGTTTCTCGAGCTCCATAATTCTCTTGTTGAGTTTATCAACTTCTGTTTTAAAATTCTTACTTTGTGAGGCTTCCTTTTCTAGCTTCTTATGAAGCTCTCTGCACTGTTCTTCCATTTTTATGAGCTCTTCGTCTTTTCCTTCCATCTCCAGTACTCTTTTCCTTAGCTCCTCCACTTCAGACATAAGGGTAGAATTTCCATATTCCCCTCTATTCATTTTCTCTCTCAGGTCTTGCAATTCTTCTTCTGCCTTTCGTAAGGACTTATTAGTCTCTTCAAGTTCATCAATTTGTCGACTGAGAGCTGCTAATTTTAAGCGGAGCTGGCGATTCTGGCTCTCTTCATTGGTCAGTTTGGCCATTGCAACTTCTTGTTCTTGGGAAACCTTATTAGTTTTGGCCTGAAGTTCTGCTTCCAGCCTGAGGGCTTTCTGCTCCTCTTCTTGAGCTTTTGTTTCTGCAGTGGAGAGTTTCTCATGTGCTTGTTCTGCAGTGATAGATAGGTCTTGGATTTTTTGGGTTTGCAGCCTTAGCTGTTCTGTAAGTCTTTGTTGTTCATCCACTACCATTAAAGCAAATGATTTGAGTTTTGTCAGTTCCTCCTTCAACTTGTTTATTTTCTTGCTGTTTTCTTTTTCTTTTTTTGCCTGATAGGCTGCGTCTTGGTCAATAAGTTTCTTCAATCTGAAAAATATATATTAAAAATTACATTTTATTTTGTGAGTGTTTCAGAAATTAAAAAAGAATAGTGTTAGCTGGACCAGAGGTGATGAAATGCTGGAAAGAGACCTTTGTTTTAGGAAACATTTGAATAGATATAGGGATAGGGATAGAAGTCGCTTATGCTAGCAATACATCAATAACACAAGTGAACCAGCAGTGTTGGATACTGTCCATAATATTTCTTGAGCAAATATTGGATATTGCCATGAGTTGTCATTCTAACTAATGCAAAGATACAAACTTTCCTCCCTTCTTTTTCTCTTTTGATTTTGACGTTGTTGTGGACACTAATGTGGATTATATAGCTCTGGGAAAGAGGTAGAAGGTAGATTGCATCTTGTAATTTCATGTTGACTTTAGCCCTGCAATTACCATCTCATGGACATATTTGTGGTTCTGGCACACAAGATTTAAAACTTGCTGCCTTGCATCTTCTTAAGTTAGCAAAAGACCAATATCTTTCCCTGTTTATAGAAAGTGGCCCAATACAATTTTTTAATTTTTTTACTCAAGTTACCTGTATGTTTTATGTTTTTGAGTCCTAGTATGGCTACATACACCTGCATTAAAAATGCAATGTTGTTAATAGCATTAGGATGTACTTTTGGGGGAGCTTTGCTATTTTTGTGTTAGAAATTTATCTTGACTTTGTAGTAGCAAGGAGGAGTTAGATTATTCCCCTCCCCATACTTCTGTATGATAAAATCAGACTGAAATTTGCTTGACTTGATCTCTGTGATCTCCATCTTAAGTTTTTCCCCCTTTATAACCTACTAAATGCCCAAAGCTCTTTCATCTTAAATCTGTTGCTGAATCTCAGAACTGCTAGGTGGTGTTGCCATTTGTATCATTGCTTTTGTACAAGTGGTAGTGGTTTTGAGTATGGTGACGGGTTCTAAAAAAATCGAACTCCTGTGTTCCTATTTTAGCTACTGAATGAATTTGCTATCATCTCCTTACTTTTAGTCAGCTAATATAGTATTCTGATGGAAATAAATATTTGTTTCAAAATGATCATATACAAGTCTTGTATATGATAACCCATCTTTTTAGAAAAGGTGTGATGCCTCTTGCCATTAAAATGTACAGCGAGTCACCTGAGCCTCAAAAAACCATTATGAATAATTATATGCCAGTCTCATGTGTTCCTTTTTGGGGCAAGGCAATTAAACAGGCCATGCCTGGTGGACTTGAATGAAGCTGATTATTTTGATCAGTATTCAGAGGGCTTTGTGATGGAGGCTGTATGGAGGCCCTCATCAGTTATTTTTCTTCTTCTATTAATTGACTGAGAAAGTGTAACCTGTTGATACTTCAGGACTTCTCAGTTGCCTTTGATCAAATTGATCATGAAATCTTATTGGGACATTTTGCAATGGCTCTGGTTCTACCTATCTTAATGAACTCAGAAGGTCCTGTTAGGTAACTTATCCTATACCTCATGGAAATTAATTTGTCATCTTAAGTTGTCTTTCATCTTGCCTGACCCTCCGTAATGATAGGTGTAGCCCTGCAGAACCCATGCACTCCTCTAACAAGGGGATTCACCAGTGCCTGTTGGGCCAGGTTTTGTGTTGAACTCAACTTGTATCCTCAACTACAGCTTACACCTTTTTCTTATGGCATTTAAAAAGGCCATAAAGATTGATCTCTTCTGACAGGCCTACCCAGTGGAATTTTAGGATATTTTAAAAAGTTCTTAAGAATGTTTTAATAATATTTACTATGTTTTAACCAGTTTATGTATTTCATATTTATTGTTGTTCCCCGCCTCGATCCAAGTGGAGAGGCGGGTAAGATATTATTATTGTTATTGTTATTGTTATTGTTATTATTATTATTTCAAGAAAACAAAGGGGTTGCTGCTGCAATCAGGGACATTGCTGAGGTGAGGACAAAACCTTCAGTATTTTGGCTGCTGACTCTTAGTTCTTGTTTGTTTGTTTGATTTCATTGTACGTATAATTTCATTGATGCCTTTTAAGTTTCCTTGATGGACTTTTGGAACAGAAAGGCAGGGTATAAATATTTATTTAATTAATTTATGTCCCATCTTTCCTCCCAAAAATGGTACTCAAAGCAGCTAACAAATACATTTTGTTATGTTTTGTTTTGTTAAAAACAAAACATTAATTAATGCATAGCATAAAAACAAATACATTAAAAACACAACAATAAAATAAGTTAATTAATTTAAAAAAACAACAACCCTGTCCTGCAACCCAGTAACCGCGTAATGTAAAAGCCTTGCAAGACACAGTGGTGTTACTGAATAGCATTTGGGCTTGGAAATACAAGATGCTTTTATTATAGTTATTCCTATTTCTGGATGAACCTTCCCTCTGTGCTTCTGCTTCTGATTTTGTGTCTGAAATAGTATTACATAGATATAGTCGTATAGCATCTTTTCCGTTCATCTATTTTGGGAGATTTATGTGGTTAGACTTACAATAATACTCAGATTAGCACTATTTGAATTTTCATTTATATACCTAAAGTTTCTTTTTTATGAATACATGAAAACCCTAAAGCAAACAATTTTATCAATTGAAGTTACTACATAAACTGTATTAACTACTAATCTTCCTTTCCATTTCCTCAATTGGCTACATAATCCCAATTACCCCCCCCCCCAATGGGTTTCAAACAGTTATAGCATTGCTTAGGTAAGATGGCTCATGTTGCAGTTTTAAAGACTGATATATGAATGTTCTTACACTGAAATTATGTGTAGTTAATTGTATTAATCTTGTTTGTTTATGCTCTTCTGCAGCATTACGTTCCAAAGCTAGGAGAAAAAGTCAGCAAGTAAATGTACTGATCCAGGCACTTTGAAGCACATGCTTATGTTATATTGAAGGCTATCCCCTTGACTTAGCAAGGATGTCTGTAACTGAAAAAAGTTTTCATGGACAGATTGCTTTGCTTTATCTTTCCAAATGCATGCAAGAGGTGCTGCAGATACTGAAGGGCACACACATACAGTAAAACCTTGGATTGCAAGTAACTTGGTCTGCAAGTGTTTTTCAAGACAAGCAAATTTTTAAAATAAATTTTAACTTGATAAACAAGCGACGTCTTGCAATACAAGTACTGTAGTACGGTCAAGAAAAATGAAGACTTTACACTATCATTCTTGCAGTTTAAATAAAAAATATGTGTACAAGTTTCTTATGGGGAATTTCGCTTTGATATACAAGTGCTTTGGATTACAAGCACGTTTCTGGAACGAATTATGCTTGCAATCCAAGGTATTACTGTACCTACTGGGCTGCAATTTTGAGTCAGTCCGTGAATACAATTTTGTGGCTGCTTCAGCAAGCATGGTCAATTATCATGGAAGATGGGAGTTGTAGCCCAGCATCATATGTAGAAGGCCATAGGTTCCCCGTCCCTGCTCTATACTGAATGGGGTGCTACATACAAAATACAAATAGAATAACAGAGGATCTCAACACTATTCTGGTTCTGCTTTGTGAAGCATACTGATAAAGCTGATGTTGCAGTAACATTATGCTGGTATTGTAAACAGGTATGTTGATTCAAATGCTTAGTGTCCGCATGTAAGATAGATTCCATATACCTTACATGGAAGCAATTGAAATTGATAAGACACACAAGTACATGTACTCCAGGATTGCGATGGAAATTTCAGCATATCCTGCTTATGTAGAAAAAGCAGGTCAGCACAGCTGTGGTTCTAATTTGGTATAAAATCAGAAGTATTCCTGGAAGGCTTTTGTCATCTTACTTTTTCTAGAAAAATCCATTCGGGAACAAGAAGGGATATCCTCAGCATGTTGGAAACATTTTCCTATTTAGTTAAGAAAAAGAGTATGATGGAATTAAAAAGATCTAGTGGGAATAAAAAGTAGTTCCTTTTGTGTCCTAAAATACATCTGTTTTTGAAAAAGAGAATGCTTATGTAAAATCACTTTATAATGGAAGCATAGGTGATGCTGTATGATTCAGTGGGCAGAATTAAGAAAAGAAAAGGAAAGGAAATATAGCTTCTTTCCAAAATATAATACCTAAACATAACTGAATAAGACAAAATCCACCGTAAAAGAATTATTCAGTCATAATTGATTTATCCTTTCATCTTGCATACTTAGATTCAGAACATCATAGTTATAACTAACAGTGCATAATGTTAAAAGCGAAGGTGAGGCAAATGGAAAACAGTTCTGCATGGCAATACTCTGCAGAAGGAGGCATAATTTTTCCAGTACTTCAAAATGTTAGAAGTATCCCTGTTCCTAAAGACTTGTATTTCATGTTTCCATATGAGTTTGCCTGTCTCGAGATCACTGAGGGCATCCTGTCAAAAATTCCCTCAAATCAGAAAGTTTAATTTGGTGGGGTGAAATGCAGCAGGATTAGTTGTGGTACCTACCCTGTGAAATTCATTCCTAAAGCAGCACTGTAGACTTTTAGGGAGTAACTTTGGGTGACCAGCCAGATGGGCGATTAACAAATATAATAAAATAAATAAATAAATAAAATAAACTTTTTAGTAAGTTTTTACAGATGATGATGATGATGATTATCATTTTGTCTGGTTTGAATGTCTTTCTTATCCATGGTTTAGGAGTCAGTAAGGGCACAATCCTATGGCCGCTAGACAGAGTCTAGATGGCCATAGGTTAGAGTCCCAGGTGCGACCTCAGAAACGTGCTACGACGTTGGAGCTGGACTCCAACCTTGGGGCACCCCCCTTGCAGCTGGCGCAAAAGGAACTGCACCGGTTGCAGCTCCAAGGTTGGAAGACCAACCTCAGAGCTGGAGGTTTGTGGACAGGGAGGGGGTGGGGAGGAGTAAGGCTCCACCACAATATGTTGTATCCTGGCAGTGCCACAGCTTTTCCTTGTGAGCCAGGGCTGTCTAAGACTTTTGCAAGGCAGGAGGAGCATGGATGCGACCTTCACCTCTGCGCTCCTTTCCACCCTCCATTGGATGCCCGTAATCCTCCGAGTTTGGGGAGTTACGGGCAGCCACATTGGATTGTGCTGCCCGTGCATTTAAAAAAATATTTATATTCTAGGGTGCAGTCCTATGGCCCTCCGACCTTGCCTGAGGGGCCATAGGAGAAGTCAGACTACCTGCTGTGACCTCCGCAATCCCTTCTGAGGTCACAGCAGGCAGTCTGCCTGCGGAGTGCCCTCCCCCCCATACACACTTCACAGCCAGCATGGTTCTTTGTGCGCCAGCTGGCAACTGAAGCCAGAAGACCAACTTCGGTTCCAGCGTGGGGTGGGGTGTTGTTCCCGGGGGTGGGGAGGGGAAGAGCGAGGCACTGCCGGCTTCCAAGGAACCCAGGCGGTGCCTCAGCCTCTCCTCCTCACGAGGAGGGGTAAAACATTTAAATGGCCGAAATTGACTGTCTAAATGTTTTTGAGGGCGAGGGGAGTACAGTGGCAAGGGTACAGTGTTACCCTTGAACATGTGTTTTTGTAGCACTGATTGCAACTTATCCAGATGCACAATTTTGTCTTCACAGTAAATTTAGACACAAAATATTCACAATAAGTTTTCTATTTATTATGGGCAGAACTCCCAAAATATGAATTGGTGGCAACCCTATAGCTCAGGTCAGGAAAACAAAAAGGAACACAAACTTGTAGGGTAACAGTTTGAAGGTTCACAGTGACTTCTGGGATGTGGGAGACATTCATCAAATATTTTTGGCTGAAAGTAGCTCAAAACTGCAATTGTATCTCATACCTTCTTCACCTTTAGCTAAGGAAAATAAAGATTAATCTGGGATAATAATCAGGTCACAGTTGGTTAACTCTTGCTTTTCAGCTTTGAGCACAGGAAGAGTAAGGCCAAGGCTATGTGGTGAATCTTCATGGAACAGAGGACAAAGCTGATTTGCAAGAGGAACCCTTTGGAAAGCATGGATCAAATGCATCTCTGAGAACTTGTCGGGAGTGAATGGGTGACATAGCTGTGTGTGTGTGTGTGTGTGTGTGTGTGTGTGTGTGTGTCCCCATCCGTCCTGTCCCCTATAGAGGCCATTGAGAGCCTCTATAAATATGCCAGTTGTCTTGTCTTAGTGCGCAGATGGTAAACTCAGGAAACTCCTAGTTGATCTTCAGTGAAGGATATTTGGTTGCTTTGCATGTTCATTCTTAAGCCAAATCTGTGTCTTGCTACTGCTTCAATAATTCAGAGAGGCTAATGTGTGAAAGGTAATCAGAGGTTTGTCTTTACAACACCCCTTAAAAGCAAAGGGACAGCCAATTTAAAGTTCTTTTAATATGTATGTGAAATTTGCACACAAAAATTCAGTAAAACTATTAATAGGAAAAAAGAGGATTAGGCTGCAATCCTATGCACAATTATTTGGTAGTAAGCCTCATTTAAGTCAGTGAGACTTACGGTACATCTGAATAAACTTGTGTAGGATACAGAATCCCAGCCAGTCTTTGCTGCAGCAATCATAGAAGTTTATGCTTGTATTCCTTAGCCTTAACCCTCATTCACTGGGACTGGTTTTGGCTGCCTTCTGTTCACCTGCCCTCCAGCCTTGTGAAATAGCCTTGATCTGGCTTAGCCTTGCATACAGTCATTGTTTGGTGATAATTTAAGCCCCATTTTTAACAAGGCGGTGTTTATTTTTAATGGTTGAGCTTTAATTGTTGAACAGAAATGCTGTCTATTTTTTCTGAAGCCCCACTTGTAGGGTGGTGGTGCCAGAGAGAAAACTCTCACTGTCTCCCATTTCTATCACGTAAGCAGATTGATCCTAGGCCAGAAAAGAAGCAAGTGATTTCATTTGGAACAGGAGAAATTGGAATTCACTGACTTTTACATCAGCCAGGAAATTACTGTTGTGCAGATGGAATGCTAACAGGAGGAAATGGAAAGATTAGACACTAGAGATGTGGGATGGTGGTCAGAGCTCAGGACTATGAGGAAAGAACTTCTTGAGTTCTAATTCATATAACTGCCTTCCCCTTCATCCTTAAATTAAACTTGCCATTTAAGATTTTCCATGTAGTCATAGAACAGGCTGGCTTCATGTTGGGTATATTGTCCTTTTTGTTGTTGTCCTAAATATAGAACTTATCTATATTGTTATGTAGTTGATGGACTGGCCCAAGGTGCCCAAAGCCCCTGGGTGTCTCAGAAATAAAGTGCTAGTTATGACAGTAGTACAGAAACAAAAGGCAGCTGGGAAAAACTGAGTTGCTATGAGAAATGTTTTAGACTCTTAGGTCCAAAGGTAGAGGTGGGTAATTTGTGACCTTCCAGCTGTTGCTGTCTACACCTCACATCAGCTGTAGCCATCATAGCCAGTGGTGAGGGATCATGGAAATTGTAGGCCAAAATGTCTAGAGGGCCACAAGTTGCCCATCCCTAAGGTAATTCTTAGTATATGTTGGCTACTTATGATACCTTGAAATGAATAAGGGGAGGGAAATGTTGCCCATTTATGGTAAGCAGGGTCAGGCCTGGTTATTACTTGGATGGGAGACCCCTCTAGTTTCCTGCATTGAGCAGGGGGTTGGACTCGATGGCCTTCTAGGCCTCTTCCAACTCCATGATCTATGAATGTATGAACTTACCATTGTCCCCAGTGCTTTAGCAACAGTCATGTTTCTGCCTGGAACAAGGTCAAGAGTATGCCTTTGTAGCAGTAATGGAAACTTAGTGCTGGAACCTGTGCTCTTTTCCTTCATAGCATAAGATCAGGTTCCAAGAATATAAAAATACTTGGTATTTATATGCCATTTTCCCTAAGTGCCCAAAATATTTTATATTTAGAGAGCCAGTGTGGCGTAGTGGTGAGAGTGTTGGACTGGGACTCTGGAGTTCCAGGTTCTATTCCCTGCTCAGCCATGAAGCTCACTGGGTAACTTTGGGCCAGTCACTGACTCTCAGCCTAACCTACCTCACAGGGTTGTTGTGAGGATAAAATGGAGAGGAGGAGGAAGATTATGTAAGCCGCCTTGGGTTCCTTGCAGGAAAAAAGGCGGGGTATAAATATAATAAATAAATAAATAAAATAAATAACTATATTTTGTCAGTAATACTTAGAACAGCCATCTCATGTAGGCTTTATTACCTTAGTTGTAGAGATGGGGGAGCTGAGGCCAAGAGAGAGTGGCTTGCCCAAGGCCATCCACTGAGTTCATATATGAGGGGAAAGGTGAACCAGGGATTTCTAGCTCATGCTCTGCTATGATTCTACAAAAGGCATGCAGTTGTAATATGACTTTCCCCGTGGCAGTGGCATAGCAGCTTTTTGTATTAGAGTATACTTCATGTGAGAACTGGAAAGCTCGGAGTAGTCCAGTTAATGGTTTCATTAAAAACACAGGTAGTTTGTTTTAGACTTTCAAAATCTTAAAGCTATTGAACTTTTAGTTTTAGGACATACAGACATTTGCTGGTAATCAGTGCTGGCTCCCGGTTTTTGAGGGCCCTTGGGCAAGACATGTTCAATGGGCCCCCTCTCTCTTGAGTCTGCCTTCTCATGGCTATTGTCAGCGGTTGCTATTGTTCCTCATCCTCTTTCTTATCATTTGCTTGCTTGATAGGCAGAGAGCCAGTGAGCAAACATGCAGTGGCATCTACTGTTCTTCCTTTTCACCACTACCATTGTCTGGGCCAGAGCGAGAGGCAAATGAACAAGCAGGTTGCAATGACTGAGAGGAGAAACAAGGCCAGGGGGCTCTTGTCAGTGGGATCCTGATGAAGTGTGGGACCCCGGGAGGTGCTCAGCCATACCTACCCTTGACGCCAGCCCTGCTAATAATAGTATTTCTTGAAGTGTGGCTATATGGTGTATTAAATATGGTTACAAGCCACATAAATGGAGGGATTAGGAAAAACAATATTTGGTGAACTCTGATATTGCTTTCCAAGTTCGTATTTTTATATATAATTTCATCATCTTTTGCTTGCAAAACTTTGATTCACATCCCAATTCTAAAGTTGTGTGACATGCTGTTGCTTTGGGTAGCTGGCAGTTCTTTGGCACTGGCATCCTCTTCCTAAATGTACTTACATGATCTAGAAGCTGGCCCCACAAATTTCAGGGAATATTGCTTCCCAGTACAGTAATACCTTGGATTGCAGACATAATTCGTTCCGGAACCGTGCTTGTAATCCAAAACACTCATATATCAAAGCGAGTCTCTGGCGGGCGTGAGCGGGGCCGATTTCGGCCTGCTACACCTGCTCGAGGCGAGCGGTTACATCCCTACGACTACTTGTCTTGCAAGACCTTGCTTGATTATCAAGTACAAAATTTTTTTAAAAAAATTCTTGTCTTGCAAAACACTCTCAGACCAAGTTACTTGCAATCCAAGGTAGTACTGTAAGTATGCTTTGGACCATGGTCCCATTGATGTCTGTTTCAGTGAGTGGTTTTGTGAAGTGTATCAGTTCCTCTGTGCATCACAAAGTTTGCTTCAAGTATTACTATAGTTTTCTGGTTTGTACTGATACCTTAAGCAATAATGAAACTAAAGCAAAATTATGCAACTGTTCTGATGCAGAGTCTTTATCTTCTTTCTTAAATTAGCTAATATTTTTGGATGACTTTCAAAATGGCTCTTTGCCAATAACAACTCATTGTGTTACTCAGAGGGGGCCGACTGGTCATAAATGTCATTTTCCCAGAACATTTTGAGGAACTAGGCGTACTCTTAGACAATTTTAACATGCATTCTGCAGGGGGGAAATGTCAAGTATGACCACCTTGGCTATGGGTCTAGTGGGCACACAACCAGACTCTAGACATTGTAGTGGTGCTGGGAGAGCAGTAACTCCCGTACCAATTTCCTTCCACTGCTTCTTCCTTTCTACATCCATCTTAAAGCCGTTCTACCCCATCCCATGATGCTTTGCCCTCCTTCCATGACATGGCTGCCTACCGGTTCCCATCCCATTACCTGCCCTCAGCCTTGAAAGTGCTTCACTTGCTCCCTGCCTCCTATTCCTACATTATATCTTCCCCTGTCTTCACATTGCCCATAGTTCCTTTCCTTTTCTTCTCCTGCTCCTCTCATTCTCGGCCACAGTGGGTACTTTCCTCCTTTTTCTGGGAGTTGGAGTATGATTGACCAACATTTGTGTCTTGATTTCTTGTCAGCTGGTGGGAAGTTGAAGGAAAGCAGCAGCAACATCCCAAAGCTTGGCTTCACCATGACAGTGGGGCTGTTCTCATGAAACGACATCCCACTGTGGGTTATTTCAGTGAGGCTGCAGACAGTGTGTGTGGCCGGCATTTTAAAAATACAGTAATACCTTGGATTGCAAGCATAATTTGTTCCGGAACCGTGCTTGTAATCCAAAACACTCTTATATCAAAGTGAGTCTCTGGCGGGCATGAGAGGGGCCGATTTCGGCCCGCTACGCCTGCTCGAGGTGAAAGGTTACATCCCTACACTACTTGTCTTGCAAGACCTTGCTTGTTTATCAAGTCAAAAAATATATATTTTTTTTCTTGTCTTGCAAAACGCTCTCAGACCAAGTTACTTGCAATCCAAGGTATTACTGTACAACCCCTGCTCGGGGGTTGTCGACTTGTGCAAACTCAGCAAGTGTGGGTTATATGAGGATTAAACAACGCTCACATAACCCATGGTCTGTTTTAGGGTTATGTGCGGGTTGTGTAACCCTCGCATAACCCATGCTTGCTGGGTTTGCACGATATGACAAACCCCGAGCTGGAGTTGCATATGCAACCTGGTGTCCATGGGTGCTGCTGGTCAGTAGCTGAAGTTACAGTGGTCAGTGGTAGCAATATCAGAAGCAGATGCAACTTGATGAATTGCTTCTATCAAGCTTTCAGTGGTGGTGAAAGGTTTGTGAAGTGCTGCCTTTGGACATTATAAACTCCCATCTCACCCAGCCCTCTCTCTCTAGTAAAGTACCTGATGAAATTAGAGTTGAATGAAAGGGTATATATTTTAAGTAGCAAAACCAAATAAATGATATGCAACAGTTCCTTTCCTGATCCATTCCAGCTGTTGAGTTTTTCACTTGTTATCTAGATATTAAATGTGTGGGATATGTGCCCCTCCCTCCCCAAACTGCCATCAGAAAGGCTTCTGAAGAACCATCTTGCACTAAGTGGATAGGAGAAGTAGCAGATTAAGCTTGAACTCATGAACAGGAAGCAAAAGGAGAAGAGAATCAACAGAAGAGAAGAAAGAAAGAGGAACAGGCAAGCAAAGAATGTGCCAACCCAGAAGGAGAATGGATGCAGTGTAAACAAGACTATCAGATCCAGTACAGATCCACCAGCATCATGCTTTTTTCCTCCTCCCTCCCAATCCCTTTCCTTGTATCTCATGTCTTTTAGATTATATGTCTGAGGGAAGGGACTGCCTAATTATTAATTTAAGCTGCTCTGGAACCCTCTTTTGCCTAAAGAACATGGTAAAAATGCTTTAAATGAATAAACAGTAAATAAATCATCATCGAGTAGGTTCAGACATCCTAAACAAGCAGAGAGAAGACTTATCCATAAAGGGCATCCTGTATCAAGATGGAACTAAAGTTGTGACAAAGGAGGAAAGAGTCACTGGTTAAATGTGTGGGATATGTGTGGCATGGGGTTGAGGGGGTGGCATATAATTGAAAGGGGTAAATAAGAGGTTTTGATAATGGAGCATATTTAATAGGTGACCTCGGAGAAGCACAAGCAAGTTGCATGCGTATTTAGAACACATGAAACCATGTCTATGTATTTCCTTTTGTGGGAAGCTGTGTGTGCTGCCTCATGTATCCAAACCCACACATCTGCCAGCAGGATTAATTTCAGATCTGCTAGGTAAGTGTGAGAAGAAAAAGTACTGTCTGCTGTTGGTGGATTGTGAATTATCACAGTCTGTGTATTTATTAAGTCCTTTTGAGTCAAGCTTGGGGATGATAATGCTGTGGGTTAGCCATGGAATTGACCTGTAGGCATATTTAGCAACTGTAGACTGCTAAAGATTCTGGGTATATCTGGTAATTTTGTATGCGATATTAATAAGAACCACACTGCCTTCAGAAATTGTAACACACTAGCTTAAATTTGACTCTTTAAGGAAGCAGCTACAGTCTTTGGGGAATCAGTATCTGTGTCTCGGTATCTCAGTGAAGCTTGCAGCACTTAAGCAGACACAGAGCAAAAAGTTTCATTCAAATCTCAAGCAGTTTTTTGGGTAGGCTAAAGTATAGCATGCTACAAAAAAAAAAAAAAAATCCTGGGAAGTCACAGTGAAAAATGTGACTGGTTTTAAATCTTACGTTTGAAGGAGATGCAATTCCCTTACCAGTTGCATAATTTAAAATATTTAGATCTAGATAACAAGTGAAAAACTCAACAGCTGGAATGGGTCAGGAAAGGAACTGTTGCATATCATTTATTTGGTTTTGCTACTTAAAATATATACCCTTTCATTCAACTCTAATTTCATCAGGTACTTTACTAGAGAGAGAGGGCTGGGTGAGATGGGAGTTTATAATGTCCAAAGGCAGCACTTCACAAACCATTGTTTCAATACCCATTATTGAATTTGCCTACTCTCCTTTCCCCCAGAAATTCATAATTGACTGTGGGCAGCTGGCAAAAGTCAGTCAGTCAGGCGATCACTCGTGACCGAGTAAGATTATCTTCCAGTTTAAAAAAAAAGAAAATTTACAAAAAGGAGATTTTAAAAGGAGGAAAATTCTAAAGAAAATTGTGTAGACTCTAGCGATGGGTCCGTAAGTGACTGTGGAGGCCAATTCTAGATCCACACAGCTTCCCACAGTGAGGACACAGGTTACCAGATGGAAGATGGTCCTGTAAAGGATTCATTTGAAGTGCTTTTTCGCTTAGCACGTTTCTCCCTTTCACCTTGCACTCGAGCTTCTTCAAAGTCCATAGAACCTTTGTGAAAGGCCAACCTCCAGTTAGATCGTTCATGGGCCAGAGCTTCCCAGTTTTTGATGTTTATATTGCATTTTTTTAGATTAGCCTTAAGAACATCTTTAAACCTCTTATATTGACCACCGATATTCCGCTTTCCATCCTTGAGTTGGGAATAAAGTAACTGCTTTGGGAGACGGCAGTCAGGCGAGAAACTATTGGAAAAGACAGAGTTGGTAATAGCAACCCGAACGGAATCTTACTTTTGTCTATCACAAACACGCTCTTTCGACAAAAGAATAAGTTTAAAACATCATGGCAGCACCCACGGTCAAAGCACTGGCATCTTCTGGATTATGTAATTGTCCGTGTTAGAGATCGCCGCGATGTACTTCTTACTAGGACCATGGTGAGTGCCGACGACTGCTGGACAGACCACCGACTAATCCGGTCCACTATGGTTATCAACATTGCTCCCCAACGTAGGCTTCAAGGAAGGAAACCAAGGCGTAAAATGAACATCCACGCCCTTCAAGATCCTATTAAGCAAACTGGCAAAAGACTGCTGGTTGTATTGGGGGAACAGTGCTTTGACGGGGGATGGCAGTATGTTTGGGGGAATGCTTTAAGTGATACATGGCTAAACAAGCAGTTAACTAACAGATATGCAGTTGGAGACATGGGGAAAGTTGGAGAGAACAGGACAGAACACTGGAGACCTGAATTAGGTGGGAGTATTTAAAAAAAAATGTTGGGGGAGGAAGGTCTCCATGACTGAGAAAAGGATTGCTTATGATACATTTTAAAACAAACTGGTTGTTGCTTTTGTGTGGCTGAGGTCTAATGGGTTAAGCTTGCACATCATTCACTTGGCTCATGAGGTTCCTGAATGCAAATACTACAACTGTAGTATGGTTCCTGATGACACACAAGTGGCAAACATGCTACATAGGATTATTATTGTTATTGTTATTATTACTAATTTCACTTCTATACTGCCCAATAGCTGAAGCTCTCTGGGCAGTTCACAACTATTCACAAAATCACAAACCACAGATACAAGATAATAAAATACAGCATAAAATTTCAATATACAACATTTAAAACAATTTAAACTGCTAAAAACAATTGCAGTAAAATACTAGATCTGTTAAAGACAGCTGACATAAAGGCCCCATCATATGCCATTAAATGCCTGGGAGTAGAGGGCAATCTTAACCTGTTGCTGAAAAGATGACAGTGTGGGTGCCAGGCAGGCCTCAGAGGGGAGATCATTCCGTAATCGAGGGGCCTCCACTGAGAAGGCCCTCTCCCTTGTTGCCACCTTCCAAGCCTCCCTCGGAGGAGACACTTGGAAGAAAGTCGCAGATGTTGATCATAGTGTCTGGGTAGGTTCAGGTCGGGAGAGGCACTCTGTTAGGTATTGCGGTCCAGAACCGTGTAAGGTGTTATAGGTTCAAACCAGCACCTTGAATTGGGCTTGGAAACATACAGGCAGCCAATGCAAGTGAGCCAGAATTGGTGTTACATGCTCAGACCTACTGGTCCGAGTTATTAATCTGGTTGCTGCATTTTGCACAAGCTATAGCTTCTGAACAGCCTTCAAGGGCAGCCCCACGTAGAGTGCACTGCAGTAATCTAACTTGGAGGTTACCAGAGCATAGTTTACTGAAACCAGGTTATCCCTGTCCAGATGGGGGGGGGGTAGCTGGGCCACCAGCCAAAGCTGGTAAAAGGCAGTCCATGTCACTGAGGCCACCTGAGCCTCAAGTGACAGAGATGGGCCCAGGAGATCCTCCAAGCTACTAACCTGCTCTTTCAAGGGGAGTTCAACCCCATCCAGAACAGGTTGAGCACCCTCCATTCAGAACTAGGCTGTATACTGAAGTAGTTTTGAATCCAAAAATTGTAGCCAGAGTGTATGTCTTGCCCTTATTCACTGGAAATTGAGTCTTTTGGCAGTCACATTTAAGATATTGTTGATGTAATTATCAATCTAGTTCAGTTTATTTTATGGTACTAGAGTCTTTAACTGTTACATTATTTAAAGTGGGTATATATGTGCAGGGCTTTTTTTCTGGTGGAACTCACCGGAACTGAGTTCCAGCACCTTTTCTTCTATTAATTGCATTACAATTTAATCGCCATCTACTCCCGAGGAAATGTAATCCAAGAGTTCCGGTACCCTTTTCTCCAGAAAAAAAGCACTGTATATGTGTATATGTCTATATACACAAGCATACAAATAACTGTGTTTCAGCAGGTAATCAGTGGAAATTTGAGCTAGAAATTAATGTTTCCTCAAGGTAAGAGTTGGCACTAGAAGGTGTTGACTACTTTTGCTTTTGGTCCAGTCTTCCCCAACCTGGTGTTCTCTAGATGTTTTGGGCGACAACTCCCAGCATTCCTGACCATTGGCTATGTTGGCTGGGGGTGATAGGAGTTGAAGTCCAAAACATCTGGAAGGCACCAGGTTGGGGACGGTTGGGTTAAACTATTTAGCTCTGTGCACTGGAGGGCCACCTCACATGCTATAAGCAATCATTGGAGATCCAATGTGGTGTAGTGGTTAGAGTGTTGGACTCAGGAGATCCAGGGTCAATCCCTACCCAGTCATGAAGCATGCTGAGTGACATTGGACCTCTCATTGACTCTAAACCTAACCTACCTTGCAGCGTTATTAGGATAAAATGGGGGGAATCACCTATGCTACCTTGAGCTCCTTGGAGGACAGGCTGGACATAAAAGTAACAAATAAAATAAGTGGTGTAATATTATTTAATTAAGCCTCTATCCTGTTAATTCATAACAAGAGTTGAAATGCTGAGCAAAGAGGAAGCCTAATTTTGATAAATCCTTCCTGTTCATCATTACCACTTTGAATATGGGCATATAAAACATATTAATTGGTCTTGCAGTAGATTTTAAATATTTCACACCAGAGAGCCAGTGTGGCATAGTGGTTCAAGTGTTGGACTGGGACTCGGGAGATCTGTGTTTGAGTCCCTGCTCAGCCACAAAGCTCGCTGGGTGACTTAGGGCCAGTCACTGACTCTCAGCCTAACCTGCTTCACAGGGTTGTTGTGAGGATAACATGGAGAGGAGGAGGATTATGTAGGCTGCCTTGGGTTCCTTGCAGGAAAAAAGGCAGGATATAAATAAATTATTTCATCAGGAGATAGAGCAGCTCCCTCTCAAAATGAATATTTCTGGCACAGGTGCCAGAAATATTTCTGGCACCTAAAGCAGAAGCAAGCCCAGAAAGTGTAAGATAGATAAGCACCACTGAACCTTTGGAGTCTCAGGATTTTGAGTGAATAATCGGATATCCTTAGGATCTGACTTTCAGAGATGATGGCAATACCTACAGCTCTGTTAAGGTCAATGATCTTTGGAGGCACCAAGGAAGCCAAGTCATAAGATTGGCAACTTTTTAAAAAATGGAGCAGTATGCATGTATAGGTGGTAATGACAGCTAACATTGTTCACAAATTTGACAACATACTGTTGTAATCATAAATGTTTTGGGGTCAAACCCCCCCCCCCCCATCAGTATCAGTTAAGATACAGCACTCTCTTTAATGAAAAGTATGAAAGACATGTAAGAATGTAAGTGAACTTGTTTATACCCAAAACATTACCATCATGTTAGCTTGCTTATCCCCTTCCACTTGTATTCCTGCCCTGGCACTTTGTTCCATTCAGCCAAGTGATATGTGGATGGAGCAAGGAGTTGGATATTTAGTAATCTATTTCTCTGGAATTAAACACTCCTCTCTTCAGAGTTTCTGACTCTGACGTTTGTGTTGGATGGGCTTTGGTAAAGAGCTTGTAACACCTCATAAACTGTTCTCAACCTGAAGGTTTTTCTTTAACTTACACTTTATTCCGACGAAGTAAAAGGCCAACTGTGACCTTCGACCCTTCAAGAATGAAAGATGCAGAAACTTTTGTAGACATAACACTTCCTTTACGCATTAAGGTTCTAATAGTCAAAGGAGCGAACCCATTGCCACTCCTGATACTTTTTGCAGAATGCTAAATTCTAATTTTTTTAAACCAGAATTCCAGCAGATTCCATTAGATTGGTAGTTGATTTTGAAGAATTGACTGTTCAGTAAAGTATATGGAGACATAGTTTATGTTGATTCATGCTTAAGCCAGATAAAAAACCAGAGAAACTAAGTAATAGGGAAACTATATGAAAAGTTTTAAATTCCCTTAAATATACCAATGTACATTTATATGTTGATAATATTAGCCCTAGTCAGAATGGATTTTTCCTATTATGAACCATATTGACTTTCATATATACGGTAGTAAATAAATCTGGTCAGTTGTATTACCAGAATTAAGGCTGCAATACTATAACATACTTTCTTGTGAGTAAGTCTTCTGAGTAGACTTTGATAGGATTGCATTGTTAAAAGCTTTAAAAATGTCGCTTGAATTGGCTGTAATGGATGGGCCAAATCAATAGCTGAGAGGCTTCCAAGTTACCATAATACAGTTTAATAGTTTCATGTCAAAGTCTGTTTGAAAAGTTATGTAATGGGAAAAGTAGCTTTTAAGGATGAGACCAGTTGTATTATCTGACCACATTGTTGTTAAGCACATATGGAAATGCTAATAATTGAAACTGTATCATAGCATAGGTAGCGTTGATGAAGAAAAATAAAATAATAGGCCATATGAATTTAAGGTACACAAAGGTGTCAGTAAAGCTGCACCATCACTATTCAACGCCATAGAGCCCTCCCAGTTTCCTTCCATGCTTGCAATATACTGCCTGTCCATCTTCAAGTTCAGCACTAAGCCACTGACAATTGCAAAGCTAATGTGAATGATCAGTAAGAATTATTGGGATGTCCTTATTAGAGAAAGTACATTTAGGGTGCAGCTTGTAACTTACTGAGTTTCTACACTATACATGTCTACTCAGAAGTAAGTCCCATTAAGTTCAATGGGACTTCTTCCCAGGTAAGTGTATATAGGATTGCAGCCTTTTCATATAAATAGAATGGGCATGATAAAGAACACTTGAGGTCCCATTGATTTATATGCTGGAGAGTTAAGCAGGCGCTTAAATCTCCCACTGAAATGACAAAATGTTTAACTTTGTCCAAATCTTTTAGTGTGCCCCAAAACAGTTCATTTATCACCAAGGGTCATATAAAAATGAGGGTTCAAAGTAATGCAATATTGGTTAGTAGTTTAGAAATGGAATTAGTGGATGAAATTCTTAAAAGTAAGTTTGATACTCAATAGTGTAACTTGAGGCTGACATTAGTGGTAAATGAGAGCCAAATCAACCCTGTGACTGAATAAAAACTTTTTATCCATAGAAATGAACAACTGATATGAGAAATCTATCTCTTAATACTTTGGTTAGGTTGTATGATTTCTCTCAGGTTAGAAGCAGTTTATTGTTCAGCCAGTGCTTAAGATAAATGTTACATGGTAATTAATGGCTTCCCTCCTCTGGTGGTTTCAAAAGATTTTAAAAGCTTCCGGCTGATGGGAAAAACCCTTCCACTCCCACCTGCAAGTTTTACAAAATAAACTTTTCTGTTTGCATATTGAGTATTTTCCGATAACTAATTTAGCTTTTGAATTTTTCCTACATCAGACTCCCTTTGTAATTTCTGACAATTTTTGGCTCAAGATATGCCCTTTACTTAGTGCAGTGAAATGTTTCCGTAAAGTAATACAAGTAAGGTGCTAGGTAAAATTTTATAATGCAACTAGTTAACCATGTAAGACTTGAAGAACTGCCATATCTTTGAATGTGGCGCAAGTGCAACAAAAAGTGGTGATTGGGTTAAAGAAGCCTCTCATAAAAATAATTTACTTTCTCAATAAATAAATAAATAATCCAGTTCTTTTGAATTGATTCATTTCATTTTGTAATTCAATACAGTGAACATCTCTTGAGCTTCTAGCTAGACAGTCTGAAAGCACCAAAATAACTAAGAGTTTCTATTTGTTATTAGAAAAGATTTGTTTTAAAAGCTTAGAAATTGTTGCTTTACATCATAGCAATGAGTGAAAGTTTCAAACTGACAAGTTTTAGAATGTTAGCCATTTGGGAAATTTGCTGTAAACCAGTGTCCTAATTAACAAATAGTTTTCCCACACTGTACTGCTTCTACGTAAACCAAACTTCTAAAATGTCAAGTAGTATACATATACATGTTGCTGTGTGCATGCTGTTGCAAGTACATCTTGAACAAATCTGCAAAGTTAGAGGCATAGTTTTAAAAAATTAACTTTCATTAATATGTAGAAATAGCAAGTTTGCATTTTATAAAATAACATACAGTTTGGCAAGAGATACCAGCTGAATAGAGAAGAGAAAGCATTATATGTATGTGTTGGATTTCACCTTCAAATATAGTTTTTCTCCCATGAGTAATCTGCATTCCCATGATGAATGCAGTTTACTTCGCTGTTAATCTGGCCATGAATACATACTGCTGATATGTGAAATGATACATAGTACAAATCACTCCGTTAAAGCTTAGTCCTGCACTGGACTATGGACCAGAAATGTTGAGTGACCTTAATGCCAGGTAATTCAGACCAGTTAGCACCTTGCAGAAATGTGATTTGCAGGGAAGGAAAACGCTTCAATTTCTAAAGTAGCATTACTTTCTTGAAAGCAATTACTAAAAAGATTTAAGGATAATTGGACTTTCTTCTTCCAATTTAACATGTGCAGTTAAGTCACCAAAGGGAACCAGTGAATAGAACTACATTGGTAACTGCACAGTTTCATTCCTAATGTACCATCTACTTCAGTATAATTTACATCTTCCAAAGTCAAGAATACTAAACCTGTTCAAAAGTACAGTAAACTCTAGTGTGTACATGTTTCTACCTGCCTGTCAATATATAGCATACATGTAGAAAACAAATTGCTCTAACTTTATCTAGAGCATTACAGCGTTGTTGGGTCCTTTCCCACAGTTTTAAATGCAGTTATGACTCTGTCCAGCACACACTTGGAAACTGTGTGTAATTCATAGCTTTCCCCTTTTCTCAGTGTTAATGCCTCATCATTTGGTTTGCAAAGAACCTCTTGCATACATGAAGAACATTGAAACGGTCTGGTAGTTGTTTGCTGTAGTTGATGCTAGTATTGATTAGCTCTAAAACCATGTGTTATGCAAATTATCATATATGCTGTGGATCTCCTAAAGTGAACCAACTTTACTTTGAAGCAAAATGCCTATTGGTTGCGAAAAGAAACCTTCATCCCACAACCTCTCTCTTACCTTCAGTGAATGAACTGCAGAGTCCCTGAGTTAGCTATTGCTCCGTAGTGTTGGGATTTTGATTCTCTTAGGCATCAGGGATGTGTGAGCATTCCAGCAGTTACACCAAACAATGAGAGAGAGACTCTCTGCATGCCCCAAGCCTATGGAGCATTACGTCATGGCAATACCATATAAGGAACTCTGTGTTGTGCAGACTCGTCGTGTCTGTAGTGTACTTCAATGATAGCCAGAACTCAAAAAAAAGGAAAAGAAAGAAACAAGCTTATTAATGTGTTCTGGCTCCAGCTGACACTCTGGACTGTGTGAAACATTTCATTTCTCTGATCAGTTTGTGGCCAAAATGAATGTACGGAAGAGTTAGGTTAGAGCAGTTCCTACTCACTACTGATAATAGAGTAATTAGCCAGTTGCAATCTAATATTTTCATCTTGGTTTTCCATAACAGTTGTTTTGAGGAACTGGATTGCAGTTTTCTTCTACTTCTTTGGATTGCAAAAAATACAAGTTTAGCTGGACTTCTCTGAGAGAAGTAGGAACACCATGCCTTCTCCTTTTTTTCCTCTTCTTTCTTTCTGTGTTTTATTTCCTGATGATGTAACTAGAAAACAATTCTTCAACTGATGATGGGAAGGCCAGATGAGAAACTGGGGTGTGTGTGTGTGTGTGTGTCTGTGCGTGCTTACTAGTTTCCCTTTAAACCCATTTTTGCATTCCTTTCACTTAATGTGATTAGGGTTTTTCATTGGTTATGTTTTAGTAACATGAAAGATTTTGAAGGGAACATTTATTTGATTAATAATCAGAAAAAAATAAATACTGGGAGGCTAAGTATAGTGGATTAATTTTATAATTTAAAGGGATGCATCCTAGTTTAATTCTGTATTTTGGCAGTGTGGAAAAGACTAAGAAAATTACTGCAGAAGTCTCATTGCAGGGTTAATAGGAATTATCTCATTAATTCTCCTGTATGTTGATTAAAGAGCCTGGGACGGTATGAAAGGCTTTTAAAAATAACTTTGTTGTGCTCTGCTAAATGGATTAGGGACACATCTGCCTTTATTTATGAATCGCTTGAAGTTTAGCTCTTTACAGCATAATTCTGTGCATTTTTACTCAGAAGTAAGTTGCAATAAGTTGAATGGTATTTACTCCATAGTTTGATATTAAGACAGATAAAATAACACAAGCATATAGGGATCAAAGTCTGACTTTCTAAAATATCGTCAGTGGTGCCATGAAAGTTTGAAGCCATGCAACTTACTCCAAATTTTGTTGAGGAGAGAGAGTGTGTGTGTGTGTGTGTGTGTGTGTGTATGCAACCAATTTTGACAAGAATATACTTCAAAAATGCTACTGTCATAACATGGGAAGCTGCATTATGCAAGGTCAGATTATTATTGCAAGTAACTTGGTTTGAGAGCGTTTTGCAAGACAAGCAAATTTTTAAATATTTATTTAATTTTTTTCGACTTGATATACAAGCGACGTCTTGCAATACAAGTACTGTAGTACGGCTTAAATTAAAAATCTCTGTACAAATTTTTTGGGGGGGATTTCGTTTTGATATAAGAGTGTTTTGGATTACAAGCACATTTCCGGAACGAATTATGCTCTCAATCCAAGGCATGACTGTACTCTAAATACAGTAATAGCTTGGATTGCAAGTAACTTGGTCTGAGAGCGTTTTGCAAGACAAGCAAATTTTTAAAAATTTTTTTGACTTGATAAACAAGCAAGGTCTTGCAAGACAAGTCGTAGAGATGTAACTGCTCGCCTCGAGCGGGCGTAGCGGGCTGAAATCGGCCCCACTCACGCCCTCCAGAGACTCGCTTTGATATAAGAGTGTTTTGGATTACAAGCACGGTTCCAGAACGAATTATGCTTGCAATCCAAGGTATTACTGTAGCAATAGCTCTCTGACTAGCAGATGCACTCCAGCATCTCAATCAGAGAGGTATCTTTCCCATCACCTGCTACCTGATCTATTTAACTGGACTTGACAATAGTTGTGTGCAATGCACATATGCATTACCAGTGAGCTATGGTCACCACATACAATGACACAAACTTAAATGTATTGCTTACGGTCTCCAATTTAAAAAACAAAACTAACTTTCAGGTCTTTCTGAATGCAGTTTGCCCCTAGAAATGCCTCTCAGATCTCCCTTTCTTTCATAACCATCAGAAAACAGGGTATCTAAATGACAGCCTTCTCCCGAACAAACCTGCCTGTCAGTTAAGATGGTTATTCGCATGCCTCCCTTCACCTTTGGAGGTTAGGTTGGTGGCTACCAGAGAGCGAGAGTGAGAGCCTTCCCTGTGGGTGGTGCCCTAGCTGTGGAGGTCCCTCCCTAGACAAACTTCCATGGCCCATTCTTGACTAGCTTTTAGGAACTAGGCAAAGTCTGTGTCATTCTCAGCTTTTATTATCAACTTAATGTTATTAGTACTCTGCTTTTTAATATATGATGATGCTACTCCTGATATAATTTTGTTACCTTTGTCTTAGTCGTTAGCTTACTTAAAGCAGGGCTGTCAAACCTTTTTCAACCTGAGAGCCAAATTCAGTTTTGAATAACTCTCGGGGGGCTGCATTCCAGTGGTGGATGGAGTGGAGGGCAAAAGGGGTTGAGGCCAAAATGCCAACATATTTTAGCTTGAGGCTCTTTCTGCCAGTAACTAAGCTGTAGGAGAGGTATTTCAACCTTTTAGAAAGGGGGGGGGGAAACTGCACAAAAGCCAGAAAACCACCAATCAGAAAACCACCAAGGTTAGCCCTCTTTCTTCCAAAGCGATGGGTGTAGGAATTGGCCACTGAAGTGATGTGGAGGGGGGATTTGGGCTCCTTTTAATGGCAGGGGAGGGGAATTTACCACCGAAAGTGTCTTTTGTGGGGAAGAATTGGGCTCAGAGGATATATACTGTACAGCTAATTCCCCACACACACCTACAGGAGGAACTGGGTTGTATGCTGCTCTCAGTTACTTGATGTGCATTTGCATACAAATGTGATAAATAAAATGTCAGTAGCTATTTGCAATGAAGGTGTGTTGGTTGCCCGTAACTTCTAAGTTTAATACAGATTATAGTGCATACTGGTAACACTCCTCAATATATAGCACCCCTCTATATGTAACTGATACATGTTTGATTACTTTGCACTTCCATTTAAATTCCACCATCTCAGATGTTACTGTCTGCAGCTGGTTAAGACTCATTGTTCTTCACTATGGCCTGGTTCGCACATAACAAGAATAGTGTGTTGTTGTTACATGTGAACCCTACACTATGGTTTAACTATGGGTTGTTAACCATGAACAACCCAGGAAGTGAACCCATGGTTTGTTGTTGGGTTGTGAAGTCTGGGTTGTTCATGGTTAACAACCCAGAGTTAAACCATAGTGTAAGGTTTGCATGTATGACAACTCATGATTCAACAACAACCCACAATTCAATAACAACCCATACTATGGGTTGTCATTACATGCAAACCAGGTCAATCCATTTTGCATCACAAATATTTGCTGAATATTTACTTGTTCGCTGAATTTTTTGAATTTTTATGTTTAAATTGAATGTGGTGTCTTTCCGTTTTAAAAATGGTTACATGACGTCAAAAATGGCTACATCAGTAGTTAGGATTTCACTGTGATATTGTAAAACAGGACCATTTTCTATCTCCTTGGTTTAGCTATTCTGTTTACAGACTATTTTAGGAATGCAGCCCTCAGGTAGCATAGTTGTACACTTTTGACATTTCATGCTCTGGGAGATGGGTGAAAGTGCTAATCCATCTGTTCATAAACCTGAAGTTGTGACAAGGTCCTAATCCAGGTAGGGACCATAGGGCTTCTGTGTGCATATACCTAGCTGGATTAAGGGATCAGGCTTCCAAACAGGTGGTGTGCATGAAGTTGCTGTCTCTGATCCAGTCACTGCATGCAGCAGAGCTT
The DNA here is from genome assembly GCA_021292165.1 of Shinisaurus crocodilurus. Taxonomy (NCBI): domain Eukaryota; kingdom Metazoa; phylum Chordata; class Lepidosauria; order Squamata; family Shinisauridae; genus Shinisaurus; species Shinisaurus crocodilurus. Next base: position 244,252,908 of record CM037878.1, on the reverse strand, counting down.
CCTTACTAAAGCAATATTTGTTCCAAATATTCTATGGAACAACATTCTATGGTAGTGGTGGGGCTAGATTTTTGTATCACCTGCTACTTACTCCCTATTGTACTGCTGGTTGTAATTACTGCTTTTTTAAGAGGGTGCCATATGCACAGCCCAGATGTTATGAATGCACAATTTGATTGAGGCAAGGATGTCCAAAGTAGGACTTTCTAGCATTTGTTGTCAAACCTGTTTCCCAATAAATGACACCAGAATAATTGGATTTACTGATGTCTGATGTTGTAAAGTCCATGGTTGGCCTGTTACAACTTGCTTATGCAGTCAGATTTATATTTATTTAAGCTGTCTAATATTATCAAGCCCAGTACTGTCTGCTACAGCCTTCCTCAACCTGGTGCTCTCCAGTGCAGTGCCAGTTATCATAAGTTACAGTATGCTTTAATTACTAGGAGACAATGCAGGAGGATATCCAAGCATTAAGTTTAGAACAGCAAACAGTGAAAGACCGTGGATATATTTTATTATGCTTTTAAAAAGGTTTTGCAGAACTAAAACGATATACCGGTATCCAAATCATTTTGCCTGTTCATAAGGAGCACTTGCTGCCTAGTTAATTTTTTACGTTAAAAGAGTCATGTGAATTGAGACAAAATGTCTCAAAAGCTGAAATGCTTGTATGATGATATGGTGAAAAAACCCACCCCTGCAAGGTGCTGTGTATTTAAGGTATTTTTTTTAATGGAGATGGTTCATTTTAATGAGCACTGAGGGTCATGTAACACCTTGTGACCATCACAGAATTAACTGAAACATATGTGGCTTTATGTTATTCCTTTCCTTTTCTGTTTTACTAGGGTAACTTGAATGCTAGTATCCACTTCTATTTCCTATTTTAGAAGTAGAGCTAAAGAAAACTCTTTTCCCCATGTTGGTCTGATTTTAATGTGGATGTATAAAGCTGTCTAAAACAGTGTCAAAGTATTGGTCTGTCAAGCCTAGTACTGTCTGCTGCAGCATTCCTCAACCTTGTCCCCGCAGATGTTTTGGACTGCAACTTCTAGCATTCCTGATCTTGGCCACGCTATCTGGGGCTGATGGGATTTGAAGTCAAAACATCTGGAGGGCACCAGGTTGGGGAAGGCTAGTGTACTGTGACAGGCAGTAGGTCTCCAGGCTATTTGACAGAGGTCTTTCTGCTACCCAAGTTTCCTTAAAAACAACAGCAACAACTACCACCGCCACCCATGGAGATATCAGGATTTGAACTTGGGTACTTCTGCATGCGTTTTATGTGCTCTTCCACTGGCCAAGGTCCCTTTGTGAACAGAGGTTTAGGTGGATAAAATTACTTCTTGTTATAGAAAGGGGCTGTTAGTAAGAAGAAAGAAAGAGCTGGGAAAACAGTGGGATCTTACAAATATGCCTTCTATAAGAGGAGAAGGAATGATTTAGCTGCTGACTCCATCTAAACAATTCCTGTCTCCTTAGTAACTAATCATAGTTTTTAAAATTTGTTGTACTTGTAAATATTATGGCAGGATAGAATACCACAGAATCAGAGAAACTAGAGCTAAAGCCTGATTAGGTCATTGCGACCCTTGCATGCCAACACAAAGTTGCTCCTTCTTGACTGTTTAGCCCAGTTTGTTTTGTCTACTCAGTGCTTTCAAATAATTTGGGCTTGAACTTATTTTTTGTGTTAAATCAGCTCTTTAGAGCTGAGCTTTAATATTCCTCTGCTCCATATGATGAAGCAAATGCATTGGTCAGGAATTAAGGAGCACATTGCTTTTGTAGTGTCTTGAAATGTCAGCCTGCAGTTCCTTGCTGAATGCTAATAAGATGGAGGCACCACAGGGCAGATGATTCCTTGATCACGGAAGAGGGGATTCAACCTATTTTGAATGGGGTTGCACTCCCTGTGAAAGACCAGGCTCTCACCCTGGGAGTACTCCTTGACACATGCATGGCGCACGCATGGTGACAGAGCACTTTTTTCCAGCTTAGGCTAGTACGCTAGTTGTGACCTCTCCTGGAGAAGGAATAATCTGGTAACTCTGTATGCCGTTGTAACATCCCATTTAGGCTGCTGTATAGTGGTGTATGTGGGATTGCTCTTGGAGATGGTTCAGAAGCTACAATTAGTCCAAAATAAAGCAGCCAGGATTTTAAATGGAATGGCTCACTGAAAATATATCTCAGCAGTGCAGATCTCTAAAAACTGGTAAGTTCTTCCACTGATGCCCTTCTCAGAGTGCCACCATGGTCAGAGATCAGGTGGGTGGCAACAAGCACATTTTCATTTGTAGCACCCTGGCTGTGGAATGAACTCCCTCAAAAGGTCCCCCTGGCTCCCAATTTCTTATCTTTTAGACATCGGGTTAAGACATTTTTATTCTCTCAGGCATTTTAGGGAGTTGTATTTTAAAAACTGGAAATAAAGTTTTCCACTCTGCGGTTTTATTTGGTTGACTGATCAGCTGTGTTAGTTCTACTGATTTTATTTGGTTGACTGATCAACTGTGTTAGTTCTACTGATTTTAATAGTTCTGCTGTATATTTTGTTGCATTTGGGATTTTAAATTGCATTGTAAACCACCCTGGGATAAATATTTATGAAGGGCAGTATAAACACACATTAGATAAACGAATAAATGAAATTTTGCACATTATGCAGAGGTCAACCTTACTCAACAAATAGATTCAAACAATTACAGTTCTCCAATAAGTTTGATGCACATGTTTGCAAATGTGTTTGTTGCATGCCAATCTCTGATGCCAGCCCTTCTGGACTAGACCAACCAATGGTCATACAAACCAATGGTTTAAATTAGCTATGTATTAGAGGAACAAAAAGATGGCATGGAGATATTTTCATAAGGATTTTATTAAATCCTAAATAACTTCAGAGGCAAAAGGGGTTGTGACTGTTATGTCTATAAACCTTCATTACACAGAATTGCTTCTAACATGCATAGATTCTGCACAGAAAGCAATTATTGTAGGAAATGGCATGCATTCTATGTGTACATTTCACATGTGATGATCACATGTATTTATTTAGCTGGAATGTTATAAATGACAGGAGCTTCCTAGTAGTAAATGTACCTATATTCCATCCAGTGTTTGTGGTGCTTCTAGATGGGAATAAGACTGTGACCCAGTTCTCGTAATGATAAGCTGGAATTCAAAAGAATTCCGGCTTATTGTGAACAAGGCAGCATGCTGGTGCAGACAGCCCTATTTGCTCCCACTGCAAGTGGGAGTGGCTAAACAAATCATGGACCTTCCATCCGTGGTTTGTTTACCATGTTGTATGAACTGAGAACTTGGACTTTTCTCTTCCCAGCTGAGAGCAGAAGGGCAGCCCCACATAGAGTGCATTACAGTAGTCAAGTTGTGAGGTAACAATGCGTGGGTTACTCTGGCTAAACTATCCCTGACCAGGAATGGTCGTAGCTGGTGCACCAGCCAAAGCTGATAAAAGGCATTCCTTGTCACTGCAGCCACTTGGGCACCCAGGGACAGTGAAGGGTCTATGAGCACTCCCAAACTAGGTATCTGATCCTTCACAGGAAGTGCAATCCTATCCAGAACAGGCAAGCTGCCTAATTCAGCTGAGAACAGAAACGGGTCTCGTACTATGTTTATTGAATTTTGGGAACAATAGTGTTTGTACAGAAAACTAAATTCCAATTCTAGATACAATAGCCAGAATATCCAGTGCTAAACTGTGGAAAAACAATCAGCGACCTGGCAAAAAGGAACTAATAAGTAAGCTGTGGGAATAAATTAAGCTTATTAAATGAACTGCATTTTTAAGAAACCCCAAGAGTTAGGAGACAATAGTGAAGAACTGGACCTCGTGTTACAATTTATAGCAGTAACGTTAGGTATGAATGATATGGAGGAGAATTATTTATTATTATGAAATGAGTTGGCATAATGGTAGAAAACGATGAGGTGAGATAATAAATAGTGTTGGAGTAGGACTATTTCACAGAATAACCTTAATTCTCTTCATAATATTTAGTCTAACATTTCCTTAGCAGTCTTTCATCATGCTATTTGTGGGTGGGGAGTTTCCACAGAAACATGCCAAGCGCCCCCAAACCAGATTTTTTTCCAATCCACAATAGCTGTTCAGGTGACATTTCAGCCACAATAACATAGTATCGCATTCACATCTATATTAGACTCCGGGAAGTATTGAAAAGGGGGAGGGTACTGAGAATTGCCAGTTCAACACTTAAAAGTGAGAGGATTACATTGCTAAGAGAGAGATATTGTTCCCTACCCCCATTTTAGTGCATATTCTTTGCCACTTTCCCCTTATTTACTGGTGCTTTTCAATTGACAACTTTGCAATTGGACCTTGGCAACTGTGTGCAAATTAGCATATTTGCACACAGTTGCCAGGGTCCAATGGCAAAGTCTTGCTTTGTCAATTTCCTTGTCAGTCACCTATTCCATTTCACTCTCTGACAGCTGAAACAGAGAAAGAAATTGACCAGACAAGATTATACATACTGCACAGTCTAAGAGCGCATTTGTGCGCTGGCAAAGGATCAACCCAAAAACAAACAACAACAACAAAAAACATTATGAACACAGTTTGCAGTTTTCAGGGGCCAAAAAAAAGAAGACCCCAATTGCCTTTTTTGGAGGATCCGATATAAACAAACAGCGGCGAACTAAAAGAGGTAGCGATCAGAGGAGGGAGGGGTAGACAAGATGGGTTCTGCTGTGAAGGACACTGGGATATATGCTGCAGCCAGCTGGAAGAATGAGGGGGAAGGAAGGGGAGAACAACCCATTGTAAGCCCACTTGTCTGTCGGGCGTTCCATTGGTGGTTCTGCCAACAACCAACCCACTGTGGCTTATTTGCAGGGTGGCATAACGTGACATGCGAACACACCCATTGCCAATTTGCTTTCAAGGATATCTCTACATAGCGGTTAACAACTTGATTTAAAAAGAAAGAAAAATGATATGGTTGTCAGGAAGCTGAATTCTGCAATCATTATCATATTTTGCACTTTTTCTGCATCCTGTGGAATCACATCCTACACAGTACACACAGCCTGGCTTTACTGAACTGTAGTTATATAGTTATTATCATTCTACTGAGCTATACAATAGTACAGCCATCATGTTTCTGAAATTGATCATTATGATCTTATGATGATGTATTCAATTACTAACACAGTTATTTTTATTATGTCTCCAACCAGAACTCTTAAGTTGTATTCAGATCTATTCTTCCGGGAACTGTTCTCCCTGCCCCCTCCATCATCTCTCCTTCCAAATACAAATCTCTGAATAAAAGAATAGTTATATCAGTACTCTAGAGGTACTGAGCAAGTTTGTTTCTGTTGAGGAATTTGTGCTGAACCAACACAGTGCTTAATACATCGTATGTGCACTATTCTAGCCAGTGGATTTCTAAGGAAATAACTCCACTTAAAATGTTGATCTATATACTGTATATGATAGATTTATGATATAGATATTTGTCTTGGTTGCATGATTCACTTTCCCATTCTGGAAAAGTACTTTGCTAATATCTTGGGGACATGATCCATCCAGCCATAGTTAAACACTCTGAAGCCCCACTAATTTAATTGGGAGAGTTTTGATAATGAACTTTCCCACTGAAATTAACAAGGTTTGAGGAACTTAGCTTTGCTAGGGATGTGTGCGGAGCTCAATTGGGGGTGGAAGTCTGGCGAACTTGCTGGGCTTGACCCCCCCGAGCTCCGCTTGGCCTACCTTCTTCCCCGGCTCAACTTGCATTCTTGCGAGACAAGCAGGGGAAGCGACTTCTAGGTTCCCGGCAGTACGCTTTTTAGGTAGAAAATGGCATAAGATACGTAAAAAACAGATTTGTGCAAGTTACACAAATTGCGGCCACTTTTAGCATATCTTACTCCATTTTCTATGTAAAAAGTATACCGCCAGGAACCCAGAAGTCTGGCGAGCACCTCAGCTGACGCTCCCTTTTGGCCCAGCTCAGCAGGCACGGCAGCAGCACTCACTGAGCGCCCAGCGAGTCGGGTGGTGGGCAGATTGCAAACAAGCAGCTTTGGCTGAATCTTGCTATTTCATAGCTCATAGAGTTGGACGGAGCCTACAAGGCTATTGAGTTCAACCCCCTGCTCAATGCAGGAAACTAGAGGAGGGGTTTCCCATCCAAGTAATAACCAGGCGTGACCCTGCTTAGCTTTCCATGCTCGGCGGACAAGCTGAGCCAGCGTAAGCCACAGGCCTTGTTTTGGTCGCAGTTGTAATGAAGGGACCATGTTTAAGGGATCTGGAGCTGGCCATGGGTTCGTGCTCTTCCTTCCTTTGTCTTGCTGAAGTTAGTTGCCCTCTAAGGGATGACCTACCAATAGACAGGGTGATGTGTGCCAGCTTAGGTGACAGAATCTCGGGTACCATTAGACTGTGGGAAATTGTCAATTATTATTGATATTATTTAATAAACAACAACAATAGCAACAACAACTGTTTTTACCACTATGGAGCACCAGCTGGATTTCCCCCCTCAGGCACCAAAATATTTTGGGATATCTGTCTCTCCCCCACCCCCCTTTAACATTCCCAGCCCTGAGCGAGAATATACAAAAACTAGAACTGGGAAGATGAGAGGGACAAATGAAATTAAAATAAATGTGACAAGTTGACTTGGTGCAGCATAACTTCAAAAAATGCTAACCACTTCATAATGTTCACTTGATACCCACATTTTTTTTTTTTTTTAGGTCAAGGTAAGGTAATACAAGAAAACATCTTTGACATGGGAGGTGAAGAGTGATGGCGCGTGAGTGACAGCAGAGCCCCGTGTGTGCGAGATGGGAGATTAAAAATCCTGTTCGTGTGTAGAGGCCCATTTATCCACACACAGAAATCCAGATCTTTCTCCCCCTCTCTCTGAGCAGCGTGCAGCGTTTCGGTTGCAATCAGCCAGCCAGCTTTCCAGCCTGTAATCCGACTCCAGCAGCCAGCTCCCCCGTTTGCAGATAGCAAGGAAAAAACTCTGTAACTCCACAGGGCTATTCTACCTATTTATTTACTTAGCAAAGTAATATTCTACAGAGTATACATTTCCTAGTTACAGTCCATGTGCAGAGTACAATGCATAGCTAGCATTTATTCCAGTGGAGCAAGTTGAGCTTTACCCCACCTCAGCAAAGATGCTACATTGTTGCATAAGTCCAGCAAGCAATAGTCAGAAGAAAAGAGTGAAGAGAGAGAACAGTCCTGCTCCTCTCTAAAATGGCTCCAGACAGAAAAACAAGTCAGTACGTCACCAGAACATCTAAATCATGTGACTAGCTCATACTGTTTCCCACACTTTAGTAACCCCTGCGAAAGCACGAGATTCTAGAGAGACACAACAAACTTGTTTACCGCCATTCTGTTCCTTCCATGTTGTAAACAATATGCTCCAGCTTGTGAATGTGATACATATCACAACAAAGAGATGCAGCGGAATGGTTTAAACAATTGAAACCACTCGGCCTATGGAAAGCACCTGGTTCCCAGTGAGGACGCCTAAGGACTTCACACTCAAACAGCATGCTACACTAAATTATTTATTTATTTAAAGAATGTCTAGGCTGTCTTTCAGGGCAACCGCCCTCCTACCGTGGCTTACAGCAATAAAATTCATATGATAAAAATTGATGCAGTAATAAAACAGGAAACATTCATAAAAGCAGCAACAACCAGTATAAAATATCTGGCCCAGACAGTACTAAAAACCTACGTACAGCATGTTATGTTAAATGTGTTACTTGTAACAATGTCAGGGATTTCCACCTTAAAATTAATCCTAAGCACAGGGTGGTGGGACTGTTTATCAGGACTACAACACATATGTAGAATCATAGAATAGTAGAGTTAGAAGGGACCTATAAGGCCATCGAATCCAACCCCCGCTCAATGCAGGAACCCAAGTCAAAGCATCCCTGGCAGGTGGCTGTCCAGCTGTGCCTTGAATGCCTCCAGAGTGGGAGAGCCCACAGCCTCCCTAGGTAGTTGGTTCCATTGGCGTATTGCCAATTTTTTCCTGATGTCCAGGCAGAATCTGGCTTTCTGTAACTTTAACCCATTATTCCGTGTCCTGCAAACTGGGATGATCAAGAAGAGATTCTGGCCCTCCTCTGTGTGACAACCTTTCAAGTACTTGAAGAGTGCTATCATATTTCCCCTCAGTCTTCTCTTCTGAAGGCTAAACATGCCCAGTTCTTTAAGTCTCTCCTCATAGGGCTTTGTTTCCAGCCCCCCTATCATCTTTATTGACCTCTTCTGAACCCTTTCAAGTTTGTCTACATCCTTCTTAAAGTGTGGTGCCGAGAACTGTGTGCAGTACTCAAGATGAGGCCTAACCAGTGCGAGTAGAGGGGAACTAGTACTTCCTGCGATTTGGAAGCTATACTTCTGTTAATGCAGCCCAAAATAGCATTTGCCTTTTTTGAGCCACATCACATTGCTGGGTCATATTCTGCTTGTGACCTACAACAATTCCAAGATCCTTCCCACTTGTAGTATTGTTGAGCCAAGTATCCCCCATCCTGTAACTGTGCAGTTGGTTTCTTTTTCCTAGGTGCAGCACTTGGCATTTATCCCTATTAAATTTCATTCTGTTGTTTTCAGCCCAGCGCTCCAACCTATTGAGATCACTTTGAATTTTGTTTCTGTCTTCCAGAGTATTAGCTGTTCCACCCAATTTTGTGTCATCTGCAAATTTGATAAGCATTCCCTGCACCTCCTCATCCAAGTCATTGATAAAAATGTTGAAGAGCATTGGGCCCAGGACCGAGCCCTGTGGTACCCCGCTCGTTACCTCTCCCCAGTTTGAGAAGGTACCATTGATAAGCACTCTTTGAGTCCGATTCTGTAGCCAACTGTGGATCCACCTGATAGTTGTTCCATCTAGCCCACTTTTAGCTAGCTTGCCAATCAGGATATCATGAGGCACTTTGTCGAAAGCTTTGCTGAAGTCCAGATATATTATGTCCACAGCATTCCCACAGTCTACAAGGGAGGTTACCTGATCAAAAAATGAGATCAGATTGGTCTGGCAGGATTTGTTCTTGACAAATCCATGTTGGCTTCTAGTAATCACTGCATTGTTTTCAAGATTGACTTCTTTATACTCTGCTCCAGAATTTTCCCAGGGATTGATGTCACACTGACTGCTCTGTAGTTCCCTGGTTCCTCCTCCTTGACCTTTTTGAAGATAGGAACAACATTAGCCCTCCTCCAGTCATCTGGCACTACATAGGGAGGTAAGGTTTGAGCCTTGCCTCTTCTACCATGATCCCAGCAAAACAATGGCCCCGCTCATTCTGCAAATAGCAGTAGAAAAAGAGGGGGATGTTTTTCCTTTGGGATCACAGCAGGGGAGGGAAATATTTAACCACCTTCTCCTAGTGCACAGCAGTCCCAATTTTAAAAAACACACAAACGCTCCTCCCCCCAAGCTAATATTAATTAAAAAACACAAAACCCTGACATCACTACAAAAAATGCATTTAATGTAATGGGTGCTTAGGCCCTTAGTACCAGCATGACGTCCTGTCACTTGCTGAGTCATTCCTATACTTTTTCTTACCCCCACCAAATCTCTCAAGCACAGTAATAAATATAAATGCATTACATCATATGCAGGGAGAGCGAAGCCTTATTAACTGAAACCACCTTGAGGGCAGGATGCTATTGGTAGTTAACAGTGGAACACTTTTTACAGATCTCACTTTGCAGGATACAAAATATTCCTAATGTTAAAATATTCCTAAATCCAGAAAATTAAATTATTTCACTTCAAACAGAATTCTTCAGAAAAAGGGTATACAATAGACAGATAATGATTTTAGTAACGGGTCAGTTTTTAAAGATTTCTTTCTATAAATGCTATATGAGTGTGTGTGAGAGAGACAGAATATTTAAAATTTTATGAACCATTTTGTTGAAATTTCACATGGAGTATGTAATTGTTGCTGCTAATGAATACAAAGAGGGCAGAGCAATTTCCTTGCCGTCTGCAGTTACATTTACTGGAGAACAATTCACTTAAACATTCTTGAAGAAACTCAGTCACGGAATGTGAAACATATCCTGCAAAGCTACTTTACCATTGCAATCCTATGCATGTCTACTTGGAAGTAAGACCCATTGAGTTCAGTGGGCCTTACTCCCATGTAAATATGTATGAGATTGCAGCCTAAATGTCTTGCAGCATAGTCCTATGCATGTTTATGCAGAAGTAGACTTATCTTACTGTGCTTAGGTAACTGTGTAGCCTGGAGAGTTTAGCACTTGTTAATTACCATATGTAGCAAATTATTGATAGCCTGGAAACATTAAGTTATCATATGGATTGTTTTATCATTTTCTGTAGGGAGAAGGTGCAGTCAGCTCTGACTCTCCATATTACATGTTCATAAATAGGGTTGCTAGTTTTTCAGCCAGCCTCATGTACTTATGCCCTGAACAATATCTTGATTTGCAGACATTTAACAGGTAATATTTCTTTCTATAGGCAGAATCCAATGGGACTCTTCTGTGCTGCCAATTCCATTGTGCAAGCAGCCTCCACAGCTTGCTCAATGGCAATTTAGTACTTCTGGGGCAACCTGAAATGGGCAGAAATGAACGCTTGTTTCTGGAAGGGGGCAGGTTGCTGGAGGTTGCATAAGGGAGCTCCTCTGACCTGTCGCCTTCTGGAAATGAGCATTTTCACTCGTTTTGGGACTTCCCTTAGGAAATGCCAAATCTCTCGTGTATAAGCAGTGGATCCTGCTTGTGCAACGGAATTGGCGGGACCCACTGCTTGCGGAAGGGAATCAGCGGGGGTGTAAGCGCTCTCTTGGATTCTGCCCCATGTCTTGAAACACAACCTTCACCTGCTGATTTGTGCAAGTCAAACTGCGGTTAAAGGCACCATAAGAAGGTTTTTTTTGTTATCAGTTGAAAACTTTGCTATAAATGAAATGAATGTGTTGTTTGAATTTCTGTCTTTCTAGAACCAGGTTTTCTAAACTGACGTTTTTAGGAGTACTCTTTCCTGAATGGCATATTGAAGTGATTCAGGTTTGTATGTTGGAATTATTTTGAGCATCAGATCTTTTTATCTTCACTAGCACAGATTGGTCCCATTCCAGAGAAAATTAATCACCTTTTTAGTCCCCTTGAAATTTATAAGATTTAAATTGGTTGGGAATGGTCAGTTCTTCCACTGATTTTCATTGAGCTTTTAAGTGGACTGGGGCCTCTTTTTATATTGCAGTTAGTCCATCTATTTTCAACTGTATCCATATCCAAATGATTGTTTTTCAGTGATTACCTGATGGGATGCACAATACCATGGGGTATGGGATGATTCCCGAAAACAAGATCAGGCTAAACAAGATCAGGTTGCAATCCAGCGAACCCTTTTATGTGAGCTGAAAAACATGGGCCTGCATAGTGGGCTTTTGTGTTTCTTCCTTCCCCTCTCCTTTCCCCTCTCCTCCATCACCTCAGATAGTGGCTCTACTTCCGCAGCATCAAGTCTCAAAAGTTATATGCAATGAGGTTTGGAGAACCTGTTGTGGGTTTTTGTGTCTCTCTGTGTGTAATAATATACACGTGCGTGCACACACATATAATTATTACCTTTATATTCCTCCTTTTTTCCTCTTGCAAGGAACCCAAGGTGGCTTACATTGTCCTCCTCTCCATTTTATCCTCACAAAAACCCTGTGAGATAGGTTAGGCTGAGAGTCAGTGTCTGGCCCAAAGTCATCCAGGGAGCTTCATGGCCAAGTGGAGACTAGATAATACAAGATCAAATTTAAAACGTCTATTTGGTGCCCAGACAGATAAGCAGTCTTCCAGCAGATAGAGTGGGACTAGGAGTTCAAGAAAGCTTGTTGGAACTTGCATGAGTAGTCTTTGGCTATGCCCAAGGTCACCCACTTAGGGTAGCTGTTTGACTAATAGCCATAGGATAGGCTTCTAAAGTACAGTGTGTGGCTCCCCGAGCAGACGTTAGGCTATTTTACCAACATATCCTGGTTTGAGACCCAAAGCCCCTTACACTGAAAGACAAACTATTTTTTAAATCATGAGTGTTACTTAAGTCTTGGTATACTTGTGGGATTCAGCTCATGACTTTGGAACTTTTAGGCCTGCCAGCCCTGTGACCTCAGTCATACCATTGGCTCTAAATAATCTTGTATGTTAATTTTCATCCTGAATGATGTTCTGTGTATGCTCTTTTACCATTGCTTGTGTGTTTATCTGGGAACTACCTTTCATGTTTTCTGAGGGTGTCTGTTTGGAAAAACTTGAAAATGCCCAGCCTCATTTGATCCTGAATGAACAAGTGCTCTGTGAAAAGATGGGCAACTAGACATGGGACTGTAGCAAAGTGTTCTTAAGAAAAGAATGTCAGATCAACCCCAGTGCTGATGGTGGGGTTAAGTGAGTTGTAAAAGAATCTTCCATCTAGAAACAGTAAGAGAAGACATTTTATTTAAGGTGGCTTTTTAAAAACAACACACACAGTTTGCCATCACAGTTCATTTCTGACGTTATATTTTCTGCATTATGAGTCATGGATGTCATTATAGTTAAATGTCCATGTACAGAATGAATAAACTTCAGAGGAAAAGAAGTTAAAAGAAAACAGAAGTGTGAATAACTGCTAATGGTATGCTCTATGGCTCCATTCAGTCTGCTATTTCATCATACATAAAGGGGATAGTTAAGAGATACCTTTCTTGACATATAAATGGCAACACATGTTTGAAATGGTGAATGGAAATTATAGTAGAAAAAAAAAAGACTGGCATATGGCAATAGGAAGACAGACAAGGAAAAATTTGTTGCTCTAATATTAGCCATGTAATTGGTACACTTAGCTGTTGAAGTGGTTGTTTTATTTAAATTTTAAAACTGTGTGCTCCATTTGTGTAATCTTTCTCAATCTTTATGTGTTCAGTTCCTTATGGACTTGAATGTGCACAGAAGCCAGAGTAACCTGTGTTGTTCCAAGGCAAAGAAGGTAGGCAAGAGTGTATAAGGGTGGTTTTACATTGAGGAAAAGTGTGAGGAGATTGGTATACACTCAACATTGCAGTGAATTGGCTTTTTTAAATTAGAAACTTTAATTATATAAGCAAAAAGGTATAATTGGAATACTAGAGATGATGTCTGATTAAGGATGCATCAGTGTTTTTGTGTTTACACCGCTAGTGCTAGATGTCGCAAGTTCTTCAACACCTTTGTATTATTATATGATAGGGCTTAACTATCAATAATTATTTTTCTTCCCTTCACACCCTGGTTTAGTTTATGGGGAACATGATGCTGGGGGCCATGGGTGGGAGGGTGCTGTTGCACTCATGTCCTGCTTGTGGGTTTCTCGTGGGCAGATGGTTGGCCGCTCTGTGAACAGAATGCTGGACTAGATGGACCCTTGGTCTGACCCAGCAGGCTCTTCTTATGTTCTTATGGAGTAAGAGCTGAAACATTAGAACTGCAATCCTTTCTGTTCTTACTTGGGAGTAAGATCAGTCAGCTGTGCTTAATTCCAAGCAAGCATGCATAGGATCATACTGCATGTGATTTGGCCAAAGTCATGCTGAGATTCTGTGGTCAAAGAGAAAAGATAAGATCTTAATATTTACGTAGTGGTTCGGCACACGATCCCTAAACTTTGGATCTCCTAAATGGACAAACGATCCCTGTGATTAGAATTCTCTCTCTCTCTCTCTCTCTCTCTCTCTGTGTGTGGTGATATGGTTTATAATATAGATATGAAATCATCTGTGAAACTATGATTAATGGAATGGGAATATGTGTGAGAAACTCCAAACGACATGTAGTTTTCCCCCACCCCACCATAACATTCTGTTGTGATTTGTTATTAAATTAGTTTGTACTAGCTTAGAACATACATATTCTGCATGTGCTTGGATGAGTGTTGGAATCATTTTATTTTGGCTTCTCTGTTTAGAATACATCTTGTGTGACAGAGTCCACTCTCATGCTCAGTTCCTCTCCTCAGTTCATGTAGTTTAAAAATATTTATCTACTGATGTGTCCCATATTCACATTTTCAGCATTTTTACACATCTCAGAAAATTAATTCTTCTATGTTCACATATGGTTTATATGCATAGAATAGTGCAAGTGGTAGTTTGGTTTGAGCTTTTTGCCTGTTATTTGTTAGCAGTGCTATATGTCTACCCAGTGTTTTGCAAAACTATTGCCATTTGGGTATGTTGTTGAAACTCCTGTAACTCTTCACATAGTCATTATGTTACTTTTCTTTTAAACCCTGTTTATAGACAATATTGATGCTTAAGATGTATGTACACATTTTTCAGATGTTGACTTGTATAAATTTTTCAACCTTCAGGATGAAATTGTTGTCAGCATCCTTCAGGATAAACTTGCAGTAGCATCCTTGTGCTCAGATAAAATAAGAACACCTCTCTTACGGTAATTTCCTGAGGGATACGCCTCAAAATGTTTTGAAGACCATGGAACCAGTTATTTCTGAATGAAAGAACCTTGCCTTTTACAGTAATACCTTAGATTGCAAGTATAATTCGTTCCGGAACCGTGCTTGTAATCCAAAACACTCATATCAAAGCGAGTCTCTGGCGTGCGTGAGTGGGGCCGATTTCAGCCTGCTACACCTGCTCGAGGCAAGCGGTTACATCCCTACGACTTGTCTTGCAAGACCTTGCTCATTTATCAAGTAAAATTTTTTTAATTATTTTTTGCTTGTCTTGCAAAACGCTCTCAGACCAAGTTACTTGCAATCCAAGGTATTACTGTATTTTAAGGTTCTTTCATAGGAACATAGTCCCAAGGTGTTTGAACATCTGGCAGATTACTGTATTAATTATTAATTCCCATAATCCATCAGTTATATAAAACAGTGCAAACACAGTGTAAAAAGGTATGATATGCATATAAGTTAGCAGAGTTCTAACAACACCTCTGATATCCCATCTGTTTGAATTTAGGATTGGATTCTGATAGGGATTAGTCATGGCCGCACTGATCAAATACATTAGATTCTGGCGGTTAAGTGGCCGGGTGACCGGCCAGATGGGCGATTAAAAAGTGTAATAAATAAATAAGTATTGCCAATTTTTCACAGACAAGACCAAATGGTGCCTTATTTGCCCACTGTCTGAGAGAGGGGTTTGCAAAGTATGCACTTTGATATTTCAGGGCAGCCTTCCCCAACCCAGTGCTCACCAGATATTTTGGACTTCACTCCCATCAACCCCAGCCAGCATGGCCAATGGTCAGGAATATTGGAAAGTTGTAGTCCAATATTTCTGGAGGGTACCAGGTAGCAGAAGGCTGTTGTAGTGAATAGGTGTGTGTGAATCACCTATAGCAATCTAATGATTGTAACACCTTTGTTTATTGATGGGTCAGTGTTTTCTTGCAAGAGGAAAGCAGGAAAGGTGCAAGCTATTTCTACTGTTTTAGAATTCATGTCCAATGCATGCATGTTCAATAGAGGACACTGTTGGCTGTTGAACCTTGACTACTCAGGCTCCACACAGGATCAGGATACCTGAAAGATCACCTTCTCTCATATGTATCTACCCAATTATTGAGATCCTCTTCAGAGGCCCTGCTATGGGTGCCAACTGAAGTGATACAGGTGGCCAGAGGACCTTTTCAATTCTGGTACCTCAGTTGTGGGCTTCCCTTGCCAGAGATGCTTGCCTGGCACCCCCTTTAGGTTCATTCAGCACCAGGTAATCATTTTTTAATGCAGCTCACTGGTAGGGCTTGGAACACAGGCCTGCAGCAGGGTTTTTCTTAGTCTAAGGGAAGAGAGGGATGGGGAAAGCTCAGTTTTACTTCAGGGGAAAGTACACAGCTAATTCATTGTGCCTGGACACAACACAAAGACTTTAATTATTCTCTAGGTTGGACTACTCAAACATTTTTATTTTGCTCTCTATATTAGGTTATTTTCACAGATATTCCATGTTATTTTTAGAATCAAATTATTTGAATGGATCAAAGGCCATTTAGTCGAGCACTCCAAAAGCAAGGCCACCTACCCACTAGATCAATTCACATACTCCACATGTGGATCCATTAATTCACAGTGTGCCACAGATGGAGAGTGGGCACATTCCATAGCAAACAGCCAGGGACACATGCTTAAAAAGGAGGAAAAAGAAACACCTCATGGCAGCCTTCCCCATCCTGGTGTCTTCCAGATGTTTTGGACGACAACTTGCATCATCAGCCCAGCCATTATGGCCACCATTATCTCGAGGGCGCTAGGTTGGTGAATGCTTCCCCATGATGTCTAGCCAGTGTGTCCTATAGGAAAATTCCTTCCTGACACCAAATATGGTGGTCTGTAATATACTGATTATGTGCCAAACCCACACATTGAATTGTTCCGAAAAGTAATGTTATATTGGATGAAAATCCACACTCTTCACCATCCTAGTTGGCACTGTTCAACAAGAAAGAACAAGAGAGAAAAGAAAATAGTAATATGAGGGCAAAGAAAAGTCTCCCTAAACCCAGTGATTCACAACTGAAGCATTCAACAAGATAATACTCATACATTTATTTAATCTCTTTCTGAGGCTTTTTGCTCCCATAGTTGTAGAAACATGTTACACCTCTAAAACTTAAAAACATTATTCCGTTTTCTAGTTAGAGTAATTGGTTTCTTGGTAAAGACATCAGTAGCTAGTGGCCTGGTTTGCACATAATGCTAACCCATGGTTTATTTAACCCACGGGTTGTTGAATTCTGGGTTGTTGTGATATGTGAATACAGCCATGCTAGCAAACCATGGTTTGTTAACCACAAACAACCCAGAAAGGCAACCCATGGTTTGTTACTGGTTGTGAACTATAGGTTGTTTAAACCATGGGTTGTCATTACATGTGAACCCAGAACAGTGGGTTGTTTCATCAGGATGCCGAGAAAGAGTGGCAAAAAACTCCACAGCCACTCTACTTGCCAGCACTACAGTGCTGCAAAGGCATTTGGGATACAGGGAGGGAACAGACAAAGGAGGAGAGAAACAAATAACCCAGGGATTAAGAAAAGAAACCAGTTTGTTTGATCGTCTGCCAAACAAACCCTGGGTAGGGCAACAAACCATGGGTTAACCATGAGTTAAATAAACCATGAGTCAGTTTAGTGTTTGTGCTCTGTGTCCTGCTCACAGAAGTGTGGGGTTTAGCATACATGAACAACAGCTGAAAAATGATCAACCCATGGAATGGCTCTTTTTTTTTTTTTTTACAAAACACACATCATATTATAACCAATATATCACAGATTCCCCTTACTCCAATGTAAGTGAACTGCATCAATTTTAAATTCATGATTTTGATTTGCCAATTTAATTTGAGAGCAAAATTTTCACTTCCTTGATTAAGAATTTGAATCTTTGTGTGTGTGCCAAGTATTGCCTATCTGTGGCATTATTGGAAGGGAAGCGCACATTAAATCCATCTATGATCATAATGCAAAACATGAATGTGTATATGAAAGAATCCTAAAGCTATAGACAAATTTGAGAGCCAGCCAACTAGGAAACACTTTCTCTGCATAATGGTTTAACCAAACATATTTAGTCTAATGTACATATGTGTGTCTATGCGTATGTATTGATGTATAACGTATTTCTTAAGAAGTTCTTCTCAGACAATAAATACTAAAGCCTCCAAAATTTAGTGACAAGCGATGACTCATTCTGTCTCATGTCAAAACAATGCACTTTAGTAATTTTCTCATCCCTTGAGAACTTATTAAACACTAAACAAATGCCTCAGAATGTAACTGATTGAGTGTTTAAATTATGCGCTTTTGCCTGGCCCTTTGCCAGCTTCTCACTGCAAAGTATTAAAGCAAAGCAAGACCTGTGATTTATACTGACAATGATAATATACAGTTTGGTTTGCTAGCATCTTGGCTGCATGTATCTTGAGACAAAGCATCCAAACAAAGTTTGCATTCTTGGCCTAAATGATTTGAAGAGCTCTACACTTTAAATTATTTAAATTAAGTGTGCATTGGATGAGACAGGCTCCTGGTTTTTCTTATTCTGGGGAAACAGAAACTAACTGCTTTATATACTATATAGTCCTCAATATATATAGCACTTTTGGGTGTTCAAAGTGCTTGAGAAGATACTTATTCTCAGCAACTGTTTAAAACAACTCTGCAAGGTAGGTTAGTATTATTTTGCCGATATTACAATGTGAAAGCTGAGATTAAAAGAGTAGCTTGCCCAAGGCTACTTACTTCATGGCTGCGGTGAAATTTGTTGCTGGGATCACCATTGCTCATGGCTCATCTTAGCCACTAAACTTCCCCAGCTGTCTGCCTTCTTCTTTATGACTTTTGCACCATAAAGAACCCATAGCTCAGGTACTGAGTACATGTGTTCCATATATAAGATTCTAGGTTCAGCCGCAGCAGTTGTCAGTTAAAAGATGTGAGAGAGTGTGGCAGAAGATGTCTTTGCTGGAGACCTTGGGGGTGCTGATGGCTGCCAATTGGAATAGACCGTATTGGGCTAGATGTTCTATTGGTCGGACATGGTACAAGATGGCTTCTTATATGCCTGTTCCAGAACCTGTATGCTTGCAATAAATCCATATTGTATAGTGGCACATATTGTACTGTAACACGGTGTACAAATAGTACCAGTCTGTAGTGTCTTTTGCTTATTTGTGCCTTTGCAGTTGTTACTTAGTGATTTTTAAAGCTTAAAACAATGTGTCATGGTCTCTTTTCATAATAATAAGAGCTGGGGTCCATGTAGTCCAGCATCCTGTCAATAGTGGCCAGCCAGATACCTCCAGAAAGCTTGTAAGCAGGGCATGAAACCACTCCTGATGTTACTCCTGGGAGGCACGCTGCCCTTGAACATACTGGCTCTTTGCAAATCATGAAGAAATTTAATTATGAAAACAGGATGCCTAATATTTCAGGAAGCCATGATATTTCAGATGTTTAGTTGATTTACTTTGCTTATTGCACTGCATTATGGAATAAATTTACAAACTTTGCTCAGATTCAACTTAGTGCCCCTAACTTGACTTGAGGTTCATGTCACATGTCCCTTACCTTATAGAAAGGAAGGGCGTTATAGAAATATATTTTAAATTTTTTTGGTAGCTCTCAGCTTTACAAGGAATTCCACTATCTGTCTTTGTAGCTGTGTTCTGCACCTATATCATTGAAAACCTGTTTGTGTTTGAGTTTGTTTTAAAACCATGGAATAGGGCCCAATAAGACATTGAAGAGTTGGATTTTATCTGACTGATGGTACCGTAAAACTGTTAGAGAAATTGTGCTTACTACTACTTGATACATGTTTCAGACCTAAAG
The DNA here is from genome assembly GCA_021292165.1 of Shinisaurus crocodilurus. Classification (NCBI taxonomy): domain Eukaryota; kingdom Metazoa; phylum Chordata; class Lepidosauria; order Squamata; family Shinisauridae; genus Shinisaurus; species Shinisaurus crocodilurus. Next base: position 244,233,503 of record CM037878.1, on the reverse strand, counting down.
ATGTTGCTATTTGCCAAAAGCATGTTGGTGGTAGGTCTCTTTCACTTAGAAAACAATCGATTCTCATGAAACATACTGCATATGGTCTTGGTCAAAGTCCCCCCCCCCCCCAGCAGTGTTGAAAGGAGATACTTAAGGGGAAAATAGGTTACTAGTTTCCTTATGTTGTTTAGGCCTCACTATATTTTGTTTAATTCAGTCTTTAAGTGTCTTGTGCTGGGGGTGGGGAAGAAAACTCTAATTACTAATTGAGGTATAATTCTTGATTAAAGAATTAATGTGATAACAGAGAACTTAATTTTGAAATGAGGTTTCCTGAAGTTCATAGATGAATCTACAAATATACTATAGGTGAAGCTAGTAAAATAGCATTAAGTTCATTAAACTGTCTGATCACATGAACATTGATATAAAGGCACCAATGTTTTGTTCTTGTGGTCTCTTCCTTTGTCTGCATGTTGAAGACAGGATTGCTGGACATCTTTGCTTAGGTACAGGAAAGCTGAGTTATTGGTGCATGTCTAATGTTCCACTTTTTCATTCTTTGATTTATTTTTACTATTAAAGATGTATTGTTTCTGTGTCGTTATTTTAACCTTTCATTATGCACGAGGATCTTTGTGGAAACCTTTGAATCATGTGGATTTTGACAAGAGTATGCTTTCCCAACATCTGTTGAAAGTTATGCTATGAAGTGGTAGACTGTTCTTCAAATGCTAGCATGAAGTCATTAGTCTGTGTGCATCACTTCCTTGAGCCTATCTTTATGCTGTAGTGGTTAAAGTATTTGGGCTCTCCCACTGGGATGTTCTACAGAACCAAATTTAGTGCTTGTGGAGGGTCTTGCTCACTTACCTACAAAACATAAGATACCCATGAAACAGGTCAAATGTACAGAGATCTGGCATCCATTTCACAACTTGGAAGACATAGTCTTCGGCATATGTAATACATACAACTTGCCAGAAAGCAAAAAGGAAATGATTGCATTTGAGTACAATGCATTCTTCAACAATAGCTCAGTGTGCATGAAATTAGAATCTGCTGGACATATATGTCAACTAAATAAGTCAACAGTATTTACGTGCCATTAGCATTCTGTACAGAGAAGGTAATGTTGTATGTAAATATCCTTAGGAGATTCAATTTCTCAAAAAATGTAAATATTGGTACTATGAAGTATTTTGAGTCAGTAGATTGTCAAATAATTCCTGTATGATACAATATGTGGTTTCTGTAGCATTCAGAATGAATGCCAACTGTCTTGATGTTGCATTATTGAAGTTCATTTTTTACTTCAGTAAGCTAAAAGAATTGAGCTTTCAAACAGTTTGAAATCAAGAAGCTGCAATATATAACAGTTTGCATTTAAAATGGTTTTTTTTTGCAAAGTTTACTGTTTATATATGCCAGGATCCAGAGAGCCACATAAATAGCTTCTGTTTGTCTATGAGGCTTCCCTTCCAACCATACCCAAATATGGGGGAGTCATGTGGAATAATCTTTGCAGCAGCATAAAATGATGAAATTGGGGAAACACTGCTGCACACAGGAGCACTTGCACTTGTACATAATATTCTTTGGATCCTGGCTGTAATCAGGAAAACATAATTCCCTGTAATAGTGAACCCAGGTGGCTGAGTGCCGACAGGATTGGATCTAAATCTGGGCAACTGAGAAATAAGAGGGAGGTGTCAGCATGCTAGTTTACCCTGAGATGTGCAGCACAAAACATTAGAAAACATAAAAGGGGGCAACTCTGCTCTCAAAAGAGCCCAATGAAGACTAAGCATATTCATTGACTCTCCGTCCCCCGTCCCCCCGTCCCTGCACGCAGCAGGGCCACAAAATGTTGAGTGTCAGTTGGAAAAGCAACATGGAAAACCAGTGGGAGGGTATAAGGGAAGAGTGACTTGGTCTGCTCAAGCCTATTACAACTTATAGTATCTTGAGGAGGATATGGGGATATGGCTGGCTGGAACCCTGAACAGGAGCACTTCTGTGAGGATATGCTGCAACTTTGTGTTGTGGATCCCATTTGTCACTTATACATTTTATGTATACATCTATTTAGTACAGCTGCAGGAAGACACAGTTTGCTATGGTTACTAGATAGCAGTTTTATTCAAGGTAATATTTTTACGGGGCTTTGAAAATGTGTGTGTAATTTGTTTTCCTTTTGTTTAGAGTAAGAAAGAATTGAGGAGTGACATGCAAGTGCAGAGGCACAGGGCACATTTTGGAGGCAATTTCACAGTAGTTTGTGGTCCTGTAGGTAAATCGTAAGCATCTGCCCCAGCCAGGAAAGAGAGTTTGCATGTGTATGGCTCTTAATATACCAGGATGGGTGTTGAATTGAGTACCTACTTTGTTAAAGGGAAACTGGGCATCTGATGAGAAAGGGAAATAGGGTTGTTGTTTTTTAAATGAAGGAGTGTAGTGATTAGGTTCATGCAGTGTAGAAAAATAGCATTATCAAGAACCTTGATAAAGGCTTGTAATCATTGAGAAAAGAGAGCCTAAGGAAAATATTTCATGAGGCTGTCCAATGAATTATATGAAACTGCCATTGTATAGTGTTTAAGAGCACAACAGGCTTTAATTTGGAAAGACTGTTTTCAAATATCTGCCCAGCCATGAGCTCACTGGTTAACTTTGGCCCCTATTCCTCAGAGACAACCTTCCATCAGTAATCTGAGGGCATAATCATGGCCTACTACTACTGTAGAGGATTGTTTGAAGGATTACTGAGAAAATATATCTGCTATGAGCACCTTGCTGTTAGTGCTGTAAGTACTAAATTGTTGATGTTGCATCTGGATGCTGTGCTGTTGAAAGTATGTATCCCAACCATTCTTCAGTACGTATTTTGATGATGGACATGCATTTCTTTTGGCTTACCTAGAGGCTGTGCTGCTGCAGATGGGTGATACAGCTTTAAGCCTTAAGTATTAAGCCGGATTACTACTTCTATATCATTAGAATGAACTAATAATTGGCAGTTTATATATTCAACCAGTTTAAGAATCTTTGCATATGCTCCAGCCTGTCCCTGTTTGCCAGCGAGAGTCCCAATTTTTGTCTCTATATTATCTTTGGGGGAGGGGGATACTAGGAGTACCTTTTCAAATTGTGCGAGTGTAAGTTGCTTCTAGAGTTGGAAGGGGCCTACAAGGCCATCGAGTCCAACCCCCTGCTCAATGCAGGAATCTAGGTCAAAGCATCTCTGACAGATGTCTGTCCAGCTGCACCTTGAATGCCTCCAGAGTGGGAGAGCCCACGACCTCCCTAGGTAGTTGATTCCATTGTCTTATTGCTCTGACAGTCAGGAAATTCAATCCTTTATTCCAGATCTTAACAGTTAACAACCTGATCCTAGTAGTAAGTCCCCAGCTGGGGAAAGGGCCTCAGCTATCTCATGGTTTGGGAGCAATTGCCATTAGCCAAACTAAAAAGAGGCAGGGGGAAGAGAATTAAACCTGGCTTTAATACACTCATCATATTTGTGTTTTGCATGTGCCATGCCATTTTTGGCTCTGCCTGACCTCATCCTAGTTCCATTTCTCTTACCTCTTCACATTATATGAGTATCAGTTGTTCCTAAACCAGGAGACAGACGAGGCGCTTTCCTGGGCTGGTCTTCAATCCTTTCCTGGATTTTATCTTCCCCAACCACCTGGCTGGACATTTAACCTACTGGTGGGAAGTGGAAGCAGTGGTATTGGCAGAGCGGGGGTGATGGTGGTTATTGCTGGGTTTTCTGACCATGTTTTATCTGTTGTTTCACTTTGTGTTAGGCCGATAGGTTGGGAGAGTGGAGAGGGAAAGGGTATGAAATGGCGGTGGGGGTGAAAACCCACAAGACTATTTCATACATATACATTTTGACATTGCCTTTCTGTTTCTAAATCAAATGCAAAATTAATAATGTTAGAATCCAAATAAGATGCAATTCTGGAGCAAACAATGGAGTATGAGTGTATGTGTGTGTGTGTGTGTGTGTGTGTGTGTGCGCGCGTGTGTGTAACCTCAGCTTGTTCAGCATCATAATAAAGGAACTGTGCCTTAACTTGTGTGAGAGCTTTCTCACTCTAAAAGGCAATTGCTAAGGGATCCTGATGGCGACATCACTTGGCAAATGTTTTGGACACCATTCAAGATGTGACATCATGCCCCTTTAGGGTTTTCCTTTCCACATAAAATGAGTACTCCAAAGAAAACACAAAAATCGAGACTTAATCTAAAATCTATTATTGCATTCTCTAAGGTCTCATTAGCCACCTCAGTTTTTCCTTTCCAGACAGATATTAGTAAATATTACAAATAATAATGGTAAACCATTTCCAACTATTTTAAAAACAAATTTTAATCAGATGTTTGTCCACCACTTCTAAAAGCTTGTCTGTTCGTGATCTGTCTTTGCATTCTTGTACTTAGAAGAGGTTATACATTCTATTTCATTTAATTTTTTCACACTTTACTTTTGACAATTTTGTGTTTTATTTTGTTTTTGTTTAGCTTTTTAAAAATGTGTACATGTATTTGGAAGAAATAGACTAAAAATGCCTTGAATTTTGGCTCTTGGGAGATCAACGTTATGTAAAATGGTCCATGTATCGAATGGAGTGTTTTAACCCACCCACCCTTTTTGCCTCATGCCCATGTCCAAATACATCTATTTGTAGTTATGTATGAATTAGAATATTCTTTCCTCCTGTTATATGACTGGGAGCAGAGTATTTTTTTGACTTTTACTTATATTAAGTACTTGAGAGAGCTTTCTATGGCAGACTTAAATGAAGAAGGTGCAGCAGGAAGGGTGAATGTTGCAAGCGGTGCCAGGATACATGAAACATGAGGTTATACAGGCAAAGAGAGGAAGTATTATCTATGCATCATGTGAGGTTAGAATGGGCTTGACGTTCTCACACCCAAACATTTCCATCTGGAAGCTGTTCTGAGCAATGGGATACAGAGACAATGTTCTCATACTTTTGAGAATCAAGTGTAGCTGTCCGGGGAATAGGAAATGTGACTGTAATATTTTCCTGTTCTCTTTGGGGGAATTTTTAGTTTAATTCCTGTTTCGAAGTGTAGGCAAGTCTTTTTAAAATTATATAAAAACGTTTTTGTCTGTCTCACATGAGTTGCTGAGAAAATCTGTTCTACCCAAAGACATAAGGGCATTGTTTAACTTTATCTCCTGCTACCCTTGGTGTCCGGTGCTGCATCTGTTTTTCTTATTATTTGCCTTTTACAGGTGAATTTTGCTGTGATCCTTAAAATACCATGCTTCTGTTCTAAGCATAGAGTGCACACAACAATAATAGAGCAATGCATATTTGGGCTGGCTCCACAGCATGGGGCCTACCAATATAGATGCAGAGTCTTCCTATTGTAAAGAATGTTGAGGAAGTCCATCTCACTGCAGTGCATGCCAGTCTCAGAATCCTGTTTTAATATCACAACTTAATATCACATAAATGGCACATAGGTTCATTCCACTATTACATGCACTATGGTGGCAGAAAGCCTTTAGGACAGCCTTTCCCAATCCTGGTGCCTTCCAGATGTGTTGGACTACAACTTCCTTATCCTCAGCAGGCTGGAAATTATGGGAGTTGTAGTCCAATACATCTGGAGGGCACCTGGTTGGGGAAAGCTGCTTTATTTCTTTATTTATATTTATATCCCACCTTTTTTCCTGCAAGGAACCCAAGGCGACTTACACAATCCTCCTCCTCCTCTCCATTTTATCCTCACAGCAACCATGTGGGGTAGGTTAGGCTGAGAGGCAGTGACTGGCCCAAGGTCACCCAGTGAACTTCATGGCCGAGTGGGGACTAGAACTTGGATCTCCTGAGGCCTAATCCAACACTCTCACCACTACGCCACACTGGCTTTAGAATGTTTAAGTAGGTGAGTCATCTGCAATCCTACCCCATCATGCTCCATCTATGTGCTTTGTACAATCTGTTCATGCAAGTGCCATCGCACGACTAGTACTGGAGACTGCCCTTGAAATCAGTGGTGTTGACCCAGGCTGTTGCAGTATTACAGCAATCCAGAAAGCCAGCCTTTTATTGTCTTTGTCATCTGGGTAATACTGTGGGTATGGTTCTTGTCCCGGGTACTTCCATTGGCCTCAAGAGTAGGGTGAAGCCCTCTGTGTATGTATAAAGGTGCTCTGGTTCCATGTGTGTTGTGATTGCTAATGTGTTCTAACTTTGTGATTTCGGATTGTATCGTATATTGATATAGAAGCATGATCTATTCACATTAGCTACCTGGCACACTTGGGCCATGTTCACATGAACACTCACTAGAATTTAACAGATCCTTAAAACGTTTGAACTCCTGCGCAGTCTGGACTAAAGGATACTTCAAACATTACTGGACTTAGGGTCTGGCGGGGGGGGGGGATTTCTGTGTGGTAGAATCCCCTGCCACTCTAATAATATTTGCAGGAAAGAAACCTCATGGATGGAATGAATGATGCATTTTCTTCCCATACCAGCATCACCCTATATGAAGTAACCATATCATTCACCTGCCCCATGTAATACCTTTCTTATGCATGAAACTGGAGGGGCAGAGCACCTAGATACATAAAATTTTTTATGACTACCACATCATTTGAGTAATTGAACTTGAAATTTATTATTATTATTATTATTATTATTATTATTATTATTATTATTAATTTATTTGAACACGAAAGAGGAATTATTGTGAGTAAGGGAGCAGGAGTATTTAAAGAGTTAATACTTTGCCCCTGAACAGTTTTAGTAATACTAACATTACCACAACAGGCCTATGAAGAGGAATATGTTCCAAAGTGTTTGATACCTATCATCATCATCATCAGGCGATCACTCGTGACCGAGTAAGATTGTCTTCCGGGATAAAAGGAGGAAACAAGTGGGAGATGGGGAAGTTAAAGAAAAGACTGTAGTATAATAGAAAATAAGATGAATGTCTATGGTCATACTAAAATTCTAACAGGATTTTATTATATTCTCTACATTATAATGTCATAAAAAGTTTATTTTCTATACCTAAACTAATTACCCCACATTACGTTTTTGATGTGTTCAAATATTGGATACAAATCAGAAATAGAAATGGGGGGGGGGGGACTTATGAAGTACAAACTTGCTTACCGTTCTTGTTCTTGTTCCAATAAATTAGTAAATTCGTCACTTTTCTCCATGTACTCTGCGTGCTTCCTCTTCTCATCCTCTAGGTCATACAGGGTTTGCCTGTGATATTTTTCTACCATTAAGAGTTGCTCCAGCATGTGTCTGTGAGTTTCTTTATGCTTTTCAATCACTTTGTCAAGCTAAAAAAAAGTAACAAGATTATCTCACTACTGTGATTTCCTTCATTTCTGTAGTTTTTAAAAGCTGTCATTTATATTGATTTTGAGTAGGAAATAGCATTAGTACCAGGTATGGAAGATTTTTTTTAAAAAAAACTAGCACAGACTTTAACCTTAGAAATATATTATCTTGTATCAAATTCTTTTTGATTTCAAATATATCTTTGATACGTGCTATTTTGTTTTGCTGCTTCACTGATGATAATTTTTTTAATAAACTTTAATTTTTGTGGGACTCTTACCCATATTTTGTTTGACAATTGGCTCTCAAATGATTAGTGAATAGTTAATTTACTATTCCCAAAATTGCAAGTCTCTAAAGTTTTGTCTGCAGAATTAACTACCTTGACACAGCACTATCTGCTTTGAGCAGAAAGCGGAAAAGAACATTAATCAGAATTTCTGCTCTAGTTGCTATGATTGGTTATTACCAACTGGTGTTTTAAAACCATTTATGAAAAGATTGGGAAATCTCATGCTTCCAATTTCACAAATATTAAACTAATACATTGATTCTAATATTTATTCAACACATCTGCAATGCCAGTGTAATGCCCATGTTTTGTAGTGGTGTTCCTGCATAGCTATTGATATACTCCATCTTATTTATTTATTTTATTTACTATTTATTTATTACATTTATATCCTGCCCTTTCCCCTCTTACAAGGAACCCATGGCAGCTTACATAATCCTCCTCCTCTCCATTTTATCTTCACAACAACCTGTGAGGTAGGTTAGGCCGAGAGTCAGTGACTGGCCCAAGGTCACCCAGTGAGTTTCATGACTGAGTGGGGACTAGAACCTGGATCTCTCGAGTCCCAGTCCAACACTCTAACCACTAAACACTAAGATGCTGAGGCAACAAGCTTTAGGATCAGGATGGCACTTCATCAGTTATTCTTATGAGGTAACTATATGTCATTGGATAAGATACCACAGTATGACTTTATAAAAGCTCTGGTGAACTGTAATTAAATTTCCAATGTCTCCAGGACCAGGTAAATCTCTCTAAAGATGCATCGAAAGCAAGACTAGAACTTTAGTTGCATTCTGTTTAATATCTTGGTTCAGTTTTGTTTATTGGTCAAGCAAAAGGGCTTTGGTTCAGTTTAGGAGGTTGGCGTGCATTTCAGAATTTTTGTAGGAAAAAGTATGGAAATAGGCTAACAGTGCTAGCTGCAGCCTTGATTATTGGCACTCTCTTCAGTTCTTGTCTGATAAATATTCCAGCTGCACAATTTTGCCACTTGCCTGGGATGACTAGAACTTATGTACAAAATGGCACCCACCTGCCTCTGCAATGCACTTTGCTTCCTGGATGGGAAAGAATAGGTTGGTTACCTGTAACTGTGGTTCTTCGAGTGGTCATCTGTGCATTCACACACATGGGCTCTGCGCCTGCGCTGAGTTCGTTCCGGGAAAGTTCTATAGCTGAGGAAAATCGGGTAGGAGCCCCTCCCCCATCGCACATGCTCCTTAGTGCGGCTCCCTCCCATTACCTCAGTTCCCTGAGACCGCCCATTGCAGCCTTCAGAACCAAGGGAAAATATGTCGTCATCGATGCCAACCCCGACATTGACACAGACAGAAATAGCAGTAATTCAGCGCCCAATCTGCCACGGTAGACCCATTGAACTCGATAGTGACACCAAAGAAGGGACGGAGGGTGGGTTGTGTGAATGCACAGATGACCACTCGAAGAACCACAGTTACAGGTAAGCAACCTGTTCTTCTTCTTCGTGGTCTCTGTGTATCACACACGGGCAGAAAAGCGAGCTAACTTACCGGAGGAGGAAAGGTGTCATCCTCACAGCAGCACTGAAGAAAGGACAGCTTTTCCGAAAGCAGTACTGGATCGGGCTCATACATCCAGCCGGTAGTGCCTGATAAATGTCGACGGAGTAGACCAAGTAGCTGCCTTGCAAAGGTCCAAGAGGGCCACGCCTCTCCCAAATGCTACCAATGTCAACACTGCCCTCGTCGAGTGCGCTCCTATCGAGCTCAGGTGCTGTCTTCCAGTGAGCTCGTAAGCCAATTTAATGCATTCTACAACCCAAGCCGCGAAGCAATGAATGAGTTGAAACAGGTAAGCCGACAGTTTTGCCACCATAACAAACAAAAAGCCTTTGGGTGCAGCGAGCTGGCTAGGTTCTAACTTATAAAAAGCTAATGCACGGCACACGTCTAAGGTGTGGAGTGGCTTCTCCAAAGATGATGAAGGGGCTTGGAAGAATGCTGGCAAAACAGTTTCCTGATTCAGGTGGAAGTCCGTCACAACCTTAGGCAGCAAAGTCAAATCTGGTCGTAGAACAACCTTGTCTGTCTTTATGGAAGATCAGATATTTCATTTCATTTCATTTCATTTATATACCGCCCCACAGTCGAAGCTCTCTGGACGGTTCACAATAGATTATACATAAAAACAACAATAAAAACATACAAAATAGTTTAAGAGGTTAAAAACCAAATTTTAAAAACACAGTTTAAAATAACAAAAAAACTAATAAAACTGAGCCTACAGGTGACAATCCCCCCCCCCCCCGTGCTATTCCGAGCTCCTAACTATTAAATGCCTTGGCATAGAGGGAGAATCAACTCTCAATGTACAGAGCTCGCTACAGCGGCGAGTGGATGTCACAGCTACTAGGAAGACTGTCTTCCAGGTTACTAAACGGAGTTTGGCAGTTGCCATTGGTTCGAACGGTTTTGATGTTAATGCCTTAAGAACCATGGTCAAGTCCCAGCTGGGGATCAACAAACGAATTGGAGGCATCAGATTTCCCAATCTTTTCATAAATTGTTTTATTAAAGAGTGTGAAGACAAAGCACCTCCATGAATCACCTGGTGATACACCGAGATCGCTGTGAGGTACACAAGAATAGAAGTCAGCTTCAATCCTCTAACCATTAGAACGTGTAGATATTGTAACATTTGTTCCACAGTACACTGTGCTGGATTGAAACAGGATCTCAATGCGTATGAGGAGAAAGCCAACCACTTTTTGTTGTACAAGGCACGCGTTCATGGTTTCCTGGATGCAGAGAGGACTGCACAGACCCCTTCCGAAAGCTGAGAGAAGGAAACGAGTAACGTATCCTCCACGCTGTGAGGCGCAGGGTCCGAAGATCTGGATGGAGCAGCCGACCTTGTGCCTGCGTGAGCAGAGTTGGGAAGAGTGGCAGAGTTCGGTATTCCCCCATGGAAATCCTGAGGAGGGTCACAAACCAAGGTTGTCTCGGCCACCACGGAGCTATTAGGATGCAGTTGGAAGTTTCCCATTGAATCTTGGCCAGCACTCTGGTCAACAGAGGGATCGGTGGAAAAACATAGAACAAAGTTCCTGCCCAAGGAATGAGGAACTCATCTATCAAAGATTGAGGGCCTTGGCCCGTTCTGCTGCAGAATAGGTCACAAGCTGCATTCTCCATGGTGGCAAAGAGGTCGACAGAAGAGACCCCCCAGAGGTTGAAGAGAGTCTCTCGAACCCGAGGATCCAGGCCCCATTCATGCGAGCTCAGAGATACTCTGCTCAATGCATCTCCAAGTGTGTTATCCTTTCCTGCTATGTGTATAGCAAGAAAGGTGATATCTCGAGGACTCACCCAGTTGAACAGCTGAAGAGTCAAAGCCGTCAGTCTGGATGAGCGAGTGCCTCCTTCCTTGTTCAGGTAAGCCACTACAGTGGTATTGTCCATGGCTACCTGTACTACTTTTAAGGGTCAACATGGGTTTGAAGGAGAGCATGGCGTTTTTTATTGCTCTCAATTCCAGTATGTTGAGTAAAGGCCTTCCTGTGCAAGATGAGGGGGAACTGATTGAATGGCTCCTTTCTGCAGCAATGAAGCGACCTCCTCCTGCAGTGGTGGGGATGGCTGCGTGGTGCGGATGCCAAGAAAAGGAGGGAGAGCGTCAAACTCGATCCTGTACCCATGCTGGATGATGTTCAGTACCCAGCGTTCCGATGTTATCTTCCTCCACGATGGGAGAAAGTGGGATAGGCGGCCGTTGAAGTTGACCAATGGTTCGAGTTGGACGTCGTGGATCGGGCTGACAGGAGAGTCAAACTCGCCACTTGGGGAAGTCTCCGCCTCTGCGTGAGCAAGTCCCATCTTCTTCGCGTTAGCTCATGCTTTCTGCATGGCGTTGAGCGAATCGTCTGTTGAAGAATTAAACAAACCCTCGCTGTCGAAAGGTAAGTCTTCTACTCTTGACTTCACCTCTGGTGTTAGTGTGGCTGAGCGGAGCCAGGCATGTCAGCAGAGGGCAACAGCGCTGATTAGAGAATGAGCATTGCAGTCAGTCTGATGACGAGCAGTGTGGATAGGCTGACGTGGCAGGTCCATCGCTTCTTCCTGGAACACTCGCGCCAGTTCCCTCTTTTCGTCAGGTAGATAATCAGTCAGGCCTGCCATCTTTTCCCAAAGAAAAAGCTGGTACCTTGCCATGGTGGCCTGATAATTAGCCACCCGAAGAGAGAGGGAGCTGGAGGAGTAAACTCTACATCCAAACATGTCTAGCCTTTTGTCCTCTTTGTCCACAGGAATTGAGTGTTCCTTCCTGGAATGCAACTGCACTGACTCCAGTACAGTGGAGTTCGGTACAGGGTGTGAAAAAAGGAACTTTGGTCCCTCCTCTCACACCCTATACATCGATTCCAGACGCTTTGCAGTTGCCGGAGTCATCGATGGGGTCTGCCAAGTGTCTTGCACAGTTTCCAGTAGAGTAAGTAAGTATGGTATGGATGTTGGCTTTGACGCTGTTGTAGAGACAGCATCGTATACCAGATCTTTAGACTTTCCCCCCTCTACTTTCACTTCAATTCCAAGCGTGTGTGTCATGCTCTGGACACAATCAGCAAATAGACCCATCTCCTCAGAAGCTTGAGCCTGGGAACCCACTTGTTGTGGGGACGTCGAGGATGGTGATGTTGATACAACGGAGTCTGTGTCTGAAGAATATCTGTCAGGCTTGAGGAATGGTGGCTTGTCAGAATGATCTTGCTCATTGGTGTTATATCTTCTGCAGTAGTAGGCACCAATGAAGAATGCTTAGCTCGGACTGGCTGTATCTGAGTTGACTGCTCCAAACGTAGGGGAGTGCGAGATCGGTCTTGACGTTGAACTCGAGAGGCTGGAGAAGCTTAGGCTCGGTACTGATAGCGGTCCTGAGGTCGAGAAGAATGGTCTTTCCGTCCAGATCTATCTCAACGCAGATCGTGGTAGTAGTAAAAGTCGGAATGATGGACATGACTTGGACCGTAGGGATAGCGCGTGGATGCAATGGAGTAAACAGAGCCTTCTCTATACCACGGAGAATGAGATCCGTACGAGCGATGCTCTTCTCCTGAGTGTGGTCGAATTCGATGGTGTGGAGGGGGGATAGGCACCATCGGAACGGAAGCCTCTCATGACCGATGGCCAGAGGATCTCGAACCTCTCGAGGCAGATCGAACCCTATCTTCAGGGCGACCAGTCCTTTGCTCTGGTAATGCTTCAGCTGCAGAGGGAGAGTCAATGATCTCCCCCTCCGACACCGAAGCAACAAGGATCCTCGAGCCCGAGGGATCCTGTGATGACGAGGAAGGAGACTTGCTGCATCTCCGCACCGTATCTGTTGAAGTCAGTGCCGTAAGTTTCACAACTGGACCTCTCGAGCCCGAAGCCGGTACCAGTGAGGAGGTGACTAAGGGAGTAGCCGATGCTTTATTTTTACTCCTTTTTGCATCCTTTTCCTTCCTTTTTCTCTCCTCTTCCTCCTTTGACTTGCGAGCCCGCTTAGCCAATTTTTTTAGCTATCAGAGACTCTACTGATTTGTCCGGTGTACTAGGGCATTCCAATGTTACTGTATGAGAGGGTGGAGTCCGAGACGTCAGCGGAGTAGCAGAAGTTGGTGCCATAGTCGCGGCCAGGGCCTTGTGCCAAAGAATGGCTTTAAGCTTGTACGCCCTGTGTTTCCTGGCTTGCCTAGTAAAAGCCTGGCAGTGATAGCAGTTTTCAACTATATGTGATTCTCCCAGACACACGAAGCAAAGGGAGTGCCCATCTGCCGGAGGCAACATGGAGCCGCATTTCACACTTTTCCTGAAGGCCGCCTTAACAGGCATAGCGGCAATCTCGACAGTGAAAGAGAGAGAAATTGAGAGGGAAATTAAAAAAAAAAACTATAGGAGAGAAAAGGTTTTGAAGATTAGTTTTGATAAGAGAAAGAACCTTAGCTCTTGAAATAAATCGCTGTGAAATGCAGAGAACTATCCAAAATGACCAAATGCAATGGCGGTCAAAAAGGAACTGAGGTAACAGGTGGGAGCCGCGCTAAGAAGCACATGCGATGGGGGAGGGGCTCCCGCCCGATTTTCCTAAGCTATAGAACTTTCCCGAAACGTTCTCAGTGCAGGTGCAGAGCCCATGTGTGTGATGCACAGAGACCACGAAGAAGAACCACTGTAGTTTTAGGCTTATAGCTTTCTTTGTCTTATGACCTGTAACTTTTTAAAGTGTTCAGAAGACCAGAGGGGAGGAGTGGGAGAGTGTCATGACTGCAGTTGCCATAGCTCTGTACTTCACAACACTACTATGGTAGCTGCATGTTATATGTCTTGTCTCCCCTCTGAGATAAGGTAATAAGGAACGTGGTAAGATGGAGAAAGGTAATTCAATGCAAAGTTCCAGCCAGAAAAATGCAGCGCTGTACTATTACAGGCAGCAAGGGAGAGAAGAGGAGACCTAGAGGAGCATCAAGCAGAGTGGGCAGTACAGAAATACATGGATTGTTAATTCCTAAGAACTAATATAGCGTTATGAGAGGTATTTGGGAGATGATTATGAGAAGTATTTGGGAGATTCCTGGTTCAAATCTCCACTTAACCAAGATACATTCAGTGGTTCTAGGCAAGCCACTGTCAGCCTTCGCTGTCCATGTCGGTAATATGGAGCTAATACTGGTCTACCATACATGGCTGTGGTAAGGATGAATGCACATGCTAGGAAAGAGCCATATAACTAAGTTCTAAGTTGTGTTGGTATTTTATTTCTGGTACTGCTGACATTTGTAGATTTGCTCAATTTGCATAATTGAGCAAATCACAGAATCCGGGTTATCTTGGTGCAGAATTTGAATAATCTCAGCACAGATTTTTAAAGCAAGTATTAATTACACAGTACACTGCCCTGTTCAAACCAAATGGTACTATTTATCACCTTCAATTATTTTCATTTAGGCTTCTTAAAAGGCAAGATACAAGTTAAAGCACATAGACCTGGGTGGATAACCTGTGGCCCTCCAGATGTTGTTGGACTACAGCTCCCATAATCATTGGCCATTGGCCATGCTGGCTGGGGCTGGTGGGATTTGGAGTCCAGCAACATGTGGAGGAGCAGATGTTCTCTCCCCTTTCCTTAACGGTTTGCTTTCTGTCTAGTTCTAATAAAGTCCTATTCTCTACTAGGTGGCACTGTGGTATAGCAGAATTGTGCAAATACATAAGGGTTTCATACCACCATTTGGAATATACCAGACTTTCCTCATTAGAAAAACAAACACTAAAATGGTTGCAAAGCACGGGAGAGGCCCTGGAGGAAGATGCCACGTAAAGCATCCGCTAACTACCGTGAGTGAGGAATCATGAAAGCACAATCAATGCCTCATGTAGAAAGGTTCTAAGTGCCTAATAAAGGGAAACATAAAATGGAACAGATTTCCCTCATTCATTATTGTTTTGACAGAGTTGGAAGCCTTTTGACCAAGATAGTCTAGACTTCAGGGTTTTGTCAGAGAGTCTGTATTTTCTGACCTGTAACTTAGATATTTGTTTTCTCTACATATAAAACAACCTTGGGATAAATTTGTCTGGAATCAGTCATAAATTAGAGAAGTCAGAGTGAATTGGGGTGTGTGTGTGTGTGTGTGTATATATATATATATATATATAGGCCAATTTTTAAAAAAAAATGTGTTGGCACTTGTTCAGATTTTCAGCGATACATGTAATTCGTGGTCTTGTGTGGTAGTTTGGGACTACAGGACAAGCATAGTAGGGTTTTAAAGTTGCCATTGACAGTTCAGTGCCAGAGCTTCAAAGATATTCAATAAGCAAAATACTGTTTGGTTTAATGTATTTGCTAAGGGCTACCCATGCTGACTCAAGCTCCAAAATGCTTGGAAATTACAGCTGTTAAGGGCCTCACTCTTGTGTTACATAGGTATGGTATCCTATGCTGTGGTTAGTTCCAGCTTCACCACTACCTTGGAGCTGGATGGCTGCCAGTGGCAGAGTGGTGGACCAAGTCCCAGATTTGTCTGTTCAGTGGGACAGACACATGGAGTTTATGCAGCTGAAGCTACCATTCCACATTACAAGTACCCAACTGGCAACCAATATGATCGGTTGGGCTTTGCTCAGCAAGAGAGGGCACTTGCTTGCAAGTGATTGTGTGTCAACCCAAATAACTTCTGCATCCCACAAATCAACAAGGGTGTCAACAGAGTGCTAGACAATCACCAGGGCATTAGACCGAGTTGCCCCGAAGCGCCCTCTTCGCCTAAACAGAGCTCGCGCGGCGCCATGGTTCACTCCATCGCTGCGAGCTCTGAAACAAGAGGTGAGAAGGCTAGAGCGCCGATGGCGAAATTCCCGCTCCGAAGACGATCGAACACGGGTTAGAGCTGCATCTTCAGCCTACCGGGTGGCGGTGAAGGCAGCAAAAAAGAATTTCTATGCTGCCTCCATTGCGTCTGCAGAGTGCTGCCCCAGGAGGCTGTTCCAAGTGGTCCGGAGTCTGGTCGGTCCAGTTGCTCCGGACCCACTGGAACAGTCAAAAGCCTCCTGTGAGGCTTTAGCGAAGCACTTCGCAGATAAAATCGAATCGGATTAGGAGTGGGATATCGTACATCGTGGACACAGGGAGTGAGCGGGAGGAGGCTAATGGCAGACCGGTTTTGTGGGATCGGTTTCGGCTTCTTCCTTCTGATGAAGTGGACAAGGTGCTTTCATCTGTGAGGCCGACCACCTGCTTGCTTGACCCTTGCCCGTCCTGGCTCATCATGAGCTGTAGGGAGAGACTGGGTGAGGGGATCAAGGCGGTGGTGAATGCCTCCCTCGAGGAGGGAGTGCTGCCATCAGCCC
Organism: Shinisaurus crocodilurus; assembly: GCA_021292165.1. Taxonomy (NCBI): domain Eukaryota; kingdom Metazoa; phylum Chordata; class Lepidosauria; order Squamata; family Shinisauridae; genus Shinisaurus; species Shinisaurus crocodilurus. The sequence continues at coordinate 244,216,998 of CM037878.1, read as the reverse complement.
TCAAGGAGGCAGTAATAAGACCGCTTCTAAAGAAGCCCTCCTTGGATCCCCAGGATTTAAACAACTTTCGCCCAGTCTCCAATTTACCATTTCTGGGCAAGGTGATTGAGCGGGTGGTGGGTGCTCAGTTGAAGGCACACTTGGATGAAGCCGATTATTTAGATCCATGCCAGTCGGGCTTCAGGTCTGGACATGGGACGGAGACGGCCTTGGTCGCCTTGGTGGATGATATGAGGAGGGCTTTGGATAGGGGCGAATGCTCCTTTCTAGTCCTCCTCGATCTCTCGGCGGCTTTTGATACCGTTGACCACGGTATCCTCCTGGACCGTCTGGAGGGGTTGGGCTTGGGAGGCACTGTATTGCAGTGGTTCCGGTCCTTCCTCTCTGGAAGGTATCAGAGGGTAGTTCTCGGGGAAGAGGCTTCGGACCCTCGGCTGCTCACTTGTGGAGTGCTGCAGGGTTCCATCCTCTCCCCGATGTTATTCAACATCTACCTCAAGCCGCTGGGAGCTATCATCAGGAGGTTTGGGGTGCAGTGTCATCAGTATGCAGATGACACGCAGCTCTACCTCTGTTTTAAGTCCTCACCAAGGTTGGCCGTTGAGACCCTGTCCAAGTGCCTGGAGTCAGTGGCTGGCTGGATGGGAAGGAACATGCTGAAACTGAACCCCGACAAGACCGAGGTACTTCTGGTGGGGGACAAGGGAAGGTTAGGGGATGTTGACCTGGTGCTGAATGGGGTACATCTACCCCTGAAGGACCAGGTCCGCAGCTTGGGGGTCATTCTAGACTCCCAGCTGTCCATGGAGGCTCAGGTGGCAGCTGTGAGCCGGGCAGCGCTGTATCAACTCCATCTGATACGGCAGCTGCGCCCCTACCTTCCTAATCACCTGCTCCCATCAGTGGTTCATGCCTTGGTCTCCTCTCGCCTAGACTACTGTAATGCGCTCTACGTGGGGTTACCCTTGAAGACGGTCCGGAAGCTTCAGCTGGTACAGAACGCGGCGGCTCGCCTGATTAAGGGCAGCCGCCGGCGTGATCACATCACGCCAGTGCTTAATGAGTTGCACTGGCTACCAGTTGCTTGCCGAGCCGAATTCAAGGTGTTGGTTTTGACCTTTAAAACCCTACACGGCTCCGGCCCAGCTTATCTCAAGGAGCGCCTCCAGCAACATCAAGTAGGCCGCTCAACAAGGTCTGCCACGGACGGCCTTCTCCTTATCCCATCAGCCAGAGCAGCCAGGCTGGTGGGGACTAGGAAGAGGGCCTTCTCTGTGGCGGCCCCCACATTATGGAACTCCCTCCCTAGTGACCTTCGCCATGCCCCCTCCGTGATGAGCTTCCGCCGTGCATTAAAAACATGGCTGTTCAGGCGGGAATATGGGGTGGGTTAGGTTTTTAATAAGAATTTTTTATTTTGTTTTAATCATTATATTTTATTGTGTTTTATTGTATTTTAATTGTACATCGCCCAGGGTGGCCGGGTGACCGGCCAGATGGGCGATTAAAAAATATAATAATAAATATAAATAAATAATAAATAGACATGCATTGACTTCCTTCAGACTTTAATTACCAACACTCATAACTTTGAAATGGTTCTCCTTTAAATTAGCACTGGCTGCCTACTCCAGCTAGCTGACCAGATTTCATTAGGAATATTCTGCCAAGCAGGCACTCCCATTTTCTCATATATTTCATTTTAAGTTCTTCAGTTTGATTAAGCAAATGATCATTATTATCTGGAATAACTGTTTATTGGACTCTGTGTTGTTTCCAGTATTCTTTGAAATTAGTAAGTTTTTAAGTAACTTGTTATTTTAAGATCTCAAATTTGTTTTGGAATCAATACCATTGTAAATAAACCATGGTAAATGGGAAAGGTTTTATTTCAACAAAATATTTTAGGAGAAGTGGAGATGTGTAACTTGATCAGAATAAATGGAAAACTTTTCCGGTCCTAAGGGCTTTTGCTTCCTCAACAGCCACAAAACACATGCATAATGAGAAGAGGAAAACAGCCTGGTCTGAACACAGATATCTCAGCTTATTAAGCCAAGGCCTTTGTCACCACACACTCCGCCCTCGCCCCATCCCCACTCAGTGCACTTCAATTCAACATTCTCTAGGTTAATTTACCAGAGTTTTCCATTATGCCCAAAGTGGGAAAATATGATTACCAGAATTGGAACAAGCCAGGTTTGTAAACCAACTTCAGATGTTTAGATCCTGGCTTGTTCCAATCCTTGTAACCATAGTTTCATGGGCAGAAGACTCGTGCATATCTTGGCATAATAAGCTGAGGTATGGACTTATGAATTGGGCCCATGTTCATGAAAATTAGGAAGGCTGATCAGAAAAAGGGGGGAAATTTCCTGTTTGTATAGAAACAATTTCTTAGGAAGTAACGTTTGCCCACCACTAGTGCCTTGAATAGGGATTCTCCTAGAGTGTCGGAGGCCAGCAAGCTTGGGGCAAGCCCCGCCTCCGGGGCTGGGAAGGCAGACTTTGATCTGAGCTTCCCAGAGGAGGCGGGGCCTCCCCCAGGAAACCCAGTTTAGTTTCCTGCCTCGGAAAGGAGGCAGACGCTTCGCGCTGCTCCAGCGCGAAAACAAACAAAGAAAGAAAGAAAGAAAGAAGAAGAAAGAAAACTCCAAAGAAGACCGGGATGGTAGGAAAGGGTTCCAGAGCCTCATGCCACCACTCCGTCCCGGGAGGGCCTCGGCGGGGGGGAGGGAGCAACTCCTCCTGGGGATTCCGAGCTCACCCAAGGGGGGGAGGGGATTCGTGTCCCAGGCGCCGCAGCCCCTTCCCCTCCTCCCTCTCAGCAAGGGCCGGTGATAGAGCTCCCCCCTTCCCCCCCGCCCAGCGGTGGCGTCCGTCAGCATAGCTGCGGACACTGGGCGCGAGCCAACTCGCGCCTGCCACCTCTGCCGCGCGGCCCCCACCCACAGAGGTGACGGGAGCACCGGCTTGGCCCCGGCGTGGCTGCCTAGGCTGCGCTACCCTACGGAGGCGACGGGAGCGCTGTCCTGGCCTGGAGCGGCCACCATAGCAGCAGCCCCCCCGGACTTTCCGGCAGCCGCCGCAACGCCAAGACTCACCGCGGCGGAGCCGGTCATCTGGGCATGGCTGCCACCGCAGTGCCCGATCCTCGCGCCGGCGGCTGGCATCGTGCTGCCTCGCGCCAGCACAGCAAAGCAAAGCAAGGACCCTGCCTCTCCAGTGAAGCACGGTCCCTGCCCCCCGCATGTTCCCTGCCCCCCGCATGTTCCCTGCCCCCGGAGCCCCGCAGCAGCCAGACAGCTTGGCTCTCCCAGCCCACGTGGGCAGCTACTGGGGGCGGCCATCTTTAAAGCCGCCAGAGCCGCCCGCCATTGACCGCCCACGCGGTTGGCGCTGGCCCCAGTGGAGAGGCGTGCGCGCGCACGCACATGGAACAGGGCCCTAAGGGGGGTGGAGACCCCTCCTCCAGCCAGTCCAGCTGGCCAGGGGCTGAGCACATGGGGAGAGGGAGATTTCGAGTCGCTTCCCTCCCCCACCACTAGGGGGTGTATTCTGGCTCTTTTAAAAAAAAAAACAACCTCAAGTTTCATCTCTTGCACCTCTTGCCCATAAAATTACCTGCAGCCATGGAACCCAACGCAGCTTCCACTTCAGCCTTACGCATTGATGCTACGCATCAGCAGGTACCACAGTCACAAGAGGCAGTGCAAGATGCCCAGAGGAGCAATGGAGACAGCATGTTCCTTCTAATGGCGCAGATGGTACAAACTATGCATACCATCAGCAACTAATTGACCAGTAGCAGAGCGGCTGAGCGTGACAGCAAGGACCGACCTCGGAGGTGGCGATCATCTTCTCCAGCCTCAACAATCGATACATGGGATGACCATGAAGAAAACCCAACCAGGCCCAGAGACAGATGCACAAGTCGCAGTTCGGTAACCGCCAGCACAGCAAAGCGGAGAAACACCTATAGAGGTAGAGAGAGATCCCCTACCGCCTCCGTGAGCACCTGGTCCAGCCGCTCACCATCTCGGGCAAGTGCAGCATCCATCTCCGACAGTGAAGACGGAGAAATCTCGGATGACAACGACGAACCAAGTGACACGCCCCCCAAAGGGCGCCTTTTCGCGACAGAAGCCTTTCCCAAGTTGATAACCAGGGTTCTCTCCAAGGTTGACCTGGCAAGCGAGGGCAGCGGACCAACCGATGAAATTCCAGAAAGCGTGGGAAACCAGTCAGTATTCCCAGCAGAAGAACTGCCATCACATCCCGAGATCCCAGTTCCGTGGAACCTACGCAAGATTCTTCGTGAGGAGTGGGCCAAACCGGCTAACCCTAAACCCCCACATCGCGCCTGCAGTAAGCTATACCGTCTGGCAAGAAAGGACATGGCGCAACTGGCGGTACCCAAGGTTGACGACCCGGTCTCCGCCCTGACATCTAAATGCCTGATGCCTGTGGAAAGGGATGAGCTCCCTGACAGCCACGACAAGAGGGCCGACACAGCGCTCCATAAATGCTTTGAGGCTGCCACTACCTCCGTGAAAGCCTCCACCACAGCCACCATAGTGGCACGCGCACTACATCTCCGAACTGACATGATACTTCAGAAGAAACCCAGCTCTAGAGAAATCAAAGAGTTCATTAGAGATACTCATACCGCAGCATCATTCTTAGTAGATGCCTCCCTAGACTCCTTCCAACTAGGAGCAAGGGCGGCTGCCTCCAACGTGGTGGCTAGGAGGAACATATGGCTACGCAACTGGGGGGTCGATGGTAAGACCAAATCTAGCCTAGCTAGTGTGCCCTTCGCAGGGAAACAACTCTTTGGCGACCCGTTAGAGCACGTCCTTGTAGAGACAAAGGACAAGAAAAAAGCCCTGCTGAACTCCCAGAAGAAGGACTACAAGCGCCAGCCCCAGAAGTATGGCTCCTTTCGTTCCACCAGGAGCAACTCATCATTTACTCCCTCCTCCTCCTCCTCCAACCGCAACTTTTCAGCAGGAGGCCACAAGCCTCGCTGGCACAAGAGCAACAACACCACAAAAGGAGGATCGTGCAAGGGTGCCCTGGTCCAGAACAAGAAGCCCAACTCCGCCTGACTGCTCCCCTCCCCCAGTGGGAGGGAGACTTCGTGGCTTCTCAGAGACCTGGAAACAAATGGTCTCCGACCACTGGCTTCTGGAAATAATCCAAGAGGGCTACTCTTTAGAATTCAAGAAGAAGCCAAAAGAGAGTTTTTTGAGGACCCACCGGCTCAGAGACCCGGTCAAGCATCTGAAGACCGTAGCAGCCATCCAACACCTCCTACGCATCCGAGCAATCGAGAAGGTCCCGAAGACGCAGAGGAACCAAGGGATATTCTCAGTCTTCTTCACCAGTGTGGCGTAGTGGTGAGAGTGTTGGACTGGGACTCAGGAGATCCAGGTTCAAATCCCCGCTCAGCCATGAAACTCACTGGGTGACTTTGGGCCAGTCACTGCCTCTCAGCCTAACCTACCTCACAGGGTTGTTGTGAGGATAAAATGGAGAGGAGGAGGAGGAGGATTATGTAAGCCGCCTTGAGTTCCTTGCAGGAAAAAAGACGGGGTATAAATGTAATAAAATAAAAAATAAAATAAAAGAGGAACGGGGGAGTCCGACCCATCCTAAGCCTAAAGAAAGTCAACCGCTTCCTGAAGAAGCAGAAATTCAGGATGGAGACTCTCAAGTCCATAAAAGAGTGCCTGCGGAAAGGAGACTTCCTATCCTCGATAGACCTAACAGAAGCATATCTCCACATTCCCATATGCCCTGCCCACCGCAAGTTCCTGCATTTCAGCTATGGCAGCAAGCAATTCCAATTCAGAGCTCTTCCCTTCGGCTTGTCAACAGCTCCAAGGGTCTTCTCGAAGGTGCTGCTGGCCCCAGTAGCACTACTACGGTCGAAGGGAGTCCAGCTTCACCCTTACCTAGACGACATCCTGATTCGCTCTCACTCTCACTCGCAGAGCATCAGGGACACAAACCTGACCATGTCAACGCTTCAAAGCCTCGGGTTCCTGATCAACACAGAGAAGAGCTCCCTCACCCCTTCCCAGGTACTCACGCACCTAGGGGTTTCCCTGAACACTGCCAGAGATATGATGTTCCTGTCCCCCGACAGGCAGACATCAACGAGCAGGCTGGCAGCACACCTTCTTTCCAGGGACATGGTCCCCCTCAAGGAACTTGCCAAGCTCCTTGGGATGATGGTGTCCTGCCAGGACTCTGTACAGTGGGCCAGGTTCCACTCCAGGCCACTACAGACCTTCCTCCTAGACTACCAGCTCGAAATCGCCCGCAATCTCAACCCACCCCTGTCCCTTCCCCTTCCAGTGACCAAGGCACTGAAATGGTGGTGCCGCCCAGCGCACCTCTCTCAGGGAGTCCCAATCCAAACTCCCACACGCGTCACGCTAACAACGGACGCATGCCTAACAGGCTGGGGGGCTGTCTGCCAAGGAGGGCACGCACAGGGGCTCTGGTCAGAAGAAGAGACTCAGCTATCCATCAATTTGCTGGAGCTGAGAGCAGTGAAGCTGGCGCTAAAGGAATTTGCCCCAACACTATCGAGACACCATGTTCTAGTGAAGACGGACAGTGTAGTAGCAAAAGCCTATGTCAACAAGCAAGGGGGCACAAGATCCAAGGCTCTCCAGAAAGAAGCCATGGCCCTTTTCAATTGGGCACAACGCAACCTCAGCTCCATCAGGGCCGAGCACCTGAGTGGCATCATGAACATACAAGCCGATTGGCTCAGCAGGACAACTCTGGACCAAGGAGACTGGTCCCTACACCCAGAGGTCTTCAGCCTTCTAGCCAAGAGCCTGGGTCACCCATGTCTGGACCTCTTCGCGAGCGCACAGAACGCGAAGCTACCACGTTTTGCCACCCACTACCAAACAAGAGGGGCAGAGCTCACGGACGCACTCACCAGCCACTGGCTGGAGGGTCTGCTATATGCCTTCTCTCCACTTCCACTAATTGCAAAAGTAATTCAGAAAATCAGAGACCTACAAGCACATGTCATTCTAGTAGCACCTCATTGGCCAAGACGGCCGTGGTTTCCTGACCTCGTAAACCTGGCAGTCGGGAGACCCATCAGGCTCCCTCTCAGGCACGACCTTCTCAGCCAGGGCCCGATCTTTCACCAAGACCCAGGGTTCCTGAAGCTGACTGCCTGGAGTCTGAACGGGGCCTCTTAACCAAGTGGGGTTACTCCAATAAGGTAATCAATACCCTACTGGCCTCCAGGAGGCCCTCCACACATAAGACATACGACCGCACCTGGCGGGCTTTCCTCCGCTGGTCACGAACCACGGGAAGGGACCCACTAGGAGCGGAAACACCAGACATTCTCGAGTTCCTCCAAGAAGGACTGTCATCTGGCCTTAGCACAAACACACTCAGGCGCCAAGTAGCGGCACTGGGCTCAGTGCTAGGAGACTCCAAGGGCTCACCCCTCGGGGCACACCCTCACATTAAGAGATTTCTCAGGACGGCCGCCCTGATAAGGCCCCCCCAAGTTCACAGGTTCCCCACGTGGAGCCTCATTGTAGTGCTCAAAGCATTAACAAAACATCCCTTTGAGCCACTAGGGGCGGCCTCACTCAAGCTGCTGACCTTGAAGACCATTTTTCTAATAGCAATCACTTCCGCCAGGAGGGTCTCAGAGCTAGGTGCACTGTCATGCAGCAAGGACCTGTGCATCTTCCACAAAGACAAGCTAGTCCTGCGCACAGACCCGGCCTTCATACCAAAGGTCAACTCCCCATTCCACAGGTCCCAGGACTTAGTGGTACCTTCCTTCTGCCCTCATCCCTCCTCTCCTCGGGAGAAGGAGTGGCACACACTTGACGCCATGAGAGCAGTCAAGTTTTACCTAGATAGAACAAAGCCAACCTGGCAACACAGTTCACTCTTTCTCTCCTTCAGAGACTCTTCCTTAGGAAAGAAAGTGTCAGTGGCCTCGCTGGCACGATGGCTACGCGATTGCATCGCGATGGCATACTCCTCCAGCGGCCTACAGGTCCTGGAGGATATCAAAGCCCATTCAGTCAGGGGAATGGCCACATCAGCGGCTTTTAGTGAGAGGGCACCTCTAGATGAAATTTGTAGAGCAGCCACCTGGTCTTCTGTTCACACATTCACCAGGCATTACAAAGTTGACCTTGCTGCCCTCAGCAGAGGGTGCCTTCGGAAGGCGCGTGCTGCAGAAGGTCATTTCGCCCCAGTAGGAGGCCGGCAATGGGTGTTAGGCCCACCCGGGGGATGAACTGCTTTTTTACATCCCCAAGCTTGCTGGCCTCCGACACTCTAGGAGAAACAGAAATTCTTCTACTCACCGTGAATTTCAGTTCTCCACGAGTGGAGGAGGCCAGCAAGGCCCGCCCTGGGTCGGCCTCCTCCGGGGCACATATTAATCTGGGCCGTGGGAGGGAGTCTCTCCTCTTGTTTCCACAGGCCTGCAGCCGACGGACCCGGAGGTTCTTCTATTCAAGATAGCAAGGGCGTCTGCAAAGATTGGTTCGTTGGAAGTCTCAACTGGGTTTCCTGGGGGAGGCCCCGCCTCCTCCGGGAAGCTCAGATCAAAGTCTGCCTTCCCAGTCCCGGAGGCGGGGCTTGCCCCAAGCTTGCTGGCCTCCTCCACTCGTGGAGAACTGAAATTCACGGTGAGTAGAAGAATTTCTGTTTTCCGAGTATATTCTTGGTTTTAAAACAGGATTTCCTGCGACGTAATACGAGAAATTTAATTAGTGTTTAATGAGTTCAAGGATATCTGTTTGATAGACAGGTATTTCTGAATTAGCCCCAGAGAATGAAAGATACAAAAATAGGTCAGGTGACACAATGAGTTGGCCAGCTTGTGTTGGTGACATTTCGTCAGGGAAAAGGGAAGTTTCTTCCCAATTATCAGCTATGCAACTCTATGATGTCTGGACAATTTGTTGCGATTTTTTATTTTACTTATACAAACATTTCTATCCTGCTTTTCCTCTCCAAAGGAGATTGTCAATGTGGCTAATAAAGTACAAAAACAAACACAAAAATAACAATAACAATAATCTTATCATTAAAACCATGGGCGGAGCAATCCTGTGGCCTCTAGACAGCGTCTAGTGGGCCATAGGATCGTTCAGATTCTCAGCACCAAGGTTGGAGAAGAGCTCTGACCTCAGAGCCCTCCCCCTCACAGCCCCTTTTCTGGACTAGCTGCACACTCGGGGGAAGTGTTGAGAAAGTGGAGGACACTGAGGAGTGTCAATTCAACACTTAAAAGCCAGAGGATCACATTGCCAAGGGAGAGATATTATCCTCCCTTTTGGTGCACTTACTCCTTTGCCCCCCCCCCCATTTTTGGTGCATCTGACTTGCGCTAATGGGTCCCTCCTTTACTATTATTTCTCCTTTGATCCTTCGCAAGTGTACACAAACTAGGCAGCCTTGCCTTGTCAACTCCGCTTTCCAGCTGCCTGACAGCTGAAACACACAAGGAAATTGACCAAGCAAGACAACACTTGTCAGACTGCTGCAAGTGCACTCCCGCACACTTGTAAAAGACCACCACCACAAACAATAATTAAAAATTACCACCCCGAGCGCACATTTGTGAGGCTCTGAAAAATATTTTTTTAAAGCCAGGAAATTAAAAGGGGAAATGATTGGAGTGGAGAGGGGGGCAGGGTGAGGAGACAAGACAGGTTCTGCTGCAAAGTCCCCTGGGATATGTGCTGGAGCTGGCTGGAGGACTGAGGGGGAAGGAGGGGGAGAACAACTGATGGCAAGCCCGATTGCCTGTCGAGCATACTGTGAGTTGTTCAGAAAACAACCTACACTGCCTAGCTTGTTTGCAGGAGTGGATTAGCATTACATGTGAACTCACCCAAAGCCACCAATTTTATAGCACCTGATGAAGTGGGCTGTAACCCACAAGGGCTCATGCTAATTTATTAAAACATCTGAACAACTAAAACTGTTCATGTATATGTGTCCTACACTTAAGCCTTGTATTGGCAAAACAAGTTGCTTTTAGTAAACTGTTGAAGTTTCTCAAAGAAATAAACCTCTACTACCCTTCACACAGTCTGACTGCATCTTTAGGCCTGCCAGGGCCACTTCACATGACCTGGAACCAAGTTGTCTGCAGTGTATCCACTGTGGTGTATCTGCAGTGGCTTATCCACCAGTTGTAGAGAGAGTGAGTTGTTTTTATGAAATGGTTGCTTAAATCTTTGTTGCCAAAGAGAAATGAACTAAACTGGCATTGAGTGAAGTAGTGAAATTCTTAATGATTTCAAAACCAGGTTGTCTGCCTGTCTTAATACTTCGTTATAGAAGAGGGAAAAGCAGCACATACTGGAAATACATAATTGATCCTGGCTTAAAACTGGAACCAAGACACACACAGAATAACCTTGGTAATTCTCAACTGGCAAAGCGGTCACATGGTTGGCAGCAACTTAAGGACTGCTCCTGAGAAACCAGCATTTAAAATACCAGTGATGGCAAGGGCCAGGCATGAGGTATGTTACCAGAATAGTGTGGGGAGGTCACATAGCCATTTCCCTCTTTCCTGCACTCCAGCTGTAACTAGTGCTAGTTGCTCCTTTTAATAAATATTTAACATCGGAAACAAAATTAATCTACATTTTATCTTTGTAATTTTAAATAGAATTTGGAAATGTTCTATGTGATATTTGTTATCCTCTTCCATCTCCAGAACTTCAATGAGTATGAGGGAGCTGTACCATTTTGACATTTCTATGAATGTTTACCTCTGCCTTTGATATTGCCAAGTTCAGTGGTGTTAGAAACTCTCTTGCTGCCATGTAACATTGGGAAGGGAACATTTGTATAATATATGCAAGATAGAAGTCCAAATTATGTTTTGGAATTTTGTGGTGGCGGGGGTGGGGGTGGGCAGGACTGTTCATTGGATCATTTCCATTCATGCTCAGAACTTCTATGACCTAATACCCAGTGTTCTGAAAAGACATTAACCTCTGCCATTGGGTTCCACCAGATTTAGGTCCTAACTAGAGTGTCACAGCTTCAAGATCTGGAAACGAGTTCTGACCTTCCTTCTTGCCTGACATTGGTTTGAGTGTGTTAAATTAACTGTTAGCATTGGGTAAGTTTCTTTCTGAAGCTTGGCAAATGCTCAGTGCCAAAAATCTATTCATGATATCTTTTATAGTGAGCTGTAATGAACCAGGATCATGTGTATTTGTGTGATGAGGGAACCATTTGGGAATGCATGTAGATTGTATTACTGTTCATCTTTTTTATTGTCTATAGTGCTTTACCAACCCCTATCTCATTCAATAGCATCAAAAAACCATGTTAAGTAAATTGTTTGTAATACAAATATCCAAAGAGCCCCACCCTGGTCTTTTACTTGTGTGTGTGTGTGTGTGTGTGTGGGAGAGACTCTACATTCCAGACATAATAGGCCTGCTTGTTTACATGACTGCTTATCTTGAAAATAATCAGGCAAGTCAAAGCCCTTTTACTTCATCCCTGGAATCTGCAGGCAATGAGCATTTGAAATGAGTCAAAAGGTTACTATCCCAAAAGAATTGGTCTGTGTAAACAGAACCAGAGTCTGAAGATGGTAGTTCAGCAATGACTTCTACAGTGAATACCAGCTGGCTGATCCAGTCTACCAAATTTCCCAATTCGCAATCCCTGGAAGCACATCCAGTCCAAACAAAATTCTAAGTCATCATCAGGCGATCACTCGTGACCGAGTAAGATTGTCTTCCAGGATAAAAGGAGGAAATTCTAAAGGAAGATTGTGTAGACTCTAGCGATGGGTCTGTAAGTTACTGTGGAGGCCAATTCTAGATCCACACAGCTTCCCACAGTGAGGACACAGGTTACCAGATAGAAGATGGTCCTGTGAAGGATTCGTTTGACGTGCTTTTCGCTTAGCACGTTTCTCCCTTTCACCTTGCACTCGGGCTTCTTCAAAGTCCATAGAACCTTTGTGAAAGGCCAACCTCCATTTAGATCGTTCATGTGCCAGAGCTTCCCAGTTTTCGATGCTTATATTGCATTTTTTTAGATTAGCCTTAAGAACATCTTTAAACCTCTTATATTGACCACCGATATTCCACTTTCCATCCTTGAATTGGGAATAAAATAACTGCTTTGGGAGACGGCAGTCAGGCATTCGAACAACATGACCGGTCCACTGAAGTTGGCATTGAAGGATCATTTTTTCAACGCTAGTAGTCTTTGCTTCTTCCAGTACACTGACATTTGTTCGCCTATCTTCCCAAGTAATTTGCAGGATTTTCCGGAGGCAACGTTGATGAAATCTTTCAAGGAGGTGGAAGTGACGTTTATAGATAGTCCATGTTTCGCAGGCATACAATAAAGTTGGCAATACAATGGCTTCATAAACCAGTGTTTTGGTCTTCTTACAAATATCCCGATCCTCGAACACTCTATGTTTCATTCGAGAAAACACGGCACTTGCAGAGCTCAAACGATGCTGGATTTCACTGTCGATGTTAGCTGTACAGAAAGATAGCTGCCAAGATAGAGAAAATGATCGACATTTTCCAGTATTGTCCCGCCAAGCTGGATAGATGGCATCACCAAAGGGTTAGCTTTCACTTGCTGATGAAGCACTTTGGTTTTTTTGATGTTAAGTGAGAGACCAAGTTTTTTGTATGCTTCTGCGAAAGCATTTAGGATAGTTTGGAGATCATCCTCTGAATGTGCGGAGACCACATTATCATCAGCATACTGAAGTTCCACAATGGAGGTTGTAATTACCTTACTTTTTGCTTTCAGCCTGCTGAGATTAAAAAGCTTTCCATCAGTTCGATATATAATTCCCACACCAGTGGGAAGTTTCCCCTCGACAAGATGTAAAATCATGGCGATGAAAATAGCAAATAATGTTGGGGCGATAACACATCCCTGTTTAACACCTGATCCCACTTTAAATGGAGCACCATGAGAGCCGTTGTTGTCCAAAACCGTTGCCGTCATGTTGTCATGGAGAAGTCGCAAGATATTCACAAATTTATTGGGGCATCCAATTTTCGTAAGGATAGTCCAGAGAGCTGTACGGTCTACAGTATCAAAGGCCTTAGCCAGATCAATAAATGCCATATAAAGGGGTTGATTTTGCTCCCGACATTTTTCTTGGAGCTGACGTACAGTAAAAATCATGTCTACTGTCCCTCTAGAGGGGCGGAAACCATATTGAGTTTCAGGGAGGATCTCTTCTGAAATAGATAGAAGACGGTTTGCGAGAATCCTAGCAAATATTTTACCTGCGGTAGCTAAGAAAGAAATGCCCCGATAGTTTCCACAGTCTGTTCTATCACCCTTCTTAAAGAGGGTGATAATTATGGCATCCCTGAAGTCTTCTGGGATCTCTTCTCTTATCCAGATTTTTTCGATGAGTTTATGAAGATGTTGTACAAGTTCGGGGGGGCCTTCTTTAAAGATTTCAGCAGGAATCCCATCTGGTCCACTAGCTTTGTTCTTCATTTGATTAATGGCTTTTTTTACTTCATCCAGAGTGGGGAGTATTGCAAGTTCCTCTCTAATTTGTTTTCGTGGGATTTGCGAGAAAATCTCTTTATCCACCTTAGATTTATGATTTAAAAGGTCATAATAATGCTCTTTCCAATGCAGTGCAATCGACTCTTTGTCTTTTAAGAGTTTGGTGCCATCTTTTGATTGTAAAGGGTTTGTACCATAGGTTTTTGGTCCATAAATGGCCCTTGTGGCCTTAAAAAAGCCCCGTGCATCATGAGATTCTGCAAGTTGTTGAATTTCTTCAGCTTTCTTTTTCCACCAAGCGTTCTTAAGTTCTCTTGTTCTTCTTTGGATCTCAGCCTTTGCGCTAGCGTAGATTTTTTTCTTGGCAGTGCAGTTAATATCATTTTGCCATAATTGGAAGGCTTTCCTTTTTTGGTCTATTATAGATGGTAGGAACCATCTATAAAGTGTGTTGGACATCAAGAGAGGGTAAAAGGGTAGTAAAGTTGTGAAAGAGGAGGAAATTTATTGGTTAAATTGGGGTGAAGTGGAACAGGAGTGGGGAAGAGGGTTGAAATGGTTCTTAGAAGTTTGGCATAGTTTATGGATGATCCCTTAGCCTGCTAGCTATATACAGTGGGCTTTTGAATTCATTGACTGCTTAGAATTTTTACCACTTGACAACCATGTTTGAATTTCTCTCTCTCTGCAGTTAAAGGATGCTTTCAAAGCAGAAGTGTGTGTGTCAGTTTTGTAGCGGAGATTTAAAAGCTGGCATCCTTAAGTTCTGACCTCATTGTGATCATTATTCAACAAAACAATATTTTGCTTTGCTGGCACTTGCCCGTCTCCAGTTAATTCAATGAGACTGGTTCCTTTGATTCCCTGAGTTGTAGGGTTAATCCCCGCATGCATACATCCTGCTTTAAACATGCATCATACATACATACCTCTCCCATGGGTTTTTCATAGATATCCTCCTGCCATAGTGTAGCCTTGGCTTGTATAGCATCTCGCTGAAGTGCCTCAAGGACCTTTTTTGGAGTAACAAAGCCATATTGTTCTTCAAGTAAAGCCAGGTTAATTTTTTCAGCCTTTAAAACTCCTATGACTTCATCCTGAGCCTGCGAAAACACAGATTACTTCAGTGAAGTAGTTCTGGGTACCAGTTATTTGAAACAATTGCACTGAATTAGTTCTTGCATATACATCTATATCTTCCATATCCATAGCAGCTCTTCATTCAAGTGGTTTTTACTCTTGACTGCTGTCGGTGCTTCTTAATTCATCTGGCACATGAGCAATTGGGGAAGGAACACTGTCATAAAATAACAGTAAGATTTAGACCAGTGGTTGGTTCCTTCTCCCTATCACCTTTCTCTACTGCATCCTTTCCACTCTTACCTCCAGCTCTTGCCACCATCCCCATCTACTCCTCAGTTGCTGTGAAGAAATGCCACATACATAAAACTGTTTATGTGTTGTAATGTTCTGTAAATGCTTTGTGTGGCCTCTGAGAAACTATCATATATCTGTGTAGGCCTGAGGCCTAGTGTTGTAACGGTGTTCAAGGCCTGTTTTAGTAGTAGCTTCTTGGTGATGTTCTGAAGGTGGAGAGAGAGAGAGAGAGAGATGATCGCTATTTACCGATGGGGCCTGGATCAGTATATTTAATTTTGATTAGCTGGGGATTCTACCTATGTTGAAAAGAGCAGTTGGGAAATGACAGTTGACATTTAAGAATTTAGGGAGCTGAGCTGGTTGTTAGTCAGTGAGGGAAAAGGTCTGCTGCTTGGTAGGTGGTATTATAGAAGGACTAGGAGAAAGCTGAGGAGAAAGTGAATCCCTCAGGCCTGAATATTAAGTTATTCCTTCTCTATGGGATAACCATATGTGAAGATCAAGAGTAGGGAGTAGTTGGCTGTGTTATGCCAGGAGCCTGCCCTAAGATCTTGCCAGAAGAAGATTACACAAGCAGGCATTACAACCCAGATAAATGGCTCAAGCAGTGGATAATACCAAGGAGGAGCTGGATATGGTTGTGAATGTAATTGGCTGGGGTGGAGGAATTTGACCTGAAGTAAAAGAAGTCATTAAAGGCTTTTTATTAGTAACAGTGTCTCTTTTAAGTGTCAGCAAGCATTTTTCTGAAAATCCCAAATTAAATATTAGTATTCCCTTATGTGCAAGACATCCCTTTAATAAATTAACTTGTGTAATAGCTCATCTTGACTCTAGTTTTGGTGCCCATCTCATGCCTAAACCCCTTATACCAGGTTAGTAGGAGGTTTTAAAGTACTCTAAGAGAATTGGTGGCAGCAGAAAAGGGTCACCTTCTGGAACTCTGATTTATAATGGCAGAGAGTACCTTAGGCCCTGAAATATAAGCATTCCCTAAAAATAAGGAACCCCATGGGTGAGATTGCCCAGTGAAGGAGCAGTTTCCCCATAGGTGGTGGCAGTGCTGGAGAGAAAATCCCCTGCAGTTTCCCTTGGTTCCAGCCCATCCCTATCTGCCAAATGTTAGTAGTGTGTATGGAAATATGGCCATAAAAACAGGCTGTAGATAAGTAGGCAGATGAGTAGCAGTGCTGACTTCCCTTACATACTCCCTCATATTTCTTGATGCTTATTTTTGCAGGGAGGGGAGATATAGATAATGTAGCAGTTATTTGTCCAACACATGCTTCTTACTGAACACGTTTTGTAAAGTAAAAACAACTTTGAAGGTATTGGCGGCTGTTTTTAGATTTTTCTTGTCATTCATCCCTCCTGTGGGAAGCTTAGGAGCAAGGATATAAAGTCACCCTTTGTTGTTTTAAGTCAAGCCAGAAGCTGTCTGCTACTATTGTTACATATACGTGTTTGTGTACTGAAGCCAATGAGGTACACAGTGCAGAGGATATGACCTTCCATAGCATGCATTCCAAGAGCATGCAATCATGGCAGCTCTTTAAAACAAGATTAATTGGCCTCAAAGTTGGCAGGGTGACCCATGTATGTTTGTGATTACCTATACAATACATATGCCATACATGTGACCAAGATTTTTCAAAAATAATTAAAGATATTAAGGATGTGGGATTTCAGGTGTCATGGCTTAGATCCCTCTAAGCCCCCAGAAGAAGTAGTCACTTTAAAGTGGCTCATGTCAAGCACTCCTAAATTATGACCAGCATCTTTACTTGAGATTGCACTCTAAATCACATGAAATGTGCTTTAATTTCCCCCCACAAATACTTCAGGTCAAATATTTGTGGTGTATTGGGACAAAAAATTAACATGAGGTCAGTCTTTCTTTTTTTAAGCTTTGTTGTTTACTAAATACAAGTAAAATAAATTAGGCCTCTAGGGTATCAGAAAATTTTCCAATGCAAACTGAAAAACCAACATCACTGCCAACAATCCGAAGCCATAAGCAACAGGGGCCATAGCTCAGTTGTGGGGGAGCGCATAGCTCAGTCGTAGAGCACATGCTTTGCATGCAGAAGATTCCAGCTTCAATTCCCAGCATTTCCAGGTGGAGCTGGGGAATACTGCTGTCTGAAACCCTGGAGAGTCATTGCAAGTCAGTGTAGATACTGAGCTAGATCGACCAATGGTCCAGTTCAGTATAAGGCGGCTTCCTATGTGCCCTCTGCATGCCTAACAGGAAGTTTCCATGTTATTAAAAGTATTTAAATCAGGCTGCTATAGAAATTTATCAACTAGCCAATCTATCTGCAGTTATACAACCCAATTTGGAAAGGAAATTTCCCTTTGGGCTTCAAAATCTTGGTGACATTTGGGCGTTCATATCTCTCCCTCATGACATGAGCTATACATAAACCCAATTATCAGCCCTTGTACACACAAATCAGACACTCAAAAGTGGAGTAAGGGGGATAAGTTATGCTTAGCCAAACAACCCAGGTAAGGATGAGTATCTTGCATTGACTCCTCTTATTCCAAATAATTTGGCTTCATCTCAGACCCTGGCCAAATAGAACAAGTTATTGTCCAATTTATCTGGTCCAAAGCCAATGTTGAAGCAAGTAACTCTTAGCAGACAACAGACAAGAGGAGGTCTTGCAGTGCTGAATTTGGAATTATGCAGCTTTCCAACTCAGATTTCTTGTAGGATGGCTGTATCCCTCTTCGAGCACCTGCAAATACAACAGGCAGAGGGTAACTACCCTCTAGAATCTAGATGTCTTTATATGGGTCAGACACAGGTACAGGCCTAAGTGCATCTTTGGGAACCCAGTGATTAGAGACACTGTACTTGGGAATGCTGGTGGAAAATGGGCTGTCTCCACTAATGTCAGTGCTGCATCATCCAGAATTTGCAGCACACAACAATCCCCAAGGCTTTTGTGCTTAGATGCTAGTAAAAGTTTATAGCTTGTTTGATTTATTAGATAAAGGGGAATCTCTCTCCTATACATATATCTTGAAAAAAATCCGAACCAGTTGCATTGCCTTTTTATCAGTACCTGCAAATACATCATTTCCTTAGCTAGACTTGCATCAGGCAGCCAGCCAAACGCCCACTCACTTCTTTTGAATCCTTCCTAGAAACTGTTGTTACTTTGGCTAAAAGTATGATATTATCTATTTTTAACATAATCCAAATACCATTTTTGGAAGACAGCACATCCTATGTGCAGTAATACCTTGGATTGCAAGTAACTTGATCTGAGAACGTTTTGCAAGACAAGCAAAAAATTTTAAAATTTTTTGACTTGATAAATGAGCAAGGTCTTGCAAGACAAGTAGTCGTAGGGATGTAACCACTCACCTCGAGCGGGCGTAGTGGGCCGAAATCGGCCCCGCTCACACCCACCAGAGATTTGATATAAGAGTGTTTTGGATTACAAGCACGTTTCCAGAACGAATTATGCTTGCAATCCAAGGTATTATTGTAAATGTATGGGAGAGTGACTTAGGTGAGTCTTTGGAAGAAGATGAGTGGCAGTGTATTTGGCCCTCTTTTGCGTCTTTATCAATCAACAGTAATATAAAGGAAGCTCAGTACAAAGTTCTCAGTAGGTGGTATATTACTCCTGCAAGCCTTCACCTAATACAGTAATACCTTGGATAGCAAGTAACTTGGTTTGAGAACATTTTGCAAGACAAGCAAATTTTTAAATATTTATTTAAATTTTTTTTTACTTGATATACAAGTGATGTCTTGCAATACAAGTACTGTAGTACAGCTTAAATTAAAAATATCTGTACACATTTTTTGAGGGGGATTTCATTTTGATATAAGAGTGTTTTGGATTACAAGCACATTTCCGGAACGAATTATGTTCTCAATCCAAGGCATGACTGTACATGCAAACTATAATGAAACTATTGTTGGAAGGGATGTGGGCAGATTGGTTCAGCTTTATTTTTGGTGGGAATGTTCAACAGCATGAGAGCTTTGGAACATGGTTGCTGATTACAGGATTTTCTCCACATTAGATTGCTAGTAACTCTTAAACCTCTACTTCTTCATCATTTTGAACTGAATGACACCGATTTCCTGCATAAAGATATTCTTGAGCAAGTGTATACAGCAGCAAAGTCATATTATTGTACGTAATAGGAAGTCTCTAAGGCAACCAACTAAATAGTCATGGACTGATAAAATTTGGGAGACTATGATGATAATGCGCAAACTTACTCAGCAAGCAAGGAATCCTAGTTTAAAAAAAGATATTATGACACTATGATTTCCTTTTATTTCCTAATGAAAATGAAACCTATCAAACTACTGATCAAATTCCAATCAAGTACAGATTCATTTCATTTCAGTCAGTTATTATATTTCTATACTGCCCAATAGCCAAAGCTCTCTGGGCGGTTTACAAAGATTAAAACCTTAAAACTACATTATAGAATCCATTTACATACAAACATATAAACACACAGTACACATAGAGGCACACATATATCTAAAACAATTTTTTAATAATAATAAACATCCAGGACCTGATTAAAACCTCATCACATGCTTCCAAATGCCGGAGAGAAGAAGAAGGTCTTAACCTGGCACTGAAAAGATAATGTTGGTGCCAGGCAGGCCTCATTGGGGAGATCATTCCATAATTGGAGGGGGGGCACCACTGAGAAGGCCCTCTCCATTGTTGCCACCTTCCAAGCCCCCCTTGGAGGGGACACCTGGAGGAGGGCCTTAGATGATGAACGTTGTGTACAGGTAGGTTAATCTGGGAGAGGTGCTCCATCAGTTGCCTATATTTTCTCTCACACACACACGTGTGTGTGTATATGTATGTATGTGTGTGTGTACACACACACACACACACACATTTATATATGCTATATAACAGCCTCCCCCAACGTGATCGCTCCAGATAGCTTGAACTACAACTCCCAGAATTCCTCATAGTTGGCCAGGCTGACTGGGAATTTCAGATTCCCAGCTCCGAGGTTGGGGACAGTGCTCCAACCTCGGAGCTGGGAATTGGAGCCCTGACCCCCTTTCCACTCCCCCTCACAGCTGGTGTGGAAAGAACTGTGCTGGCTACATCTCTGAGGTCGGGATTGCAACCTCGGAGAAGGGTTAACGGGGCAGTTTGCTGGGCAGGGAGGAGAGGAGACCAGAGAGGCCAGAATATGAGCTAACCTGAGGCCTCTCCAGCCTCCTTCCCTCCTCCTCAGAAATACTTTCAACAAATGGGCAAAAACCCCCATCTAACGAAAATTCATGGCGGGAGAAATGGAGGGGAAGATTGCCTCCACCACTCCTCCCGCCCTGCATAGGATGCTCATAAGCCTCCAAGTTCAGGGGCTTACAAGCATCGAGGGCACAACCCATAGGATCGCACCCTAAAGTGTATTAGCACCACTTTTGGATGACCTACCTAACTCCAGTTTCAGTCTGAGAGAGCAGTATGATCACTTAAACATGTACTAATAATTATTCATATCCTATGACACCGAATGCATGTTGAAATATCTGGCTTATATTGAAAATAATACATGATAGTTTATGATTTATTTATTTATTACATTTCTACCCCACCTTTTTTCCTGCAAGGAACCCAAGGCGGCTTACATAATCCTCCTCCTCCTCCTCTCCATTTTATTCTCACAACAACCCTGTGAGGTAGGTTAAGCTGAGAGTCAGTGACTGGCCCAAAGTCACCCAGTGAGTTTCATGGCCAAGCGGGGACTAGAACCTGGATCTCCCGACTCCCAGTCCAACACTCTCACCACTATGCCACACTGGCTCTATATGATACATTTATATGGTACTTTGAATACTCAAAGTGCTTCATATACACAGAACCCTGACACTATAGGTTAACTGTGGGTTAAACAACCCACAGTTAACCTAATTATTAATTGTAGGTTAACTGTGGGTTGTTTAACCCAATATTAACCTATAGTGTCTGGATTCAGAAGTCACATAGCAACCCCCAGTTTGCGTGATCAGAGGCTGAGTATTCAAAATGGCCACGGAATGCACCTGGTACATGCTGTGGCAAATGGTGGGTTAATTAACCCACCATTTGCTGCCATTCCATATGAACTGGCTCATAATTTGTCTTCTTTGCAACAACCCCATGTTGCAGCTAGCGGGTGTGTGTGAAGCAAATAGATAGTAGCCATGTTTGGATATCACAATAAAGAATATTGTGATCAGAATAAGTCTAGCCTACCCCTGAGCTGTCTCGCTCCCTTCTCTCTCCTCTTCTGGTGTGGCCACGAGGAAGAGATTGGGAGCTTTTATTTTCAATTAACAATAGTTTAGTATTAGTTCTGTATCCTAAACTGTGCTTAATTTTAACAATGGTTTGTTGAAGGAAACCAGTTTTTAGAACTACAGTTTGATGCTGGCTTGTTCCAAACAAACCAGAGTTTGCCAGGTTTGGATAATATGGCAAGCTGTGGTTAATGAAAAACAGAAGCAAAAGCTTCTGCACTCCTCCTTGCAGCAATACTGGAGGAGCATGGGGGGAGTGCATGAGCTCTGGTGAAGGCTAAGCTCACTCTGTCACCATGGTTTATTGTGATGTCTTGAACACAGACAGTAGCTTGCCTAAGGCTACCTAATGATCTGGTTTTCATGACACAATAAGCCATGGTGAGTTGTCACCATGGGTTGTTTTAGAGTAGCTTATCATGATGTCCAAATCTGGAGCATTTTTTTCATTGTGGGGTTTTTTCCACAAAAAATCCACCCTGAGAACCCATCTCTTGTTGGGTTGTTCATGGTGGCTTGTCGTGATGTCATTGAGAAGAGGGCTCAGAAAAGTATATATGCATTTGGCAATCTGATGTGGAGGGGAAGGGAGAGAGTTTCCCTCATGAGCCAGCAACCCCAATGGCCCAATTGCAGAAAGGGAACTGATGTAGGGAACAAGGAAACGAGGATTTCTGCTGCAGAGGTGCCTGGGATACGTGCTTGGAGCAGGTGGGAGTACTGAGGGGGAAACAACCCCAGGCAAGCCGCAGTGCACCCAGTCGTCTGTTGGGAGTAACATGGGTTAATGAGTGAACAATCAACCCGCGGTGGCTTATCTTCAGGGTGGCTTAGTGTGATGTTCAGACTCACCCATTGAGTTCATGGCAGAGGTTTGATTTGGAACAGGGACTTTCTGGCTCATGGCTCAATCTTTTAGGCTACACGCTTATTTTGGGAGTAATGTATACACCTATTTTTGAGTAATTCCCAGTAAACTCAGTGAGACTTAATTTTGAGTAGACATGCAAAGTATTGTTTGTTTAACTACTATGCCACAGTAACATTGACTGTCATTGATGCCTTTTTGGTCACATGTACATAGTTACTTTCATGAAGTTTTTTGTTTGTTTTTTAACATTTCTGACAGTATAGGTGCAGGACACAAAATTTTAAAAGTATACTTAAAATGGAACTAGAAATATACTGGCCTGTAATTCACCCTCGAGCACACTCAGAAGAAATAACAGATCATCCCGGGAAAGGTCTTCACCCTTCTTGGAATAATTTCTCTGTTTCTTGTCTAATTCAGGACTTCTTAGGATGGTATCTGTTTCTGGTACATGGCATTTTTCTGTTTGTCTCCTCTTCATTTTTACTCTTCCCATATCTTCCATATAGCAGTCACTTAGCATTTGTTGACTGTGTTCTGACTTGGAAGAATTTTCTCTGCTATTACTTCTGGAAGGCATTTCCAAATACCTGGTGAAGGAAGATCAAAAACCAGTTGTAAAAACCCAACAAAAATATAAAATCCTGGGGATTAATGCCTGGCAGAATTTGCCTTGGATTTAGGATATCATATTAAGGTCTCTCTTTGCCTCATCGAGAGTCAGAGCTAGCCCAAAATCCATTTTCAGCCAGGCACTGTACAAACCATGAATTGTGTCCAGCACCACTTGTGAAAGCAGGAGGGAATGGTGGGTTGAAACTCTTAGATCTCCTATGGTTGCTTCTTCAGTCAGGCCTGTTAAATGAAGCCACATTAAAGGGTTGAGATGAGAGATTTAATTTGATCCTAAACTTTATCAAAGGCTCTAATAACTTCTTATTTTCTAAACTACCGGTACTTCACAGGGTTGTTGTGAGGATAAAATGGAGAGGAGGATGAGGATTATGTAAGCCGCCTTGGGTTCCTTGCAGGAAAAAAGGTGGGGTATAAATATAATAAATAAATAATAAATAAACATTAAAGCCAGTCTCCTTGCTACAGTAGCTAAACAAGGCATCAATTTACATACAGATAGCTGAAAGTTAGAATGCATGTGACATGTCTCTCTCTCCACTGCAATCACAATTCCCCATCAGATCATGATGTTCCACATGATGAAATATCCTAAATATCCTCAAGGTCCATGAGCGAATCTGCCTGTGATGGTGTTACATTATAGGAACTCAGGAAGCTTCCATACAGCGAATAAGACAATTGGTTCAACTACCTCAGCGTTGTCTATTCCGACAGGCAGCAGTTCTCTATGGTTTCAGACGGGCCTTTCGCAGAGGCCATTCCACGTTACAAGTACTGAATAACTTAAGTATAAGTTAAACGTCAGAGGGAGCAGATTGGAAACGTCATGCAAAGTGAGACTGAAGGCTAGCTGAAGCAAAAGGTCTCCAGTGCATGACCAACAAATTGGTTGCCAAGCAGATCTCCTAGGGTAAGATGTTCCACAGTCTGGGCCCTGCCACTGAGTGAGCTCTTTCTCCTAGGCCCACCAACCCCCAGGGTGAAGCACGCAGCTCAGTGGTCAGGCAGGATCATGTAGGAGGAGACAGTCGTTTAGGAATCCTGATCCCATTTTGTTTAGAGTTTATAGGTGATTACCAGCACTTTCAATTGAGCCTGGAAACAAACCTAGCAGCCATTAAAATTGATGCAGAAGTGGAGTAACATGCTTATTTGCCAACTGTAACAACTTTTTAAAAATTAGAATATTTTTTTTTCTAAGTTAGTTGACCTGGGCCCAGTGCAGTTGTGGAGAATACCAAATAAAATGTAAACCAACATGGTTGAATGAATAGAATTATAGGCTTTGCGTCTGAAGAGTATCACATTTTCTCTGTGAATTCTTGATATAGTTGACCCTACTTACAGAATGAAGATCAGTGAAGAAAACTATTTTCAAAACAGGGACCTGCATTATCAATATTACCAGCAATATTCCCTTATAGAAGATTTTAGAAGGATGACAGGCATTTCTGCCATTTCTCATATTACACTAACCATAAAACATGCATGGAATGTAAATTTGGAAAAGTATATGTATATACATTTTAAAACATCTGTATTAAGTAGTTAGGATGTAGCCTGAATTAAATACTGTGCTATTATGTTATTCCATCACCAGCAGGTGGTTTGTAATACAGGGGTGCCTAATATAATTGTCTGACATGCCAGATGAGTAGTACTAAGTTACAAGATACTGTGTTGCACAGTGAGAACGAAATTTTGTGCATTTTTAAAAAGTTGCTCTCTGCTATTGGTTGATTTTGGCTGAGGGGACAAAAACATATTTACCGTAAGTCACTGAGTCACCAGCTAAAAGTTTCAGGTAAATGCAAATTTGGCTTTTTTCAGGTCCTGCAGAAAAACATTTAACCCCCTTCCCCTTGAAATTTCTGTACCTGCCCTCCAAACAGACTTCAAACACCCACTCACAACATGATGTTTGATCTTCATAGCATAGTTGACAGTGAATCAAAACTTTGACAGCACTAATGTTGCTACTTAGCAGCCTTCCCCAACCTGGTGTTCTCCAGATGTTGTGGACTACAGCTCCCAGCATTTCTGACATTGGCCCTGCTTGCTGGGGCTGATGGGAGCTGAAGTCTCTAACATGTAGAAGGCACCAGGTTGAGGAAGGCTGCTGTAGTGGATGCATGTAACACAGTTTTCTGTAATATGGCTCAGCTTTTGGATTGCCACAGTGTTCTTTAAAGTTTAGAAAAGGCATAATCTAATGTACACAAAGGGTGATACATAGAAATTTTTAATATTTCCTCTAAAAGTGAACTCAGATTGTAAATGCCAAGAAGATTGTAGCAAAAATGAGGCTACTGAGAAACAAGAGGAGGGTAATAGGGGAACTCCAAGGTTTGCAGAAGTAGAATTAAAGAGTTGGAAGGCGTCTTGTAGGCCATTTAGCTCAACAACCTGGTCAATGAAAGGGTACAAAAATCTTTAGGAAAAAAATGGAAGGGGACAAAAGATACCCCCGCAACTGAGGATTGAGCATGCTCAGTGGCCACATAATGCTGTCTGTGGGGTAGGGTGAGGGGAATGGAATGGAGTGTCCTAGAAGTGGACATTGCTGATTAGCTGATGGGAACATTAAGCAGGAGCCCTCCCAACTGCAACATTTTGTTTTAGGTCCCACTTTGTATGTATCTAAAAGCATGGCTGGGATCCTTCATTGCTGTGTGTATGTCATGAATATTCCTTAGAGTGGGAAGTGGACTTCTTCTGATATCAGTCTACCAAGATTCCATGTGTGCATATGGTTACAGATATGTCAGGGCTTTGTTTGAAAGCACGGTTAATATGTGGCTATTTTTAGGATGCTCTGGGTGTGGTCAGTTCACAGATGCTACCATTAATTAGAAGTAGAGATAATAAGGACATGCTTTGTATCAAGATTCATCCCTGGTTTTGATGGGCTTTGTGATTCCTCTCATCGCATTACTTCTGTCTTTGGCATTTTATTAATGCTTTGAGGACATGAATGAAAGCTGTGGTGGACATGTTGAAACTCCTCCAAAGGAATGTTTTATATTACACCGAACTTGGATGACTAATGCATCAGGCAGCTGGTATTGTGGCCTGTTTTGGTTTAGCAGAGAGTGTAAAGTGGTAAGAAACACTAGTGCTTCTATGAAGCAAATAATTGATTCTTTAGAACCTTAGCATTCTTGTTCTTTTTTCTCCCCCCCCCCCTTTTTCTGTTTCACAGCAGACCTCTATTTCTTGGGATTCCTTTGTAGTTTATTTATTTTTATTTTTTAGGGTATAAATGCATTTCAAAATATATTTCACATGTTTCTGATTTTACCCATGCTGCGGTAGAAAGTATTCATCACCTCCTTAGCAAATTAGATCTAAATTGGATTCACACAACTGTTTCTTCCAGGTGATGTTTTGCAATCTCCTCTTAGCGGAGAGGTGCATAGTGTGAACAGTTTCACACATACCTGCCTTGATGATCAGTCTTAATTTGGGAATCTTGATTTCTTTAATCTGGTTGGATCGTTCCTAAAAATGGCGCTGAAGTGCAAGGAAACTACTGTGGTTTTGGAGAAAAGGGAGCCTTAGAAAAGGCTGTAGGTAGGTTGCTGCTTCCACTGAAGTGGGGACCCAGGCAACCAGAACATGTGTTCTGAGAATAAAAGGTCTGATGAGGTTCTGTGGCAGAATCCACATTCCATGGCTTAAAGTGATTTCACTGAGAGAGCCGGTATACACAGCTGGGCACTAGGCTTTTCATGCGTTGAGAGAGAGTGGGTTACCAAACCTCTGGGAGGCCACGGAACAGTGGAGCTTGCCACGAACCAGGAGCATATGGGACCAGGCCTTGCGGGAGGTCAGGAACCTCTTTTTGGCAAATGATTTCAGCAGAATAGCCAGGGTCTGAGAGCCAATGGGACCAGCAGGGATCCCTGGTAGGCCTTGAAGTGAGCATTCACAAGGGTTAATTTCCCTCGCTCAAAAAGCTCCTGGTTTTGAGCAATCCCCTTCCGCTCTGCCTAATCGAATGTAAATTCATGAAATTAGCATTAGAAAGCAAGCTGTGTTCGAAGGGTATTTTCCCTGTTCCGTTTTTTTCTGTGTTACAGCTATTATCCACCAGGTGGACAGCTATTATCCACCAGGTGGCGTTTCAGATCATTTCAGTTTCACCTCACTGTTTTTGGCTGGTTTTTCCCCTTTATTTTCATAAGCAAGTGAAAGCTGACCCCCGCGAGATGGGCTGTGAGACTTTAAATTGATCCTTCTCGAAAATAGCGAAAAATTCGAATCTTGATGAGACTCGAAGAAACTCCCTGAGCCTGCGATCAAAGGAAAATGAGTACTCAAAAAAAAAAGTCCTTCCAACTATAATCCCTGGAGCCTGTGGTGCCCAGACCTTGGGAGGCCAGGAACACTCTCAGAGTCCTCAGTTCTTATAGGGTTTCAACAAAAGGCGCAAAGGGTTCATACGACCCAGGCAGCGAGCGGGGGAGGCACCATGGGGCCGTCTGCGGGGTCCGGCAGGGCGCCGCAGACAACCTGTGCCCCGCATGTGTGGGCAGACCGCGGTGGAGCTGGCAGTCCCCGCACTGCAGCGCGGGCCTCCTGGCACTAGGGGATGGCAGCTCGGGATGCCCAGCGGGGCCATTTGCCCCTACAGGCCGGAGTGGCCACAGCTCTGGCCGCTCTGGGCTGCTGCCTCTGTGTGGCCATGGGAGGCCCCCGCGGGACGGCCGCCCACTGTTCGCACGGCAGTGGCCACACATGGTAGGGGCTTACCCCTCTACCACCCATAGTGACTTTCCGTGCTTCCTGCGCACAGCTGTCCCACGGGGGCGCCCCCAGCCAGCATTCACACGACATGGGAACCGCTTCTGCTCCCCCGCGGTTCCCGTGTCGTGTGAACCGGCCCAGGGACAACAGCTCTGGGTCCAACTTGGACCAGCAGACAAAGAGGGAGGGAGTGGACTCAGGATTAATTACTGGCACTGAGAGCTTCAAGTTAAAATATGCTGGAATTTTTAGTATTTTGGCCCTGCCCCTTTTTGCTTCAGCCCTGCCCACCACTGGAATGCAGCTCCTGAGAGTTTCTTTGAAATTGAATTTGGGCTGAAAGAGGTTCAACACCGCATCTTAAAGTGACAACACCAAGTCACACAAACTACTAAGGCAGAGCATCTTCCAGAGCATCTTTCGTGCCAAGCCGCCTGCCAAAATGATGATCACCAACACAATTAGAGATATTCTGTAAGAAACCCCGAACTTTTGCCATGCAGCCTTTCTCTGTTACTAGAGATGATTTCCCTTTTTCATAAGAGGAAGATATTGTTGCTTTGCAAGTGCCATATTTTAAAATCTTCAGGTTGTATCTTCTGTTAATCCAATTTAGAATATACCCATTGGAATTGAATGGGACTTACCGTAAGTTAGATTAACATTGGATGTAACCAATGTTGTAACCAGTTGTAACTTCAGTACACACAGTGCATGGATATAGGCTATAGCTTCACATCAAGAAACAAATCTAATCTGTTTAATCTTCTACTTTTTCATCTTGGGAGCGCCAAGGGCATATATGTAGAAGCTTTGTCCAAAGAAGGAACTATAGAATGGGCAGTAGCGGTTAGAGTGAAAACAGTGCCCTCATTATAGTTCCAAATTTCAATTTCAGCTTCAGCAGTTTTCAGGAGGGGAAATTGACAGACATATCTGTACTTAAATCTTCTTCTGTCTGGGAATATTCACTTCAACATAGCCATTCTTCACACATAAAGAAAGAAGCCACAGCCCTTTGAATAGCCTGAGAACTGCTTCCTCAAAGGAAGATCAAACGTCTTTACTAATGTCTGATAAAGAAGCCTGCTTGATCTTTCATGTATTGATGTCAATGGAGAGCCATGCATTTACAAACATCATCAGTGTTCTGCTGTTGAAACCCAATATTTTTGTGGAGTGGGAGGAAAGAGACAAATAGGAAGTGTCTAAAAATTGCTCTTAATTTGACAAAGAATTAAAAACACAACTTTAAATTTAAACATTCATTTTACATTGGAACAAAGGTGTAAGATAAATGGGGGGAAAAGGAGGGAAAGCAGACAGATGGCACTGAGGGAAGGATTGCTTTTGTCAATACTGGGTGCACTTTTAAATGTGTAAGTTTGGGAGCTAACTGTCATTCTATTTATATGGATGCAATAAAGAACATTAAAAAAAGGAAGTAAACACTATTGTGTTGCGTAGTTAATCCTCCTTGCACACCTTTCTATCACACGCTTGTGTGAAAACAAAGTAACAGGGAGGGGGATGGTGAAAGCAGGTGGAGAAACATAAAAGGCAGGCAGAAAGGTGGTCCCAGGGTTTGGTCATGAGGGCACATGATGCGGCAACCTTGGCTGAAGTTAAGCAGGTCTAGGTCTGTTTGGTGCTTGGATGGGAGACAGCAGGGAACCCCATGTATGCTGACTCAAGTTCCATCATGGAAGAAAGGCAGAATATAAATATAAGAAATAAAGAAAGGCAGGATATAAATATAAGAAATAAATGACGAGCCACTGGAATGAGCTTGCCTTTCTCACAGAAGCACAGTGGGCACCCACTAGGGAAAAGGTCTTTTCTGTTGTGGTCTCAAGATTGTGGAATATCCTCCCCAGAGAGCCTGGCCCTGTTGCTACTCACGTGTAGATGAGCACTTGAAGTCACACTCTTTCATTTCATTTATTTCATTTCTATACCGCCCCACAGCCGAAGCTCTCTGGGCGGTTCACAACAGTTCACAACTCTCTGGGTGGTTCACAACTTTCAGTGAGCATTTTAACACTGCCTACTGAAACATGGCTTTAGTCTGTTCCACTTTATTGTTTTTGATGTTTTTAACTATTGATGTTGTATTTTTGTATTTTATCTCTTGTAAGATGCTTTGAAACTTTTGTATACAGAAAGTAAGGGTATAAATGAATAAACTAAATTAAAATTTTAAAACAGGTTCTTACATTACTTTAATTGCATAATTTGCAGAACTGCAGGTGTCTTTTGCTTCTGATTCCCCACAATTAGAGTACTGGTTGAAGTGAAACTTGTGGATCTCATTGCAGGTTACATTGATCACCACACATAGTGTTTCTTACAGTGTAATCGTATGCATGCCTACACAGATGTGAAACCCATTGAGTTCAATGGACTTACTTCTAGGTAAATATGTATAGCAGCCTTCCCCAACTGGTTCCCTCCAGATGTTTTGGATTATGAGTCCCAGGATTCCTGACCATTGGCCATGTGGGCTGGGGCTGATGGGAGTTGAGGACCAAAACATCTGGAGGGTGCTGGGTTGGGGAAGGCTGGTGTATAGGATTGCAGCCTTATGGAGAATTGGAAGCTCCAGGCACTTTTGCTTCTGTAAGCTATGTGGTTAAAGCTGCTTTCTCCAACCTTGTCCCTTCCAGAGATGTTGGACTGCAACTCCCATAATTCTCAGTCAGTATGGCTGAATTAAAGTAACGTCTGAACCATGTCTTTGGTGTAACTGCTTTCTGACCAGCATTCTAAAAAAGTAATATGTAATAATAATTTATCTTGGGTATACTGCTGTGCCTAGTCCCAGTTATGGATAGGCAGATGTATCTAGGTAGCATCCCCACACCCCTTAATGTTCTGAAACTCTACATGCTGCGTCAACACACAAAAATATGTTTTCTGCAATGCTATCTTTGAATAATACTCGGTTTTTATATGCAAACTATACAACAACAGACACCACTGTTCTAGATTCAAGCAAGCTCATTTTACAGGCTAGGGCAGGGGTTCTCAACCAGGAGGGAATTCCCCCCAGGGTGGGAATTTTAGGGTTTCAAGGGGGAAATTGGGACCACGGACTCAAACTGTTGGAATACTGATCTTTCTACAAATTACTATTCTACAGGTTGTACATAATCACTGGGCTAGGGTGTAGATTTGATGACCAGATGTTAAGTCCATTGCATACATAGGGCAAACCAAACAAAGTGAGTACCAGGCAGAAAATGGGGGAAAGGAGAGATGATGGGGAAATGAGGAATGATGGGTGACTGAAGAAGTGGGGATGTTCAGCAAATCAGAGCCCTTTCAACATGGCAGTATTTGAATGATTTGAGTGAAGCATAGTCATCACTCACTGGGTGACTTTGGGCCAGTCACTGACTCTCAGCCTAACCTACCTCACAAGGTTGTTGTGAGGATAAAATGGAGAGGAGGATTATGTAAGCCGCCATGGGTTCCTTGCAGAAAAAAGTATAAATATAATAAATAAATAAATAAATAAAATCACTAGGAACTGATGAACCTGGAAAGCTCAGTTATGCTCAGGTTCTCAGTTTTTCACTTTGAGGTTCATTCCATCTTATTTCCAAATTGGATTGCACATTTTTTTGTCTGTGTGAAAATTTGTATGGATTTTCATGCACATTTGGGGGGGGATACCATTTTTGTACATATTTTTTAAAATGTGTGCATTGTTGTGTGCACTTTTGTGAAGGTATGCATTTTAAATAATTTCCCAATGAATAAAGTGATGTATGTATGCATTTTAAAAATTTATTTTTAAAGTTTTAATATGGTTGCAAGGCTTAACTGCAAGTGACATTAGCAGCCCTATTTGGGCTGAAAGGTGATTCATAAATTTATGAATAAATAAATAATATACACTTTTCCCCCCTGTGCATTTCAAAAATGTGTGCTTTTAAAAAAATGTGTGCATTTTGTTTACACTTTTCACCGCACGCTTTGGAAATGTATGGATTTCAATGACAACTGTATTCGGGTTTGTTTTTAGGTTTGGGAGGTATGATTGTGCAAAGTTTGCTCTTTGAATTCCTCATCCGTCCCTGGTCATCACAGGTGTTGTGGTGTGCTTCTACCCAGGCCTATCTGAAGTATAATGCTGAGAAGGATTTTGCATACTTCTAAAATGTGTATAAAACTGTACACTGTTAAGCAATGAACCTTGAGCCAGCCTTCTGAAGCAAAAGGTCCTTTGACTTCTCTGTGCAGATTATTCTGAATTTTAAGTTTATGTCTATTGTGTGTGTAGATTTCACCAGAGATGCAATCTGAACTGGATTTTTTCTTGACATCTGTTTGACTGCATGCTGGATCTCCAACTATGTTTACTGGAGTCGAAAGCTGATTGTGTGCAGGTATGCATATACACTGCATTAACCACCACCAGAGGAAAACATTTAAGAAGCTGGGTAAAATGGCTTACTAGGGTATATCAGTATGAAGATGTCCACAGAGTCAGCTAGCATTTTCAGGAATCTCAGTGGCTCTCCTGATGCATTTTCTGAAATGCAATAAACTTCCATAGGAGACCACGTAAGAATGTACACTTTTAACAGAAAACGTCTAGTAATCTTCAAATGTTTCCTTACAGTAAAGATAACTTACTGGATAACTATGCAAGACAGGCCTGTCCTTTTGTATGTTCTCTTGATTAAATTTTTTTTTAAATTATTATTTTTCTGTTTGTTGGGCGGGGGAGGCTAAAACCTCTTGTTTCAGCAGCCTTCTGCCATCCTTACAGCTGCAGCTGTAGTTTTATCCTGTTTCTGATTATGATGTCATTCATTCCTCTTGACAAGAGGATAGTTTTGAATACAGATTGAGTCCTTTCATTTTGAACAATTTTGGGTGATGGTATAGCAAAGTATGGAGAAAAGGGACCCAGAACTGAAAAATTTGAGAGACTTCAGATCAGTCTCCTCCTCTATAACGTATAATGGAATAAACAAGTCACTGCAAGGAAACACTTTTGCAGGCCAGGAACCCAGGATCAGACTCCAAGCACTTCTGTTCTGTAGAATGTTAATAAAGGCCCCTGACCTGCCTGTGTTGATGGGGAAGGTCTGAAGAGTGGCTGTAACTGCATTCGGCTTAACATGGTTACAGTGGACCATGCGATCGGGAACCCTGAGCAGTCAGGGTTCCTGATTGCACTGAGCACTGTAATGGTGTCCAGCTAACTGCAGTTACAGCCACCCTTCAGACCTTCTCAGCCATCATGGAGAGGTCATGGGGTGGGGTTGGAGCATGCGTCCCTGTCCCTGCTTCCCTGTCCCCCTCTCCCCCCCCCATGCCTAGGATTTTCAAATGCCTGAATCTCTAGTGATTAAGAGATTGAACTAGATTTCATAGATTTCATAGATCATAGAGTTGGAAGGAGTCTACAAGGCTATCGAGTCCAACCCCCTGCTCAATGCAGGAAACTAGAGGAGGGGTCTCCCATCCAAGTAATAACCAGGCCTGACCCTGCTTAGACTGAGACAAGCTGAGCCAGCGCGAGCCACAGACTGGATTTGATTTGAATTTCATCTCTTCCATGAACTGACTAGGTAGTCTTAGGCCACCAACTCTTTCCCATCTTTAACTCAGATGTACAATCTGAGGATACTGCAGGCATAAATGTTTATGAAGGGTAGCATATAAACGCCAAATAAATAATAAATAAATAAATAAATAAATAATGTTGACATACCTTGATAGGTAATTAGAAGTAATACAAAAAAAAATGTATGTAAAGCACTTTGACCCCTCTCTAAAGTGCTATATAAGTCAATATATGCTCCCCTTTCTTTATTTGCCGGATGCTATAGGCTTTTAAGAGCCCTGGACCATTTGAAAAAAGAGTCCTAGGGTGGAGTTGGGGCATGTTGATAGAATTGGAGGAAAAGTGCTTCCATTGATCCTGAGAGCCAGTGTGGCGTAGTGGTGAGAGTGTTGGACTGGGACTCAGGAGATCTGGGTTCTGTTCCCCACTCTGCCATGAAGCTCACTGGGTGACTTTGGGCCAGTCACTGACTCTCAGCCTAACCTACCTCACAGGGTGGTTGTGAGGATGAAATGGAGAGGAGGATTATGTAAACTGCCTTGGGTTCCTTGCAGGAATAAGGGCGGGAGAGAGAGAGAGAGAGAGAGAGAGAAATAAATAAAATAATTACCCTTTCTCTCCAAGGACTCTTGCAGCTGCAAAGAGGGCAGAACTCCTAACAAAGTATTCTAGAATAGAGGTATAAATAGAATTGGGGATAAGCACCATGAGACAAGTATCCCCTAACTCCCATTCCACCCCACCCCCCACTCTCCCATACAGTATAGAGTAAGGAAAGTAAAAATACTCTATCCTATGCAGCTCAGGCACTGCTCGTTATAGTCCTGAACCTCAACAAGTAGATATATAGTGCAATGGTGCTACCCTGCTAGAGTGCTGAGGTTCAGGGCTAGGTGAGCAGGAAACTGTTCATTTAACCCTGCAGCTTTGCAGACTTGTGCTATTGCATAGGGGGGATTTCCCAGGTGTTTGCTGTCGCCCTGATTCCACATGGGCCCCAGCTTGTTATTTATTATACCGCTTTACTTGCTTGTGAGTAAGGGCCACGTAGATTAAAGATTAATGCATAAGATACCAGAACACACTGGGTGTGATTTTTTAAATTTTGATAATATCCTGGTGTTCCATTTTTCAGTTTTGTTCCCATATTAATTAAACTTGCATTTCTATTCTCTCCTATAATTGAGACTTGCCTGAGGTGCAAGCTTTCAACCTAGATATAATTCAGGTTTGAAAGCTTAACTAAATCCTAAATTATTACTATTGTATAGGGTCCCATAAAAATAGTTTGGGGTCTTAGTCAGAACTATAGTAATAAATGTGGTGTGTGGACTTTGAAATCTATTAAGAACAGAATCCTCGTGAAGTTATATGGGCCACCTGTACAAGACGTAACTCTGCTGAGACTTAAACCCCTCTATGGACTTGCGGAGCTCTTGTAAGAAATAGCCTTGTCAAACTTGCAGCTGCCTTTCTAAGCTCTTACTATGGATCCTCCTTTCCCCCTAGCTGGTAGTTACACAGTGCAAGTATTTTGTGATTGATGTAATGAGTGGAAACCATTGTGATTTAGGAACTACTTCAGGCTTTATTTTAAAAAAACCCAAACAAACACCCAAATCAGAGTTCCTAAAATGATAGCCTTCCTACTTTCAGACACAAACAGACCTCCATGTCCTTATTCGGTTAACTCTCAGAAGTCAGGTTGTCTGAGATACTAAGTTTGGATTTTTGTGAGTGCAGCAGCTTCTGCTCCAGGTAAGTTGGAGTTTGGTGGGATCTAAAAGGGCCACATGAAGAGGTATGCAGCTATGCCTTCTTTATGGCTAGGACTCATTTGTTTTACCCACACACTCCATATATGCCTACCCATTCATTAAGATCTTCTCTAGAGGGTCTTCTGCAGGTGCCCCTACTGTCTGAGGCAAGGCGGATGGCTACCAGGGAGAGAGCTTTTCAGTAGTGGTGCCAAAATTATGGAATGCTCTTCCCAGAGAGGTTTGACAAGAGCCTACTTTGATATACTCTCAGCACCAGGCAAAGACCTTTTTATTTTCCCAACCCTTTTAGACTTAATTTTAGCACTGCTGGATGTTTTTACTTGGTTCTCAAGATCTTGCTGCCCTCAGGTACAGTGGAGGATACTGTCCCACCACTAATGTTAAAGTCAGATTTAACTGCCAGAGTGGTCAACTCCACTACATGGAATGGGAGAGGGAAGCCATTTTGTCTTTTGCTTCAGGCATCAAATGTCTTGGACCAGGCCTGTTAATTACTAGGTTGTTCTTGACAGATGGGATGTGTGTCACATGTTTCCAAAATTAAATCTGTTGGCATACTTGCATGGGTAATCATATATCTTAGAGTTTTGAATTTTGAGACCTTTCCCTCTTACATGCCTAAAAGTCTCCAACTCACTTGCTCCTTTGTCTGCTCTCACACAGTGGTTCCTTTCCTCCTTTTTTGATTTGAGGCAAACCATGGTCCGTGCTTGTCTTGCAATTCAGGATTTCAAATGAGAGTTTGATCCTGGTTTATAGGACAAGTACAAACCAAGTTTGCCTCAAACTAGGATAGGAGGGAGGAAATTGTGTGCAAGGAGAGGAGGAATGGAGAGAATAGAGTATATGACTCCAGGAGTCCAGCCAAGCTCACTTATGTAAGCCAAACTATGATTTGCTATTCACCTGAACTACTTTCTACTGTTGTCTAAACCAAACACCTAGATCTATTTGCACTCAGCCATATACTCGATTGATGCCAGGGCTAACTGATCAGTAGAATTCATAGAAGTGGTACCAGGTTTTCTGTGAGGTTCTTTTTTTAAATACAAAATATTATAAATAATAAAGGGGCATAAAAAATTAGAGACTATGTGTAAAAGATTAAGTTTCCAAATATCAGCAACAGTGAATTGTGAAGTGATCTGTGCCCATGTCAATATATATTTATTTGGATCATTGATCTTAGAAGGCAGAGAGTTAAGCTCTTGAAGTTTATAATTCTGATTGTAAACAAAGTGCTAGATAAACAAAGTGCTGACTTGCTCTTTCTGTGTCTAATTTTGTTAGACATAACAAACTGGTCTTGTGGTTTGAGTGTTGAACCTAGGACCCATGTTCAAATCCCCACTCAGCCATGAAGCTTACTAGGTCACCTTGGGCTAGTCACTATTTTGCAGCTGAACTTCCCTGTAAGGTTGTTGTGAGGTGGGAACCATGTATGCCATTCTGAGCTCCTTGGAAGAAGGACAGAATAAAAATGCACTAAAATAAATGAATGTAAAATAAATAACTGGACAAATACGAAGCCAAAGTTTTTTTTTTCTGCAGTTGTTTATCAGATTTATATAACCTTTTGCAGCTGTTTAGAAGAT
Source organism: Shinisaurus crocodilurus (assembly GCA_021292165.1). Lineage (NCBI taxonomy): Eukaryota > Metazoa > Chordata > Lepidosauria > Squamata > Shinisauridae > Shinisaurus > Shinisaurus crocodilurus. The sequence goes on along the minus strand of CM037878.1, from coordinate 244,180,547 downwards.
GTATATAACTTTTTGAAGTATAAAAGCAATGTCTTCAATATGGGGTTGTGACTAACATGTTCCACACTGAGCCACTTAAATTCATCTTGGACTAACTACTAAAAGGGCAAGCCATTTGGAGGTGCTGAAGACCTGGAACTTCTGTTGATGTTCTGTTGACTTCTGCAGTATTTGCTGTCTTGGGTACTAGTGGAAGAAATGCAATCTCTGATTCAGTGCATTTGATCCAAAAGTACTTCTTCACACAGTGTATAGTTAAACTATGAAATTCGCTACCCCAAACTGTAGTGATGACCACCAACATGGATGGCTTTAATAGGGGTTAGACCAATTAATGGAGGAGAAGGTTATCAATTGCAATAGTCATGTTACCTCCAGCATCAAAGACCTCTGAATACATATCCTGACAAGGCATACTCCCCTTCCCCTTTATTAATACATAGTCTAATAATTGATTCCATATATCCATAAAATTATTATTCTTTAACTGTCCCTTTTTGCATTTGATACTACAAGTTAGTTTATCATTTAGGGCTATATCCCAAACTTCCTTATACCAATCAGTTATTAGAAAAACATGTTGTACTTTCCATTTCCTCGCTATCATTAACCTAGCCACAGTTAACAAGTTTACGATTAGTTCCTTCGTATTTTGGGCACAAGTGACTTTATCGATTATTGATAACCAAGCAAGTTTAGGACAGACCTCTAGATTAATACAAATAATTTCCGATATTTCTGTAAAAACCTCTCGCCAAAATTCCAGAACATTTTTACAACTCCACCACATATGAGCATATGTACCTATTTCCTGACATCCTCTCCAACAGAGTGCGGAGCAATTGTTATCTATTCTATTTAATCTTACTGGAGTTAGGTACCATCTCCATATTATTTTATAGAAATTCTCCTTTATCCTAGTTGACATAACTTTCACAATCCATCTATCCCATATATTGTTCCAGCCCACCTTCGAGGTCACCTCGAGGTCGAGGTTGATAGGTCCAGCCTATCAACCTCGATAGGCTGGAGCGCTGGGCCGAAAACAACAGAATGAAATTTAATAGGGATAAATGCCAAGTGCTGCACCTAGGGAGAGGAAACCAAATGCAGAGTTACAGAATGGGGGACACTTGGCTCAACAATACTACAAGTGAGAAGGATCTTGGAATTGTGGTAGATCACAAACTGAATATGAGCCAGCAATGCGATGTGGCTGCAAAGAAGGCAAATGCAATTTTGGGCTGTATTAATAGAAGTATAGCTTCCAAATCGCGGGAAGTGATGATTCCCCTTTACTCGGCACTGGTTAGGCCTCATCTTGAGTACTGCGTCCAGTTCTGGGCACCTCACTTTAAGAAGGACATAGACAAACTGGAGAGGGTTCAGAGGAGGGCAACAAGGATGATAAAGGGACTGGAAACAAGGCCCTATGAGGAGAGACTGAAAGAACTGGGCATGTTTAGCCTTCAGAAGAGGAGACTGAGGGGAGATATGATCGCACTCTTCCAGTATTTGAAGGGATGTCACACAGAGGAGGGCAAAGATCTCTTCTCGGTCATCCCAGTTTGCAGGACACGGAATAATGGGCTCAAGTTACAGGAACCTAGATTCCACCTAAACATCAGGAAAAATTTCCTGACTGTCAGAGCAATAAGACAATGGAATCAACTACCTAGGGAGGTTGTGGGCTCTCCCACTCTGGAGGCATTCAAGGTGCAGCTGGACAGACATCTGTCAGAGATCCTTTGACCTAGATTCCTGCATTGAGCAGGGGGTTGGACTCGATGGCCTTGTAGGCCCCTTCCAACTCTACTTTTCTATGATTCTATGATTCTATGATTCTAAATTCATTATCCCATACTATCTTTAGATGGTAATCTTGTTCTTCTGTTTTTTGAATCAATCTGTATAAATCCCTTGTTATACCTCTTGTTGACGTGTTCATGTTGTAGTTGGCTGCTTTACCCTGTGTAAAGAACTTAACATGGACATGCTTGCAGTAATTGGGTCTTGAAAATCAAGTATTTGATGGAGGTGAGAATTCAGGCATCTGATTCTTAAACATGGTATTCACTTACATTTTATCAGTGAGTCATATGTTTAGTTGTGTTATTGCTTCAATTTTCTTGCAGATTTGGAGACAAAGATCCTTTGCATAATACTGCAGTGTGCTCATGTGCAGGGAACCAAGAAATATTATATAATAAAACACTGTTCTCACTAACACTAATCATATGATATGGTAAACGTAACTAAAACAGCATTAAATCCTTTATCTTTTGTTTGCACAATTAGAAATTCAGTGTGGCTGTTTTAAAAGTTACAGCCTTCTTGCAGGTTTAATTGGTTTTCAAAAGTACTGATTTGGAACTTGAAAAACACATACAATATTTTTCCATGTATAAGACTATACTTTTTCCTAAAATTGTTAGACTAAAAATTGAGGGTCGTCTTATACACGGAAGTAAGCCAAGGAGAGAACCACGCAGTTGCGAAACTGCCCAGTGGGGGGCGTCTTATACATGGGGGTGTCTTATAGATGGAAAAATACGGTAATAGAGATGAATTACCTGTTTCTAATTAAATGGTGATTCTGCTTATACCTCTAAAAATAAATAATATATTGTACAATATTAGAATCCTCTTTGTTCCCAACTGTTAATTATTGTAATGCATTGTAACCATGCTAATTTTATAGTCCTGATTCTGTATATGACAAGTTACAGCTGCTACCACTCATTATTTCCATTACAAATAGTGATTCATATTTCCATATGTAAGCAGGAGATCTCATGGCTGGTATGAAATTAAGCGATGTCACTGCCTTGTAGAAGGAAATGCTTAAGCTACATATGGATACAAGACATTACGTTTAAGTACATATGTTTCCAATAGATTGTGGTGACTTGAGGTCCTGTGCTTGTTTCCAAAGCATTTTGTGCACATTTTCTTTTGTCAAATGTTGTTGGGCAGAGATCATCCTGAAGAGTATTTCTCTCTCTTCCAGACATCAGGTGATCCAGTGAGCAAGCCAGGTTTGTAACCTTGGCCCTACAGATATGCCTCGATCTTGTTTTAGAAGAGGAAGTGATCTACTGGATGAGAAGGCATTTTAGGTGTTTTTTTTTGTGTGTGTTCTTTAAAGTCTCTCATCTTTAGGCTCCGTAGAGCCCGCCAAACTGGGTGTTACTTTACATTATAGTAGTACAGTCTAGGGCTTCCTGATAGAAACACATCCACTTTGATGTTTTAAATATAATTGAAGCACTTATCATCTGCCAAGTGACAACTGAATGCTGGTGCTCAGCTTGTAACATCAAAGTATATGTGGGAGATACTAGTAAATTGTCTTGTTTGCCAAGAAGTGACCCCAACATGGTCCTAATTAATGTACAGACTTGGGCTGATGGGGGGGGGGCAGGGAGAAGAAATATATATTTTGTTTGGAGAGGCAGGACTAATTTTAAAGCTTAAAAAAAATCAGGAATTATTTTATATTAAACAGATGTTTTACATATAAAAAGATTTATCTTGATACTTTGATGTATATGTGGAAGTGTGTTTCAGGTTCGCCCCCCCCTTTTGTTAATCACTATAAAGCTATATTGTAGGAGGTCTAATGGAATAAGGGTGAACATATATGGTATTTCACAACTCTGTGAGGTAGGTTGGACTGCAAAAGAGATGCCAGTGGCCACCCAGTGAGCTTCATAGGGATTTGAACCTGCCTCTCCCACATGCAAACCCAACATTTTAGCTGCCACTGCACTGGCTCTAATTTTAACAACTATAGTTAAGAAAACACAAAAAACATATGCTATTGAATTTAGCATTGCCAGATTTTAATCCAGAGACTGTTCCTATACCTTTGAATGCTTTGAGGTGTGGTGAGGGAGAATAGAATTTAGGGTCTTCTCCCATTGAGGCCGCCACGGTCTATACATTCTGAGTGGGTGGGCTTGCTGACCTACATGACTTACTGAGGCTCGTTTGGCCGTGATACAAGGAGGGCCTTCTCAGTTGTGCTGTCCACCATGTGAAACTATCAGCCCAGTGAGATCAGGCAGGCTCCTAGTGTGGAGTGCTTCTGCCAACAACTGAAAACACACTTGCTTGTCCAGGCACTTCCCTAACCGCTAGCACTGTCAGCTACCCCCCCCCTCCCCACACCATTCCTGCAACACTAATCCTCTTAAGGTTGAGTGACATCAGGAGCAAGCCCAGAAGCGTCTCCACACAGCCCTGCACAGTTCCCCACACTGAGATTTTTGAGAGCTACTGCTGGGTTAGATGGATCAGTGATTTGAGTCTGAATAAGACAGCTTTGTATGTTCTTCCCACTCCTTAACCAGCTGTGGCAAGCAGGATTTCAGGTGTGCAATGCAACAGGTGAGGGTGGCAGGCAACAGGACCTTTGAGGGGAGTAGAATGGACGAGCCATGACTGCCTTGTTACTTGCTTTAGCAGAAGATTCAGAGTAGCATTTGGAGATGGTGATCACTGCAACTGTTACACACCACTCTCCCTCTGATCCCTTCATCCACTCTCTGGAACAGAGGGCCAAAACAGACATTACTTAAAATCTGTATCTTGTGGCTATACCTTTCCCTCCATTTTTACTCTAGAGTAAGCAGAGGGACCCCAATCCAGGTTGGGACCCTAGTGTGGGGGGTAGCTTTTAAGATCCAGATTGGCCACCCTGCACCTACTCTAGATTTAAAAAAAAGAAAAGAAAAGAAAAAGATGTAGCTGCTAGAGATGGTTTTAAAGTACTGTCTCTTTTGACCCTTAGAAGTCTGCTTGCTATGACAGTTGAAAGAGAAGTGTGGGTGGAAAAACAACAACAGAGCAGCTGGGAAGGCACAATACCCAGGATAAATCTTAGTAACTCTAAATGAGGATAATGCTGACATCTTCCCTGGAAAAAATAATTTCAGAAGGCAATCACATTTTTAGCTCAGCATTCATAAAAGTGTCTTTAAATGGCAAGTTATACAGTAAACAAAAAGTGTGGTCTGATACCCATATATATATATATATATATATGTGTGTGTGTGTGCGTGTGCGTGTATGTATATATATGTTGATGGTTTTACGTCATTGGCATTATCAAGGAAGATGTATGCTGAACATCAGGTTTATCAAAAGGGCAATGTGGGAACTGCTTTCTAGCTCCTTATCTTTCAACACCACCTTCAGCACAAGAAATTTTTCTGAAAGCTGCCAGTGAGCAGAGATTAAACTGATACAAAATTGACTTGATTTGACAAGGTAGAAAGGGCTTAACAAAAGTAAATTCCTGTTGCCTGAAATAATCTTAGCTTCTGTAGTTTAAGACTAGGTGGGACTTGATTCCAGATGTCATAAATCTGCGTGCATTTAAACATGTTAACTGACTTTCATGAAACTGGAACAAAGTTGATTTGAGTTTGGGAGCTATTATAGCATCAACCTTTCTTCCGCAAAATAAAGAAGGAAAAAAGTCAGAACAAGAATGGCCTTTTACTTCCTATTGCTTATACAGTTCTTCTGTGTCTGACTCCCCACCCCCCTTTTTAGTGCTTTATTTAATTTTTTTTACCTCTTAATTTGTGAGACACTTGCATTTTTAGCAGCTTTCCAGGAATATATATATTTATTGGAAGGGTTGTCCCAAATTCTTTCTGGTGATTGATGGATAAGGCTATCAATGGCTACTAGTCATGATGGCTGTATATTAACTGCACTACCAGAGATATTGCCTCTGTATGACAGTTGCTGGGGAACATGGGCAGGATGGTGCTGTAACAGTCATATCCTGCTTGTGGGCTTCTCATAGGCATCTGGTTGGCCACTGTGGGAACAGAATGCTGGACCTTATCTTCTTATGATTGCCTTGCTAGGTAGTCTCCCATCCAGGGAATGTTCAGACTGCTGATTTTAACAATGTAATGCTTGCAGTGTGCCCTTATACCAACACACAAATAAAATTCCCACCCCACCCCCAGGACCGGTTCTATATCAGTTCCCTTGCTTCTTCTTCCACTTCTACTGTGGACACAGGTGAATAGTCTTCTCAATGCTACTGTTTGTTTTTAACCCAGTAGTATCAGTTTTCTGAATCTGTATACGGATTACTCGTATGTACTAGATTTCATTCCCTCCAAATGTACTAAATTAATTTGCACATATCACCCACTTTATACTGGATTGCACAGTTTTGTGGTGAGGTGAGTTGCAAAAGTTTGAAAAAATTGACTGCTATCAAAATACAATTTTTGTTTTGTTTAAAATATTTGAAAATTTAAGATTATAGTTCATGATTTTTGGGGAAGGTGGGGAGGGAGACTTAAGACTGCTGCTGGATACTCTTTGCATGCAGACTTCCTCCCACATAAGTAGTTTTTCCCTTAGCCAGTTTTATGCTGCTGATTTCCTGTGTGAGTAGGTAAGGCAGGCAATGCCCCTAGGTTAAGAAGGGTAGCCAGTTCCATCCATTGAAGACCATCTAAGATGCACTTTTTTGCTATTGCATGGCTAGTTACTTCTGTTGGTGTTGTCATCCTTACTTTCTAGCCAGGATTAGAAAAGCAGCTGAACTGGGTCTGTCTTTGTTGCAACTGTGGCAGAAGATTTGCCTATTGGATGGGATGGCTTGTGGAGAACAAGGCAAGGAGCAGGAAAAAGCCAAAGATTGGCCTACAATCCTGTAGCTCTTCCAGCCTGAGGGTTCTTAATGCTATGCAATGGTTTATTTCCTGCTTTTTGCTGTATCCAATATTGCAACCCAGCCTTCTACACCTAGCCCAGTGTTCTCCAACCTTGGGTCCCCAGATGTTTTTGGCCTACAACTCCCAGCATGCCCCAGCCAGCGTAGCATGCTGGGAGTTGTAGGCCAAAAACATCTGGGAACTCAAGGTTGGAGAACACTGACCTAGCGAGTATAGTCAAGCTGTTTTTCTATTCATAACCAGTTCTGTTCCATCCACGCAGTGGTAGAAAGAGGGTATTTGTCCCCTCCCCTTTCTCACAGTGGCTTTAATCACTTCTTGTTGATGCTGTTTCCTTGTTCTCCAGACTCAGTTGAATCTACCACTTGACTCAGTTTTAATTATGAAGCTGTTCCTCCATTCTGATGAAGTTCTTTCCTCATCCTCACATGCTTCATTGTCACTTTTGTACGTTAAAAAATAAATCATAGAGTTTCACTTTGCTGAAATCATGCAAATGATAACTAAAAGATTAGGAGGGGAAATGCACTCAGGTCCTAATGGTGGATTGTATCCAATGCAGGAACGGTGCAGGGCTGTTTGGCGCCCTAGGCCAAATTATATTTAGCGCCCCCCCTCGTGCCGTGGGGGGGCTCCGGAGCAAAGCAGCCCTGCTCTGCAACCCCCCCCACGCCGCCGCCGGCGCCGCCACCACCACCTACCTTCCCCCCGCCCCCGCTGCTGGCTGCTGCTGCTGCCGCCGCCGCCGCCTCCTCCTCCGACGCGATGGGACCCCCGCGCTTTACGACGGGAAGGTAGGTAGGTGGTTGGCGTGCGTGCGCGCGTGCGTGGGGGGGGAGGTGCGGCGGCGGCCGGCAAGCGGGCGGGGAGGCGCGGCGGAGGCGGCAGGCAGGGCAGGAGCGCGCCGGAGGCGAGGAAGGGGCGCAGAAACTCTGCACCCTCTTCCGCCACGCGCCCTAGGCAGCCGCCTGGGTCTGCCTAGCGGTAGCACCGGCCCTTATCCAATGTTAGTCCTACTTAGAGTAGAACCACTGAGATGAATGAGACTTAAGTTAGACTTACATTGGATACAACCCGATGTTTATTCAGAAATATGGTAAATCCCATTTGGTGCAATAGGACTTACCCCCAAGAAAGTGTGCTTAGGATTGCAGCCTTCTCCTATTCCTGATTTGCGGCTGGAAAGCAGAGATGGCCCTCCAGATGTTGTTGGACTTCTCGGCCCCATCCAGGATGGCCAATGGTCAGGGATGATGGGAGTTGGAGTCCAACGACAAATGGAAGGCCACAGTTCCCTCCCCAAAGGCCCCCCCCCCACTAGAGGATGAGTGTTGGTAAGCAAGTCAAAGCTGCTTCCCATCCTGTGACTGGATTGGGCTGCTATGCTCTGGGGTAACACCAGAGAGAGAGAGAGAGAGAGAGAGAGAGAGATTTATTTATTTATTTATTTATTATATTTATACCCTGCCTTTTTTCCTGCAAGGAATCCTAGGCGGCTTACATAATCCTCCTCCTCCTGCTTGTCTTTCCCCTCCCCAGAAGGGCAGAGGCTGGACAGGGAGACAGGATAAAACACCTAGTATAGAACCTCCCTGGATTTTTGGCAATGCTGTTGCCATAGGCAGGTGCCTGTGATTTATGAACTGCTGTCACCAGGCATGGTAAACTAGGAAGTAAGCTAGCAGAGCACTTAACTGAAAGCAGGAGCTTAAGGCTGCTGTGATTTAGCATGGCAGTTAACCATGTTCTTGGGCATGACTGGACGCCTTTCAACCCAAATGTGTTTGAACATTTCAATCTGATTGCTTAGCATTTCTATGGATAGATAATCTAGATTAAAACATACCTGGAAAAGTTGTATGCAGCCTAATTCAGGATCATATGCATAAACAAAACTGTAGCAGTCTTTTGAGAAAAAACACGCCTGACCAGCCAGTAACATGCAATGGTGTGAATTAAATTGAGCCTTTGTTCATGTAGAAATGGTCTACCGAGCCTGTGCAGCCTTGTGTAACATAACTTAAAACGCTTCTGCAAACATTGTAATAATAGTAAATGTTTAAGTAGAGTGCGGATCCTTAATCCATGCTTTTAAAACAAAGCAACATGAAACCAGTCATTTCTATAATAAGTAGTAGTAGTTGTAGTAGTAGTAGTTGTAGTAGTAGTAGTAGTAGTAGTAATAATAATAATAATAATAATAATAATAATAATATAGTTCTGATTACTGTATAGCCAGAAATTGCCTTATATACTGTCAGAAGTAACAAAGAGTTAATGGTGTTTTAAAGAAATTCTTAACAGCTGGTGTAAACTATCTGTACAAGCCTGGATGACCTCATTTTTGTCATACAATCCTGACACTATCCAAAGGAAGTTACAAAAAAAGGAACCAGGCTAGTAATGTATATGTTGCATGCAAAGATGTCAAAAATATGCCCTCCCAAAGGGCCAGTTTATTACAAAATTGAAGTTAATTGAACTTCAGTTACAATTAAATTGCCACAAAAATGTATTTACAACAGCAGCATTTCTGTCCAAAAGACTGGTGTTCATTATTTTAGTATACAAAATGGTAAATGCCGTGTCATTCTGATATATGCTGTACACTAAAATATCAACCCTTCACATATAACTTGATTAGATTGCTGTCTCCAGCAAAATTAGTTTCCAGATTGGCATAAGAATAGAGAATGTGTTTATAGAACTGCTTTTTCTGTTATGTAGGGGTAGTTATGATTGTAAAGAGCTGCATGTGATTTGTTGTGTTCCATCTGATTTATTCTTATTTAAGTTGGCCATTATTGGAGGGGGGTGGACAGGAAATCTCTTAATTTCTAAATGCATGTGTAAATGTGCCTGTGCCAACAGCTCTTTCAGCCTCAGTCTCCCCACCTGCAGTACAGGGAATAATACTCACTTATCATGCAGGATTGTTCTAAGGATTACAGCTAGATAATGCATATGAAGTACTACTGAACCCTTGAAAGCACCGTTGTTGTTGTTGTTGTTGTTGTTGTTAATCATGCCGGCTAACTGAGTTCAGTTTTGCTATCAAGTTAAGGGAAACATTTATAAACGGCACAATCAATTTGCACTACAATTTGTGATTTTAGCTGTGTACTTGGGTTGTCAGATATCTCTCTGTCAAAAGTTTACTGTCATACCATAAAACATAATTGATTATCCCTGTCCCCTCACACTTTTGTGGAGCATACTTAAAAAGAAAGTATGCTTAGTTTACTTAGTTCAGCCACTACAGATCCAGTGTGTTCTGGATCTTGTGAAATTTTGTGAAATTTTAATCTGGCAGTTCTATCTGTAGCAAGGTGTTAAATTGATCATTTCCCTGGCTGTATCATTAACTCCAACCTTTCATTGCTCAAGGCCAGTGCTCACAGTTAAATTACTTTGCTACTTTGCGGGAGGAGAAGCAGCAATTTAGCCCAGGTCCAACTGAATGCTTTGTGTCAATGGCATCACTTTTGTAACAACCCTCTTAGATGCATATAAAATTATTGAAATAAGTGTAACCATCCAACTTGTTTGGATGGCCAAGTGAGCTGGTCTTTGGAGAAGTTATGTGAATGGCATGGTGTGTTCATGTGTCTGTATCAAGTGGAAATGACCCCCACACACGCACCATTATTTGAATGAAAGGGCTTATGGAAATGAAATCTCATCTTTGATAAACAGGAGGGATGTCTGTGTACACATAGGAGTGGAAGTTGTGTGGAGAAAAAATCCTTTTATAATTTATCACTGCTTTAAAGTGATGTGGGTGCATAGGAGTCCTTTATACAGTGTTTAAAGACAGTCAAAAAGGAATTTATGTTCCAGTGAGTGCAGTCCACCACTCCTAGAGATAAAGGTGTTTAACTACATAGAGCTGCCTGCCATAACCCAGTGCCCTCCAGATGTGCTGGGCTACAACTTGTATCACCAGCCATACTGGCTGGAGATAATGGAAGTTGGGGTCCAACATATTTGGAGGCCACCGGGTTGGGGAAGGCGATGTAGCACAGGGGCCCCAATCTTTTTGGGCCAGTGGGCACATTTAGAATTTTGAGGGAGTGTCATTGACACTCTCACAAAATGGCTACCAGGGAGAGGAGGCTTTCCCGTTCATAAAATGGCTGCCATGGTGGGCATGGCTGGTCACAAAACATTTATTTCCTAAAAGGCAAATTGGTGAGACAAAAAGAAAAGTAACTTGCCTAAAAAACTAAGGACAAGGCAGAAGTGGGGTCTGAGTTCCAAAACACAGAACCACTCTTTGGAACCCCAGTTATTTTTTAAAATGAAAAATAACCTTAGAAAGAAAAATTAAAATAAGGAGGGACAGGGAGCCTGGCAGGCAGCAAGATAAGTGTCTGCAGGCATATTTGGTGCCCATGGGCACCATATTGGAAACCCCTGATGTAGAGAGATTGCATAACCTCATGAAAAGGTGCAGAATAATCCAAAGTACATGGCTATAGTTTTGCAGTTGCCTGACTGCAAAACCTGCCATCTGTAAAAGTATTCCTGTCTATAACACTGCCTATAGCCCATTCTCCATACTGAACTGTCTTTCTGGAGTGTAGCCATTATTGGCAAAGCATTGTCACTAATGGTTGATTGTCTGAAGCTTCTGTATAAAGGAACATTCTTCTGATATTAAACATTGAGAAGTTTTGGCTGGAAAGGTGTGTTTTATTTGCGTGTGTGTCAGAATCCTTTGTGACGCAACAACTAAAGTGTATTCCATTCAGCTGCATATCTTAGACGTGAACAGAATACTCTCATGGACTAGGAATCTGCAACTAGGATTACAGCTTTGTAAGGCAATGTTATAGCAAGCGTTTGCAAGAAGCACATATGGCCCCTTGATACAAAGACACTTGAAAATCAGAGGCAGAAACCAACATTATTTTAAGCATTGTGAAATAAATAACACATGGAATTCCCTCCAATAGATCAAAATGGGGACATGCTTAGAACAGCCCGATTCTCATACCAAGGATCACTGCCAGTAGTTCTCCCCACCCCACCCATCACTACTATTTCACATTACACAAAGCCTCTGCTGAACCTGTTGTGTGCTGTATGTATTTATTCTGAAATGGTCTGTCCTCCACTGACTTACAAGCCAAGAGGGTGTTTGGTTAGAAATATACCGGAAAGACATAATTGTCCTAAACCAGAAGTTCAACATTTACCTTAGCAGCTCCAGCGTGTGAAATGGCATGCAGACTGTACATGGCACAATTTCTTAGTATTCTTTTAGAGCATGGATGGGGAATGCCTAGCCCACAGGCCTGATTGGGCCTGCTGAAGTTCCCCATACATCCTGAGAAGGCTTGGGCTCCTTCTGTGGGCCTAACCCACTCCCCTTCCCAAGACTCACCCCCTGGCCTCAAGGTTACTGGGTGCTTGGGGAGAGGAATTGCCTTGTTTTCTCCATTCTGTGATTGGAGAGAACAAGGGATTCCCCTGGGGAAGTGCTGTGCAGGAGTTTTTACAAGCACCATCCAAGTGTGCTCCTGCTTCTTGTTCTCTGGTTTTCATTCACGAGAAGCACTTGGCTGGTGCTTGCAGGAGCTCCTGCAAGTACCATCCAAGTGCACTTTGCTCTGTTGCACACTTGGCCAGCTCTTGCAGGAGCTCCTGCAAGCACTGGCCAAGTTCCTTCCCTTTATGCACTGCTTGCTACCCCAAATGGGATGGTGCATGTTGCACGAAGGAGGTGCCAGACTTGGCTGGTACTTGCAAGAGCTCTTGTACTTGGAGGATCCTGTCCCCTTGTCCTGAAGGCTCCTTGTCCTGAAGAAGAGACTCCAGAATTAATGGTTCAGGGAGAGGACTTGGCTACGGAAATGCATCACAAAACTTCCACCTCCCCAGGATGCAGTTCTCCAGAAAGATCCCAGGGGTTGGCTGCCCTGCATCCAGAGGTGGTTGCATTACCATCCTCAGACTCTGGCCATGAGGAAAATAGCATGCCACAGCCACACCCCCATCATCACAGCCTGAAATTGCTAAAATGGCCAGGCCCCTTTAAGACATAAAGCCTCAGCCAGTATGGAAGTGGGGCCAACAAGCCGAAAGGCAGCCGTGCTCTTATTTAAGGTTCAGTCTTGCTCTGCTCCATACAGAGAGCAACATACAGACAATCCTGTCTGGCTTCCAGTCCAAGCACGGCTTAGAGTTTTCTATGGTGCTGACCTATTCCTGTCCGGCTTCCTTGTGAAACCTGAGCTATTCAGACCTCTGTTCAAGATTGGACCATATCAGAACCCTGAAACCAAGCCTACAATGCAGGGAATCAACACAACCCATGGCCTGAAATGGTACAACTGTAAACATCAATGAGCCCCTTTTCCCACTTGCCACCCCAATTGTGTGTCTCTCTGCATGGAGAAAGGGAAAATGGGTGGGACTGGGCCAGATGATGTCAGGGGAGGTGAGGGCCTGCCCCCTTTCCATCATCCGGACTATTGGATTTGTCTGAGGCAAAAAAGGTTCCTTTCCGCAGAGGTAGAGACAAGATACATTTCACTTCCCAGTGAGAAATTTTAACTTCTAGAGGCATGGGTTGGGAGACCTAAACCGTGAAGAAGAACAACTAGAAGCAGGGTTGCGCACATCACCCTCTATGTGTTGAATGAGTGTGCAGAGGGCACCACAGGGGCCAGTCCCAGCAACCACTGCAACCACCTTCCCCTGACAAACCTCCATTGGAAATTCATGAGGAGTTTTCTGCTTGTACATCTGCACATGGAGAGAACTCCTACACATGAGGAAGGGTTCTGATTGGGCAGTGTGTTCTCTGCACAAAGAACTCCTCATGGTCATGAGTGTCCAATGGATTATCATTAAGGGAGGGAGAAGGCAGTGCTGGGCAGTGGTGGGTTCCAGTGGTGGGCAGGGCTAGCCTCTGCAGTCCCCTCTGCACACTCATTAAATCCGTGGAGCGGGTTGCATATATTCCCCTTATAGCAACTCTTGATGACAACATTCAAGGCATTCCCAAAACACATAACTATGGACAAAATACGGAGAGCTGGAGCATATTGAGTGGTTTTTGTTGAACCTCTCTGCTGCTCAAAATATTAACCCAATATATGCAGGTAGGAATTCACCAAGAATGCTGCTGGAGAAAAATCAGTTAGGTTCATGGTGGTGTCATTGAAAACCTATTTTTAAAATATGGAGGCTGTGCAGAAGCCATGTGTTGTAAATTGCACCTGTTCTAATTTGTGATTGGTCCGATGTGTACTTAAAACTTTAACCCACTGTTTATCTATTCTGTAGTTTTAGCTGTGCTGTGAAACTGGTTTGGTGACACACTTATGCTGTGATTTGCTGTTTTATATTTATTGTATTTTAATACTGTGTTTTATGTTTGTGAGCCTCTCAGAGAACATTGTTCTTGGATGGCTTACATAAATGCTGCAAATAGAAATAAATAAATAAAAGAAACCAGTTGCAAGTCTTGAAAAATAAAGTAAAATGCAGCATTTTAATCACCTTTATTATTTACATTCTGTGTATTCTTTGTAATCAGCAACAGGTCCCAGCCCACACCTTTTAAAGTAAACAGAAATATTACATTGTAACAGGTCTAAATCTGCAAGTATTCCAATGTTCTTCTTCGTGGTCTCTGTGCATCACACATATGGGCTCTGTGCCTGCGCTGAGCTTGCTTTGGAAGGTTCTTTAGCTGAGGCGAAATGGGTGGGAGCCCCTCCCCCATCGCGCTTGTTCCTTAGCATGGCTCCCACCCATTCCCTCAGTTCCTCTGAGACCGCTATTGCGACTAGTAGCTTTCGGAGGTTCTCCAACTCTTATCGAAGACCAATACGACCGTTCCACTCGGTATCAATCTCCACGATACCGAGTGTGTTACAAGTCTCCAGATTGACACCGAGAAAGCTCTTCCGATTCGGAACGGGACTCTCAACACCGAAGGCGTCTGCCCAATACCGACCGTCTTCATCGGAGTCCAACCGGCATTGGCCATTCACGGCACCGAGACTCAGCCGACACTGACTGCCCTCGGTGCTGAAGTCCGCCGCCCGATGGCGAACATACTTGACGCCGAAGCTCACCGATTGACGTCGACCGTCCTCGATGTCGAAGTCCATCGCTCAATGTCGACTGTCCCGGCTGCCATCAACGCTGAAGCCCATCGCTCGATGTCGACCGCCATCGACGCTGAAGCCCGCCAGTCGACACTGAGTGTCCTCGGCACAGAAGCACAGCAGTCGTCGACGACGGCCATTCTCGACGCCGGAACTCAATTGAGCTTGAGCATCACCGCAGACGTAGCCCTTACCACTGGAGAGCAATCGATGTCGACAGTCCTCGATATCGAAGCCCACTCGATGCCGAGAGCCCCCAACGTCGAGGAAAGCAACAAGATGTGCATTCTCCATCGCAACCTGGCACATCTCACAATCAAGCCAAGAAATCGCTATTTAAAATCAAACACCATGAGGAGCCTTCTCGCCTTCCGTCAAAATGTATGCCACCACTGCTTGACGATTCTTCTTCT
This sequence comes from Shinisaurus crocodilurus, assembly GCA_021292165.1. NCBI lineage: Eukaryota > Metazoa > Chordata > Lepidosauria > Squamata > Shinisauridae > Shinisaurus > Shinisaurus crocodilurus. Next base: position 244,165,295 of record CM037878.1, on the reverse strand, counting down.
GAGATACCATACTCAGACTCAGATTCAGTGATTTCAGGACTCCTGTACAGGTCGTGCGTTATGCCCACCTACGCATGAGAACCCTTCAAAATTGGTTCATCCGCTCCTTCGACCCACAAGGCAGTCTCCTTCCACTCGCCTTTCCATTCCAAAAACAATCAAAGCGACTCTGCTGTGGTGGATGGACAGGAGAAATCCCATTCAGGGAGTACCTTTTCATCCATTAACACCAACAAGAATACAGACAACAGATGCCTCCCTCCTGGGCTGGGGAGCGCACTGTGCAGGCCACACAACTCAAGGCATCTGGAACTCTATCCAGCGCAAGATGCATATAAACATGCTGGAGTTGCTGGCAGTGTGGAACGCCATGAAGGCGCTGGAGTCTCGTCTATGCAACCAGCACATTCAAGTGGTCACAGACAACACGACCGTCGTTGCCTACCTCAACAAACAAGGGGGAACGAGGTTGATGAGACTGGCAAGGCTGACCCTCAGAATTTTCAACTGGACAATTCAAAGGTCCATCTCTCTCGTGGTGATTCACATCGCAGGCAAGGACAACACGCTAGCGGATGCACTGAGCAGAGCCTCCCTCCAATCACACGAGTGGCAACTGGATGCAGAGATATGCAGTTGAATCTTCTCGATTTGGGGTCATCCAGAAATAGACCTCTTTGCCACATCCAAGAACACCGCCTGCTGCCTTTTCTGCAGCAGAGCAGCGTCGGATCCAGATTCCATTACAGACGCCTTTATGATGCAGTGGTCAGGGCATCTGTTCTACATCTTTCCGCCTCTTCCTCTGTTGACACGAGTCGTCTTGATAATCTGGAACGACAGGGCGGATTGCATCCTTGTAGCTCCATGGTGGCCCAGGCAACCCTGGTTCCCTCAACTTCTCCACCTATCCAGAGGGGAATACCGGTCACTACCGATCATGCCAACCCTACTGACGCAGGCACAAGGCAGTATTCAACACCCAGATCTGCGAAGTCTGGCGCTAATGGCGTGGAAAATACGGCACTCCTAATACAGAATTTACCTCTTGCAATATGTAACATTTTACAAGCTGCCCGTAAACCATCAACAAGCGCATCTTATGCTAGAAAATGGCTGGATTTTTCCAAATTTGTCATTGAGTGTGGACAGGATCCTAAAACCTGCACTGTCCAAACTATCTTGGAATACTTGCACACTCTGCTACTGAGGGGCTTAAAGTTATCCTCCATAAGGGTGTACTTGGCAGCGATTTCGGCCAATAAACCATATATCACCACGGGAACAGTCTTCACTCACCCGCTGGTGAAACAATTCTTAAAAGGGCTAAGGGACATCATTCCTCCAGTCAAGAACTTGGTGCCAGGCTGGGACTTACCACTAGTGCTGCGTGCGCTCACACAGAAACCGTTTGAGCCACTCGCCACCGTAGACCACCGGCTGCTGACATGGAAGACAGCTTTTCTGGTTGCCATAACATCAGCAAGGAGATCTAGCGAACTCTGTGCACTCAAGAGAGGACTCACCTTATATGGTCTTTCATAAAGACAAGGTGATTGTCCGCCCAGATCTCTCTTTCATACCGAAAGTAGTATCAGAATTTCATGCAGGCCAGGACATAATCCTACCAGCTTACTTTCCAAATCCAACTACCAACTTGGAAAGGAGGATGCACGCACTAGATGTTCGCCGTGCATTGACTTTCTACAAGAACCGAACAGCCGCATTCCGTCAAACGTCGAGACTGTTCGTCTGTTATGGTGGCAAATCACGAGGTTTACCTGTGTCCAACCAGAGATTTGCCAAATGGATTGTGCAAACAATTGAACTTGCATACAAGCAGTTACCTGGCTCAGTGAAGGCTCATTCGACCCGAGCACAGTCAACGTCCGTGGCGTTTGGAAAAGACCCAGGCAACCCTGGTTCCCTCAACTTCCCTCTACCAGAACTCTGTAGAGCAGCCACCTGGTCTGCGCCATCGACATTCATCAAGCGCTACAGACTTGATCTTCGAGCTCGGGAAACGAACGCCTTTGGCCGGGCAGTTCTCCCATCGGTATTGCAGTGATGTGTGCCGCCGTTCTGCCACCAGTAAGTCAGCTTGTTACTCTGCCCATATGTGTGATGCACAGAGACCACGAAGAAGGAGGACAGGTTGCTTACCTGTAACTGTTGTTCTTCGAGTGGTCATCTGTGCAGTCACACAACCCACCCATCCATCCCTGCTCGGCGTCATTATAGATTTCGATGGACCTGCCAGTGGAGACTGGGTGGACCGCTCCAATACATCTCATTTATAGATGAAAATATTTAGTGTTGTTACATAACAATGGGATAATAACACCAAAATGTGTCTCTTGGTTCATGAGGTCGCAATAGGCGGTCTCAGAGGAACTGAGGGAATGGGCGGGAGCCACGCTAAGGAGCAAGCGCGATGGGGGAGGGGCTCCCGCCCATTTCGCCTCAGCTAAAGAATCTTCCGAAGCAAGCTCAACGCAGGCACAGAGCCCATATGTGTGACTGCACAGATGACCACTCGAAGAACTACAGTTACAGGCTCAGCAACCTGTCCTTATCCTTTGTTCGTTTGCACCTGTGTGATAAACTGGTTTTGTCTGACAACTTAAGGTGCAGTTGTATGCATGTTTAGACAGGAAAAAGGTGTACAACTCCCAGCATACCCCAGCCAGCATGGCTAGCTGGGGCATGCTGGGAGTTATACGCCTTTTTTCTGTCTAAACATGCATACGATTGCACCCTTAGAGACTTCTTGAGAAGGGCAAACTTGTAAGTTACAGGAGGTGTTTGATTTGTGGCAATGATGTCACTAGGAGAATAAAACAGAATAGTAGTATAATATGCCAGGTGTTATGACACAGAACAGAAGTTAACCCAGCATTTTAGGAAAAAAATAAAATAAAATAAAGCTTGTATTTGGGGGGGGGGGGGGGGACGACGACTGAATTTGCCAGAATTAAATTTTCTTATCTCTCAGGGAGCCACTAATTTATTTAATGCACATGGAGAGCTTTTTCAAGCGAAATGACATTCTGCATTTTACCCCCTCCATCTGGAAGCTAGTACCCAGAGTGAAAACCACATCATATATTTTTAGGATTAAACCATCTATTACTGATAGATAATGACAGAGCAGAAGGAGAAGGCACCAGTTAGTCTGCATTAGCTCATGGATTCTGGATAACTCTTTAGTGAACTTTTAGGAGGCTTGCTTGGTTTTTGGAGGGGGTTTTGTGTGTGAAAAGCTACAATTGTGTTCTGATGTCTTATTGCATTTTTGATGTGATGAATTGCCTCCCCTCAAGTCACTAATAGGCTACTCATTGCCTATACCCTCTCCTCATTGCTGGGGTTTCTGTTGTTGTTTTGGTGTGTTTTTTTTAAAGATTGACTGTTACATAGTCCCATGTTGTTTCACCATACACTGATTCAACATTTTGCCACTTAAAAGCAAGCAAGCAAGCACAGCTATGAAGTGTAGACATCAACAGATGCTTGCCATATGGCAATTGTCTGCTCCATTCAGCTATAAAATACTGTATTCTTATTTGTTTTAGTTGTAAGGTTTTTTTTGTTTTTTTAAACAATCTTTCTTCTACACTTGCCTCTAGCATTTTAGTTGAAAGAGGGGAAATATATAGCTCTGGTAATATGCAGGAAGCCATTACAGCACCCACTTAACTGTGTTTGTTCCTAGGAAATATTTACAGGAAATATTTTCATGCAATCCACTGCTGGTATTTGACATAGGTTTTAATAGTTTGACACAAGTTTTACTTGGAAAAGAAGAGTTCGATTCAGCTATAAATCATAATTAACAGAAGATAGCCCAATAAAGGGCAATTGCCTATCACACAACTGGAATGACTATCTCTTGAGTGAGACACCCCATAGCAGTAGCACAGAACCATCAATGTGGAGGGAAAGCCTGCAGGCATTAAGTTGTGACTATGCCTGTTGTGTAACACATTTTATATCTCATTTGCTGGGATTGACACAGTACCCATGTTAATATTTAAAACAGAGTCTCAAGAAGTGTACGTATATTTCTGACTTGACATGACTGAATATTAAACATACTTGATATTATTAACAAATGTGCCTCTCATGGGTCTTTGCCTCATGGGAGATTTATAAAAAGGATCACAGTGCACAAGAGCACTTGGACTGTTGTGGTAGAAGTAAGATGCAAACCTAAAATAGTAGTCGTTCCTGTAGCACAGTTGTGGGCAACTTGTTGTGTCCCCCCTAGATGTTTTGGCCTACAATTCCCATAATTCCTCACCATTGGCTTTGCTGGCTAGTGCTGATGGGAGTTGTAGGCTGAAATGTCTGGAGGGCCGCAAGTTGCCCTGTGTGTTGCAGCTCTGGGTGGATACAGACAGACAAATGTTTTGCCACATGTCTGCACCTGATGTATAGTGAAACCCTCCTGACTACTTGAAAGGATGATGCAGAGGGCCACGCCACCCCAGGATGCAAACGCTCATCTCAGAATAGTTTGTCCATCTGCAGGACCGGTGCAAGGCGGTTTGGCGCCCTAGGCCAAGTCAGGGGGGGGCAGGCTCCGGAGCAAAGCAGCCTAAAACGCCTGCTCGCCCAGCGCCCCCCCCCCCCGCGGCCAGCAGCCCTCTGCGGGCCTGGAGCAGCGGCAGCAGCAGCATCTCGGCCAGAGTCGTGGGCCGGGCAGCCGCGGTGTGCGCTCTGGAGGCGAGGTGAGGCAGCAGCGGCATCGCCCCCTGCAGGCAGGGTCCCGAGGCGGCGGCGGCTGCCCCCCCTCCTCTAGCCGGGCTCGGGCCCGGCCTCGCCGCCTGCCCCGCACCCGCCGAGGACCCCGCTTGGGCATCCCCGCGGGAGGCGCCGGGGAGGAAGGGACGGAGCCTCCGCCTTCCTCCCCGCCCCGCTGTCGGCTGCGCGGCCTGCGCCTGCCCGGGGACGGAGGCGTAGATGGCGAGCGCCGGGAGAGCAGGTGGGAGAGCAGGCGGGGCGGCGAGCCGGAGGAGAAGCGGGCGGAGGCGCCCTGGCTCATGATGGCGGGCGGAGGCGCGCCCCCCCCGCCGAGGAAAGCGACACCGAGTCTGCCCGCAATCCCCCCGCGCTGACCTGGTGTGACTGGTGGCGTCTCCGGCTCCGCAGCTGTCCCGCCCGGCCGCCTCGCCAACAGATCCAGGCTCCGCGAGCGGCAGGCGGGCAGCGTGTTGCCCAGCAGTCCCGGTGGCCGGCAGGAGCAGAGTGCGCCCCCTTCAGCCACCCGCCCTAGGCAGCTGCCTAGCTGGCCTAGTGGTAGCGCCGGCCCTGTCCATCTGATTGGGCCCTGTCTAAGAGTGTTTCATCCTCTTCCTGTGAGGGTGCCATGGGCTTTGCTCTGCTGTAGAGAAGGGTGAGAATTTAGTTGCAGTTCACTTTTCATAAGGATTTACCCGAAGTCACAAATTTCTTCATCTTCAGGACAGAAAGAATGTAAGATTTAAAAAATCTGAATATAATTAAAAATATGGGGTTTGGAGCAAGATTTAAAGGAGTAATTAATCAATTATATGCCCATAATATTACAAATGTAGTGGTAAATGATGGTATTACGGAACAAATTTCCTTAGACCGAGGAACTAGACAAGGATGTCCCCTTTCCCCTATTTTGTTTGCATTAGTGATGGAAATACTAGCAAATGTAGTAAGAGAAGATAGAAATATTATAGGGATGGGGGTTGGAGATCAAATTAAAATAAATTTATTTGCAGATGATACTTTATTAACAATTAAAAATCCAATTGAAACAATGGATAGGTTGGAGAACCACTTGAAGGAATTTGGAGAAATAACTGGGCTACAGATGAATTGGGGTAAATCCAAGATTTTACTGTTTAATTATAGTAAAAAAGAGGAGAGTGAAATGTTAAAGAAAAAATATAACATTAAAATTACAAATGTAATTAAATATTTAGGAATAGAAATTACACAAGATATTGATAAAGTAGGAGAACAAAACTTTAGAAAGTTAAAGATAGAGGTTAAAAATAAAATAGAGGAGTATTAAAAAATTGGACTTTCTTGGTTTGGCAGAATAGCGTTGGTAAAAATGAAGATATTGCCTAAAATAAACTTTTTGTTTAGGATGTTACCAGTAAAGATTATAGAAAAAGAAATTAAAGATTGGCAATCAATTATTAATGAATATTGTAATGGAAGGAAAAGATCAAGGATTAATAAATGTAGTTGGTATAAAGCGCAAAAAATAGGTGGTTTAGGTCTTCCTAATATAAAGTGGTATTATTTAGCCAACCAAGTAAGACATATTTTGGACATTATAGCAGGGAAAGACAAAATGTGGTTGGAACTAGAATAACGAGAATTAGGAAACATGATGGTGAATATATTATTTAAGAAAAATATAAATAATATTATAAAAGGACTAGAAAATCCCTTTTTGAGGAGTATGTTAGAGAGTTGGAATAGCACGAGGAAAATTTTAACACCAGAGGTATCCCCGTTAACTCCGGTAGTGGCCATGGAGGACTTTCCAGAAAATGTTAGACATCTAGAAGCTATATTAAGGAGAAAAAAGGTGATTAAATTAATGGATTGGGTGGAAAAATTGAAGACTAGAGAACATATAATAGAAATAGTAGGAAGAGAGAGAATATCATGGTTAAATTCAATGCAATTGGAATTGTGGTTAAAGAAGTGGAGGACAAGAATGGATAGCGAAAGAGAACTAACCAATTTTGAAAAGATAGTTTTGACTAGAGAAGCTATAGAAGGTAATGTTTCAACAAGAGGTACAACAAAGGCTTTATATACGATGTTACAAAATGAAGAAGAGCATAAAGATTCTCTTAAAAGTGTTATGGGATAATGAATTTGATGAGGAAATATCGAAACAAAGTTGGAAAAATATTTGGGATAGATGTATTGTAAGAGTTATGTCAACTAGGATAAAAGAGAACTTTTATAAAGTTGTATGGAGATGGTATTTAACTCCAGTAAAATTAAATCGGATAGATAAAAATTGCTCCGCATTGTGTTGGAGAGGATGTAATGTAAAAGGTACGTATGCCCACATGTGGTGGAGCTGTAAAAATGTTCTGGAATTTTGGCAGAAAGTATTTGCAGAAATATCAGAAATAATTGGAATGGAATTAGAAGTCTGCCCAAAATTAGCATTGTTAACAATTACAGAAAAGTTAGTTTGTTTAAAAAATACAAAAGAATTGATTGTGAATTTGTTAACAGCAGCAAAATTAATGATAGCTAGGAATTGGAAGGTTCAACATGTGTTTTCAGTTAATGAATGGTATACAGAGGTATGGGATATCGCGTTAAATGATAAATTAACTTGTAATATTAAGTGTCAAAAAGGACAATTGGAGAAAGACACCTTTGTGAACATTTGGGGCAAATTTTTGGATTATGTGTTGGTAAAGGGGAGGGGGAACAAACCTTGTCAAGATTTGTTATATTTTTGGAATATAGAATAATAGCTTGTATATACACACACACACACACACACACACAATTGGGGTGAGAAATATAACTTGGTCCCAAGAGGTGGGGGGGTGCACAATGTTTATGTTGTATTATTTTTTTTGTTGTATTCATTAGTAGTTGTAAGATGTGAAAAATTAAAAATTTAATAAAGTTTAATTAAAAAAAAAAATCTGAATGTGGGAGAAAGTGAAACTGACAGATTTGTCCATGGAGGCAGAGGGCTTTGAGTGCTGAACTCTTCAAAGCCTGAGTTTGAATCTCTGGGTATTCAGCTATGTGTGTGGTGCTGAATTAGGGTTGCCACCTCTTTTTTTCTGATAGGCTCCTCTTCTTTAACATGTACATGGCAGGCAAGGTAAAATATCCTTTCCGTGCAGGGAATAGCTGTAACTCCTGAATTTGGCTGCTGCAGAATTTCATTTGAGTTTGGTTTTGATAAGGATTTACCTAAATGTAGAAGTATCTTCATATTTGGGATGGAAAGAACTTGCGATTTAAAAAATTTGCATGTGGGAGAAAGTGAAACTGATAGATTAATCTGTTCCTACTTTGCTGCCACGTTCTGGCGTTTGTGCCACCTTTATTTGTAATGGCTGTGCTTCAACCTGTACACTATTTATTTAGAACATTCAGTTGAAAATGTCCAGAGCAGTTTACAATAAGTCATAAAACAGCATGAGGGGCAGTGCTATGAACAATTACAAAAAACGTAAAAATACATAATACTTTTAAAAGCATAGGTGCTGGACAGGCTTCACTGGTGAAAGAGTTCCATAAGTGGGGTGCCATTACTAAGAAGTGATAATGGGTGTTATCACTTTTGTAGCATGCTGTTCTTCCAAGGAGCTTGGCAGGGCTGGCATCAAAGGTAGGCATGGTCACACCCAAGCAGGGGTCCACTGACTTGCTTCTCTTCTTCACCATTGCAACTTGCTTGTTCACCTGCCTCTCACTCTGGCTCAAACAACGGTGGTGCTGAGAAGGAGGAACAGTTGATGCCACTGCCTACTTGCTTACTGGCTCTCTCCTTCCAAGTAAACAAGTGGTAGCAATGATAAGAAAGAGGATGAGGAACAATAGCAGATGGTGACAATGGTGATGAAAAGGTAGACTCACTGAGGGGGAGGGCCCTTGCCCAAGGACCCTCAAAAACCTGGAGCCGGCACTGGAGCTTGGGGTGGCATACATGGAGTTGTCCATTTTTAAAATGATACTGTTTGGTAGGTTAGACTGTGAGACAGTAAATTGGTGAAGGCCAACCAGTGAGCATAATGGCTGAGCAGGGGTATGAACACAGGTTTCCCTGTCAATTCTGCTTTTACTGCATCACACTGGTTATTGAAAAGTAGGCATCTGCACCCCGTTCGCATTCTCTCTCCCTCTCTCAAACCACATGACAAATCAATCTTAAACTTACATGAGATTATTACCTATAGTTGGTAGGAAATAGATTATTTATGAAAACTGATGACACTTTTCGTTCTGACAGAATGGCTAAAACGAAGTAATACTTTATCAGAGAACATGGCACAACAAACCTGTTGTGAAATCTACGCTATCAATTCCAGTCTCTTAAAAGTCCCAAGTACTGTTGAGGCAGAGCTTGCTCGCTCCTGTTTCTTTGGACACCAGGATGTCCAAACTGGGTCAGTCTCTCTTCTTTATAGTGATTCTGGGATTGGGGTGTTGTTGTTATTTTAGCATATTCATTTCTGCTTCTGTTCTGCATCTGCTTTTGCAAGTGGTGCTTTTGCAAGTGGACTGTTTAGTGTGATGTCCTTGGGTTAGCATGGTTTTTCTTGGGCTACAACTCTGGGTTGCCTCTCCCACCAGCAAACCAGAGTTCTGCATTGGGCATCACACTAAACAACCCAGGGAAGGGTGACTCTGGGTTATTTTTCTCCACCTGACTGCAGCAGGAGCAATCAGGCAGCAAGAACCAGCATGCTTGCTCGCTCCTGTTTTTTTGGACACCAGGATGTCCAAACTGGGTCAGTCTCTCTTCTTTCTCTATAGTGATTCTGGGATTAGGGTGTTGTTGTTGTTGTTTTAGCATATTCATTTCTGCTTCTGTTCTGCATCTGCTTTTGCAAGTGGTGCTTGAACAGATCTGTAAGGTGTGCAGACTTCTGGCATAAGCAAGTCCCAGAGTTTTGGGGATCCAACTAGGAATGCTGGAGGATTTCAATCTTTGCGCATTCCAATCTGAAGTGACCTGATCTGCACCTCCCAGACTAGTGTGGCTATCAGAACATAGTTATCCTTTGGATTTTGCACTTCTCCAAACTTTGCAATCCGGTTTTTGGCTGAAAAATGTATCAAGGTGCATGTAAAATTTTTGTTCAGAGACAAAATACATTTAGAAATGCATTTAGAAAATACATTTGTCTACTTCTAAACAAAATACGTTATTATAACACTTGTTCGATCCAATCAGGTGGGATTCATTAGAAATCGACAGGGAGCTGATAATCTTAGATTAGATTGCTTTAAATACTAATAGAACAGACTCAGCTGCTATAATTTCTTTGGATGCTGAAAAGGCCTTTGACAAAATTCATTGGAAATTTATTTTTGCTACGTTGAGAAACTTTGGCTTTCCCATGGAATTTTTAAATTGGGTCAAAATTTTATATTCAACCCCAAAAGTGAGAGTCAAGACCAATGGGTTTTTCTCAGACTATTTTATACTTGGGAGAGTTACTAGACAGGAATGTCCACTTTCTCCATTTATATTTGACCTATGTTTGGAACCCCTGGCATGTGCTATTAGACAGAATAGTAGTATTCACGGATTTTTACATGATTGTTTAGAATTTAAAATTATTCTCTATGCTGATTATCTTTTATTGTTTATTTCGAAACTCTAGGCATCGGTTCCTGCTTTGATGAAGGTGATTAATAACTTTGGTGATTTGTCTGGCTATTTAATTAATTGGTGAAAGTCTGAATTGATGCCGATTGGAGATAACATATCTCAGAGTGTATTAACTCAGTGGCAATTTCGATAGTGCCCAGATTTGATTACTTACTTGGGAATACTTATCCCTAGAGGCATATTGCAAATGATTAAACTTAATCTGAGTAAGTTGATTAATGAGATCTCACGGGATATAGACAGAAGGGCATCTCTTAAGTTGAGTTTGTGTGGTAAGGTTAATACACTTAAGATGAAAGGATTGTATATGTTTTATGTGGGGTTCCTCTATTTATACCTGGCAATTATTTTCAAAAACGTAATGCTTTGTTTCACATTTTTTTCTGGGGTTCCTTGCCTCCACGAATCTCTTTGAAAAGGATGCAACTTTCAACTAAAGAAAGTGGGTTTGGCTTTCCAGATCTTGCCTTATATCATAGGGCTTATTTGTTGACTAGTTCTAAATTCTGGTCTTTTCCACTTGGATTAGATTATCCACCTTGGTCAGTTTTGGAATCCTTATGTCTGGATCCTCTCTCCAAATGGATGGCAGGGTCTCTCTATACTAAAACGGATAGGGTGCCTCTACAATTCGGCAGTTAGAGAGGTGTGGCATATTATATGGGTCAATTAGTTCGACCCATTTTCTCATGCTAAACTGACTTTATGGGGTAATCTGGATTTAAAAATTGGTAAAGAAATGTTCCTATGGTGGATTTGGACAGACAGGTTGATTTTTACTTTGGATCAATTAGTGAGTGTAGATGATGAGTTTTTGTTATTGTCAGCTTTGCGTGCTAAATATAACTTTCCTGCTTCAGCTGAATGGCAATATTTGCAATTGCAACATTTGTTAGGATCTAGATTTGGTCCAGCTGCTTTTACAGCATCAGAGCCTTCTCTGCTATTGGATGCATTGATTGAGGCTGAGCAGTTATATTGACCTCCAATTCATGTTTATAAGTACTTCTTATCGGTGAATAAGTATGATACACAGAGTCTTAAAGAGGAATGGAATAGGGAATTAGATGGTCTTATGTTGCCTAATCAATGGAACATTGTTTTTGCGTCTGTGTCAGAAGGGTCTATGGATCTTAGGTTACGTTTAATCAGCAAAAACTTTTGTTTCGTGTTTATTGGACACCACAACCCTTTTTAATAAGGGTTTGTCTAAGTCAGCTGTTGGAGGTGTAATACTGTGAATGCTTCGTTTACCCATATGTTTTGGCAATGCCCAGTGGTTGCTTCTTTTTGGGTAGAGGTCATAGTATGGATTAATCTAGTATGGATATATACATGGATATTTGGTCGGCTTTTTCTGAAGTTTATGCATAACTGTCTTTACGGATAGTTGTATTACTATATATATTACTATAGTGTGTGTGTGTGTGTGTGTGTGTATATATATATGTATATATATATAATACATATTTAATATAAGTGATTCATTTTAAATACTGTAAGAAAATTGTATTTTTTTCTCTTTGGGGGGGTTGTTTTTGTTTTGGTGTACAGTAATACCTTGGATTGCAAGTAACTTGGTTTGAGAGCGTTTTGCAAGACAAGCAAATTTTTAGATATTTATTATTATTATTTTGACTTGATATACAAGCTACGTCTTGCAATACAAGTACTATAGTACGGCTTAAATTAAAAATCTCTATACAATTTTTTTTGGGGGGAATTTCGTTTTGATAAACAAGTGTTTTGGATTACAAGCACGTTTCCGGAACGAATTATGCTCTCAATCCAAGGCATGACTGTAATTCACATTTAAAAAACTAATTAAAAATTTAAGGGGGGGGAAGATGGAGGAGTTCTAGGGTACAGTCCAGAGGAGTCTTCAGTTTGGTCTAAGACCCTGTAGAACAAATTGCTCACTAGGAGCTTATCCTTTCTGTCCCAGGATCCATGTCAGCATCTGGGTATTCTGGTGGTATACATAAGCTTTTGAGCTTTCATACAAAAGACCAAGATTCTAGACTATGCATAATCTCTCTTCTTGTGAAACTGAGTAGTGTGTCATGGCTGCTCACCATGTAGATGAGGACTATGATATAAAGGGAAAAGGTGATGTGTTCATGACTCAAACAAATGTCCCCTTGTGCCCAAACTAAGGGAGTATTTCCTAGGCACCAAACTAAAGGAATGTTGTTTCAGGCATGTATGTTTGAGACAGGTTCAGAGAGAAGATTAAATTCAAGACTTACTCCTCAGGTATAATGTCTATGTTATTCCCAAGTGACTAATTGTCATCCATATTACTATTGTAATGGTGTTGCTATTAGGTGATGTTGTTAATAACCTGAGTCACACAGAACACATTACAATCAAAGATGCTGTTTCTCTAGGGAAATCATGTCCCATTCTCCGCACTCGTGCACACCCCACTGTTTTTCTCATAATGCTGACTCTTGAACTTGAAATCAGTTCAAGGGTGGGTGGGTGGGAGTTTGTCTGTTCTAGCCGCTCTGCAAATATTTTCTTGTCTTTCCTCAGTAAAGCTACCTATTACTAATTGTTGCAGCTGGCCAGGATGTGAGCAAGTAAACCTGGTTGGAATCCACAATGGGGGAGCCAGAAACAGCGGAATGTGTAGCACAAATGGCACTCGTGTCCAAGAGATTAAACTTGCCTTGAAGTTAGTAAACTGATTATAAATAGTAATTGGTGTGTATTATTGGGAAGGGCTGTGGCTCAATGGTAGAGCACATGCTTTGCATGTAGAAGGTCCCAGGTTCAATCCCCAGCATCTCCAGGTAAGGCTGGAAAAATTCCTGCTTGAAACCCTGGAGAGCCACTGCCAGTGAGTGTCGACAATACTGGACTAGATGGACCAATGCTCTGATCTCAGTATAAGGCATCTTCCTGTGCTCCTATTATATAACACATGGAAAGACTATCTAGTCCTATATGAACCTGCCTGCAATTTGCATTTGTCATCAGAGGCTCTGTTACATGTCCTACCCCTAGAGAGGCCAGGTTGGTGGATACTCAAGGCAGGACCATTTTTGTAGCAGCACCCCAATTGTGCAACTCCCTTACTAAGGAGGTTAGATTGGCTTCCTCTTTATTATGCTTCTGTTGGGCAGTTAAGACTGCCCTGTTTCGTTGAGCTTTTCATTATTTTTAATGTTCCTCTCCTATTGCATTGAATGTCCTTGCTCCTTTATGGTGTATTTGTTTTATTTTGTTCTTATTGTTGTTTAATTAGAAATTGCATCTTGCCTCAAGCGTCTAGTAGGTGGGAGCACAATTCACAAATATGTCTAATAAATAAATTCAGTTGCTTTGCATATGTTATCAACAGCCTTGTAAGGTAGGTCAGTATTAATGTCATATAGCCTTGCTTAATGCTACCTAGTGAGTTCATGACTGAGGTGCAATTTGAGCAGGAGATAGCCTGGATCACTCTCAGTGACTGCTACACCACCAGCATTGGTTAGTGAGCAAGTTGAATAACACTGGAACTAAATTTAAAATTCTTTTAAAGTGGGCTGCCACCAAAAACAGCAACCCCATGTTTCTTCACTCTCTCTCCCATAATGTCTAGGAATCCAAAACGTGATGTGACATCACCGCACTCCCAAGTTTCCAGTCCTCCCCCACTTTGGCTGGTACATGCAGAGGTGAAGAAGCTTCAGTGGCGTGTTCAGATAACCACCCCACATTCAGTGAAAGCACAAGGAGGGAATGGAATCATACCCATTAGCTTTGTCTCCACTGCGCCCCCCCCCCCATGCCGATACACCTTCTGGCCACACATTCTGATGGCTGTGCATACCTTGTTTTCAATGTATTGTTTTTGTTTCTTTTATGTGGCGTAGTGGTGAGAGTGTTGGACTGGGACTCAGGAGATCCGGATTCTAGTCCCCGCTCAGCCATGAAACTCACTGGGTGACTTTGGGCCAGTCACTGACTCTCAGCCTAACCTACCTCACAACAGGGTTGTTGTGAGGATAAAATGGAGAGGAGGAGGATTCATAGATTCATAGATCATAGAGTTGGAAGGAGCCTACAAGGCTATCGAGTCCAACCCCCTGCTCAATGCAGGAAACTATAGGAGGGGTCTCCCATCCAAGTAATAACCAGGCCTGACCCTGCTTAGCTTTCCACACTCAGACAAGCTGAGCCAGCGTAAGGTAAGCCGCCTTGGGTTCCTTGCAGGAAAAAAGGCGGGGTATAAATATAATAAATAATAATAAATAATCTTTTTAAAAAATCTTTCTATTGTTCACCGCTCCAGAATCTACTTAGATATGGAGCGGTATACAAATACCGTAAATAAATAAATAATAAATAAGTCAGCATTAATGTGGAGGGAGACTACATGTACAGATGTATGTGCATAGGCCCCTCACACTAATGCTTAGATGAGCAACAGTCAGGGAAGCATGTTAGCATCAGGGGGATATAGCTAACCGGCACGATCCCCACGTGCTCCTCATGTTTTTACTGAATAAGTGAGTGGGGGTTGTCTGACCACCTGCCAGGTCGTATATTTTAGATTAGTAAATGTTGCTTTGGCCACAATTCACCAGCATTAAACATGTTGTGCTTGCGGGCATGGGAAGCTAGCATTGGCTAATGCAACCCAGGAAACTTGCCGAAACTAACTGTTTCCAGAATGGGACAAGTCAGTGGAGCTTCCTTCCAGGAGCTCCGCTGACTTGTTCCATTCTGGAAGCAGTCAGTTTCGGCTAATTTTCAGTTGTGTTAGCCAGCCCTAGCTTCCCATTGTGCTAGCAGTCATTCCCGCTAGCACAGCATGAGTGTTGGATACTGCCCATGGTGTGTGTGGGGGTGGGGAGGGTGGGTGGGTGGGTTGGTCAGAAAAGGGGCCAGGGCTGATGCTTTCAACCACAACCATGGGTCTCTTACAACATCTACTAACCACCTAAACATCAGTAATATTCTACCTTTCTGAGTGTTTATGTTGGCATTTTGAGGGTTTCATGATTTTCAGTCCTGGGAGCACTTCAGTACATCATTAAAGTTACTAACCTGTACCATGATGGGGAAAACTCATAAGTCGATCTATATGTGATTCAAACACAAGTATACCAAGATTCTAGGAGCAAATTGGCATACCTGCATCTAATCTGGGAACAGATACATGTGCACATCTTCCCACATTATAATTTTAGTGACGTCCAAAAGGAGAACTGGAACATCATAATGTAAGAGATGGTTGGCAGATCTGTGTGCAAACAACATGCCTGAGAGGGGAAATGGAAAATGTTTGTTTTCTTCTGGGGTGAGTTACAGAGCTGAAATTAAATTTGAGTTGGCGTTTCCTTTCTTGACATGCCAGTGTGTTTGTTCTCTTAGCATTGCCCTGCCTCCCTGTAAATCAGACATTCTTCCTTGGTTGCATCAGGTTACTACTGACATGATTAATGCCGGGAGGTTATGGAAGGATGACGTAGTGGCTCATGGAAAGTTTACCTGAGAATTATCTCTAGCTCTCTACTGTTTAGCGTCTAAGTAATGTGCTGAAGCCCTGCCATCCACTGTTCTTCTGCAGGGTATGATCACACTTACCTCACCCTATGCATCCCCCCCCCCTTTTTATGCCAGATCTGATTAGGAGTAGTTTTGTTTCAAGCCCTATATTTATGAAAGATTACACATATTTAGTACTGATAAGTGAACCGTGCTATGAACTAGAAAGCCATCAATGGTTCAAACAGCTCTGGAAACTTGTCTCTGCAGAGAGATATCAAGAGTTTAGGTGAATTTTATCAATGCTCTTTTTAAATTCTCATGATCTTTGTTAGGATCCACGGACAGGACGCATAAATGGTGGGAGAACCACATGGGGAGCCAGAGTTTTGTTTGCTGTTTCCCTCTGCAGCAGTTTGCAGTGCCAAAGAGAGAGGCTGCTTTTTTGTTTGTTTTAAAGTGACTTGTCCCTTCAGCAGTATGAACAGTTGCAGTGAAAAACAACAAAATAAAGCTCTGGCTACATATGCAATCCTTTGTGTGTATTATTTGGATCCATGCCCTAATGATTATAGCTTGAAGACCTCTCTCGATGGATTCCATACCATATATTGCAATACCATCCATTAGTCTGCCTTAAGCTTTCAAGTGTGTATAATCCTCCCGCTCTGTTTACATATCTATATTTCTACAGAATTTGGAAAATACGCAATGTAAACAATTCTACTGATAGCCTGTTTGAAATTATGGAAGGAGGGGAGGAATGTTGATAATATATTATCTTTTAAATCAAGTTGCACCAAGGATCTCCCACACACACACACACACACACACACTCCAAGAAGACAAAATAGGCCCACATGGCGCCAACTCTTATTATCTTTTCGGCACCAGGTTAAGACTGCCCTCTACCTTGAAGCTTTTAAAAAATTAAATGGTATATGGCGGGGTGGTAAACTGTTTTTGCGGTCGTGTTTTATTAACTTGTTTTAGATATATTTTAAAATTGGTTTTAAAAATTTCATAATGTTTTATTATATTTTTAACTGTATTTTATTGATTGTTTTTAATTGTTGTACACCGCCCAGAGTGCTTCGGCTATTGGGCAGTATAGAAAATAAATAAATAAATTAATAATAAAATAAAATATAAAATTGTTCCTGAGGAAGAGGCTGGAAACTCTGCTAACTTCTAAGCAGCAGTGAAGTTTTGGGTTTGGATGTAGCTAGATCGAGCCTTGAATCCCTGCTATCTATGGAGTTCTAAGTAGCACTGGACAAATATCTCTCTCTAATTCATACAGTTGTTGTGAGGATGTCTTAAATAAGAGAAACTTGAAAGGACAGTGAAATAACTTCATAAATTATTATTGAAAAGGAAGCCTCTGATACAAAGTCACTATTTTTTTATTTCTTGCACTTTGTTTTGTTACTACAACGACTGAGGAATTAAGATCCTCTGACCTCAGGTGCCCTGCTCCATGTTCCCCAGCGTCTCAAATATGGTGTGTACATGACGCGGGGCCTTCTCCATGGTGGCACCAAAGCTGTAGAACCCCTTCTCTAGGAAAGTAATTCTTGCTCCTTCTGTGTTGACTTTCGGATATCAGCTTTTAAAAAGATGGCTTTTTTTTCCTGGAGAGCCTTTGGGTTGCTCTGACTGTTTTATTTACAGTTTAATATCTTCTGGCTAACTGTTGCTGTTTAGCCTGATTTCTATTGCTATTGTTAGTTTGGATTCTTTCCTGTTTCACTGGATGGTTTTCAATTTGTGTTGTTTTTAGTATATTTTGCAAGTTGCCTTGGAGACTTATGTCAAAAGGTAGGGTATAAAATGTATACGCTGCATTTTGACATTAACTCTCAAAGGCAACTTATAAAATGCTTGTATAAATAAATAAAATTACACAAATGTAGTTTTATTTTTTATTTATGACATTTTTATACTGCCCATCAACCAAGTCCACTGAGTGGCTTGCAAAATATATAAAGAAAACAAAATTAAATATTTCTAGTTCTAGCAAGATATTTCTAGTTCTAGTTCAGGCAAAATATGAGATGAAATGAGTTGCTTTTGGTG
Source organism: Shinisaurus crocodilurus (assembly GCA_021292165.1). Classification (NCBI taxonomy): domain Eukaryota; kingdom Metazoa; phylum Chordata; class Lepidosauria; order Squamata; family Shinisauridae; genus Shinisaurus; species Shinisaurus crocodilurus. The sequence continues at coordinate 244,147,351 of CM037878.1, read as the reverse complement.
ACATTGATAACCTGTGTCTGCAAGATACTGTGACCTCTTATCTTTTTAGCACCCTTGCCAGTTACAAAGTTTACGTAGATTTTCCATGCTGGTTATGTAATTTTGATTATAGAGCCCCAACTGTACACTTCCAAGAGATTGAAAGAAGGGCAAGGATTGAGAAATGGAACCAAGCAATGCTTGTAGCATCTTGTCTGCTTCGATAAGCATAAGTAATATCAGTATCGCCATAGATTAAATGGCATAGTGGGAGACTTGTTAGTTTAGTTGAGTACAGAGTGATTCATATACTCCAACATCATTTGGGAATAACAAGAGATACAAGTTTTATTAGCAAGTTGGAGTCATTTGGTGTCTTCTGTTTAGAATATGTTGGGTCACAATGGGTGAACAGGCCATTATGTTCCCAACTTTATGAATGTTAAGATTGGCTTGATCTAATGAGGCAAATGCTCTATCTAGTCTATCATACCATCTCAAACAGTGATCAATCAGATTGTCTTTCCTTCTCCATACCTCCACCCTAGAAACTTAGCAACAAGGCAAAATATTTGTCTCCATCATCCAAAGGTATATTATTGCATCAGTATAAAGTTCTCTTTAAGCTATCATAGACTGAAATAATGCCATTGTCTATGAAGTTGTCCAAACCTCTCTTAAAGCCATCTATGCTAGTCAAAAGCTATCAGAACAACTTGTGCCAAGCAGTTTCATTATTTAGTGTGCAATCCTATGCATATTTAGACAGAGAAAAGTCCTACAACTCCTAGCATGCCCTAGCCAGCCATGCTAGGTTTAGGTGGGTAAGGGGGAATTGGCAAAAATTCGGTGTTCCCACTTGTGCAAGTGGAAGGACTTCTGCTAAGGCAAAGCTACTATTGGATACAACCCATTATGTTTTGAGTGAAGAAATACTTGCTTTTGTTTATCTTGAACTCAGTGCCAATCCATTTAATTGGATGGCACCATGTTCCAGTATTTGAGACTGAGAAAATACATACTTTTTTTCCTGTTTACTCTCTCCACTATTCATAATCTTATAACTTTCCATCATGTCTCCTCCTTAATAGTCTCCCCCCCCCCACAACTGGAAAGTCCAAAACACTTAAACTCAGTCCAATCTCTTCCCCATTAGAAAGATGTTCAATCCCCCTGATTAAAACTTGCTGTTTTATTATCAGTCCCTTCCATAGCAATTCTTAACGTCAGGTTTGCCTTTTTCAGTGAACTTTCTGCTATGACCATAAGATCTTTTCCTCAGAAACTTACACTGACTGTAGGAAATTGTTTATTCCTACTCTCGGCGTCCTATTTTACAACCAGTTACTGATCCATAAAAGGGCCTTGCCTCTCATCCCATCACCTGCTAGATATCCTTATTAGGATCCTCTTGCGGGGAACATTTTCTTATTAAGCATAAAAATGTAAAAATGCAGGCAAACGTTTAAACATTTCTTTGGCAAAAAGTAAAAACACCAAGGTTTTATTGTCCTGCTTCTTATTCCTTTATTCTTCTAATTTGTCTTGCCACAAAATAAGTAAGAATAATAAAAATGGAAATTAAAAAGTACATTAAAAACCAATAGAAGTTGGACAATTTTTAGGCATTGCAAAATACATTGACTGGCTCATCATAAAATGTAAACAATGTCCTGTGCAAAAAGGCTAAATAGTACAATGGAACGGAAGTATTAAAAAAAACTCTCAACATCTTCTCGTAAACAAATACATATCCTTCAACCCGTATTGATAGTGCAGTCAACTCAGAACTGAGAATGTTTATTTCCAGAAGATAAGTCCCAACATAAATGGCATTATAAACGCCATAAACCTTTTCTAGTATAAGGACCACCTCTAAACAACTAAATTAGCTTTATTTTGCTAGTCCCTTGGGTGGTTGTTGAAGGCAGGTTTACTGTAGTATTAACTGATACTAAATTTCCGTTAGTCATGGTTTCCTTTCAATGTCAATTAGTATTTGAAAGAAATTGCAATTTCCTGTTCTAGTGTTGCTTCCTTTTTATTTTGGGGAGTTGTTTCATGGTTGCCAGGATATCAGAAATGTTGCTCTGGAATTATTGTTTTAAGAGGGTGAAACAAATTATCTTCATTATGGCTTTCTTCTAGGTAAGAATACTGTTTGCGGTGACTCTCTCTTATGGTGGACCTTTTGGGTAATGTATGAACCTCGTTTTATTGAGAAGATGTTAATGCCTACAGTACATTTTAAATACTAAATGGAATTGGCCATAGCCATTTCCGAATGATACAACCTTGTGAATATGAGTGAATATGTGTGGGGGAGATCTATGTAAGGTCAATTGAATGTCTGCACAGAATGCTCTGCGTGACTGGGAATCCTGCTTTGCAAGGGTTCTTGATCACATACCGTTTGTTCAGGTGTAAGCTTCATTTGGTTCAGAGGTAGGCAACTTGTGGCCCTCCAGATGTTTTGTCCTACAATTCCCATGATCCCTCACCATTGACTGTGCTGGCTAGGGCTGGTGGAAGTTGTAGGCCAGAGTTGTAGATATTCAACTAAGTGTGTACAAGTTGGGGACAGGGCCTGCCATCATAATTCCATTCCCATTTGTGTTCACTGACCACAGTGGTGTTGTGTGAAAAAGGGCTCATGAAAAGCTTGATATGTCAATGTGAAGAAATATGAACATAAAATAAAAGCCATGTCATTTTAAACTGCAATGCCTTACATTTATACTACTTTGAAAAGCAACGAAACAAAATTACCCAAAGACAAATGCACGTGAAGCTGAGCCAACAGTGTGATGCTGTAGCCCCCAAAAGCTGGTGTCATGTTGTGTTGCATCAAGCAGCAACACCCCTTCTGAGCCTTGGGGTGTTTTTAAATATTTCTCAGATTTATACCCCACCTCTCAGCCAACGGTTCGTAAAGCACTTATAAACACCAACACAATTCCATACAGTAGTAAATTATATGGAAGGACAACCAGCTAAACAGATGTAAAAGCAATAGAAATTCCACATGTAATTTCAACAGGCAATGATGCTCCAGCAGAAACTTCTAAAACAAAACTGAGATGCTAGTCTCAGCATCAGTACTGTTCTCCTCAGTAATGGTTGAGTTCAGTTCTGGACACCATATTTACTTATCAAAATATAAAACTTGAAGTCCTTTGAGTAGGAGAGTACAGTTACAGATTACGGTACATCCTTAAATTGCACCTACAGTTTTTAAGAAATTAAGAAGTCAGAAAAGCCCCTTTTAAAAATTGCTAGTTAATAAATGAGTCTCAGGATCTTTACTGCTTTAGGACATAGCTCTACAAGATGTTTAATTAAAATACACAGAGAGAATTCTTTCCACTCAACTTGTGCCCTTGAGAAATTTGGGTGTGTGTAAGGGATTCCGACCTCATGTGTCAGTTTCCCCTGTACTGTATAAGGGAAATGCAGAGCAGTGCAGGTTTGACACTATGGCTTGGAGATGTCATGTGTCTTCATACGCATCTTTATTTTAGACAGGTTTTTTTTAAAAAAAAGTTTAAATGTTCTCATACAAGAACCTTAAGGGAGTTTTCCAAAACAATCTAAAATTGTGATGGCAAGAAAAGCAAGACTCTCCTGCAAAAAAGAAACTTTTTACTCATTAATATAAAACTGGGCCATTCTACACCATATAATGAAATCTTGTTTAACACCTTCTGCAGTTGCAAAAGTATAATATAATTTCCCATAGCCCTTCTTTTCTAAGGGCAAAGTTAGACACAACTTTGGCTTTAGTCTTGATATTGCCCCACTACTATTAAAAGTTTTTAAAAGACAAAACTTGTTTTATTTCAGTTCACAATTAACTTATGGAAAATGAGAAGTTGGCTGAGAACAGAAGCCCATTTCTTTTCTATCCCCCCCCAAAGATATAGTACATAGCACAACAGTACAGAATTATTTTCTACTTGCATATAATTTTAATTCATGAGAATGAGGCCCAAGCATGAGGTAATTATGCAGGAGACATTTTAAATTCTGTAATTCTTCATAAAGAGTTATTGAAAAGCTGATATTGCTGTCTTTCGTTTATCAGACCTCTGTGTTACTTTGGTAGTATGTAACTGTGTACGAGTCTGAAGCACATTAGAGCTTGTTTTTGCCTTATTCCTCTGATCTTTTTCCTCGTATAGAAGATTAAGGGTGTAGAACCAATATAATAAACCACAAAGCCTTTCATGATTTACAAGCTAGAATATAAAGCTTCATCTTCCTGAGATTTTCTCTTACACAGTATAGAAATGTCTAGAGCCAGTGTGGCATAGTGGTTAGAGTGTTGGACTGGGACTCGGGAGATCCGGGTTCTAGTCCCCGCTCAGCCATGAAACTCACTGGGTGACTTTGGGCCAGTCACTGACTCTCAGCCTAACCTACCTCACAGGGTTGTTGTGAGGATAAAATGGAGAGGAGGAGGATTGTGTAAGCCGCCTTGGCTTCCTTGTAGGAAAAAAGGCGGGGTATAAATATAATAAATAAATAAATATGTAATTAGAAACATTTTTTATCAATAGAAACTATATTTGGTTGGCAATATATGTATACACACATATCTGGAGTCATTATTCTGAGAAATTAACTAGACTTCTAGTATTTGTGTAACTGTGTACCTAGAGCAGAGGTGGCAAAACTGACTCAGGATCAACATAGGTTTCACAAGCAAGTCAAGAAAGTTGAAATGACAAGCCTACAATGTGCATGTATGGGCCTGCTCAGTTGTTGAGGTTTTGGGGAGAATTCTCAACCTACAGCTCTCTCACAACTATTTCTTCAACCCTTCTTGGCAGCTAGCCTTCATTTACTTCACAACCATAGTTTCCTCTTCCCTTCCCCTACCCTTTTCTCCATACATGAGAAAAGGAAAGGCAAAGGCAACCCACTAATAGTCATATGGAGGAGTACGGTAAGTACTATTAAAGTAAGAATCGCCTCCCCTATATGACTGTAGCTAATCTAACAAAAAGCCAAGATGTAGCTATACACTATGCAACAAGTGTAATGTGTTTGGCCCCACAAATTGTCATAAAGGGCCTCTTCAGGCTTGCATTCAGGGATCTGTCAACCAGCTATGAGTTTCAGGCTCTTATCTGCCCTGCCCTCTCACTGCGGGGAAAAAAGTAATGAGTGTATTAGAATGTACCACTTTGGTATGCCCTTGATTACCCAGTCTGTCCATGCAAAGAATAAGTTATGTTTTGCTTTTTAAATTAGGTGGCCTGGGGGAATACCACATTCAAATCCCATGATTCTATAGACTTTTAGAGTTGGAAGGGACCTTGGAGGTCATCTAGTCGAATGCCCTGCTCAATGCAGAATCTACAATGCAGGATGCAACTACATCATTCCTGTCAGATGGCTGTCCAGCCTCTGCATAAATACCTTTAGCAAAGAAGAGCACCCCACCTCCTGAGGTAGACTGTCCCACCGTCAAACAGCTCTTACTTTTAAGAAGTTTCTTCTAAAGTTTAGGTTCCTTGCAATTTCCACCCACTGGTACTAGCCCCACCCTCTGGAGCAACAGAGAACATGTCTGTTCCATCTTCTGTATGACAGCCCTTCAGATATTGATGTGGTGAAGCCCAGTTCATTTGTTAATTTTCTTCCAGGGCAGGATTGAAGAATGCATACAGTCATGTGAAAAAGCAAGTACACCCTTCTCGAGTTCCATGGTTCCACGTATCAGGACAGAAGAAAAATCATCGGACCCGTAGCAGATCTCAAAATTAGGTAAAGACAACCTCAGATGAACAACAACACATGACAGAGTACACCGTGGCATTATTTATTGCACAGAAATAAAGCCAAAATGGAGAAGCCATGTGGGAAAAACTAAGTACACCCTTACTGCTGCCAGAGGTATGAAGAGGCTAAGGAGCAGCCAGGTGCTGCTAAGCAAACGCACTTGATGAATTGATCATCAGCAAGTGTGACCACCTCTATAAAGCTGAATTGTCAGGAGTTTGCTGGTCTCCAGCAATCAGGTGTGTGTTACCACAATGCCAAGGAGAGAAGACATCAGCAATGATCTTAGGGAAGCAATTGTTGCTGCCCATCAATCCGGGAAGGGTTATAAGGCCATTTCCAAACAATTTAAAGTCCATCATTCTACAGTGAGGAAGATTATTCACAAGTGGAAAACATTCAAGACAGTTGCCAATCTTCCCAGGAGTGGACATCCCAGCAAATTCACCCCAAGGGCAGACCGTGCAATGCTCGGAGAAATTACAAAACATCCAAGTGTTACATCTCAGGCGCTACTGGCCGCAGTCAGCAGGTGCAACTTTAAAGTTCATGACAGTACAATTAGAAAAAGACTGAACAAGTATGGTTTGTATGGAAGGGTTGCCAGGAGAAAGCCTCTTCTCTCTAAAAAGAACATGGCAGCATGGCTTGGGTTTGCAAAGTTGCATCTGAACAAATCACAAGCCTTCTGGAACAATGTCCTTTGGACAGACGAGACCAAAGTGGAGCTGTTTGGCCATAATGCACAGTGCCACTTTTGGCGAAAACCAAACACAGCATATCGGCACAAACATCTCAGACCAACTGTCAAGCACGGTGGTGGAGGGGTGATGATTTGTGCTTGTTTTGCAGCCAGAGGACCTGGGCACCTTGCAGTCATTGATTCGACCATGACCTCCTCTGTATACCAAGGTATTCTAGAGTCGAATGTGAGGCCATCTGTCCGGCAGCTAAAACTTGGCCGAAATTGGGTCATGCAACAGGACAATGATCCCAAGCACACCAGCAAATCTACAACAGAATGGCTGACAAAGAAAAGAATCAAGGTGCTGCAATGGCCCAGTCAAAGTCCAGACCTCAACCTGATTGAAATGCTGTGGCGGGACCTTAAGAGAGCTGTGCATAAACAAATGCCCGCAAACCGCAATGAACTGAAGCAATGTTGTAAAGAAGATGAGTGGGCCAAAATTCCTCCACAACGATGTGAGAGACTGATCACGTCATACCGAAAACAATTACTTCAAGTTATTGCTGCTAAAGGTGGTTCAACCAGCTATTGAATCATAAGGTGTACTTAGTTTTTCCCACATGGCTTCTCCATTTTGGCTGCATTTCTGTACAATAAGTAATGCTATGGTGTACTCTGTCATGTGTTGTTGTTCATCTGCAGTTGTCTTTACCTAATTTTGAGACCTGCTATGGACCCGATGATTTTTCTTCTGTCCGTCTGCATTGAGCAGGAGGTTGGACTCGATGGCCTTGTAGGCCCCTTTCAACTAACTCTATGATCCTATCATCCTATGATACATGGAACCATGGAACTCGAGAAGGGTGTATTTTCTTTTTTACATGACTGTAGCTGCTTGGCACCCATATCAAGTTGAATGTTGCCCCCAGAATGTATTGACTGAACAATACCATGTAAGAGACATTTTTGGTGAACTGCCTTTGTTCCTTCTTCCACATGGGGAACAGTGGGTGGAGAAGGCAGGAGAGGAAGAAAATATAGTTGTGGTTGCAAGGGAGGCTGTGGGGCCAACTGTTGTGAAGGGAGAATTAACTGTGAAGAAGCTGGCATATAGAAACAATAAAAACTGTGGAAGGTGTAGCTATATCCAGACTTTGGTGTATTGCTCTTGACTAAAATCATGTGTTTTGTCTGTCCTGCAGTTTTAAAATGGAAAAACAGAACCTGTGTCATAGTGTTTGGGGTGTTTTTGTATCACACAATCCCTTTAATGGAAAAAGCTTTAAGTGCATTTAATGGTGTACTGGATTATAGCCAAAATATGTAAAGCACTCTGCTGAGCAGAAGTGTTTTATAAAATAATAATAAGACATACTGATTTCTGGTCTAGGTCATGTCTAAATACATTGGAAACCACTTGAAATAAGCCCTTTCTCCCTCTATCAAAACAATAAGAATAAACATTTTTGTATGCACATCTGTGTTAGAAATATAAAATAATTTCATACAAAATCAGTTGGTTTTCATTTTCATTATCTTCTGATTTGCCTTGCATGTTTGAACAAACATGTTTCTTTTGCTCATGTGAAAAAATACACACCTAGATTATAAATAGATTACATCACTTGTGCTCTATTGCTTATTTTTTGTAACAGAATAGTAATTTAGTGCCAAAAATATGACTCAAAAAGATCAATAGGAAGCAATCTATACAAGTTTATACATGAGAAGCAATATATTTCACTCTTTAATCACGGCACTTCAAATGTCTGTATTTTTAAAAACAATGTTGCAGTGACTTGGGGAGAGGTCAACTTTTTGGGTTTCAATAATGCTAGCATTATTGAAACCCCAAAAGTGGAAAATCTATAGGCACTTACTGGTGATGTGATTCCATGTATCCATGTTTTACCCATATAAAACAAGATTTCTATGTTTTCAGTAGCAAATGCATTAGCTGCTTCAGAGTTGTTCTGTGAATCAAGCAATGGATCCACATTCATTGTTCTCAAACGGAAACTTCAGATCTCTCTCAAGAATCCTGAGATACTAAAAAGGGCATACAGTTTGATCCTTGAGCAAGCCTGACAAATGTTGACTCATCAGCATGGGGTGGCCATGCATCCTATTTTACAGTGCTCTATTTGAAGGGCTGTCCAGTCTCAGTCCAGTTTAAAAATAAAGAACCATCAGAAAGAAGAGCTGGGCCTTGAAGTTGCCCATTAATAGTACCTGCGCAGCAGACTGAGCAAGGCACACAGGTCACCTGGGAACAGTTTTCTACACCATGGTGAGATGTACTGTATATCTATTCACATTATAAAAAATATTTCTAAATTTGCATCTATACATATAAATCAGCATATGCATTTTAATGTAAATCACTGCCCTCTTTCGTCCTCTTTTTTTAGTTAAGCATTTTGTCTTTTTTGGCTATTCATAAATGGCTATGGTGGTCCATCGGGGGATGAATAAATTCACAGATTTTTCTGGCTGGGGCTGTAAAAACAGGTAGTTCTCAGTGGATGACTGGTGAGCTGCATTTAGCTTGAGAGGTCACAAGCTGTGTAGGCCTTAGAGATAGGAATATGGCTGAAGATGGACTGGTTTACATGGTTGCAGTAAGGGAAATAAGCAACTGTGACTTATTTACTTGCCTCACATGCCAGCTGGATTTCCCTAATTACCCTTACTGGTGCGGTGTTATATATTTTCAGTTCTACTGTATGGCATGGAATCGGGGACTTTAACACAGACTATCATAAAAAAAGATGGAAGCATTTGAAATGTGGATTTATTGCAGGATGTTACAAATGTTTCAAATCATAGACCAAGAGGGTGACCAATGATGAAGTACTAAAGAGAATGTATAAAGATCAAGAAATTATAAAACACATAAAATCCAGAAAACCAGAATATTCTGGCCATATAATGAACAATGAAAAATATAGACTGTTGCAGCTGACAGGTAAAATAAATGGGAAAAGAAGTATAGGAAGAAGAAGAAGGACAAGGACGACAAGGTCTTGGCTGAAAAACCTTAAAGAATGGGCTGGAGGCAATAAAATATCATTGTTCAGAGTGGCCATATCTAAAGATGTTGTCCAACCTCTGGTAGGAGAGGAATGAGAAGAAGGAGGAGGAGGAGGAGGAGGAGGAGGTGAGGCTTGCCGTGTCATTCGAACCGGGATGGCATGGTTTGTTTGGCCCGGAGCAGCAACCCTCAACCCATCAACAGCTGCCCCCTCAAATAAGCCATGCTGCCTGGGTTTGGATGACACAACAAGCCATGCCAGCAAGGGTACTTAGGGAAATCTGGCTGGCACATGCAGTGCGGTTAAGAAGCCACTGTGGCTTGTTAACCACACTGCGATTTGCCAACCGGCTTTGTCTCTTGAGTTTAACATCTGTGCATCAAGTTAGAAGAGTGAGGGCCTTCTGACTTTCACTTGTAGAATTCCATTCCTTTCAACACTTACTAAAAGCCCTGGCATTATTATCATTCATTAGTATTATAAAAAGTTTAATTCATGCTGGTCCTTGAGTGTCAAGTTTTACAGTAGCAGAGTGTTAGCAAGTTAACTGTTTAGCTGTTCTGTCGTGACTCAAATTTTATATTAAGTTCAACACTGTTACCTCCTTTGATAGTTTGGAAAATGGTAGGCTAAGAGTTTTACGTGAATAAATTCTGGCTCCTTATCTGCAGAGCTGGTAGCTTGGAAACTTTGGAACTTAGAAATATTTGAAAGGACTAAAGTCAGTAGGAAAAGCAGGAAGAAGTACAGCCCCCCACCACCAAAACACACACCAGTTCATGGGTTCTTTCACACCCAATGGTAATAGTTTTGAAATTGTGGCCCATAGAAAGTTGGGGCTCTTTGGAAACTCATCAGAAGTTCTTCAATGGGTAATAGCAGACAAGATTCCCTAAAAGGCAAGTTCTCCCACCACTACTGAGTTTCGCCTGAGATGTTCATCTGCAAAGGATTATTGGATCTGTTCTAGAGGACATGTAGACAGACCTCGGGCTTGTGGAATTTACTCTTTATTTCTTCTAATCTGGACCCCAGAGTCCACCAGTTGGAAATAAAATGATAGCTTCGGGGAAGGGGGCAAAACCAGTAATCAGGTGGCAGGTTGGCTAGAGGCTGGCAAGTCAGGGAGGTAGCCCAACAAAAACCCTGTCTGTGGGTATACAGGTCCTCTGGGAAGATTTTACTTCGGCAAGCCAAAACTAGGCTGACGGGTGTTACCCAGAGGACCTTTTCTTTTGCTGCTCCCAGGTTATGGAATGGCCTGCCGGAGGAGATTCGTCAACTTACCAGTCTTTTGGAATTTAAAAAAGCCATAAAGACTGATCTCTTCCGGCAGGCCTATCCAACAGAATTTTAGGATGCTTTTAAGATGTTTTTAAGATGTTTTAAAGATGTTTTAAGATGTTTTATAATGTTTTTAAGTAGTTTTAAGATGTTTTAATAGTATGTGTTGTGTTTTGATTAGTTTATGTATTTTATATTTTTGTTGTTCCCCGCCTCGATCTAGACGGAGAGGCGGGTAAGAAATAAATTTTTATTCTTATTCTTATTCTTATTCTTATTCTTATTATATGCTTATAAGTTCCCTTGCCACATAGCAATGCCATCTGTATCCGATATCTGGCCAGCACAGATCAGGGTAACACACAACCCACAATGCCTATGTCGCAGGTGCAAAGCAAGAATCAAAAGTACTTGCAGACTAGATAACTCGAACAGGTGAGTCCAACGAAAGACTACACATAAAATCACATATAGAGCACATGCATTCCTACTGCATTTTATTAAGCAACTATTCATTTAGAAGACATTGTGGAAAATATTTACCCATTTTAAAGATGCGGGAGTACCAAAGTAGGGACTAATCCCAAGGCTAATCAATGAATACATGGCAGAAAACTCAAATACATTCAGATCAGACAACAAGAAAAGTGAGTCTAGGCACAGACTTCATTCAAAACCTCCCCCTCCCCACCTGCCCTGGACACTGGAGTCACTAGGGGGAGCAAGCTGACTTAGCATTCATTGTTCTTAAATGGCCCCCTTTAACCTATATCTCTCCATCCCTATCCAACGCTGCACATCAAACTGATAGACTATTAGCTATTTAAAAATAAAGGAAGGTACAAATGAAAGATCTTTAATCACTAATGCAGTGATCCACGCTCTGGTAACCTCTTGTTTGGACTACTGTAACATGCTCTACGTGGGGCTGCCTTTGAAAACAGTCTGGAGACTTCAGTTGGTTCAAAGCAGGGCAGCGAGGCTGCTAACGGGGACTGGCTGACAAGAACATATTACGGCAGTCCTCTATGAATTACACTGGTTACCAATTGAGGTCCTGGGCCTGATTCTAAGTGCTAACATTAACATTTAAAGCCCTAAACTGTCTGGGGCCAGGTTATCTGAAGGAACGCCCCGTCCCATGTGTGCCTACCCAAACCCTGAGATCTTCTTCGGGAGGCCCTTCTCAGAGTGCCCCCTCCAAAAGAGGGTGGCTACTAGGGGAAGGGCCTTCTCAGTTGTGGCACCCCTTCTATGGAATCAACTCCCCAAGGAGGTCTGCCTGGCACCTACCCTCTACTCTTTTAGGTGCCAGGTGAAGACCTTTTTATTTACCCAATATTTTAATGGATAATTTTATTCCTTTTATTATTTTTATTATCACCACTGTACCTCAGGATTGAATTTATTTGACTGCTTGTTTTTTATCTTGGTGTATTTTAATATGTTTATGGGGGTTTTTTTGTTTTTTGTTTTTTGTGTACTGTTTTTGTAAACCGCCCAGGGAGTCTTTTGGCTGATGGGTGGTAAATAAATGTTTTAAATAATTAATAAATAAATGCAGAGCTGGGTCCTGTTAGTTCTCTATAGCAGCAGTTCTCAAACTATTTCCTGACTCACCACCATGTGGGCCACTTGAAAATTACTGGGAGTATTCGTGGATCACTTAATACAATTTTTATATTCTACAGGTCAAAGCAGACACAAACACACACACACACACACACACACACACACACCAATGCCATGGTTTCTTCAGTGCTGGTATCATTGTTGAAATCAGTCCTGTATTATGAAAACCACAGGCCCTAGGCCAGGCCTCTGTGGAAGGCCCCTTTAACTGGCAGAAGTTTTGGGAAAATTAATAGACTGGACCAGCACTGTAGTGTGAAAATCATGGGCCCTAGATTATGGTCTTGGTAGCCTGTTCAATAATCCGGTCCTAGTGAAAACAGCCTTGATCTCTGTCACCAGGGGAAAAAAGAATTAAGTGCAGGGCCAAGAATAGATATTCCTGACTGTTCTGCTACCTCTCTGTGGACCAGCTGGACAGAGCTCATGGACCACCAGTGTTCTGTGAACCACAGTTTGAGAACCTGTGCTGTATAAGGTAACCAGTTTTACTTCAAATATGGCATGACTCTCAATTGTAACTCGTATTCCTGAATAAGTACGCTTGTCTCTGGTGTTGTGCTTGCGTGAATGAGTATTACACGGGTGACCGTGTGGCAGATTTGAGATTTTCAAGGATTCTGAATTCTGCAAACACAGAAATGCCTTATGGATTTCATTCCTCATGTTACAAAACAAAACAAGAGAATCTACTCTCCCTCTTTTTTTAAAAAAACATTTCTTTGCTCCTACCTGTTAGCCAGTGTTCTTCAACCTTGGGTCCCCAGATGTTTTTGGCCTACAACTCCCAGCATGCCCTAGCCAGCTATGCTGGCTGGAGCATGCTGGGAGTTGTAGGCCAAAAACATCTGGGGACCCAAGGTTGGAGAACACTGTGTTAGACTGTGATCGCTCCTGGACACAGTCTTCAAGCTTGGGAAGTAGCAAAATCTTTCCGCCCTGCCTTGGAATCAGTCTATCTCTGGTACCACATTAAGGATGGCAGATTGACTCAGATTACTTATCCACACATCTGTCTGTGCTACACTGGTTGGGAGATTTGGCAAGTAATTACATGAGCATTCATAGCTTGCCAGCTCATGTACAAACCGAAGCTGGTCTAATCAAAGTTATTGGATTACCTATTTTTATGTTGCCTGTGGGGTATTCAAAAAATAATGATAGTTCTTTGACCATCTAGTTGAATTTTTATTATAAGCCATGTATATCTATATCTGTATCTATATATGAAAGACATAAGGCAAGAACTACTACTGTTCAATAAAGAAGCAGACGTCTATGGTCACTTTAATATGTTTGTTCCATGATTTTATTTTATGTAAATATAAGCTGACCTACACTAGTAGAAAGATAGTAACTACATAGGCTGCTGGTTTTTAAAAAATTATTATTATTACTATTGAAGACCATTTTGTGGATTTGAAAATATTTTGATGTGCCACTTTCATTTGACTTTTAAAACATAATATTGGCTGGCCCTGGAACACAGTTGGTTAGCAATTCCTAGACTATCTTGTAGCAAATAAACCCTTTTACATTCTCAATCTGTTCAGCTCTCTCTGTTGTTCCTGCCTTTCTAAATAAAACTTGTCAAGATGTTGTGATTGCTCAGTAGTTTTTTTTATCAAACCAGAGTGGCTGTTGCACAGACAGTGTATCTGCAAGGCAAGTGCGGATGGCAGCCTTTGGCATGCAAAGGATCAAGGAACTACAGATTGTTTTATCGTTGGTGAGAGAATGCTTAAAGCGACATACAGTTAATTGAAGAATTCCTTGACTGTGAAGTCAGACTCAAAATAAGGACTTGGGGCCTGTAATTTACTGAACCTGAGTTTGCTGTAAGCAGCAGTGAAGCTAAAAGAGTTTGAAAAGAACATGTTTTTCTTTTCAGTAAACATATCTGGCTTGTGTTATGAACTGTCCTGTTTCAATTATTTGTCGAAATAATATGGATTGGCAGTAGGATCTCTAATTAGGTAAGACTTGATTTATTGAGCTGGCCCCGGGTAAACCATGATGTCATGCTGCACTGCACAGAATTACAGCTCTGGTCTCACAGTTTTAGGTGGTTATTTTTAACTTGGAATGACCCAGTTTAGTACATCTTGGCTTTTTTAGCTTCATGAACTTGCTGCATTCTTATTTCTTTCCTCTCATCAAAGCTTTCTGTTGTACCACATAAAAAATGATAAAAACTGTCGCACTGGACTTTGTTAAATCCTGCTTTGGACTCCTGGCAATAAAAGGAATGTTTTCTTTTCTCTGAGGTGATTGAAAGCTGATCGTTTGAACACAAATGCATCTCTTGCTGTATATTGCCAAGTGGTTGCATCATGATTACGTCCATGAGTGCGCAGTTGGGAGCCTTAAAAGCATGATGTAATGCCTAAATGTGCCCTAGGATTTTTAATTTTTTTTAAAGTATTGAAGGTACAGTTTGGCAAAGTGTTGAGCACCTCACTTTCTCTCTGAAATGGAATTGTGGAGCACATCACATTTCACTAACCAAGCCCAAGTTATTGACTACTAAGTTGTATGGCAGGCTTACTGTATATCCTTGTGATGCAGCTTAGAATTGCTGCTTGTGCTCTTTACAAGCAAGAAGATGTAGATAGCTGGTCAAGGGATGCATAAGCTTGCTCGTTTCTATGTCATTTGGGTTATGACATCTCACAAGGGTCCATCTTATTGCCCATGTTCTTTAACATCCTCTTGGTGAGATCATCGGGATTTGGAGTGAGGTGCCATCAGTATGCTGATGAGACACAGCTCTGTTTTTTCCTTGTTATCTGAGTTAGTTGAGACTGTACAAATGCTCAACCCGGTGTCTGGAGTTGATAATAAGCTAGATGAAGGTCTGTAAACTGAAGCTGGATCATGACAACACGGAAGCCCTGTGGATAGGTGGTTCTCATGTCCAGGAACTGGGTGTGCAGCCAGTTCTAGATGGGGTTGCACACCCCCTGAAAGAGCAGGTGCATGGTTTAGGGGATACTCTTTGAACCAGTGTTGATGCTTGAGGCTCAGGTGGCAGTAGCTAGGAGGGCCTGTTACCAGTTTTGGCTGGTTAGTCAGCTACGACTGTTTCTAGATGTGGAAGGTCTGGCCACAATAATTCATTCTCTGGTAACCTCCCGATTTGATTACTGAAATGTGTTGTACATGGGTCTGCCCTTGAAGATGACCCAAAAGTTTCAGCTACTGTACAATGTGGCATTCAAAAGTTACAAAGGCTGCTTGTTTGCTTCTGAGCTCGTTTCAAGGTACTAGTGCTTACCTTTAAAGACCTAAGCATCATGGGACCCAAATAGCTGCTGGAACACCTTTCTGTATACCAGCCATGATTTAAGATTGTTTGGGGAGGCTCTTCTCCAGGTATTGTATGTGCATTGTGTGTAAACAAGTGAAAGAGCTTTCTTGGTTGTGACACACCAACTGTGGAATACCCTCCCCATGGAGGTGCAACTGGCACCAACAAAACCATTATTTTGGCAACAGCTGAACAATGTTTTGTTTATCCAGGTATTTAATTGGTTGATTTTGTCTTTTCTGTTGTATCTGCTGCCTTCTTTGTTTTATGATGATGTTGTGGTTTTAGCATTTTGATTGTATTACGTATTACTTTAATCATACTTGTACACCGCTCTAGTGGATGAAGGGCAGTTTAAAAATGTTTTAATGAATAAAATAATAAATTTGGTCCTATAATGTGTGCTCATAGCACTTTGTGTATATTCCCACATTCACTGGGAGAGGGAAGAGATCTGCACATTACAAAGGGATTTACAAAGAGATGTCCTTCCTCCAGGGCAGCCCTTGTGCATAGAAGAGCTCTGTGTATGCCCAGGAGCCCTCAGATATGTAAAAAATTAGTGCACTTGGGTAATTGTTGTTGCCTAAAATTGCCCTTTTCAGCACTTGGAATCTTAAGTATCAATCAAGATTCAACTTACATATGTAGTAATTTGTGAAAAGTAGAGTTGCATGCTATGTTCATACATAGGTTTTACCTTCTGGGGAAAGGGGCTAATGGGGAAGGAGTTAAAAGTAATCACGTTGCCTGCCCAGCTTCCCTTTTAATTTTTTAAAATAACAATGAGGATAATACATTTATTCTGGCATAAGCTTTTGTGCACAGCGTCCATGAAAGCTTATGCCAGAATAAATTTGTTAGTCTTTAAGAAGCCACAAGACTTTGTTGTTTTTGCTGCAACAGACTAACTCAGCTACCCATCTGGAAAATGTGGGTAATAAAGATCAAGCAATTCATATTTGCTCTAGAATTCATAGGCTCCAGGGGACATGTTCACTTTGCTTACCTTTGCCATATTTGAATTTGAAAACAGTATGCAAAAATGAGTAGTTCAAAATGTTGCTATTTTTCGTATTATAAAGTACTGGTAGGAATGCTCTGATGCAATATTGATGAGCTCAGTCTGAAGTGCTTGATTTAGGGAATTCTCATGTGCCGTTTAGCATCTGCAGGAACATTGAATAATACTGTGAGCAAATAATCCTTATGGATGCATTAACTGTAACTGATCAGATGAAGAGCTGCTATGGGGTTTGTGGTGGTTTAGGGCAAAGAGGACCCCCAAAATGGTGCGACCTGGGAAGTAAAGCCCCTTCCCTTCTTTTCAGTTCCCAGGCCAATCAGGAGGGTTTTAAAAAAATATTTAATTATATTTATTTATATCCTGCCCTTCCTCACAAGGACCCCCAGGGCAGCTAACAACCCATATAAAAACTCTAAAAGACTCATAACTCTAAAATTACAAATGCACAATACAATACAATAAAGCCATCACTACAACACCAGAATTATATTTCTGGACTTGACTGCCCTGATTAAAAAGGAGCCTAGCTCAGAGAAGCATATATGATAATTTGTTTGTTACATTTATATCCCTCCTTTTCCTCCATGGAGTCCAAGGGTGCCCTTGGTCCTCCTCCTCTCCATTTTATCCTCACAACAGCCCTGTGAGGCAGGTTAGGCTGAGAGCCAGTGACTGGCCCGAAATCACTCAGTGAGCTTCATGGCCGAGCAGGGACTTGAACCTAGGTCCCTCCAGTTTCCAGATCAACACTCTAACCACACCACCACACTGGCTCTCAAGGTATGGTATTGTGCACTCCTATTGATAGGTGGAACAGGAGCTACACTCCACGTGCTTCCATTTCTGTGAGGCTAGCAGTGACACAAGTTTTGGGAGTGAGTGGATTTTAAAAGATATGTTTCCCCAGTGGAGGTTGAAGTAACCTCTGCTGTAATGAATCACAAAAGTTTCAGGGTAAATTCATGTACCTGTCCAGACGGTTTTATTGTGGTCATACTAATGGTCATTAATGAACTCCTGGCGTTTTAAATATGACCAGAAGCTCTGTACGGCCATGCTGCGTTCCAGTCTGGGTCATGGTGACATATGTTGCAAATTAGATGGATTAACACTGCACTCTTATTTGCAGATATAAAATTTAGTCTAGAATTTAGAGGTTGCTTTCTAGGAAGAGAAGGAAATTTCAGTTTTATGTGCTGCTAGCAGCTAGATTGTTTGTTAGTAAACAATGGGGGTATATTTTCTAACGAAGGGAGCAATACCAACAAAAGGGAAGCAGCTACAAAGCAAACAAAAAGCAAGAACCAAGTAAGCGCAATGCATTTCCGAATAACTGATTTGCACACCCCTGCTGGAAGGCACTAAGAGAAGAACAGCTCCAGACCTTCTTAGGGAATTCATTCCATATCCTTCAGGCTATTAAAATAAAGGCCCTGCTGCTTGTGCCCAATATTTAACTTCACATTGGTGAAAAGACTTGGAACAGGGCCCAACCTGCAGAGCACAGACCGACCGGAGACTTGTATCGGCTCATATTGGGACTGACATATTTCTAAGGTACATTGGTCCCAAGTCATGAAAGGCTTTAAAAAATAAGCACCAGCATCTTCAATTGGGCATGGATGCTAACAGGTAGCTAGTACAACTGCCACAGCACCCCAATTGTACCTATCACGTCCCTGAATCTGTAAGGAACTGAGCAGCGGCGTGGAAGTTGAATGGAACAGAATATCGTAGAGGAGGAAATGGCTAACTGACTAGGACAGTGAATGGGGGCACTCTATGCTGTAACATTTTGTTCCACTTGTAGATATTAAATAGCATTGGTGATGACACTGCGTACTATGGCACACCACAAGACAATTCCCAAAGGGCTGAACTGATGTCACCTTGCATTTATATAGCAATTCCAAATATTCAAAGTAGTTGACCTACATTATCATGTAGTCCCTACAACAACACTGTAAGGTAGGTCAATATTATTCGAGGTGTTGCTTTGTTGACTCCAAAGAGTGAGATAGAAGGTAGTACTCTTACTAGTAGTTGTATGGATAGCTTTCATACAAGATGACCGTAAACTGGCCACATAGATGATTATTCACACAGAGCAACATTTCAGTTTAACAAACACTCTTTGCTTTTGACTCAAGGTATAAATAAAGTAAGGTTTCTAAATATGAATATAAAAATGTCTCTAATTACAATTGATATAATGCTTTTTAAAATTATCAAAATTAGCATCTGTGCAGCTTTTTAAGCTGCTTAAACAAAACTTATGCCAGATGTTTCTAGATGTTACTTCAAACTGCCTTCCAAACCACTGTCATGTCTGTCTTCTTCCTTATTAAAATACCAATGTTATTAACTGGAACAATCCACTGGTTCCTCCAGGGAAAAACTTTAATATGTTATGTGTTAGTCTGCAGAGAACAAAATCTGTAACATAATTGAAAAGGTAAAAATGCATAAACAAAGCAAACATAACTAGAGTTCGTAGAGCAGCACACATTGATTTAAGTTTGTCTCATTTTACAGGATGAAAATCTTCCTGCTAAATTTAAAATAGTAAATATAAAATTGTATTTATGTGATATGGAACATTATGTTTTCCTCCCCAAGACAGCCATGTTCCAAGCAAACAGTACTACTGCCACAATTCTCATACAATAGATGTGGGTAATTATTTTATACATCAGGTGGTAATTAGGACCTGATTCACACATTCACTTTGGATGTGATTATCATTGCAAGACCTTACTCACATGAGAGAATGAGTATAAAGTGTTATAGTCAGTCACTTTGGATGCCTGTGTTTCATTCACGTACTCAGCTGTAAATTTCACTGGAGTAGGGGAGGGGTTGGCACTGACAAAATCTCTATGGCCCCAGTTTGGATGAAACATTTCCAGTCTGGATGACCTCTGCTAGGGGAGGGGCCATAGTTCTGTTGTGGAGCACATGCTTTGCATGCTGAAGATGCCATATTCAGTCCCTGGTATCTTCAGTTAAAAGGGTCAGGTAGCAAATGATGGGAAAGGCCTCACCCTGAGTCCCAGAAGAGCCACCAAAGTAGCAGACAAGGCTAGGTGAACAAATAGCCTGCCCTAGCACAGCTTTTTATGATGATCTAACCATAGCTAGGAGATCAGGGGCAGAATCCAACAGGGTGCTTATGCCCCTGCCAGTTCTTTTCCACCCCACCAATTCTCTTCTGCAAGTTGTAGGTCCTGCCAATTCTGTTGCGCAAGCAGGACCCACCATTTATGCAGGGGAGATTTAGCACTTCTTAGGGGAAGGCCGGGCCCAAAACAAGCAGAAACGCTTGTTTCTGGAAGGAGGCAGGTCCGTGGAGCTCCCTTATGCAAACTCTGTCAATCTGCCTCCTTCCAGAAATTAGTGTTTCTGGAAGCACTAAATAAATTGCCATTGTGCAAGCAGTGGGTCATAAGAGAATTGGTGGGGGCATAAGCGCCCTGTTGGATTCTGTCCCAGGAATATGCCATGGGCTTGCATCACCCACCCCCCTTCCATGGCCTGTTTTAATCATGTTATACCATTTTGTAGGGATGTGCGAGGAATCTGCTTGGGGGTCAAAATCCAACAGATTGGCTCTGTTTAGCCCCCCAGATTCTGGCCCACCTACCCAGCACTGGTGCCAACTCACTCCAATGCAAGTCGAGGCACTATGCAGTCTTCTGCTTTTAAAGCAGGCCACGATTTACATATTCTTAAGTCAGATAAATTTGCAGAAAATACAGCTGCAATTTGCTGGTTGGCCACTGTGTGAACAGAATTCTGGACTTGATGGACCCTGGGTCTAATCCAGCATGGCTGGCTCTTCTTAGGTTTTTAAGCGTGGATTCCAACTGTATCAGTTGGATGCAGTAGGAGTAGAGACACTCGTACTAACTGGGGGAAGACTTGCATTTCCCAGCAACAAAATCTTGCCATTTTAAACAGGTATATTGTCAGTAAATGCATCAGGGGTAATGTGGTTTTACTGTGTAACACTATATGCATTTAAAAATCGGATCAAATGGGGGGGGATTAAAGGATATGTTCCCCCCCAGTTTTGAACAGTAGCATGCAAGTATACGCATAGAGTTTTTGAGTTTCTCTCCCATCAGCATTTGATGAGAAATAACTCAATGGAAAAAATATTTCCGTCATCCATTCATGATTAATATTACTACAATTAGAAGTGACAGGGAGCACAACTCCAATCTGTTTCTTGAAGCATTCTTCCTTTACTTAGATGTCTGCTTGTGGTTTCAAAGAAATCTGGATTTAAGTAATATGATTCATCTGTAAAAGGTTGAATAGTAAATGGAAGAGTTGCTGTGCTGGATCAGAACAAGATCTGTTTGATGCATCACTGTGTTTCAAATGATGGCCAGCCAGATGCCCCTGGGAAGCTGAAAATCAGGGCATCATGGCAATGGATTTGCCTTGAATTGAAACACAATAGCCCTGTTCAGACATATCAGTGTTGGTTCAAGAAACCATGGTTAACAAAATAAGAACGAGCCTTGGGCCTACACGCTTCCTCCTCCCCACCTTCCCTCCCCTTGCTCCCTGATGCACCCAGATATGGCAAAGATACCCTGGCTTGTTAAACCACAGTTTACCATGATGTCTGAAGTGGGAAACTCTGGTTTAACCACAACTTACAAATCAGGATGTGAAACCTGGATCCCTGGTTTAACAAGCCCTGGATTCCATGACAGCCCACCATGGAAGGGGAGGATGGAAAGGGAGTGTTGAGGGAGCATGTAGGCAAAAGGCTTGTTCACTTCTCAGTCCAATAAACCATAGTTACTACATCTGAACTGGATATTTTCAAGGTATGTTTACATTAAGGAAAACAAGACTGATTTATCACAGAATAGTGTATTTGCTCTACAGAAATAAATTTAAAAAACTGAGAACTTGATTTGGGGACTTTTTAATCTTTAGGCACATCAGTACTTTAAAATTTTATATCTTAAGATTTTTTTTAATTAAAGAAACATATCTGGGGTTTCATATTTATTTATTTAAAGTTTAAATAAATATGAGAACACAGAGATGTTTATTTTTTTAAAGAAAAATAAGATCGTAAGATATCAATAAACACATGCTGATAAATATTTTAAAAAACAATTTTTCAATTACCTTATCAAGCTTTTTATAAACCTTTAAAAAAATAATAATCAAGAATAAAGTCCACAGCAGAACCCTAAAAGTTTCAGTTGTGGGAGTAAATCCATACTCTACATGTAAGGCTTTTGGCCATTGCCAAAGCTCTCTGTGAACAGACCAGGCTGTGATTGTGAATGTTTATGTCTATTTTAACATGTAAATAAAACTTGTGGAATATTGAAAGGTATTTCAGCCATCATATTAAAACACCAGTAAACACAACACGCAATCAAATGAGAGACGATTTGATTGTTATAGTGACAGAACTGTTCATAACCAGATTAAGGGCAAATAACCCACTGCCCTGTGAGATAGGGGAGAATGTGATAAGTAGCAATCACAGTATTAATAAGGATTAGAAACAAAGGAAGCTGCCTTATTCTAAGTCAGACTACTGGTCCATTTAATTTGGTATTATCTGCACTGATCTCCAGAGGTTCAGGCAGGGGTCTTTCCCCAGAGATGCCAGGGATTGAACATGGGACCTCCTGCATGCAAAGCATCTGCTCTGCCACTGAGCTACAGACATCCCTTTACATTTTCAGAGATATCACTGTTTCTTCCCCACATCTGGGCTCAGTTGGACTTGAAACAAGCAAGCTTCTGCTCAGCTGACAGAATCAAACGCACAATACTACTAAGGCTTCTGTCTCCAATTTCATTAGTGTTGTTCAGATTCTTTTTATTTTAGGCTGTAATCTGTTGAAATTAAACTATTACACACTAAGACAGAGCTATATATAAATGACTATTAAAAAAAATAATCTAGCACAGAACAGTAGAAAGCTCCAAAAGGCACAATATAAAGTGAGAATGCTCTTAACGTTAGACATCATACTGTGATGATGCATAGCCAATTAATCTGTAAATATAATTTGGAAAAAAAGCAGACCAATGTAATGTAGCTGAGGTTTTTTTTCTATTTGCATAACTTGTATTTCCTCTGCACTTATTCCATAGTGTGTTAAATCTAATATTTTGAGAGTGTTTTTTGTTTGTTGTTTTTTAGTAGTGATGTGCTGAATTTGTGAAGTCATATTTCTCTGCTTGCATAATCTTGGAGCTCGGATGTCCAGTGATTCCTTTTAGTATGATAAGACACTGAATCGGGATAGCTGGGAACAAATTCCCACACAACCATGGGCTGAATGAGCAGCTTTGGATCAGGCCTGGTTACACATACAGGAGAATGAGAAGGGAATGAGGTGGTAGAAAGCTGAGGGAGTAGAATGGACGGCACCACTAAGGAGTGCAGATGGGGGATTCCAGAGTTAAATGCACCTCGTGTGTGTGTGTGTGTGTGTGTGTGTGTATATATAGATATGCTGCAAACAGAATAGTAGCACTGGAAAGCAAGAGGTTCTATCCCAGTCCTTTGCAAGCTGTGCTCAATTTCTATTTGCAGGAAGCATTACAAAAAATGTCTTCCAACTGCAGTCTGGAGTGGTTCAGTCTATTTTACCACCTTAATACTCCACTACCTTCATTCTGTTGCATGTGTGAATCAGACCTTATTCCTCATCTCTCATCCTCCATTCCCCGCTCATGTAAAATGGGAAGGTCAGACAATGACCAAGCTCACAGGCTTGTTCGAGAGGTAAAGAAGATAACTATTGTTCATTACAATTATATATACATAATTCATATTATTATTGTTACTGGAATGTAAACAGATTCAATTTAATACTACACTTTTTGCGTGTGTGCAAAGCTCAGGATATTAAAGGATTTCTGAAAAAGCAATCCTGAAAACAAGATTAAGGGCGCAATCCTATGCATGTATAGACAGAAATAAGTCCTAAAGGAGAATTCCTATAAAATAATATGGAGATGGTACCTAACTCCAGTAAGATTAAATAGAGTAGATAACAATTGCTCCGCACTCTGTTGGAGAGGATGTCAGGAAATAGGTACATATGCTCGTATGTGGTGGAGTTGTAAAAATGTTCTGGAATTTTGACGAGAGGTTTTACAGAAATATCGGAAATTATTTGTATTAATCTAGAGGTCTGTCCTAAACTTGCTTGGTTATCAATAACCGATAAAGTCACTTGTGCCCAAAATACGAAGGAACTAATCGTAAACTTGTTAACTACGGCTAGGTTAATGATAGCGAGGAAATGGAAAGTACAACATGTTTTTCTAATAACTGATTGGTATAAGGAAGTTTGGGATATAGCCCTAAATGATAAACTAACTTGTAGTATCAAATGCAAAAAGGGACAGTTAAAGAAGAATAATTTTATGGATATATGGAATCAATTATTAGACTATGTATTAATAATGGGGAAGGGGAGTATGCCTTGTCAGTATATTTATATTTTTGGAATGTGGAATTTAATTGATTAAGGGGATGGAAGTACATTAGTTGGTCCCTAGGTGGGTGGGGGGTGCACCCTATGATTTATTTTAGTTGTATGTTTGTGTTTTATAGTGTTGTATGTAGTTTATAATAACTAAATAAAATTTATTTTAAAAAAAGAAAGAAAAAAAAATAAGTCCTACAACTCCCAGCATCCCCCATCCAGAATGTCAGAAGATGCAGCAGACTTGTTCGCTGTTGCTTCAGAGGGCAGGACTAGAACCAATGGGTGGAAATTGCAGGGAAGAAGCTTTTGGCTAAACATATGGAGAAACTTCCTAACTGTGAGCTGTTGAGCAGTGGAACAGACTGCCTCGGGAGGTGGTGGGTTCTCCTTCACTGGAGGCATTTAAGCAGAGGCTGGATGGCCATCTGTCAGGGATGCTGTAGTTGTACCTTGCAGTGCAGAGCCTGCATTGAGCAGGGGATTGGATTAGATGAGCTCCGAGGTACTTTCAAACTCTTATCTCTCATAAAAGGGGGACAGGGCTCTTGTGGGATTATATGAGTTTATGGTTTAAAGGATTTGGCGCAAAAAATGTTCTATATAAATATGCTTAAGGCTGAAATCCTATACCAACTTGCCTGGGAGTAAGCCCCATTAAACACAGTGGGACTTCTTCTTGAGTAGACATGTATAGGATTGCAACCTCAAAAGACTTTAGAATTTGGTAGTTGAAGATCTCCAGAGGAACCATAAACAAGGTTACCAAAAGGGTGATGTCCATTCTGCCTTTTGTAGATGGCAAGAAAGAAGAAGGTCCAAATATGGAAAAGTTGATAACCATTGCGGTAGCTGATTAAAATAGTCACAGCCTCCATCCCAAGTGTGGGTGCTATATTGAGCGTGTGCTATTACAGTTGTTGCCAGTTCAGATGTAAGCAAAAATTCATGATTGGATACAACTAATCTTCCTTTCTATTTATGAATTATAGCAGGTTTAGAAACTATAATTTATTCATATGAAGAAATTGCTTCCAGGCTATAATTTTATATGCCAAGTTTAATTTAGAAATGAGATTTTATGACCAAATGATAAAGTCTTGGAAAGCAGGCACATTCTTAATTGTAACAAACTAGTTGTTATAATGGTTTGAATGTAACCTAATGTCACTGGAACTAAATATTTACTTTTCAGTTTATTTACATCAGCTCTGTGTTCCTTTTTAAACTTCACATTTCTCCATTTCATCCCTTTGTCAATTGGCAAAGTCTCCTCTAAACTCATAATCTTGGTATCTGTGATGTTAAAGAAACCAGAGTGTGAGGTCAAAATTTCCATTACATAGCTAGAGAGGAATCTGAAAGGAACAATGCCAAAATCATTTAAACAATGAATTTATAGGAAAGATGACTCAATCAACACATACAATTCTAGAAATCAGTTGTATAATTCTGGCTTTACAGATTCCTCTCAGTATGATGAGCAGGGTGTGAAACAGGGTGAATATTTTTACAGTGTACCCTTCTCTCTCTCCAACTTTCCAAACAGCACAGAAATAAAACACTTTTGTGTTCAGTGCACAAAAAAAATAAACTTTCTGCTTCTTTCATGCTTTACCTAAAAAGGAATACTACTCTGGTTACAGCAATATTATCGGGCTTGTGTGTTCTTTTGCTGATGGATGCACCAATCTTGTACAGAAGTGGGAAATGGAGTTTGCCCTACAGCCCACATTCATACCTTGTAAGGTAAAGAGGGGCAATGTCTGCTTTAGATGTGGCATATAACCCCAAGATGCTGGTAGGGTCTCCTTCCACATCCTTTGAGAGAAACTTTGGGCATTGGGAAACATAGTAGCCCTCTTCTTCTTTCTCATTCAAGTCCTTGGAATGCACCCTATACCCTTTCTCCTTACCTAGAGACTAATGTTTCTCTCTTGCCCACTGCTGTTTGGAGCCACACTGACTGCTGACTCTTCACCTCCTCCAGGAATGCCTAATATTGTAGCCTAATCTCAGAACTGCCAATCTCAGAATCTTGTAGCTTTGGTAATGACGCATAAAAAGAGCAAATTGCACTTACATTGCCTCCAGATTACACTTCAGTTTATCAAACTCCACAATATGGCGTTTCCTGCCACATACACACAGCTGAGGAATTAATTTGTCCAACTTTTTTCCAGACCTCACACACAAGGTTGTCCAGGCATTAATTCGCCGCTTGGAATTCCATGGGTTTAACAGCAGAAAGGAGATTAATTTCCTCACTCTGCATCTTGGGATCAAGTAGAAAGCAGTTGTGTTTTTGTCCAGTTGGTGAGAGAGGAAGAGGAGGGGTATGCTTTCTGTTTCTGATTGATAGGCCTTCTCTATGCTTGTCTACGCTGTCCGCTAATCAAAAGACTCTTGTAGACAATCCAAGACTAGGGACCTAGGGCCAAAACAGTCATTACTTCAAATCAGTATCTAGTAGCTATGTTTCCCCCCTCTGATTATTACTCTAGAGTAGGTGCATGGGGGCACAGTTCAGATCTTAAAAGTGTACCCTAACCCCCACACTAGGGTCCCAATCCAGATTTGCAGTGGAGGCCGTTGGCTCCAATGTCAGTGGGACTGTATATCTGCTCTGGACTTTACTCTGAACTTTTAAGGAGCTATCCATGGTGCCAATCCTAGTTTCAGCACCATGGATAGCTCTTTAAACAGTCAGAGTGAAATCTGGAGCAGATACACAGCAACACTGACATTGGCATCACTTGCGTCCGCTGCAGATTTGGCAGTCGGTGGTGCTGTACCTACTCTAGAGTTATTTTTTTTGCCCCTCTGAGGCAGAGTATATCCTGGTACTCTGACCTGGTCAACCTGTTACTTTGGCCCTGACCCGTGGTTACCGTATCTTCTAGAGAGATTTCTGGTAGCATACCACTTGGCTCATTAGGATATATTGCTGTAACTTGTACCTCAAAATAATCTCTCAAGGATTTGACCAGTTCTTGGGCATTGAAGTGGATACTGCAGAAATGGATTTTTATTATCTTGTCTAGGACTTAAATGGTAGACTAGTGTGCTGTGATCAAGAGGAGGAACTCACCTGATCCCCCCCCCCCATCACCAGTTTCTCAGGAGGTCCCAGCCAGCATCTCCCCATGTTGTTCCTGGAAAGCAATTTTAATTATAACCAAAACATGTATAAATTAGATGCTATGACTGGGAAAGTATTTTAAATTCCTAAGTGCCAACAGTAAAGCTCTTAGGCATCTGACCTGCAGAGAGTTAAGTGTTCAAACTTTCTAGTTGCTAGCATCAGAATTTGAGGCATCTGAGTGACCAAGTAGTTGGGCTTTTAACCATGTCCTTAGAGAAAAAGCTATGCCAGTTTTGTAAAGACAAGGACTAGAGGCCAGGCTACATTGTTAAAGTAAATCCCTACTTCCAATAGGAAGAAGAAGCAACTCTGTACCCTCAGCCTTTCAAAGTCTAACTTTGTGGAACTCATTGAATGTGAGGTAGAATGGCCCTTAATTGCTATTTTATTTATTTATTTATTATATTTATTAATCGCCCATCTGGCCGGTCACCCGGCCACCCTGGCTATGGCCCCAGATCTCTCTGAAAATGGAGAATAAGGCTCTTTCATGGAGGATACGGCTATCAATGGCTACTAGTCATGATGGCTATATATTATCTCCAGTATCAGAGGCAGTATGCCTCTGTATACCACTTGCTGGGGAGCAAGCCACCTTGAGCGCCATTTTTGGTGGAAAGGCAGGATATAAATCAAACAAACAAATGGGAGGGTGCCATTGCCTTCATGTCCTGCTTTTGGGCTTCCTGTAGGCATCTGGTTGGCCACTCTGAAAACAAAATGCTGGACTAGATAGGCCTTTGGTCTGATCCAGCACAGGTCTTTTAATGTTCTTAAAATGGATCTCTAGATCCAGTCTGGGCAAGGTGGTTTAGGGAAACATTATTGGAATGATATATTATTCCAGATTTGCAAGTGCTTCAGGGATTTTCCATGAACTAATATGGCCACCTCAGCAGCATTGGGGGCATCAGGTGAGGGCATATTTTTAGGTACACTTATAAGTCAGATAATTTTGGGTCTCCCCCCCCCCCAACTGGCATTTAGAAGCATACTGCTTCTGAGCCTGGAAGTTCCATGTAGGTAGCTAATAACCATCCATAGATCTGCCCTCCTATCGTTTGCAGTTTATTGGCTAGAGGGGTAATGTTAAGTTCCACAGCCCAATCCTGTGCTTATTTTCTCAGAAGCAGGTCTTACTGAATTCAACAGGATTTACATTGAAGTAAGTGTACATAGTTTTGCATGCCTAATGCGTGAGTTGGAATTCAGTTTAATCAGACTAGTTCTAGAACCAGGGTTGATATCTGTTTCTTTTGAGAGAACTCATTGTTAAGATTTTTATATCCTGTTTTCTAACCAAAAGGAGCAGTACCAACCCTTTTTTTTTTGAAGTGCATCTTCATGAATGAATTGAAACACTCTTGCTTTCAAAGAGAGAGAACAGAAATATAAGTGATGTTCTCAGCAAAGGCTGCCATCCTGGGTGACAACTTAAAAGCAAGGGTGGGGCTACCATAACACACCTCCTAATGATCTAATTGACAGGGGATTTTAGCCCATAAAAGAGCCCTATGCCAAACAAGGTGTTTCTATTTCACCCTCTTGAATTGAAGTATCAACCTGTGTCACACTTCTGACACCCTCCCGACCCCTTCTGCTAGTTTCTCATGGAGAGGCTGCTAGGTTTCTTAACTATAGGCATGACATTTAAGGTCGAAAACTAGCAACTGGACGGGAGTGACTTAATTCCCCACCCTGCTTTCCTCTGAGAAAACTGACAGAGATAAGCTCACATTTATTGGATAAGTCCACAGGCTGACTAGGCCAAAACCAGCCCTGCCCCCATCCCTTTCTCTTGCCATTACATGAATAACTAAGCATTGCAAAGCTCTTAGACCCTGTAGGACATCTCACTACTTAACTGGGTTCCAAACCCTTCTGGACCCTTCTGATCAGATTCTGAATGTAAACTATAGGGCCCACTGCAGTGCTTGGACTGGGCCCCAACAGTGTGTGTGCGTGCGCGCACATGTCTAGGCTCTAATCAAGGCACAAGGTCTATGCCAGTGTTCTCCAACCTTGGGTCCCCAGATGTTTTTGGCCTACAACTCCCAGCATGTCCCAGCCAGCATCCAAGGTTGGAGAACACTGGTCTATGCTGTTCAGGAATGTTGTATGTACTCCTTTCAAGTCATATCCAAGGGGTTTGGTGCAGCAGCTTTTTACATGCTCCCATCATGTTTGTATACAGTCATGCCTTGGATTGAGATTATAATTCGTTCCGGAAACGTGCTTGTAATCCAAAACACTCTTATATCAAAACGAAATCCCCCCAAAAAAATTTGTACAGAGATTTTTAATTTAAGCTGTACTACAGTACTTGTATTGCAAGACGTCGCTTGTATATCAAGTAAAAAAAAAATTAAATATTTAAAAATTTGCTTGTCTTGCAAAACGCTCTCAAACCAAGTTACTTGCAATCCAAGGTATTACTGTACTTGATGCTACTGAGCAAGCACAAGGAACTACCTTGTTTCAGCCAACATGGGCAGGAATTACGGTAAGTGATCACATTATAATGAGAAAATATCAATACTTTTAATGCGACAGCATAAAAGGAAAGGAAATAGTTTAGCTTTCAGTTTATCTCCTGTTCTAAAGAGCACATGGTCCAGATTCATTTCCTCCAAAGTGGTCACAAGGAAGTGTAAGATGTACCCATCTATTACAACCTTTCTTCAGTTTTGGACAAATTCTTTAGCTTTTCTTCATAGGGAAGGCATGCCAAAAATTTTTTTGGTCCTTTTCTGTACCTTTTCCAGCTCTGTGATAGCCTATTGAAGATGGGGCAGCCAGAACTGTACACAGTATTCCAAATGTGGCCACACTATAGATTTATAATTCAGCTTTAGTTTTCCCATGGTCATGTCAAAGAAGCACTCTCTAAATGGTCCAGGAAATTTGGCATCCATTATAAATGTACTAAGATAGTCTACAGAAGGCTGGTTGCATAACTGTTCACCAACTGTGTTCTTGGACAGAGTCTAAGATAAGCCAGTTTGGTCCAAGAAGACCTTGTTAGAAAACATTGCTCTGTTGAAACTGGGAGTGGGGATCTGGCAAGAGTCTATTTTGCTGTTTTTATGTTCATGAAAGGCATGGAGACATTATGGTGATAAATGAGGTATTAAAATAAAATCTTAGATAGATGGAGGCCCTTATGAGAATTTGGGGCAGGGCAAGGGGTGGTTGAAGAGTTGTCTCTTCAGCCATAACCTTATATGAACAAATATTTCTTTGCTTTCTTTGTTCTTTATTGCTTTCCTTGTAAGCATTTTATATTTAAAAATTAAAAATGGAACTTAATCCTCAAATAAATCAACGTGGTTTTGAGATAAATGTTGAATTTCATATATATGTATCACTTTGAATACGTGTTATTTTCTAAGATGCATGCACATATTGAGTCATCTTTCTCTTCGCGGTGGATTTTTTTTTCTCCTGGTTTTGTTAAACTTTTGATATTATGTATTATGAGCAGTTGCTATGGCAGTGGTGGGACAGTTTCCCACACATTGCAATGTTATGTTTCAGTTAAGTCAGTATAATTTTAGTAATTTTAATTCCACAGGCAACCCGCTTGAAGTACTATGATCTTTTTCTTTATTGTGGAGTAATTTGTCTGTAAGCAGAATGATTCAGCAGCAGCTGACAAGGTGGCTTCCATTCAAAGTCAGTGAGATTTCAACCTCAGTGGTTGTTCTAACTAGGCTGAGTGAAGTGGTTTAGAATTAAGATGTTAAGCAGCTGAGCCTGAGACTGGTAACTTTTAAACACCTTTTCTCTCTCTCCAAAAAGCATTCGTGACAAAAGGCAGATTAATATTGCACATCATCATCATCATTGTTCCGTAATATAAGCTACCGTATTTTTCCGTGTATAAGACACCCCCATGTATAAGGCGACCCCCACTGGGAAGTTTCGCAACCGTGCGGTTCTCTCCTCGGCTTACTTCTGTGTATAAGACGACCCTCAATTTTTAGTCTAACAATTTTAGGAAAAAGTATAGTCTTATACATGGAAAAATACTGTAGTGTGTTTTCCATTTTACAACCATAATGGTTCTCGAAGCAGTTCACAGTAATAAAATCAGTCTGCCCTCACAATAGCTGATCTGGAATACCAGGTGCTGTCAGTGGCATCAAACAATAGCATCATCTTGTTCCTAGCTCTGAACCCCTGAAAGGTGGCAGTGGCAAAGGGGGGCACTGAAGGGAAACAGATGTTCTTCCGAGTTCCCTCCCCAGTCTACCAGGTATTCTGGCTGGCACTATTGCTGTATTCAGTTACTTGAAGCAGCTGCTCCCAATGGACTATCGGAAGTGGTCCACAGCCACTTTCAGTACTTCTTATCTTATGGGGGTACAGAAGTCAGAGCTCACATTCAATATGTTTATGCAGCAGACATCACTTTAACATTGGTTATGTTTAGCCCTAGCACCATCTCTGTACTCCTTTTTCCCTCTGCACAAATGAACTAGCCTAGACTGATCTCCACTTCCCAAAAGGAAGTGGGAAAGTGATACCACTGGTGGTATCAAAGACCTGTCTCTCAGCCTCTCTCTCTCTCTCTCTCTCTCTCTCTTGGTCAGAGTGGTATCAGAGACCAAGAGATATATATTCTGGAGTAAGAAGTCGGGACAGGAAAAGGATTGGCCCTCGTGGGCACATTGTAAAATCAGCATGTCTCTGCAAGACTAGGGAAGTAGTGCTGGCCTAAGATATTTTGCTGGTGGAAGTGGAGTGCAAATGGTACCCATCCCCCCCCCCCCCAGGTCCAACCCTTTTAAAAAATCTTGCTGCAGCATTCAGGTTCCAATTTCTACCTTTATCTACTCTCCCTCATGGTGCCACCTGAAGCAGGTCACTTCACCCAGCTACATGACAAGTAAGGAACTCAAGGCAACCAAACTGAGCCAGAATTTAGGGTCATAGTAAGGAGGTTCACATAACACCCCCACACACGTGTGTTGAAAAAATGTCTGAGAGGGCTATGGAGCTGTGTGGGCTAGCCCTGCCCTTGCTGGTTCATGCCACAGCCATGCCCTTTTGTGTTTGGCCGGCATGAGCTCTACACACTCATACATGTCATATCTCCCAGCCCTCAGCCTTTGCAGGGTACAGGAGAAGACTCTGACGAAGATGAGGATCAGACTGTTCCCCCAGGGAAAGGACAGTCAGACCTGTATTCAGAGTCCCCTTGGCCAGAAAACACAACCTTGCCATCACCCTCTGAATCAGAGGAGGAACTCCCAGTAGAACCTCCATCTCCCCAGCCTCACAGAAGTCTACAACTACAGAATCAGGCAAGGGCCCTTTGATAGTCCAGCCAGCTCCACCACTCTGCACTATCATAGAATCATAGAAAAGTAGAGTTGGAAGGAGCCTACAAGGCCATTGAGTCCAACCCCCTGCCCAATGCAGGAATCCAGGTCAAAGCATCCCTGACAGATGGCTGTCCAGCTGCACCTTGAATGCCTCCAGATTTGGAGAGCCCACCACCTCCCTAGGTAGTTGATTCCATTGTCTTATTGCTCTGACCGTCAGGAAATTTTTCCTGATGTTTAGGTGGAATCTAGGTTCCTGTAACTTGAGCCCATTATTCCGTGTCCTGCAAACTGGGATGATCGAGAAGAGATCCTGGCCCTCCTCTGTGTGACATCCCTTCAAGTACTGGAAGAGTGCGATCATATCTCCCCTCAGTCTCCTCTTCTGAAGGCTAAACATGCCCAGTTCTTTCAGTCTCGCCTGATTAAGGGCAGCCGCCGGCGTGATCACATCACGCCAGTGCTTAATGAGTTGCACTGGCTACCAGTTGCTTGCCGAGCCGAATTCAAGGTGTTGGTTTTGACCTTTAAAACCCTACACGGCTCCGGCCCAGCTTATCTCAAGGAGCGCCTCCAGCAACATCAAGTAGGCCGCTCAACAAGGTTTGCCACGGACGGCCTTCTCCTTATCCCATCAGCCAGAGCAGCCAGGCTGGTGGGGACTAGGAAGAGGGCCTTCTCTGTGGCGGCCCCCACATTATGGAACTCCCTCCCTAGTGACCTTCACCATGCCCCCTCCGTGATGAGCTTCCGCCGTGCATTAAAAACATGGCTGTTCAGGCGGGAATATGGGGTGGGTTAGGTTTTTAATGAGAATTTATATATTGTTTTAATTATTGTATTTTATTGTGTTTTACTGTATTTTAATTGTACATCACCCAGGGTGGCCGGGCGACCGGCCAGATGGGCGATTGATAAATATAATAATAATAATAATAATAATAATAATAATAATAATAATAATAATAATAATAATAATAATATAGGGCCTTGTTTCCAGTCCCTTTATCATCCTTGTTGCCCGCCTCTGAACCCTCTCCAGTTTGTCTACGTCCTTCTTAAAGTGAAGTGCCCAGAACTGGACGCAGTACTCAAGATGAGGCCTAACCAGTGCTGAGTAAAGGGGAATTATCACTTCACACGATTTAGAAGCTATACTTCTATTAATGCAGCCCAAAATAACATTTGCCTTCTTTGCAGCCACATCACATTGCTGACTCATATTCAGTTTGTGATCTACCACAATTCCAAGATCCTTCTCACTTTTAGTATTGTTGAGCCAAGTGTCCCCCATTCTGTAACTCTGCATTTGGTTTCCTTTCCCTAGGTGCAGCACTTGGCATTTATCCCTATTAAATTTCATTCTGTTGTTTTTGGCCCAGCGCTCCAGCCTATCGAGGTCACTTTGAATTTTGTTTCTGTCTTCCAGAGTATTAGCTGTTCCACCCAACTTTGTGTCATCTGCAAATTTGATAAGCATTCCCTGAACCTCCTCATCCAAGTCATTAATAAAAAT
The DNA here is from genome assembly GCA_021292165.1 of Shinisaurus crocodilurus. Taxonomy (NCBI): domain Eukaryota; kingdom Metazoa; phylum Chordata; class Lepidosauria; order Squamata; family Shinisauridae; genus Shinisaurus; species Shinisaurus crocodilurus. Next base: position 244,113,131 of record CM037878.1, on the reverse strand, counting down.
GTTGAAGAGCACTGGGCCCAGGACCGAGCCCTGTGGTACCCCGCTCGTTACCTCTCCCCAGTTTGAGAAGGAACCATTGATAAGCACTCTTTGAGTCCAATTCTGTAGCCAATTGTGGATCCACCTGATAGTTGTTCCATCTAGCCCACTTTTAGCTAGTTTGCTAATCAGGATATCATGAGGCACTTTGTCGAAAGCTTTGCTGAAGTCCAGATATATTATGTCCACAGCATTCCCACAGTCCACAAGGGAGGTTACCCGATCAAAAAATGAGATCAGATTAGTCTGGCAGGATTTGTTCTTGACAAATCCATGCTGGCTTCTAGTAATCACTGCATTGTTTTCAAGGTGCTTGCAGACTGACTTCTTTATAATCTGCTCCCAAATTTTCCCAGGGATTGATGTCAGACTGACTGGCCTATAGTTCCCAGGTTCGTCCTTCTTGCCCTTTTTGAAGATGGGAACAACATTTGCCCTCCTCCAGTCATCTGGCACTTCACCTGTCCTCCATGATTTCTCAAAGATAATAGACAGTGGTTCTGAGAGTTCTTCTACCAGTTCCTTTATTACTCTAGGATGCAGCTCGTCAGGCCCTGGAGATTTAAACTCGTTCAGAGTAATCAGGTGGTCCTTGACCATTTGCCTATCAATCTCAAGCTGCAATCCTGCCCCTTCAGTCTGCACTTCAGGTTTGCCAGGGGGATCATAGACCCTCTTTTGGGAGAAGACCGAGCCGAAGTAGGAATTGAACACTTCTGCCTTTTCTTTGTCTTCTGTTATCAATTTGCCATCCTCATTGTGTAGTTCAACGTTCTCCAACCTGGGGGTCGGGACCCCCAAGGGGGTCGCGACATGCTTTCTGGGGGGTCGCCAGCTATACTGGAAGGAGGGAGGGAGGGGGAGGTATTTTCCTACAGCAGCAGGCGCTTGCAATCCAATTGCTGGAGAAGGAGAGCGCGCGCGCGCGTGCCTACACTGGTGCTTTATGGGTAACAGGCACGTGAGCCTTGAGAAGGAGCCGCTGCCTGCAGTTGCCGCCAAGCACCTCCTTCGCCTCATGCTTCTCCTCCTTGTGCTGGAGTGAGTGAGTGAGTGAGTGAGTGAGTGAGTGAGTGAGTGAGTGAGTCGCTGCCTGCAGTTGCCGCCAACATCTCGCCTCCTCCTCCTCATGCTGGTGTGTGTGTGTGAGAGAGTGAGAGAGGAGACGACGCTGCCTGCAGCTGCCGCCAACACGCGCTTCTTCCTGCTGCTGCTGCTGCTGCTGCTGCTGTTGAAGATCTCTGTAAGAACGAGTTGGAGGAGGGGGCAGATTGAGCTGTTGTTGGGCTGGAAAGGGGAGGTGGTCGCGGCAGCGTCCAGGGGTGAGGGGAGGGTGGGGGGCATTCCACCCAGCCCTTCCTTCTCAGATGCAGCCGGCTGGGGGAGGGGGAGCGGCAGCATGAGGACGACCTGGGCGACTTGATTATTTGCACAAAGGCAAGTGTGCTTACTTCCTCCTTAGCCCTTCGAGATTTTGGCAGCCCCAATGCAAAGCAGTGAGGCGTGCTGCTGGCTATAATTCTGTTGGGAGAAGGTACTTAACACCACTTGGAGAGCTCACGTTATGGTATTTTTTGACACACTCATTGGGAAGAGTTTCACTGAACTATGGCTTCTTCTGAGTGAAAATGAAGTGTGTGTGTGAGAGAGAGAGAGTGAGAGAGACTGTGTGAATGAATTTCATTCCACTTGCTTCTGTGGCTATTGCAGAACTATTTTTAGCTGTCTCCAGCAGAACAGAGAGCCAGTGTGGCGTAATTGTGAGAGTGTTGGACTGGGACTTGGGATATCCGGGTTCTAGTCCCCACTTGGCCATGAAACTCACTGGGTTACTTTGAGCCAGTCATTTACTCTCAGCCTAACCTACCTCACAGGGTTGTTGTGAGGATAAAGTGGAGAGGAGGAGGAGGAGGATTATGTAAGCCCCCTTGGGTTCCTTGCAGGAAAAAAGGTGGGGTATAAATATAACAAATAAAATAAATAAATAAACAAATAAACATGTCTTCTCCTTTCTGATACAAAGCTGGCTGCTAGTCAAATAAATCCGCTCACTTGCCTGCTCCCTGTTGGGCCCTATTTCCACTAACATCCAGAGTCCAAAGAGAGGAAGGGCAGGTGAGCAAGTACAACAATAGAAATACAAAAAGAAATTGTTTTTCCTCAGATTTTTTATTTTTATTTTCGGAAATCTGTACCCATGGAGAAAAAACGGAAATATTCAGAAAATTACCTTAAATTTGGCTTTACCACCTTTAATGAATATTAGGTTAAATTAAATTATATTCTGAAAAATCTATTTTTCATGTGTTTTCTTTACCCCACCAAAATGCAAATTTATGCAAATGTGGTGAGGGGTCCCCGGTTCCTTTGCCATTACAAAAGGGGGTCGCGACTCGAAAAAGGTTGGGGACCACTGGTGTAGTTGAACCACCATTTCTTTCCTCTATCTTTTACTATGCATGTATCTGAAGAAAGCTTTCTTGTTGTTTTTAGAATCCCTCGCTAACCTTAGCTCATTCTCAGCTTTAGCCTTCCTGACACTATTCCTGCAGTTCTGTGCTACCTGCCTGTACTCTTCCCTTGTAGCCTGTCCTTCCTTCCACTTCCTATACGTGTCCTTTTTTGTTTTCAGGTCATCTTTGAGTTTATTGTGAAGCCACATTGGCTTCTTCTGTTGCCCTCTGCCTTTTTTCCTTGTGGGAATTGTTTGCAATTGTGCCTTTAAAATTTCCTTTTTTAAAAACTCCCACCCATCCTGGGCTCCTTTTCTCATTAGAGTCACTTGCCATGGGACCTTACTTATCATTGTTCTGAGTTTGTTAAAATTGGCTTTCCTAAAATCCAGGGTACGTGTTTGGCTGCACTCCGCTTTTGCTCCCCTTAGAATCAAGAACTCAAGTATAACATGGTCACTTTCCCCCAGAGTTCCCGAAGCTGCCACTTTATCCACTAACTCGTCTCTGTTGGTTAGAATCAGGTCAAGAATAGCCGATCCTCTAGTTCCTTCCTCCACTTTCTGTAGGAGGAAGTTATCAGCAGCACAACTCAGGAATTTCTTGGAGGGGCCATGTTTGGCTGAATAAGTCTCCCAACAGATATCAGGGAAATTGAAGTCCCCCATTACTACCACATCATGCCTCCTTGAAACAATGGCAATTTGCTTTTCAAAAGTTTCATCCTCGTCTTCTCCTTGATTGGGTGGTCGATAGTGGACTCCAACCGCCATGTTCGTTTTATTCTTTGCCCCATTTATTTTAACCCAGATGCTCTCAATGGCGCTGCCAAGCTCCTCTTCCTGTATCTGTGGTCTTGTTGCAGCTGCCCTTTTCTTAAGAGGGCTTCTGCGTTTACCTAGCTTGCTGTGCCTGATGCACTGACATTAACTGAACTCTGCCCACCTGATACAACCTTGACTGCCTGCCTTGACCTGACTATTCTACTTAGACTGGATCTCCTTGCTTAGACATGATCCTGTCAGATGACATTGGCTCCCCCTACACAGCCTCAGGTAAACGTTAATGGGACAATATTAATGTACATGTGTAGAACTCCTCCATGTGAGGGGGCAGATCATGGCTTAGTCAGCATAAAGCCCCTTCCTGTGCCAGATGCATGGATGGCAGTGTGTGTGACTGCAGTGGGGACAAGGCTAGCCTCCATGCCCCCCTTACATGCTCTTTCAGCATGTGGGGAGGGGCTTTGTTGCCTCAGGGTAGTATAGGCACTGGACAGGCTGGGCCTGTGTGGATGGGATAGAAGGAATGCCTGCAGTTCCCATAACAGAACAGAAGCTAGACACGGTATGGGTCAAGGCAGACTTGACAGGCCAATTAGAAAGTTCCTCAAAGGGAGGATTCTGAGAGCAAAGTAAGAATGAAAGTAGCTTCAGGCATTTCATGAAGTACTGCTAGCCAGATGCATAAATAATTCACACAGATGGAAAGCCTTAACAAAATGGTTTCAAGTTTGGAAACATAGGGAACCAGTTCGAAAGCTGAATTTAAGTTGTGTTTATAGTCCTGATAGGCTCTAGTTCAGCATTTCTCAAGCTGTGGGTTGGGACAATGGGAAGGCTGAAAGAAACTGACAGTTGGGGATAGGGTACAAGTAAAGTGTGAAAAGAGAAGGGGACAAGAAAGACAGGACAGGAGATGAGTAAGAATACTTTGAGAGCCATGTGGTGGGTGGAGGAAATTAATATAAAATAAAAAGTATTCTCTACTTAGAACCTCTGGATCAGCAAATTCTGCCTTAGTTGGGGGAGGGGGGCAGAGTAATGATACCTCCAGAGCCAGTGTCTGTACTTCACCTGAGGAAAGCTGAATTATGAAGCTCCCTGCTACAAGGAAATAGCTATGGCAAATAATTTATCAATTTTCAATGAGGTACTAGATATCATTATAATATACTCTCCAATTGCCCCGAATTTGCTGGGACAGTCCCGCAGACACTTAAGCCATCATGGCTTCTTACTTTGTTATGCAGAGTCCCGATTTGTTATGCAGAGCCCAAATTCCCCTGCCTCCTCCGGCAAGCTATTTTGCGCATGAACCCTTTAAGCAGGAAGGGAACAGACCGAGTGTGTGTGTGTGTGTGTGTGTGTGTTTTCTACCTGCTGCCTCTGACCAAGCCCGCTGGTAAGTAAGTAAGACCCATTGAAGACATTTGTACTTACTCTCGAGTAACTGTGAATAGGATTGCACTGTTTGTTTTAACTTAATTCAAGTTAGTTAAATTCTGTAAGATTATTCCAGTTTCAGTGTTTCTTTAAATCTAAATTGAGTGAATAGAACACGAAAAGTGCTTTAAACTGGGGCCTTTCCACAATAACAAAAACAACAAACCTGTTCAGCCCCTCAAAGTTACTCCTTGTGCTTAAAAACCAGAGCTGTAGAGATGTTGGAGCAAAATGCTGAAGGGGCTCAAAACCCCAGTGTGTCTTTTTGTATTTCCCCCCACCCCAAAGCTCCCCCTCCTCCGCATCTCCTCCTTTTCTTCTCCTTCTCCAACTGCCCTGAAAATGCGGGACCAATCCTGACAATTTTAAAACAAAAAGAGATTGCCCTGCAAGCGCTGATCCCCCCCCCATGAAAAACACCAGATATCAACAATTAAAGGTTTAAGTAAGGTAAAAAAAAAAACTTTACAAAAGCCACTAATAAAATATTATAAAATAATATATAATATAATGTAATAATTATAATAGATAAGATTTTGTGTCTTTCCTCTAGCTTTTGTACTTGACCATGCCCTTTGGTTGTCTGGCCATACCCTTGGCCACAGCTTCATGTTGCCTGGCCACACCCTCTTGATCACACCTGCATGTTTCTTAACCATACCTCTTACAAATCACATGTGTGTCCCTATTTTCATCTGTGAAATGTTGGAGGGTATGCTATACAATGATATCAGTAATTGCCAGCTGATTATGCCACCATTTTGTGACTGGCTTTGTCCCTGCACTAGCATTTTGTAACTTGTAGGCTTCAGTCATTTTTAGCTCTCTCACGAGGGCTGTGGGGGTAGAAAGTTTGGGAACCCCTGCTATAGTTTATTTTACATATGTAGAAAGTCTTTAAGGATAGGGTAACGTATCTAAGGACAGGAGGGTGGGCTGCATGACATTTGGTGGCACCTTCCAAATCTATGATTGGCTAATTGTTTAACCAATATTGTAATGTTCTAGTTAGAATCCATATCCAGTGCCTCTACTTCAGAACATGCCATAACTATAATTATTGCAGCAAGAACTTTATTGCTATTTGTGTTTTTCTTGGTGACAGTCCATTTCCTTTTGAGCCTAAGTGTTATCCACTTATGGATGAAATCATTCCCTTGTAAAAACAATACACAACTCAGGATGCAGACAGAAAGTATCCATGTTTTAATGAGCATCTTTTTTATGGCTTCCAAAAATGTGAGCTGTAGCTATTTGTTTTAATTAAGGGATAGGTGAAGTGTCAAGTGTTCTATTGACATAGTTTTCCATACGGGGAATGCACAGCGTTTCATAAATCATTCCAAGAAAGTGATACAATAAGTGATGTTCCTGTTACATTTGTGAGGCTCTTTTTCCCCATCAAGATTCCTACCATATGGAACTTTCCCCCTTGTGTTATTTCTATTTTTTATTTTTTAAATAAATACAAAGGAAAACAAGATGCCTGATGTGGAAAATGTACTATTTTGCAAAAGCATGATTTAGGGGAAATGCATTCTTGATTAGTCATCATGGCAAGCATGGGGTCCTATGGTTTAAAATAGATTATTTCCTGGAAAAAAAAACTATTTCTCCTTGGCCTTTTTATGTGTTTACAGGCATTACACAATCATTTTTCATTTGTATTGATTTCTCATAATGTGCTTTTATTTGGGTCAGTGTTTCGGTGGGCTTTCCCCCCTGGCAACAAAGAATGATTGCTTTTGAGGATTCCTGACTTATCTTTTTGTCTGCATGTTCTATCAATGCTAGTTTTATTTCTTTTGGATACTGTGATAATTCAGTATGGAATGAATTTGGCTTGACTTTTTCAGTATGTCACAAAATGTCTTCATTTTGTATGGTCTATGGGGCTGCTCAGATGTTACTTTCCCCTTTCACCTCTCTGTGTCAGAGCTCATCTGATCTTTCCTTGTAGTTAAGTAGTTTTGGTTATGTTGATTATCACAGTGTAACAACTGCAGCCTTTCTTCTTCTTACTTCTCTATGAGCTGCTTCCCCGTGAAAGAGACTTAGGGATGTGTGAGGAATCCGCTTGGGGGGGGGGGTCAAAATCCACTGGATTGGCCCAGCTCAGCTCCCCAGATTCCAGCCCACCTACCCAGCGTTGGTGCCAGACTCGCTCTGATGCTTTTAAAGCCTTCTGCTTTTAAAGTGGGCTGCGATTTGTGTTTGTTTTTAAAGACAGAGAAATTTGCGTAAAATATGACCAGAATTTGCACAAAATACGGCCGCAATCTGTGGCCGTATTTTATGCAAATTGCAGCTGTATTTACTCAAATTTCCCTGCCTTTAAACAAATATGCAAATTGTGGCCCACTTTAACAGCGGATGCTGCAAAAACAAAAACAAACCCAACTCAGCCAGCTTACTGCTCTTGAGTCAGAAAAATGCGCCGAAGTCTGCAAAGCACAAGCGGGTCGAGTTGTTCATTGTCACCCATCCCTAGAGCCTTCCTCAACCTGGTGCCTTCCAGATGTCTTGGACTTCAACTCCCATCAGCCCCAGCCAGCATGGCCAATAATCAGGAATGCTTGGAGTTGTAATCCCAAACTTCTGGAGGGCACCAGGTTGGGGAAGGCTGTGCTAAACAACCATGGCTTTGGCAATACATGCACAAGCTAGAGAGAGCCCGAGCAAAGCCTTGTGTGCTCTCTCCTCCTGCTGCACAGCTGAGAGAAAGACTTTGGCAGAGTTTAATTTCACTTTCCATGAAAGTTGGCTTGTTCACATGCCATCATAACCCAGATTTTTTTTTAAAAAAATTTATGGGTGACAGTGAACAAGGCAGCATGCTTGTGCATGCTGCCTGATTGCTCCTGCTGGAAGATGGAGGAGCTAAACAAACCATGGACCTTCCATCTGTGGTTTAGTTAGCATTACATGTGAACCAGGAACTCTGGCTTGTCTCTCCCTGGACAAGCCAGAGTCATAACCCAAGAACAAACTCTCCTCCCTTTCCCTCTGCTTCCCATCCCAGGGTTCCTTTAGAACAGGGGTGGGCAGCTTGTGGCCCTCCAGATGTTTTGGTCTATGATACCTATCTGCCCTAGCCAGCATAGCCAGTCCTGCAGGATCATGGGAGTTGTAGTCCAAAATATCTGGATGGCCACAAGTTGCCCACCTGTGCTTTAGAATGCTAGCCAGTGATGTTTGCTCTCAAGTAAAGGTGATTCCATATTCCTCTGCCTGTCTGCTCATTTATTACTTAAAGATGGCAAGGTCAACTTCTGGAGACATATCAAAGAAAGAAAAACACAATAAGTATTTGTGGCATGAACATTCCTGCTTGTTTCTTGCTTTTAAAAGAACTCCATCTGTATACATGGTTCACATTTGGAATAAATTCCAGAGCCTCGTTGATCTGTTGTGCCCCCCCCAAAAGGCCCCCCAAATCCAATTAAGAGTTCCGTGGCATCTTGAAGACTATCATATTTACTGTGGCATAAGCTTTCGTGAGATGGAACCCTCCTTGATCAGATGTATGTGACATATGATGAAGTGTGTTATTGTCTACAATAACTTTTGCCACAGTTAAAATATGCTGTTCTTTAAGATGCCTCAAGACTCTTCATTGGGTTTGCATTTGGAATGACATCAGTAATAGAATGAAAACTCCATCAGAGAAAAGGGTACGGTATCCTGCATTGTACTATGCGAGATATGAAGCTCAGTCTAACCTAATATTACAGAACTGAGTTTCAAGGGTATAAGGAAAAAAAAAAGTTCTTTGAGGGAAAAAGTCTGAAAATCCTCCCTGTTTAAAAAAAGAAAGCCAGAAAATTAAAGGGTTCCAGAGATTATGCTGAAACCACGTGGTTTAAATTAGACCTCTAACATGACTCTGACCAGATTTTGTGGTTCAGCTTAATCCCCAGATACTATAATTAAGTTTGGTATTTTTAACAATTATTACTCATTAAACTGTATAAGACTTGACATGATATACTAAGTTAATCATTTAAACATGCATTTAGACAATTGTTTTAATGCCTGTTATTTGCGCTATCCAATAAAAATAACAAAAAACACAATAGCCCATTATCTTCCTTAAATAAAGCCAGTGTTATGATGTTGCCTAAACATTCACTAATTCATGCATAATGATGATGATGATGATGATGATGATGATGATGATGATGATGATGATGTTACTTTATTCCCAACTCAAGGATGGAAAGCGGAATATCGGTGATCAATATAAGAGGTTTAAAGATGTTCATAAGGCTAATCTAAAAAAATGCAATATAAACATTGAAAACTGGGAAGCTCTGGCCCATGAACGATCTAACTGGAGGTTGGCCTTTCACAAAGTTTCTATGGACTTTGAAGAAGCCCGAGTGCAAGGTGAAAGGGAGAAACGTGCTAAGCGAAAAGCACGTCAAATGAATCCTTTACAGGACCATCTTCCATCTGGTAACCTGTGTCCCTCACTGTGGGAAGCTGTGTGGATCTAGAATTGGCCTCCACAGTCACTTACGGACCCATCGCTAGAGTCTACACAATTTTCTTTAGAATTTCCTCCTTTTAAAATTTCCTTTTTGTAAATTTTTATCCTGGAAGACAATCTTACTCAGTCACAAGTGATCGCCTGATGATGATGAATAGCAGCAGCAGCAGCCACCGCCTTGTTTAGGGATCTTTTAAAAATTGATGTATCTGTGTCTGCATTTTATTTTCTTAAAACTTTTAAATTATACTGTGTGTGTGTGTGTGTGTGTCTGTGTGTATGGCTTCCCCGAGACATTGTGTCTCATTCCTTTGAAGAAGATACAGCTTAGGTATATTTTGGGGATTCTTGGGATGAAAGAAAAATGCTTCATAGATATTTCACAGACCAGAGAGCACGGTCGCAGTTTCTTGGCCAAGGCTGGTACAGTAAGCGACGCTGGTTTGTTTCATTCCCCACGCTACTACCAAAGCTGAAGTTTGAGCATCTTTCAGCTCTATTGTAAAACATTTTTATTTTAGCTCTTTTTAAGTATTTATTTATTTATTATATTTATACCCCGCCTTTTTTCCTGCAAGGAACCCAAGCCGTCTTACATAATCCTCCTCCTCCTCCATTTTATCCTCACAACAACCCTGTGAGGTAGGTTAGGCGGAGAGTCAGTGACTGGCCCAAAATCACCCAGTGAGTTTCATGGCCGAGCGGGGACTAGAACCCGGATCTCCCGAGTCCCAGTCCAACACTTTCACCACTACGCCACACTGGTTCTAGTATTTGGCCCAAAGGTGCTCAGTGTAGAAATTTTAGCATCAGTCATGTTTTAAGCCAGGGGTGGGAAATGTGTGGCCCTCCAGATATTGATGGTTTACAACTCCCATCAGCTCAAACCAGCATAGCCAATGGTGAGAGATGATGGGAGTTGCAGTCCAAGAACATCTGGAGAGCCAAACGTTTTCCATCCCTGTTTTAAGCTTCATTGCATTTATGTTAATACACGAAAGCAAGCAAAGGGGCACATTGTGATGACAGTCTGTGAAACAGACTAAAGCATGGCCAATAATGCTGCGGAAAGATGCTCAAGCTTGGATTTCACTTTTCAGCAGTAGTTTGGAACATGAAGCAAATCAGTATCTTCTGAGCTGGAGCCCAAAGTCATGCAAAGTAGACTTCCTTTATTTCTTGAACAGAAGTACCGGTAATTGCTTCTAATCATGCACAGCAGCAGTAACCAATGTCACCTTCTTTAAAGCATTAGACTTTCATTCTCTTTTTTTTCTGAGAATTTACCTTCATAGTATATTACCGTATTCTATAATTATAGAAGAGTTTGAAAGAGATATGGAAGGTTATCATATGTGTATTTTATAAATGTGATTATTTTTTTCCCCAAATGTGAAAAAGGCAGTGTAACTTCGGGTGCTTCCAGATGTGGCTTTTATTGTGAGATCGCCATGCTGCATTCACAGAATTTTACAGGGGATCCCATTATCATCTTCTGTTTGTCATCCCCCTGTGTTTTCCCACCACTGTTTTGGTTTATGGTACATATTTTCAGATAGAAATCTAGGAAGCTGCCTTATACCAAAACTCAGACCACTAGGTCATTTATATTGACTGGCTCTTCATGGTTTCAGACATGGATCTTTCCCAACCCTACATGGAAATGCCCAGGATTGAACCTAAGACCATCTGTATGCAAAGCATGTGCTCTACCACCTGTTCCAGGCCCAGCCTTTCTCCGATAATTGGACTACCATCACAAGTGACCATTCTTTGTGTGAATATCTAATTTGGTTATATGTTAATGTGAATGCAGCCTGAGGGCATTACTGATCTTTAAGAGAAGACTATGGCAAGATGTTAGCTAATGCATTCTTCAAGGGTTTGTTTAATATCTGAAAACTTCCTGAAGCAACTCTGGTGATTCACTTTTCCTACCCATCAGGCCCTGAGCATCCCTTCCAGAAGTTTTAAGTGGTGCCACCACTCTTTCTCCTTTCATAAATCCCTCCTCAATCCTCTTTTCCACAATGCTTTTGGCTTAACCCGTTAGTGCTTGTCCTCAATACGACAATGGAACCAACTACCTAGGGAGACTGTGGGCTCTCCCACACTGGAGGCATTCAAGGTGCAGCTGAACAGCCATCTGTCAAGGATGCTTTGACTTGGATTCCTGCATTGAGCAGGGGGTTGGACTCGATGGCCTTATAGACCCCTTCCAACTCTACTTCTATGATTCTATTTAAAATTAAGCCTATGTAACTGCACTTGGATGTTTTCTTGCCCTGTTAACCCCTTGCCCCTGTCTTTTCTCCCTTCTGTTCTTTGTATTGAAATTCAGATTGTAATCTCCTCAGGACAGTCTTTTGGCTATATTATTTCTGCAATTTGCCATGAACATTAATGGTGCCATGTATACAAACAATTGTCACAGTCTCATAGTTCCAAACTAAGATAATCTCTCCTGGCACCTCCAGAAAATTTTTCTACTCCCATTTTAAGTTTGTCTTGTTAATTTTATGGTAGGCTGTAAAACCTTTGGTCTGTTCATTGCCAGCTCCAAACCAGTCAAAGTTAGTAGGAATAGAAAGCAGCTAATCTTGGAGAGGTATTTGGCATCTGCTTGAAAACAATTTGGTAGGATTTTTGAAGTTCCCATTGGGTCACTTTACATGTTGCAAAACTCCACCATATTTGGCTATGAACTGAATGAGAATGCAGAACAAACTTCTTTCCCTCCAGAGGATTTCAGCACTGAGAATGTAACATTTTGATCCAGTACTAAAAAGAACAACAACCTGATTCTGTCTTTACCACATATTTTAGAGTTCGTATATCATGGCAGGAATTTATGGTAAACTAAAAGGGTAAATGTGTACATGGATGGATGAAGTTCACATTAGAGGCGTCCCCTTGTTACATGAGCACCAGCTCTGTTACAATGTGGAATGGATGGAGCACTTAATGTGAAAGCAGTTAGTACTACCCAGTGGTGACCAGGTTCAAACCCAGGGCTAACTTATTTTATGCTAGGGCTTGCCCTACTTGGCCAGGGAATGCTGCAACAGCTGTGAATGGGTTGGGTCACGTGGACTCCAGTCTTGAGCCCTAGTTGGCTGACCGTTTCCCCTGCTTCCTAAAAAAAAAAAAAAGCACACACAACTTGATCCTTCTGCCTATGTTCCTCCCTTCTTCCTTTTTGCATCCCTGCCCTCCACCGTGTCCTTTTCTTGGATCATGTCCTGGTTCTATGTCAGAGTTGGGCCTAGCCCATCATCATTCCAGACTTATGTGGTTTCTTGTGTCTGATTCCTGGCCTGCTCCAACCCTGACTACCAGCACCATTTAGGCCTTGATGCCTCCTGGATCGTACAGGGTTAGATCCAGTCTTAGTCACATTTTAAATAGGCCCACTAATTTCAGTGGGTCTACTCTAATTGTAGATTACGTCTGGCTCCACCTCTTTGAAATCACGTCATCCTCATGGTGGTTCATGTATGTGTGTAGTACATTGTCACCACACGTTCGGTCACTGAAGGAGCAAGTATTCCTAACAGCAGGGTACCATTTAAATGTTGACCTGAAACAACCTTTGATTTAGCAAAAACAATCCAAGTAGCCCAAACTCGCCACATGACTGAGTAATACAGAATGATAAATAGATCCTGTGAAACTTTTAGTTCATGCCTTAGATGGTGCGGAGGTGGGAAATAGCAGCTTGCCTAAGGCCACCCAGTGAGCTCTTGGCTGAGTTAAGATTTGGATCAAGGACTTCCAGCTCATAGCACTACATTACATCGACTCTCCCTCCCCCTTCAAGTTCTCTTTCAGGACTGTGCACATACAGCCTTTATTTTGACTTTACTTTATGGACAATTTGGGGGAAGTTTGGTGTGGGTGAAGAGGCTTGTCTCAATGAGATAGCAACGTATCCCATATATATTCTATAGCAAATCTCTTCTCATCCCAGGAGTTCAAAATTAGCTTCTATGTAAAGTTGGGTTGACACTTCAAAGAGTAAGAGGGAAGAGGCTGGAGGAAATGTTCAGAACAACTTTAATTTCCCAGCCATTAAGGGATGTCGGGGGGGGGGGGGGTTAGAGTGATGACCTCAAATGACCTCTGTCTTCATCACTGCATGGATCGTATTTCCCTGTATGTCATGCCGGGAGATTTTGATGATGCCTTTAACATGATACCATTATAGTATGGGGGAGTAAGGGTTATGTAATATGGAGCAAATATTTTGCTAGAGAGCCAGTGCTATTGTGCCCAGCAAATACTGAGACCTGCTAATAAAATGGCATATGACAAGATCATCTCATATCCAGCAACTAAACGGTCATAACTTTTGCAGTTATGTAGTACCAAGATAAAATGTTAGTATGTTAAACGTGCCATCTCATCTTCCTTACAACTACATGTTTGTCAGGGAGACTTGGTGGCGTCATCTGGCCTCTAGCAGAAACAAAAAAACTGTTTTCCTTGAATGCTCCAGAGTTATGTTGTGTTAGACATTCCTTAGTTTGTTTGAATAACATTTTGTTGAACAATATTTTGCTGTCTGAGCTCCAGTACTCATTTCTGTGGCTAAACAAAGTTATTTTTAGTGAGTGGGTCCATGGAGGCACAAGAAAAATGCTGATTATACAGATGGGGAAGTGATGTGTGGGGGGGTCAGTGTTGGATGTTTATCATCTTCATCTCCCTTGTACACCAGAGTCTGATTTCATCCTCTTCAAGGGCATGAGGGAGGCCAGCATTTGCTCCTTAAGTTTCTTCTGCTTTTTTCTCAAACCACCTCTTGGAGAAGTTCACCTTTCTGCTCTTTGTTCCTTCCAGCAGCATGTAGGATCCTTATTCGCATTACATTCGCAGAGTGGAAGCTTTTGGAAGATGGAAATGTGGCCATGTTCACACCTCATGAAGGGATGTGAATCAGAAGCACTGGACCTTATGGGAGGAGACCACTCTGCAGCTTGTCCCACACCAAACTCACACCTCCCAGGAAGTGGGGCAACACTGGTGGAGGAAGGAGATGCAATGTCGGCTCCTCCCTCGTTACCCACAGTTTCTAATGTTACATTTGCAGGATAGGAAGTAGCTATTCCACTTTCTGATGGCTTCTGATTCTAATCTGTGAGCAGGGGCCCATAGACTGGATTTTTCTGGTTGGTTAAAATCACCCCAAGATAGGTTTTCTCCTAAATCAGTGTCCCCAAAAATATAAGAAAGAGGCAGGAGCAGGAAGCCTTTCTGAAGCAACCCAAATTGGGGAAATGTTGAGATGCTCCTTGTTACAACATTTATAGACTGACCCTAGTACTGAAGGGGTCCTTATTTGCAGCTGCCGCTCCATGGAACAACATACAGACCTAGCACAGAGGATCTCCTAACCTGAGTCACTGGCTATGGTCTTCAAAGAGAGAAGGGCTATATAAAGAGCACACTTCTGCGTGTGCCCAAAACAGTGCAGGCTGACAGTTAATCAGAGTGACAGACTCATGGACCAACAGCCTCATTTCCAGTAATTGCCTGACTTGTTGCTGCCCCATAATGCCCTTCATTATGCCCAGCCCTCTCCATCCCATCCAGCCATGCCCCCCCCATGTTCGATGTGTTGATGGCAAGGCCTGCTGGTCCTTTTCCTAGCGCACCGTATCAGTCTTCTTTGGTCCACTTCATGACAGCAACACTGCTTGGTTAATCGTACCAGCAGTAAGTAACCTGGGTATGGGGTGGGAGTAAGGTAAGGAGGACAGTGAGTTGTGAGGGTCTCCTTCACCCATGTTGATTCCATGGCAAGGTCTGGGACAAACCCTGAGCCATGATGGGCTGTGTTGGTGAAACTGCTCCCTGCTCACATGGTATGCCCCTGTCCTAAATACATCTCAAAGTGAGAGTCGAGGCCACATTTCCCCTCCTCCTTCCAAAAAGATCTAAACAATGGCTTCTAACCAAAAAGCTTTATTAGAAAATGCAAGCTTAGCAAACTGGCATAATAGTACAAATGAAGTGGATTGCAAAAATCAGTCACAAAAGAAACAAGCTTAGTTAGAATACTAGCTGCTAAGGAAGAATGACCTATTGTTCAGAAGTTGATTCCAAACTGGGAACCTCTCCTCCCTTACCCACCCCACCCTAAGGCGGTTCTTTATTCTTAAGGGCCAATCTCTTGGAGTCCCTGACACTTCTCAGCTGGTCCATCCTCCGTGATGCTCAATCCGCCCTCCTTCCGATCAGAGAGCTCAGATTGCTTTCCCACGGAATTTGACACTGATTGATCCTCACTGACTGTTTCGTTTATCTCTAAGTCCGCTGGCCTTGAGGAACCAGCTGCAGGTTCCCTCCCCTTCATCTCCTCCCAGTCAGACTCAGAATCTGTTCCCAGATCCTCCTCTGTAGGAAGAGTTGGCCCAATCCTTACAGTGAGCAACAAAAGGTAGGGGAGGCCAATCTCTATTTACTGTAGAGGAAGTGTTGAAACATAGGCCACCTCTTTTGCATACATAGGCTGGGGTCCAAAGATAAGTTAACTTAAGGCAGCTCATGGAAAGAAAGTTTCCTATCTCCCCACCCCCATAGCCCCCTGCACCTCCTGAAAAACTTGTCCAGAGGGTTGGGGGGCCTGGGCACAATATCCTAGGGTGGGCCCCTTCCTCTGTCAGTGGGTCCTGGCAAACTTACCTGGTTATGGTGGCAGAATGCCAAGCCGCTGGGTCTAGCCACCCTTCTAATTTCCCCAAATGCCCCAGACTGATGCTAAGTCAGGAGCATTGTGGGAAATTATGGTAAAAAGGTGTCTAGATCCAGCAACCTGGGGCTGCTTGAGTGCTGGGGCAGTAAAAAATAAATAAGGGGGAGGGGCAAAACAGATATCGCCAGTGGGTCCTTGAACAATGTGGGAATTTTCCCCCCTGTGAATTTCCCTGTTAACTTATTTCCAAGCCAAATGCTATATGCATAGTGGATAGGACCAGACCTTGAGAACATAAAATCCTGGTTATCCGCCCCTCCCCACCACCACTTTGCCACGCCCCAACTATGTCCAGTTTCCCTTCTTGCACTGGTAGAGTCCTGCAGGTGTAAGTTTTATGTCCTGGTGATAGTCTACTTACTAGCACAGTGGTATTACTACACGGGCATAACTTCTCTATGCTGATGTGTTGTTATATTTTGCCCATACAGGGGGATTTAGCAGTGATCCCATTCTGCCCACTGGCCATAACTCAAGAATAGGATCACTTTGCTAATTTAAGAAGAGAGGGAGAATAGTGTGGCTGGTGCAGAAAACACGCTTTGCTTTAGCTGGAGAACTGCAGGAAGACTTCACATTTAAATGGCTCGTGGATCTCGCTAATGGATTTATTGTGCTTTCATTTTTCTGTTTGGAAGCACTGCTTGGTAAATTATGATTAGCCAGCAGATCAGTAGCACAGTCACAGTGTAAAAGCATATTTGCATTTGAGTCCTGCTCAAGCTTGATCACCCAGCCCTGTAACATACAATGGGAAGTATAAACACTGAATCCTTTCCCCCAAGAATACTTTGCTTATGTATCAAATGACAAAACCTTGAGGGAACAAGAATTAAAGGCTGGGGGGGGGGGGGAGACAGATTTCCTGTCTTTGATTGCTAAACAGACGATCAACTAGACAAATACAATGTCTTTTACTGGAACAGCTCCAGTTATTTATAAACTGTTTAAACCTTCTAAATTTTGCAAAGCGCATTCATATTCAGTCATAGTTGGTCAGATGGCAAAAAGAAACTATAATAAATTGGACTCAGTTTTATCTTTTAGCCCAGGTCTGGCATCCTGGTTACTCTGAGAACATAGGAAGTCAACAGGAGAACTATATTACAGCTGCTTCCTTATAAAATATGCAAAAACTCTTCTGTTGGCATCTAGGCAATCATTCCAGGGATAGGATCATGGCTGCCCAGTCAGAACTGAAGAGCTGCTGTATGTTTTCAAGAAGCAAGTGCTTATGGCCAGCATAGAATTGGCTCAAGCTTTCCCTCTATTTACCATAGGGCAGCAGTTTTTAAACAGTTTTTTTCCTGCGGACCACCTGAAAATTGCTGGGGGAGGAGTTTTCTTGTATTTTTAAATGTGTTTTTCAAATCATAACTCATATTTTAATTACATTCTTTCTTTAACGCCAGCATCATTGTCAAAACCAGGGCAGTATTATGAAATCATGGGCCTTAGGCCTGGCTGTTGAGAAGGACCTCTTCAGCTGATAAATTTTTAGGAGAAATTTAGTAGACTCTGCCAGTGCCATATTATGAAAATCCCTGGCCCTAGCCCAAAGCCTTGCCAGCTTGCTTGTTAAAATGCCCTTGATCTCCATCATCAGAAAAGATAAATCAAGAGCAGAGCCAAGTACAAATATTCTTGACTGTTTTGCAACTTCCCCACAGACCACCTGAATGCAGTTTGCAGACCACAGTTTGAGAACCTCTACCATAGGGCTAGTTAACTTGGGTTTATATCAAGGCCCCCAAAGGCACGCTTGAGCTGTTCCTCAATTATGCCCATATTTCAAGTGCCATTTTTTTGAGAGGATGTTAAAAGCAATGCCAAGTAAGTTTCCTAGGAGCTTCCTATGGCCATTTAGTGTAGGTGTTTTCTTCATTTGGCTGTGCCTAAAGGAATAATAGAGGAGCCAGCCATAGAAATATGCTATTTCTTCCCTTTCCCCATCTCCTCTCCAGCAAGAATCTCTGCTCTTGTTTGCCATAACCATGGTTTTAGAGTAGGCCTGTACAACGTGTAACCCACCAAGTCCAGTGCAGCCCACCCCAAACTAATGACAGCTCATTATGGGCTGATAAACCTTCTGGTTTTGTAGTCTACTTGGAACTGCGAAACCATGACGTTGTCAGGTACTTGGGTGGTGAACTGTGTTTGGCTTGGTGGCTGGCTTAGAGTAACATATACACAAGTGCTTACCATGGTTAACACCAATCACTATTCCACTCTTAACCATCGTTCTCAAGTTTGGGAAACTGGTTAGTGTTAACTATGGTTACTATTACTGCATAACTAAATCATGGTTATAGCAAAAGGAAGATGTGTGGAGCACCTGTCCCTAAGTCATGGTTTGCAGAGAGCCAGCATTACATCTGCATCAGACCTATGTGTTTGGGTTTATGGCTAGACTAAACTTTCAGTCCTGTTCGTAGCCCTTTTGAAATAAGCATGTATTGCAAGCTGAGCTCTCTTTAGCATACCCTTTTGTTAAGTTTCCTGTCTCAGTGTTTTAGGAAATGTTGTCATAGTTTGTAGAAACCCATGAAAATAATAAGTCATCTCTTTTGCCCAAGTTGCTTTTTTTCTTTTCTTTTGAGAGTAAGGCGTGGTTGGCAAGATGAAGTGGAGTTGGGGAGGGGGGACTTTTGGTTCTATGTGGGTGTGAGGCATAAAGTTTACATATGCTTGATATTTGAGGGACTGGAATCTGAAGCAACTTTAAAAGTCAACTCAAAAGTCCTTATAGTCATCCTTGTCAGTCATCACAATGTTAAGCTGAGGCTTGTCAATGCTTCGTCCCCAGGAACAGGAAAACAATCCAGCAAAAAAAAAAAAAAAAAAAAAAAAAAAAAGGCTTTGCAACAAGCATGACATTAATCTTTATTAAATGAGGAGGTGTTATGTTTAAATAGAAAGGGTTAGTTGAGAACGAACCAAATGAGGACTACCTTTAGTTGCTTTTTTTCTGCCAGTGAATGCAGTATTTGGGGGCCAAGAGTTAGGGTTTCTAGCATTCAATAAACATGAATTGAGAATGGCGTGCCAAGATCAGGGCCAGCGTCAGGACCCAGTATCGTCAGACAGCTGCCAGGGTTCACATGTCCAGCTGTGTGGGCTACCACTGAGCGGCCCCCGCTGCCACTGTTTGAGCCCCCACCAGTAGGTGTACTTGGCTGCAGCAGCACTGTTCTGATGGGACCCAAGCAGTCACTTGACTCCTCCCTTAGGTGTCTGCAGCTTCCATTTTAAAATTCCCACAATGCAATGCCCTGGACCATTATATGCTTCAGGCTATTGAACTCTGGAATTTTTTAAATTGTGGTGCTCATCTGATGGCTCTTATCAGAGAAGTGCTATTGGTGCCAGCTGCTGCCAGGTAAGCTTGCTGCCATAGCCTAAGCCCTCCAGTGGGGGCTTGATGGGCAGCAGTGGGATCTGATTGGTGGGGCAGGCCATCAAGAGACCCTATGCTGTGCCCCCCCTACCCTGCTCAAACCTGATGCTGGCCCTAGACAAGATCATAAAATGTTCTAGATAAGGCCATCTTTTGATAAGCAGGACTTTATACATTGTTGTCCTTGCACTAGCAGAAAACACTTACACAAGGTAGGGCACCTAATTTTGCAGATCCCCTCCATATGCACTGAAACCCCCTGAAAAGTTGCTCTTGAGCGCTTGGGGAACCCTCTGGAACAGTGTGGGATATGCTACAGAGAGCTGCAGTGGGTGGGTGGGATTGGTGAATATCAGATTCCTTGCCTTATGTGGACAGAACTGCTTTTTGCTAGTGCAAAGCCACCATTGGATACAAATACAGTCCATATACACTAGTGTGTAAATCTAAAATAGTGATGCATGTGACCCTGATTGTAGTGAAATTTCTGTGGATTTGTACTAGTGAAGCAGAAGTCAAAACCTGGATGAAGTCAGACTGTCTGAAAACTAAGGTAGGATACATATCAGACTGCAGACAACTGATCTAGACATGGACATAACCTATTTACAGTGTGGCAAGGGGAATTGATGGAATATAAAGGCAAGCAGGATTAATACCCAACTTTAGCCCCACCTGCACAAGAGCATGATTTATTTATTTATTTATTTATTTATTTATTATATTTCTAAATCGCCCATCTGGCTGGTCACCCGGCCACCCTGGGCGATGTACAATCAAGATAAATATAATAAATACCATTAAAACACCATTAAAACAATTAACATACAATTAAAACACAATTAAAACAATATAAACGGGTTTAAAAAAAAAAAAAAAAAAAAAAACCACACACACAACCCTAACCCACCCCATATTCCCACCTGAAAACCCATGTTTTTAAAGCCCGTCGGAAGTTCATCAGGGAGGGGGCATGGCGAAGGTCACTGGGGAGGGAGTTCCATGATGGTTACTTGGAATGGTTAAACTCAATGTTGTTCTATCCTTAACTTACCTTTATTAAGAAATTTAGTTGTATTTTATATAATCTGTTTTTGTTTTGGTGCAGAAAGACAGATACTTCGAGTTACAAAGAACTTACCACAGGGCAAAATGGAACTAAGAGAGACTAACATTGATAATAAACACCAATATCATACAAGGGTCTAATCACAAAACTCTTTTTGCTTGAAACTCATTGGCTAGGTGTGGGTTACAGACTCACAGAAAATAGCAGGATACACCCTTCTACTACATGCCAACAAAATTGGATGGCTAGGATTCACATTTAAAAGCTTCCACAAAACACCTGTATCCACATGGAGATGTGGTTTTCATTAGCCTCCAATTATGCAGTTAACCAAGAATTACTAGCCCTCCATTACTAGCCCTCCATAGCTGCTTAGAAATTCTATGATGCAGAGAGATGGTGACAGTGGTGTTGCTCCTGGATTGCATTACCCATGTGGTTATGGCTAAGGGTGGACAAATCTGTCATGTTTGATTCCACTCAAGTACTCATTTTTCCAATATTATGTTCATTTTGTCCTATTTCCACTTTAGTTTGTGAATTTCTTCCCAAGTCCCATCCCAGACAGATGCCTCAGAAGGATATCATGGTCAATAGTATCAAAAGCCACCAACAGGTCTAGCAGAACCAACAGTGACCCAGTCCCCCTGTCCAGCTCCCAGCATAAATTGTCTACCAAGGCGACCAAAGCAGTCTCTGCCGCATAACGAGGCCTGAAGCCAGATTGAAATGGATCTAGATAATCCACCTCATCCAAAAATCCCTGGAGCTGAGAAGTTACCACACGTTCTAGCACCTTGCCCAAGAATGGAATATTGGAGACCAACCTCAAATTATCCAATACAGTGGGTTCAGGGAGAGTTTTTTGGGCAGAGGTCTTACCACCACCTCCTTTAAGTAAGATGGAATCACACCTTGCTGTAAAGAGGCATTCACCACTACCCTTACCCACTTGGCCAGTCCCCCACCCCAGCCATTGTTATAAGCCAGGAAGGTCAAGGGGCTACTTCTCCAAGGATCCTCTCCACATTCTTGGGTTGTACAAACTGCAAAATATCCATTATAGCTGGACAAGCAGAGGCCAAAGCTACACCCACCAGACCTATTTCAACTACAGTATGGCATCCAAGCTGGCATGGATACGATTAATTTTATCTGCAATGTGTCACACAAATTGGTCACAGTGGGCTATTGAGTGGTCCAAATTTTCTTCTCATGTGCCAGAGTGTAATAGGCCTTTGACCACGCAAAAAAGCTCCATTGGGTGACTCTGTGCAGATGCTGCCATGGAGTAGTCTTTCAAATGAGCTCTAGCGTAGCCCATGTTTGGTTGGACTCATTCCAAGTTTTCCACCAATGTTGCCCTAGTTGCTTTCCTACTTGTTTCATCATCCCCAGTTCACTGGAAAACCAGTTTGTTTGTCTCTACTCAGCATGGGGGGGGGGCACTCAGGTGCGATCATGTGAACCACCTGGGCCATTTCCCCATTCCAGTGGTCAACCAGGGTTTTGACAGAATTGCCTGCTAAGGTGACAGGAAAATTCCCAAGAGCCGTCAGAAAGCCATCCGGATCCATCAGCCTCCTAGAGCTGACCATCTTAATAGGTTCTTCGCCCCTGTAGAGTCCCAGTGACTCTTAACCCCACCAGATAGTGATCTGTCCATGACAACAGAACTATAGAATATTCCATCATCCCAGCCAGTACAAAAATACAGATCCAAAGTGTGCTTTGCTGAATGAATGGGACCAGATACCAATTGGGACAGATCCATCGCTGCCATGGAAGCCATGAAGTCCTGAGTCACTCCCAACAAGGCAGCCTCAGCATGTGTGTTGAAGTACCCCAGCACAACAAGCCAAGGAGACTCCAGCACCTCCCCCGCCCCAATACCACCCAAGTTACCTGTTGGGCAGTAGGGCAGCCAGTACACCAACCAAATCCCAATTCTGACAGATACACACACTCAAAACTGGAAGACTGCGGGATGGGGCACCTAGTTAGGTGACAAAATCATGACAGACCACCTGAACTCCACCTTGCCACCCCTCAGTTCTTGCCTGCTGCAACACGAAGAACCCAGGAGGTGAAGCTGGGAGGTTTACTCCTCCAGTCTCATCCAAACAGCCCCATGATGGCAGGCCAGGTTGGCATACTCATCCAGGATCAATTCCTGGATGGCTGTTGTTTTCCCATTCACCAATGTGGTTTCAGCAGCAGCAGTGGGACTATCACCAATGTGGTTTCAACCCAGAGGGACTATCACCAAGCCTACTCAGGCTCTCTGAAAGGAGAGGAAGTTTGGGAGCAACCAACACCCTACTGTTTTCCCCACCCCATAACAACCTAACTGCCTCTTGCTGCCATATCTCCCTCTGCCCTCTACTACTCCAATGGCCTGCTCCATCTCTCCCGCCAATAGGCAATAACCGCAGCTCTAATAATAATATAGAAAACAGGCAGGCAGATGTACAGGCAATCACTTCCCTCCTCCCCACTGTGCACCTTTGTGACAAATTGCCCAACAACACATTCTGCAACCCCCTTTTCCCACAGCTGGAAAAAGCAAGTTCTTTCAACATTGGCTGAAACCTCAAAATAAGCTGATGTTCCTCTATCATTGACTAGAATCCAAAACATGTTTAGGCAGCAGTGTGTGCGCCACTTATCCACATCACAATGCCCTCAAGCATTTCAGAAAGACACAAGGAAAGTGCATGGCTTCTTGGTTACCTTATAAGATCATAACCAACCCTATGGGCATGCTGATACTGAAGTCTTGTGTCTTGTTTACATTATATGAATCTAGCAAGATGTAAATGTTGATGCAGAAATAGCCAGCGTGGCATAGTGGTTAGAGTGTTGGACTGGGACTCGGGAGATCCAGGTTCTACTCCCCACTTGGCCACGAAGCTCCCTGGGTGACTTTGGGCCAGTCACGGTCTCTCAGCCTAACCTACCTCACAGGGTTGTTGTGAGGATAAAATGGAGAGGAGGAGGAGGAGGATTATTATGTAAGCCGCCTTGGGTTCCTTGCAGGAAAAAAGGTGGGGTATAAATATAATAAATAAATAAATACTCCTTGAAAGGAACTTGATATTTATCTCATGCAAACTATCTGTCACTTAAATGAATTTGTATTGTTTTCCAACTTCTTAAAGTTTGTGTTTTTTATTTTCATTTAGAAGAATGAAGAATAATAAGAGGATGGGGAACAGTGTGTACATGGGCACTCCCCCCCCCATTTTCATAGCTGCAAGGAAGAGATTGAAAGTATGCACTTCCTTTAAAACAAGCCACAGTTCCCTGTTATGTCCAAACTCTGGGAACTGGTTTGTTTAAAACTCTCATTAGTAAACAAGCCAGGATCTGAAACCATGGTTTGACTCCTGGGCAGAGGTAGAACCAGGTTTCTCAGGTCCACTCTCTTTGCCCAAATGGTGGTGGCTTATAAAGCTACCTTCTTTGTGTTTGCCAACTTTTTCATCAGCCCCTGATCATTTGCCTTTAACAGAAGCTTGCTCAGCAGACATTATGTGTATCACCGTGCTACAAAAACTTCATCTACTGGTTGCTACAAAGCAAAGCCCTTCTTTGCTAAAGCACTTCTGTGCTAAAGGCACAGAAGTAGGCCACGCTGTTTCTTCTGGTTATTCGGCAATCCTAACCTTTGAACATCCAGTGTTGGCAGGTGTGGAAAAGCTCAAAGACAATTTCAAGATATTAACTATTAAAGAGGAAGAACTGGATGCTCCCAACCCTGGTTCCTAGAAAATTTTGCTGGTTCCTGATGTTTGAGAAGTTTTGTCCCCTGGTTATATGACCAAAGGCTGGTTGTTATTATCATTTCCATCTGGGTCAAATCTCCAGTAAGACATGTGAAGTATAGTGTGCTTCAAGCAGAGAGTGCAAAGGACAGTTGTATCTAAAGTACTGACACTTTAAAAATCTGGAAATGGGAGACCTTTAGCTTCATTCATAAAACTCCCAGTGTCTGCCTGTATTTACAACCTCCAAATCTCCATGGCATTTTTTCCTTAACTACGGTAATAACAACTTGTTTGTTTATTTATTTATTATATTTATGAATCGCCCATCTGGCCAGACATCCGGCCACTCTGAGCGATGTACAATCCAATAGAATACAAGAAGGGGGGCGCACACACACACAGTATAAAACACAATTAAAAACAGAACAAAACTTAAAAATCCTAACCCACCCCATATTCCCCCCTGAAAAGCCACGTATGGGAATATATACATATATGGGACCAGGGACCAGGGGGTGGGGATGAGAATCCACACTGTTTCATGATACCCACCTGTCTAGAACCGGAGATTTGAGAGCTTCCCACAGTTGGTGGCTCTTAAGGTCAGCAGAGACTCTAGAAGGGAAAATCAGGCATTTGATGGCATTTCAGCAAGAAAGCAAATGTTATTAAAGCAAACCCACACTGGGTATACAAAAACAGTCGTTTTAGATGGTGTAAAGTCCTGTCTTTCCACTAGAGGGCTTTGTACAGTTTAAAAACCAATTAAATTTGAAAACTGAATTAATTACCTGGCTACAAAGTTTGCAGAAATACGTTCTGCGCTGATCACCTGCTTTAATACATAACTTTTTGAAATGCTCCGTTTCTATTTGCTATTGCTGTCACTTTTCTTTGCATGTATAAATTTGAACAGGGTAGCAATTTTGAGATTTTTGCTGTTTTGCCTTTAATGTGATTTGGTAGTGATTGAAATTGGGAAGGTGACCTACTTAGGTGTGCACTCCTTTTTTCATTCGTTAGTTATTTTGTCAGTTTCCTATGCAACTGCTCACAAACCACCTCATTCATTGATCTCCTGTACAATTTGTCTTGTGACAACCTGCCTATTCTATTGGTCTTGTTTCACTTAATACTGCACTTGTAAATGCTTCTACTGACTACCTTAATTTTTCCTTCAGGTTTTCTGTTAAAGCTTCTGAGAGGGATTGACTTCTGGAACATAACACAGTGTAGGACTAGATGGATCTGTTGAGCCCAGGGATTCTGCGTTGGCCTGGGAGTAAGGAGAAAGCCCTCAGAGAAGGCTCTTTTAATAAACTAAAGGCACAATCCTATGCAAGTTTAGACAGAAAAAAGGCCTACAATTCCCAGCATGCCCCAGCTAGCTCTATAAAAAGGAGTTATAGGCCTTTTTTCTGTCTAAACTTGCATAGGATTGCACCCTAATACTTTCAATCCTTGACATTTATTTGATAATATTAGACCAATATCTGATTAATCAACTGGCCAAATTTGTTTATTTTGCCTACCTATACTGCATTCTCTATATCCATCTCTCTCAGTGCTTTTTCCTTTTTCAGTGCGAACATGCTCTTAAAAAATAGGAAAAAAGGCAATGACCATCTCGAGTTTGTGGTTGTGTCTTCTCCATTTTATATGCATATGGGGAAATCTGGCCAGGCTTATACATGGGATGAAACCAAGGAGTAGAATATAAAGTTTCTATCAAAGCCCAATTTCCATTTGCTAACATCCTGTTTGCCTCTTACTGTCTTGTGACCATTCCACACTTGGGTCTTTGAGTAGACTACCTATACCATTGGTTGCTGTTGCTTGCTCTCTCTCTCTCTCTCTCTCTCTCTCTCTCTCTCTCTCATGCATACATACATTACAGCCAAAATATCTGCTTGTTATCTTCATTTTTTATTAGCTGAAGTGGGGTGACATGACTGAAGATAGTGCTTGTAACATTCCTCTTGACTTAAGGAGAGTGAATATCCCACTGTGCACAGGGAGGGCTGTGTGCTTCAAAAGGAAAATAGGAATTCTTCCAAGAAATGACTAATGTTGTTTTATTGTTCTTTCTCCCTCCCCCATCCCTCCCATTCCCCCAGGTGAATACAGACAGACATGCTACTTTTTTATCCCAGTGTGCAATGCTTCTGCTGTTCCACTTACTGTACAAATCTCAAAGCAACTTTCTAACCCCTCCTGGATGAGTTATGTAAAGCCTCCCGCATCCTAAGACAAGCAAAGTATGTTCTTCATTCATGCTACTTCACTTGGATGCAAAGGGTATTGCAATTTTAATGCTGGAGTGGCCCCATGGTATTGCTTTTGCAAATCAGCCATCCTGTTAGTCAATAAATTATGGTGTTTGCTTCTTAAGAGGTAACTGCTCATTGGCCAAGGGAACAAAAATTCAAATGTACATTAGCAGTGTGCTCTGGGACAGTTTCATTCATACCCCCCCCCATTTAAAATTTGTTAACTTGTCTGCAGTGCGTTTTAAACCCCCACCAATGATTCCCCCTGCCTTGCCTCCCAAGGCACATGTTAATCGAGACAAGGCAGATGAAGTGCAGACGGTGGAGTTCACAGGGAACATTCAAGTTGATCAGTCATTTCAGCAGAAGTTGGGTGTGTTTATTTTAAAGAGCACTGCTTTCTGCAAAATAAATGCCAGGCTGTGTTTTTAAAAGTGTTGTTTAATATGCCTTCTGTCATTGCCAAGACCGGAAGCTACACACTGAATTTGTAAGCTGGCATTTTGCTTCACTGGTTTGGATCTAGATTTAGGTGTGTACAACTGGACCGGCGGAAGTAGCCTTTCCCCACAGCAGCCTCTCCAACCTGCTGAAAATGCTACACAGATGGTCAGGGGACCCTGCTGAATGGGGTAAGCTGCGGTGCAGGGGGGATTCCCAAAATTTGGGCAGAGGCACCGTTCATGAGTGGAGCCCTTCCATCAACAGAAGGCAGGTCCTGGACCCATCGCGGTGGCCAAACTCCTGGTTCTAAAGAGGTTCAAATGCTGCATTTCTTCTCTCGTATCTTCCCACTCGGCTTCTTGTACCCAGTGCTCTATGCAAACTCATTTGCAATCGCTCCTTCCTTGTCCACTTTTCCCTCTGCCACCTTGTTACCATTATTTATGCCTGGGATTGCCTTCCCCTCTCTGTCCTTCAAGCCAGATTCTTTGCCATTTAGTAATACTTAACTTTTGGATAGCACTGTCAAGTGTTCAAAATGCTGCACATGCGTTATCTAGTTGGAATCCTTCCAACATCCATGTAAGGCAGGGGTGAAGAACTTCAGGCCCAGGGGCCAAACCAGCCTTCTGTGGGTCCCAATCCAGCCTCCCATGATTCCCTGGAAGGCCCTTTCCCCCTACCACCAGTTGTTTGGTGGTTTCCTGGCTTTTGTACAGTTTTCCCCCCATTCTAAACAGTTGAAATGTCTCTCCTAAGGCTTATCTACTGGCAGTAAGAGCTTTAAGCTAAAATATGCTGATATTTTTGGACCTGCGACTTCTGCCTTCAGCTATACCCTCCACTGGAATGACACCACTGAGAGCTTCTCGGGAATGGAATTTGGCCCCTGGGCTGAAAGAGGTTCTGCACCCCTGCTGGTAAAACAAGTCAGTATTATCTCCCATATTGCAGGTGGGGGTAGTGGGACTTGGTTTGAGAGAGAGTCGTTTGCCTAAGGCCACCTAGTGAGTTCATGATGAAGGCAAGATTCCAACTGGGGACTTCCTGGTTTCTAGCTCACTCTCTGTGCCACTCAACTGAATTCACTTGTTGGTTTTTGCTTTCTGCTGCTTCTTAGTATGGTACAAAAATTTTATGACTGCTGTTTCTCCTAGGGTGTTTTTCTGTTTGTTTATTTAAAAGGTTTATACATCATTTTGTCTGCCAAAATTCCCAGCTCCCAAATTAGGGTAGTAGCAAAATGTAGAATAATAAAAAGTCAAAATGTTTACATAAGGGGGAAGGATAGCATAAAAAGATAAAGGACACCATAAAAGAAGGGAAATTATAAAAGGAATAATAGAATGCAAGAGCAGCAACATAAAATTTAGTCAATTCTTTAGGTGTTTTATACGATGAACAAGAGTAGCTAAATTGGAAGCAAATAGTAAATAATTTTGTTTATAAGTAGAACACTAATGATTAATAAAAGGGGATGCTGAGAAGTCCTCAGCCAATCCAAATCCTACTTCACTTTACTTAGACTAATAAATACAGTAATACCTCGGATTACGAGTAACTCGGTATGCGAGCTACTCGTAAAACGAGCAAAATTTTATCATTTATTTACGTTCGGAAGACGAGCAAGTTTCGCAACACGAGCCACACGCTGTGGCCGCGACGAGCACTTAAAGTGCCAGCTCCCCGGCTTTGCCTAGCCGACAGGGAGCCCCATGGAGGCAAGGCACAGCCGCTCACTCTGCGGGCGCCTTGTGCTGCTGCGCCGGCTCCCTGCCTGGGAGCCCCATGGAGGCGAGGCCGCTCGCTGTGCGGGTGCCTCGCTTCACTGCCTCGCACCGGCTCCCTGCCTGGGAGCCAACAAAGCACCCCATGGAGGTGAGGCCTGGCCAGGCGCTAGCACCCCGTGGAGGTGAAGCGAAGGAGCCCCGGCCGTCGCTCGCTCTGCGTGCGCCTCGCGCTGCCGCTTTGCCTGCTCCCTGCCTGGAGCTGGCAAAGCGGCAGCGCAAGGCGCACACAGAATGAGCGGCCGCGCCACGCCTCCACTCGGCTTCCTGACAGGGAGCCGGCAAAGATTTGCCGGCTCCGTCAGGGAGCCGAACGGAGGCGTGGCGCGGCCGCTCGTTTCAAGCCCTCCTTATTTTTCATTATTCCAGGAACTCAACATAAAAAACAAGCAGGGAGCAAAGCGGCAGCGCAAGGCGCACACAGAACGAGCGGCCGCGCCACGCCTTCGTTCGGCTTCCTGACAGGGAGCCGGCAAAGATTTGCTGGCTCCCTGTCAGGGAGCCGAACGGAGGCATGGCCGCTCGTTTCAAGCCCTCCTTATTTTTCATTATTCCAGGAACTCAACATAAAAAACAAGCAGGGAGCAAAGCGGCAGCGCAAGGCGCACACAGAACGAGAGGCCGCGCCACGCCTCCACTCGGCTTCCTGACAGGGAACCGGCAAAGCGGCAGCACAAGGCACACACAGAACGAGTGGCCGTGCCACGCCTCCACTCAGCTTCCTGACAGGGAGCCAGCAAAGATTTGCCGGCTCCCTGTCAGGGAGCCAAACGGAGGCGTGGCGTGGCCGCTCGTTTCAAGCCCTCCTTATTTTTCATTATTCCAGGAACTCAACATAAAAAAGAAGCATGGAGCCGAAGAATGGAGGCGCGAGCCGAAGAACGGAGCTGCTTTCTATCGTCATGGTCCCGTCGCGTCACATCCGGCCCCGTCAATGATGGGGCCGGATGTGACGGGACGGGACCGCAGGCGGCACGGGCAGCTCGCCTCTCCGTGAGCCGCCGTTTGCAACGGGAGGAAGCAGCTGGAGCGGCTCCATGCATCTCCCTGCGAGCGGCAAAGCACTTGCTGGCTCCCTGGCAGAGAGATGCACCTCGGGCGCCTCGCACTGCTGTGCCGCTTCCCTGCCCAGGAGCCGGCATGGCAGCGCGCAAGGCGCTTTGCCTCGAGGGAAGCCCCCGCCTCCTGGCTACACGGCCGGTCGGCGCAGCAGCGCAAGGCGGCGGCCAAGCCCGGCCGCGCCGCACCTCAAGGGAAGCCCCCGCCTCCTGGACACTCCTGGCAGAGCGAGTGGAGGCAGGCGAGGCGCGGCCGGGACCCCGGGAGCCTGCACATCAAAGCAAGTTTCCCCATTAGAAATAATGGGAACTCCGCTGATTCATTCCACAACCATTTAATCACTGCTTTGCCGGCTCCCTCCATGGGGCTCCCTGCCAGGGAGCCGGCAAAGCAGTGATTAAATGGGTGTGGAACGAATCATCTGAGTTCCCATTATTTCTAATGGGGAAACTTGCTTTGATGTACGAGTATTTTGGATTACGAGCATGGTTCCGGAACGAATTATGCTTGTAATCCAAGGTATTACTGTATAAAAATGAATTGCTCAAATTTGGCTTCTCTCTGTGTGTGTTTTAAGTGTTCTGGTTGTATCAGTTCTACAGACTACCTAATTTGTAGTTCAGTTTTGTAGCAACTACACTGCACTCACTTGTTGGCTTCTGTTTTCTGTTGCTTCTTATTAGTGTGAATGATGTAATTTCATCTGAGTTGTTGTAATAAGCAAAGAAAACAGCAATCAAGTGTGCCGGGCCAGGATGGGGTAGATTGCATGGCATACAGCCAGCATAAGGAAATATCTATCGTAGCAGCCTCAATCTGTCTTGGTCACCTTTGGGAAACTAGCAGTTCCTCCCAGCTAAGCAACCGGGTGGCAAATGCAGCCATCCCAGGTTTGTGTAGTTCTCGGCAGCCTCTGCTGAGATGAACATGGCATATCACTCTCTAGCTGCCTGGAAGCCTTAAACCCCTTTACATGCATCTGTAGCTGTGTGCTTACTGCCAGCTGGATGACTCTTCTAGGGAAGCTTGAGGGATTACATCTTTGCACCTCTCAGATGAATGTGCAGATTGGAACGTAGTGATCCACCAGATTTCACACTTCTTCTAAGGTTGCAGCGCAGTTCTCAGCAGTGTAAACATATCGAAATACATATTTAAATAAGGAATTTTGAGGAATTCTGTTTTTTAAAAAGAAATTGCACATTAAATGTGGAAATAGAACCGAACAAAAATATGGGTATATACGTACACAAGAAAGTGACACGGACCGAAATAGCCCTATTCAGACATTATTTCCGTGCAATGTAATTATAAAATGCTTACTCCTGAGTCCTGCATCCTTCTGACCCGGTGTCCCTAAATGATGCCTGTGATTTCCCCTTATGGAGTTGACAGTGACATGGGAAGTAGAAGGTGGACTGGGCAACTTGAGTAGGACACGGGTTACCATATCTGCAGCACTTACTAAGTTGCAACCCTTCTAGAATGGGGATTCTGCTTTGTTTTCCCACCCCCTTAATATTCTAAAGACAACAGGGATTACAAAAGTATGGTGCTTTGCTATTCTGGTCATTAAATTCACAGATATATTTTTTCTTAAATGACAACTGCTCTTCTTGAGTTCCTTCCAGCACACTAACAGGTCTTATGACATTTTTATGGTCTGAGGAGCAAAACCTAAAAACTATCTGGCAGGACACAGGTGCCAACTACTCTCTAAATGATAAAGGACCTTGATTATTTTACAGGACATGGACAGCCTGACCATAAATCATTCTTGGGGTTGTAAAATGTGCGCTTCACTTTCTGGAACAGATTTTTCGGACAGTTGTCAATGAAGTACTTTGAAAAGTATGCTTTCTCCAGTCATACGTAAATCCCACAAGGCTTTAAATAACCTTAATGTAATGTCCTTGTGGTTACACATGAGAATAATTAGTAGGTTCTGCCTTGTTTTATTCACTACACTACTGGCACAGTATCAGACTTACCATAGATTAGAAATGACGTGGGTTTTTTCCCCTTAAGTTTTTAAAAATTCTCTGTTTAGGGATTTGCTTATTAGTCTGTAATAAATGGATCCTTCTTTTACAAAAAATATGTATTTTTATTTTTTTTGTAATTTCATTGCACTATTGTACATATTAATTTTCTTACAGAAATAAATGTTCCTAGTCTTGCTGGTATTAACCTAGTTGTATTGTATTGTAGTTTTTTCAAATTGTCTTGTCCAGGTTTTTTTGTAGTCCCACGTCCCCTTTTATTGTTTTTATTTGTACATTGCCTTGAGTGCTCATTGAGCAGAGCGGTGATCATGTACAGAACTAGTTTTGTGGTTCTTTGGAATCCATCCACAATGTAATTTTGAAATTATACAACAATATTTAAAAGTTACTTAAGATAAATTGCAGATATGTGGAATAAAAATATTACCTTAAGATCCTCAATAAATGATAGATGATGATGATGATGATGATGATGATGATGATGATGATGATGATAAAATAACAATAAGAAGAACATAAGAAGAGCCATGCTGGATCAGACCAAGGGTCCATCTAGTCCAGCATTCTGTTCACACAGTGGCCAACCACCTGCCTGCAGGAAACCCACAAGCAGGACATGAGTGGAACAGCACCCTCCTGCCCATGTTCCCCAGCAGCTGGTGTACATAGGCATACTGCCTCTGATATTGGAGGTAGCATATAGCCATCAGGACCAGTAGCTATTGATAGCCTTTTTCTCTATGAATTTGTCCAATCCCCTTTTAAAGCCATCCAAATTGGTGGCCATCAGTACATCTTGTGGAAGTGATCCCATAGTTTAACTATGCACTGTGTGAAGAAGTACTTCCTTTTATCTGTCCTGAATCTCCCACCAATCAGGTTCATGGGATGATCCTGGGTTCTAGTATTATGAGAGAGGGAGAAAAATGTCTCTTTATCCACATCATGCATGATTTGTACACCTCTATCATGTCTCTCCTTACTCGCCCTTTTTCTAAGCTAAATAATCCCAGATGTTGTAACCTTTCCTTGTAGGGGAATTGCTCCAACCCCTTGATAATTTTAGTTGCCCTTTTCTGCACTTTGTTCAACTCTACAATATCCTTTCTCAGGTGTGGTAGCCAGAACTGTACACAGTATTCCAAGTGTGGTTGCACAATAGTTTTGTATTCGGGGAGTATTATATTGGCTGTTTTATTTTCAGTTCCTTTCCTAATTATGCCTAACACGGAATTTGCCTCTTTCATAGCAGCTACGCACTGGGTCAACATTTCCATTGAGCTGTCCACCACAACCCCAAGGTCTCTTTCTTGGACAGTTACTGCTAGTTCAGATCCCATCAGCTCATACTTAAAGTTGGGATATTTTTTTTGCCCCAGCTTGCATTACTTTACACTTGCTTACATTGAACTGTATTTGCTATTTGCTAACCGGCCTGTAATTTCCTGGATCCTCCCTGGATACCTTTTTTTTAACATTGATGTTACATTGGCCATTCTCCAGTCCTCTGGTACAGAGGCTGATATTAGGGACATGTTACATATTTTTGTTAGAAGATCAGCAATTTCATATTTGAGTTCTGGATGGATATCATCTGAGAATGCAGTGCAGACTCTTTACAGGTCATCTTATGGTCCAGAAGAACTACCAGGATTTTGTTATTCAACCAGAGTCATCTTTTGCTTGACAGAAAAGCAAGCATGATCACATCCCACCCCCTTTTTTCTGCTTACTCAAGTTGGTTGTATTCATGGCACCTATTACCTTTTTGCCTTATTTTGTTGCAAGGCCAATAAAACATACAAGTCTAATTCTGAGCACATTAAAGTAACTTTGCCCCAGCTGTTATCTTTCTTGATGGTTCATATATCTTTGTCACCTATGAACAACCATAGTCACAGAGAATCAGTGTTTTTTCCCTCCCAGTTGCTAAATTTGATAGGTTGCACATGGCTTGTATTCATATCTGTCTAAAGTTGTTGTCAGGGGGCCAACAGTAACCATTAACATGACCAATGGTTTATTTTACAGGTTTGATGGGAAATGCACCCAGCTCTGTTCAATTTCAATTGAATTCCTAGACTATGCCATCACTTTTAATGCACCAGGTTATAATCAAATGTTACTAGAGTTCTAAAGCAAGTCAAAACATGATTGAATAATTGCATCTGATATTTAAGGTGGCTACAAGCAAGAGTCTATCTCACATATTAATACCTAGTCGATAGGTTTAATAAAACAAATTGTACCATCTACGAACTGTGCTCTCCTCCAATAGCCTAACTCTGGCCAGGATTTTCTCTTAATTTGTTTTACATTTTTGTCTAATTCAGGTGTAATCTAGATTAATAATAATTAATTTTGATTATTACCAATAATCCTCATACTTAGCATTATGTATCACATTTCAAAGTGCTTCACATACATTATCTCAGTAATCTGTACAACATCCCTGTAAGGTAAGTCAGTATTATTATTCCCATATTGCACATGGGAGGCTGAGAGAATCATGGCTTACTGAAAGATGCCTGTACTAATTTAGTCTGAGTGAGGTGCGATTTGAACAAGGGACTTCACAGCCTACACTCTTAACCATACTCTCCAGTGTTTCACAGATGAGCATAGGAGCACTCCCTAAGCAACACCCCTGTTCAGAGGGCTGAATTGGCACCTCAGGATGGCCAGATTTGACCTGAGGTTCCCTACCCCCGGTCTACACTGACTGGAAATGGCTCTCCAAGGATTTCAAATGGGGATTTTCCAGCCCTATCTTGAGATGCTGGGGATTAAACCTGGTACCCTCTGCTTGCAAAGCATGTGCTCTACTACTGGACTGTGTGTTCCCAATAGAGAAGTGTCATTTATATTGAGCTTAAATTAAACCAACTTCTTTTTGGTAGGAAATGTCTTGTTTTTGAGCACCTCTAATTTGCACTGTTGGGTAATCTTGTTCTATAGAAAGCTCCTGCTGACAAAGGTTGGAATGTTCAAGGACTTCTATATTCTTTTACCAACAGCATCTGGTTCAGTAAAAAGTCTGAAAGCATTTGCCTTGTGCATCTCAAGCATTTGCTTTTGCACCTGATAAGGAGAGAGATTTTCATGTGTGCTTTGTCATAGCATTGTCCTTTCTCAAATACTCTTAAGTTGATGCCGTCACAGGGTGTACAGTGATAATGATAAAAGGTGATGAAAACATATTATCTTTGTGGATGAGTGAGTGCAGATGTTTGTTAATGTCTTCCATGAGTGAAAATTGAATTGTTCTCCATGAAAAGGACTTTTAAGATATTAGAGAGAACATTATCTTATTAAAAAATAATTGAAACCATCTTTTAAGACAATGCACACGTGTTGCTAATATGGCTGTTAAGCACGGTGATTGTTGCCTGTGGTCTGTTTTTGGTTTTTTTTTAATGTAGTGTCTTACTCTAGATTTCATAGATTTCATAGATCACAGAGTTGGAAGGAGCCTACAAGGCTATTGAGTCCAACCCCCTGCTCAATGCAGGAAACTAGAGGAGGGGTCTCCCATCCAAGTAATAACCAGCTTGACCCTGCTTAGCTTTCCACACTCAGACAAGCTGAGCCAGCAGTAAGCCACCGGCCTGTCTCTACTCTAATAATCTCCTGTTCTATGCTGATAGCACTATTGAATTTGGTTGTGCTGCGTACCATCACTTGTTGTGGACTGATCAGAACCGTGCCTTAAATATACTGTTTCTGAGCTGTGTTTTGTGTGTTTCATAGAATGTAACATTAGATTGTTGTTCCAGCTTTTGCAAACTGAATTTTCCAGTAGAATATGAAGGTTGATTTATCTGGTTCTAGGTGAAAGCACAAAAGTAGACAGGGTAGAGCAAATCACCAGTGAGTCCATAAATACTGGCTGTGATGGGTTCACTGGCTTTGCTATATCCTCTTTTAACATTCTAGACATGCCTTAGTGAGTAATTGTATATTATACAAAATACATGCCTGCTGATTAATGTGAATGCAGGATTGGGCTGAGCCTTTGCAGGGGCAAATCAGTGGGCAGAAGAGGGTGTTTTTAACTTTCCTGTGCCCAGTGATTCCCTCCTGCAAATACCTCCTCCCTCCACACACACAAATGCTATTTCCACCTACTACCAGCTATTTTTTAGTCTTAGAGACAGGCTGGAGAAAAAGGCTTTTTAAAATAAATGGCCGGTGGGTGTTTGCAAGGGAGAATTTGCATGCTTTAAGACCTTCCTCCTATCTGCTGATTTGCCCCTGCAAATGCCCCTTCCCCACCTTAGTATTGCAAAGCAAACACAGAGATAGGATACATGCGCATGCGCACACACACCATTTGCTCTGTAAAGTGTGGTTCCACCCTTAACATTGCAAGCATTTGATCATTCATTATTTGAAGTGATTTAATTTTCCCTCCTCCTCCTCCAATCTCATTCAGGCTCCCTCTTGCATCTGAATATTTGCATTACCCCTCAGACTGCTGCTGCCATGCTGCTTGTAATGTGCAGAGACACATCCTCATCTGTTTTCCAGCTACTTCTCTATGTACCTTTTTAAAAGTATGAATAGAGAAGGGCAACATGGGAGGAGGGTTTGAATTAATATTATCACTTAGAGAGGTTGCCAAAAGTCCAAGAACAGTGGGTTCAAAATACAAAGGTACCGGTTTCATAATGCCACGATGTATTCTGCAACCAATGTGATGAATGGGATATACAAAGACACCCTTTACTTTGACAGATGTGAGAATTTTCCCTTGCTTTGATAATTACTAGGTTTTGAGGGGTGGGGGAGTAGAGAAAGAATTAAGATCACTGAAAACCCTAAAGAATAAAGGAATGTTTCAGTATTTTGCAGTCTTGAAGATCCTTCCCATAATATTTCTCCTATTTCTCAAGGTCCCTGTTAGAAGCAGGTGGTTTACTAAAATTGCAATGCTGCAAAATACAGATGTTAGGCAGCAGAGTGGCATTATTTCTAATATGTTGCTCTTTACAGTGAGGGCTCAACAAGATCTGCCACAGACGGCCTTCTCCTTGTCCCTTCAGCCAGAGCAGCTAGACTGGTTGGGACGAGGAAGAGGGCCTTCTCTGTGGCGCCCCCCATACTGTGGAACTCTCTCCCGAGTGACCTCCGCCATGCCCCCTCTCTGCTGAGCTTCCACCGCTCATTAAAAACCTGTTCAGGCGGGAATATGGGGTGGGTTAAGATTTTAAAATTTTTTAATACTGTTTTAAATGTATTTTATCTTGTTTTAAATGTATTTTATCTTGTTAAATGTATTTTATCTTGTTAAATGTATTTTATTTTGTACATTGCCCAGGGTGGCTGGTTGCCGGCCAGATGGGCGATTAATAAATATAAATAAATAAATACAGTGAGTATTCAAAATTGATTTAGCACCAGCGGTTGAGCAGGTTTTGTAGAAGTGGTGCTATACTTCAAATGGATTGTGATAGTCATCACACAGACAATAAATCTGTATGTGAAAAAGTTAGGTACACTGACAAATGAGTACTCAAAATCAGCAAGGGAAGAACAAGAGCAAGGGACAGCATGGAGGTTTCAGTGGCTCAGAAAGGCTGCACTAGGAATGCCGTGTGAAAAGTTGACTTATCCTGGTTCACATAGAAAGTGAGTGGATTATCACTTTGGGGGTGAAGAGGGAGCAGTTAAATAGGAAAAGCCAAATACTGAAATCAGCAAAAACAGAGAAAGACTTTAGAGTGGGATTTGTGAAATAAGCTTCATGGTTTATATTCCAGAAATCCTTTTCAGTTGCACTTAAATCTGAGGAATATGATTCCTTCTTGGTGCCCTCTTAAAATCCCAGTCCTGCCTATAATAATTTCCTCTCCTGTATTTATTAAGCATCTAAAAAGGAGACAAGGCACCTTACAAAGATTAAAAATGGACAGTTTTACAACATATGGAGGAGGAGCTGATGTTTAAGAAGGCAAAGCATGTGTAATTCCTACAAGTCTCAAGAGAGGTTCCAGCTGCTCAGTGCTTGAAAATCACACTGGATTTGTTTGGTTTTGTTTTGTTTTGTTTTGTATGTCTTTATTTAAAACAATTGTACAGTGCTTTTCCAGCAGTTCAAAGCTGGACACATTTTACATCATCCAGGAATCTATGATAAGAATATTTGTTACCAAGAAAATTGCTTTATGATTCTTTGTTAGTTTACATCCCAGAATGCTTCTCCATGTTTTGGAGTGAGGAGGAGGAAACTTGAAGCACACATTTGCTCTGAGAGTTACATTTCATGGAGACAGTTCTGAGTAACCGCTGGATTTTATATTTTCAAAAGTCAACCTTTGTTTCTTTCTTTGTCCCAGCAGTCATAGGGGCAGTCCCAGGTGCAAACTGAAACCATCACATCACCTGGTAGAGCCTAATTTGAATATCTGCAACCCCCTCCTCCCACATTTCATCTTAGGATTCTGACCATGCATAGTATGATAAGCAGTTTGAAGGTATCTCTGTGCTGTTTTCCCAACAAAAATATTCTCCACCCACCAGCTGCTATTTGTCCCAGGAAGCAAATAACTTGGATTTGTGAAGAAAAATTGACACCTTACAACGCAATCCTATGGCCACTAGACAGCATCTAGGTGGCCATAGGATTTTTCAGAGTCCCAGCTCCAACCTCAGAAATTTGGAGCTGGGAGCTCCTTCTCCCCCTCACAGCCAGCGTGGGAAGAACCAGAGATGGGGTTTCATGCGTGTTCCGGGAAGCAGGGAGGGGAAGAGACTGGTGCCACCAAGATACGAGGTACCCGGGTGGCACCTCAGCCTCCTTCCATCACACCCAGAGGCGTGACACTTAGACAGCCAAAATTGGACATCTAAGTGTTTTGCAGGGTGGGAGGAACGTGGAAGTGACCTTCACCTCCACACTTCTCCCGCCCTGCATAGGATGCCCTTAATCCTCCGAATTCGGAGGGCTACAGGCATCTGGACTGGATTGCGCCCGTAGGGACTTTGCTTTTTGTTTGGCCCCACAATAAAATTCCGTAACTGTGCAAAACACAGTTATAAAAGGATTTGCAAAATATCTGTGTATTGGCTGCAGTCCCTCCCACCCCACCCCACCCTCGTGTTAACACTAAATTATTATCTTTGGATGGACATGGGCAACATATTCTTAAATGTCTAGATTTAATTTCTGACAATATAATCAAAGCACATTCCTTAAACATTAATTTGCTTCTAAAAAATGTTTATTTCCTGCTGATGGACGGTAAAACCTCAGTCTCATGTTCACAAAAGGTTTCCAGGAACCTGATAGTATCCTAATGTTGAACTGTGGAGAATAGTGTTATGAGGTCAGCCCTGTTCTTAAAGTTATCTTGGGTTTCAGTCCTTCCTTACTTCTTCAGTAGTAGAATTCTTGGTTCAAAGCCAGAATTGAAACATGAATTAGAAAGCAATAATTCACCTGCAGTTTCAGGGAAAGTCTTTGGTGTTTTTCGGAAGTCAGCCAGTTTGCTTAAGGACAGTTGTGCAGCTTTTGGTACATTTTGTCATGAAGGTTTTATTATGATGTGATGCAAAAGGGATTATTTTTAAACCCTTTTAATTATTCTTCATGTGCAGTGTGACAAAATAATTGGGTAAAGAAGATGCCATAGTGAGGCTTACATACTGAGGCTGCTTCCACATTGTTGATATTATTGTACATTTAAAATTATTTAAATCAGTGCCAAGGAGGGACATATTCTATGCAAAGTGGCTTTGATAAGAAAGTATGTTTTAAATTTCACACTGTTTAAAAAGTACTTTTCCAGGGACTTTCCTGTTACTTTCAACCCCAGCAAGAGTTCCCTTGTAGCTCTCCAATTCTGTCAAAGTGAGCATTTGGAAGAGAAGGGCAAAAGAATCTGTGCCTCAGCA